>OX420931.1:55521244-56728119 GCA_949091785.1 Polymixis lichenea | reverse complement strand
GACGGTTGTCAGACTTTCGGGCTTTTGACGACCCGTAACGACTGTCAGCGATCCACGAATGTCAGCCGGTTTTATTTTGTGTTTATATCAATTGTATGTTTTTTAATACAGGATAAATTTTTAACCAGTGCGCAAACTTTAACCATGAATTCAGCATATCATTCTAGAATCCACAGCGCAAAAATTTTTCGTCGGTTATACAAAATAAAATCTGCTATTCCGTACATTTTGACCGCGTAGGTATTGCAGTTTTCTATGAAACAGCTGATTTATTTTTTTTTGTATAACCGACGAAATTTTCTGCGCTGAGGGGATTAGAATGATATGCTGAATTCAAAATATTATGATGGTAAAAAAAATATTTACAGGATATTATTATAGAGCTGAGGAGTTTGTTCGAACGCGCTTACCTCTACAACAACCAGTCGGATTTGAAAAATTCATATTGTATGTGAGAGCTCAAATATTCAGGAAGGCTATTGGCTATCTTATATCACAAGCTAAGACTCTTGTGAGTCAAGCAAAAAGATAAAGGTAAAAAAGAACGCTACGCGAAATCAAAGTAATAGAACGGGGAGGTGATGTGCGGAGTAAGTCAGGGAGCAAAAAATTTCACGCGTACAAGTCATAGAAAGAACTGGTAACTGTCTTTTGAACATGATTTGGACATATTCAATACCAGTGTTTCTCGGCTTTAGCATCTGTTGGTGGAAAGCTTCTTTAAGGTAAATCTTGTCGAAATTTTTTTCATACAAACTTCGGGAGTGTATTACTCCATTATTCGACAATGTACCAACATCGAAAATTAAACATGATATGGTTTTGTCTCGTTATTAATATTGTCTGTACGGAAACATAATACTAAAATAAGAACCCATTCAAAGTTAGGAGCTAACAAAAATTAGTTTTTCTTGGCTAATTTAACCTAACTTTGGGCGTGTTTAAGTAATGAAAGAAGTGTAAGAGAGAGAGAGAGAGAGAGAGAGAGAGAGAGAGAGAGAGAGAGAGAGAGAGAGATAGAGAGAGATAGAGAGAGAGAGAGGGAGAGGGATAGAGAGAGAGAGAGGGAGAGGGATAGAGAGAGAGGGGGGAGAGGGAGAGAGAGAGGGAGCGAGAGAGGGAGAGAGAGAGGGAGTGAGAGAGAGAGAGAGAGATTATTATGACACACAACAAAAAAATTAAGTCAAATTTTTTTTTGTCTAAAGATAAATTAACCCACCGCACTTGTCTAGTGCTAGTTGATGAGTGTACAGTGGACCGTCTAACTGGGCCCGTCGGCGCCGCCTTTGACGTTTAAGACGTTTGTCAGCCGCCGCCCTGAGTTGGGATCCTGCACTGATGCCAATTGTTCCACCCTAGCTTGTTTGAGATTTTTCCCATAGCCCACAGGTGGCATTCTACATTTAACTCAATACTAAATACACGACAGTTTAAAGTCATATCGAGAACTATTGAAAATCTAGCGCGCGATATAATCCCGCTGTGATATTTTTGCGTCACACACCGACACGAAAGGCGATTTGTTTCATACTATTTATTTGATAAAGATATTGTTGTATTTAGGTACTTTTATGGGCGGATATAAGGATATACGGTTCACATAAACCGGATTTACGGTTCCCGAGAGGATGATACAGTATAATATTACCTTTGTTCCGACTTAATTGGAAGTTTGGCGTCATCTAACAAAGTTATTTATAGATTTTTCGTTATTAATACAATATTATTAGATTGTTTCTGTAAAATAACAATTGTTTGTTTTCATAGAACAGATGGGTTGGGAACACGGGTGGGTTTTAGTCAGTAAAAGTCTGACACGCCCTCCTGCTCCACCCAGAGCGGGAGAAGTCATTTGATGATTTCCCACCCGGAAAAAAAATCGTTTATCATTTAATAACATTACATTCGTATATTTGTGAAAAACGACTATAAAGTTCGATAGCGCGCACCTAGTAACGATACTTGGCATTCATTCATTCATGAAAAGCGACTATGAGTAAATTAAAACGTACATGTTTCTTCATGACAGTTACAGGTTACACCCTGTTGCTAAGTGAATATGGCTGAAATTGCAAGTTGCTCAATTATGGGATGAATGCAAAAATGGGAGTCAAGCAAATTAGCGAGGCCCTCTGTTCTCTTTGCAGATAAAGTGGCTATGAACGAATTAATAACTAGAATAATTCAATTATTCGTTTTAGAATGTTACTAGAGGACAGAGATTTCTGGCTAAAAAATAACAGTCGCACGTGCCGATTACGCCAACTGATCGGTTGGCGTAATTAAAAACGTACAAAATCTAGTCGCAGTCTCATCTCGGCCACAATCAAATGTCAAAAGCTTGTCAAAAATCTATGGATACTCGATTTATTTTTGACACACTGACACTGAGATCAAACTAAACGTTCTTTACGAGAATTAAATCTCTGGTTAAGCTATGCTTGCCGTAGTTGGTCTATGGGTGGGTACTTAACATACCAAGACCTCTCCGTGTTTCGGCCAGCACGTTAAGCCGTTGTTCCCGGCTGTCATTCGTGGATGTTTGACAGTCGTTAGGGGTCGTCAGAAGCCCGAAAATCTGACAACCAGAGTTGCCAACGGGTATCGGTATATCCCAGTAACTGGGTTGTGGAGGTCAGATAGGTGTTGGGTGTCGTTGGATAGGTCTTTCAAAAATATTTCGCGTTTGTTACCTCAATTTTTCCATTAATTAATTATTATCGTTTGTGAAATAATAAGCTGAGTGTGATGAGTTTAGTTATAACCCAAATGATGAATCACATGAAGTAATGCTGGGGTCAACGCAATTTTTCAACAAGTTTTCGTAATTGTATATGCTTTTAACGCAATAATTACTCTAATTGGGGTGTATGAGATCTTGCATTATAGCATTACTTTACGCATTTAAAATGGAGTCTCAGTGCCTTGAAATAAGATTGAATTTTCTTTACTCAATCAGCGTCGAATCGTAGGTACTATGGCAAAATACCTGAATATTTTTTTTTAATACCTTGGTATATTATTAAAAATGGCAGAAATCGATTCAATAGTCGATTATAAATAAACTAGTTACTTTCAGGACGTGCGTCGATTCTGTTAGAACTTGTAAACATTCCCATATACATACATACAAGAAAATATCACAAACGCAACCGTATTCACAGCTCACTGCATCCGTTCAATACTTCACGTTAGGAAACTTCGAACTCGCTGGCTACATTGTATGCCAAGTACGTATAAGAACGCACACCCAATAAATCTGCATGACCACTAGAGCACACATATAAACATTAAGACGCGAATAGTTTGTATCTCTCCTGATGCACTCAGCAGCGCCAGTGCATCGCAGTAATGTGAAGTTGTGTCAAATTATACAAACGAACAGGTATTGCATCGATGATACTAATGATATGACCGACGCTCGACAGGTGGAGCTGACTTATGAATAAAGATTTTTTTGTTTATTAATAAAATAATATTTCTTTTAAATATGTATCTGATTTAGGTAGGGTCTATCTGTCTTTAGGCACTGCACGCCACTGCCTATCTGCCAGTGAAAGTCTCATCAAAATTCGTCCAGCCGTTTCGGAGTTACCCGCCAGAACAAACAGACAAGACAGGCAGACAAATATTAAAAAAAAAATCGTATAGGTATTGTATATTTTACTTTCACATGCATTTAGTAAAAGCTGTTATTTTTACATTACAAACAGACATTTTTATTCACATATATAATAAATGTACGTATGTCATCATCTGCCTAGCCTTTTCCCAATTATGTTCGGGTCGGCTTCCAGTCTAACCGGATGCAGCTGAATACGAATATTTTACATGGAGCGACTGCCTATCTGACCTCCACAACCCAGTTACTGGGTAATACGATACCACTTGGTAAGACTGGTTGTCAGACTTTCGGGCTTCTGACGACACGTAACGACTATTAAAAATCCAAATGTATACATACTCGGTATCCTGAAGAGTTTGAAAGCCTTTTTCGTGTTTCGAGATAATGCAATAATGGCTTCTAAAGTCTGGAGCGAACTTTTTGATGAATAAACTTTATATTGTCTGGCTGGGACGTTGGAAATGGAATATGAATGGCAGTTCAACGTTATCTTTTGTCCCAAGAGTCTGTCTGCTTGTTTGCGACTCCATCAAATAAAACAAAAGAAGAGAGAATAGAATTCTGTCCATAATTAAATAACTGACTACGGTTAAGCTGAAACTCGACTCCAACAGAGTTGGGAAAAAGCTAGGCAGATAGTCGGACAGATTTTCCATTGATTTCGTAGTCTGTACTTACCTATTTCATGCCTCAGTATAAAATCATAATCAGCCTACAATATTGCGGTTGGTAGGTGTCACATGTCTTCGAAGTTTTGGTTCTAACACATGCCGGTTTCCTCAGAATGTTTTCCTTCACCGTTTTGAGAACAGTGGTGACGAAATTAAATACACAAACCTGTGCCTGTCTGACTCTCTCACGATCTACAACTCGTTGTCGGGCCGATACCACTGGGCCGCCACTATTCGCTTAGAAGCTTCAATATGTGCGAATTGCTAGGATAAAGTATAGTACATTATATTATTATTTGAAACGTCTTAAATTAATAGTACGTACAAGAAAAAATAAACAAATATAATCCTAACTTAACTAAACCTATTCACAAATAAAGAATGGTGTCGAAAAATTCATCCGCATCGCTGTCGACTGGTAATGTTACCAAGAGACTGGCAGCATTACCACGATGCATGGCAATGCTTAGCCGCTAGCCATGGTGGAGCCCTTGGGCCTCGGGAAGTGTCAACCGGCCGTTTCGAGATTTCCTTGAAGAGACCATGACCACTCTGCCCCCACGGCCCGAGGGTTTCAAAACCAAACGGCTCGAAAACATAATTCCCAATAAGGTTGTTATACTTTCACCGCTTGAGGTTTTATTAACCTATATATATTTTGGCTGAATGCCGCCATCCTTCTTACGCAGGGCGCATAGAATAGCCTCGTACAGAACGTCGATGACGGCCTCGTTCACCATGCCGAAGAGCATTAAGTTAATCAGAGCCGAGCTCCTTCAAGAACAACTCACCAGCTTCGCTAGCGCCTGAACAGATAAACTCTATTAGTTGCTGAGGACTCAGACCGTCGAGGCCGCCACCGGAGCCGCTTAAATGGTGAGGGAGTGTTTATCCGGGTCAGGGGGTTGGGAAAAGATAGGCCATCGGCTTGGGCAACACCCTGCGTGTTTGCTCTCCAAAGCTGCGAGCGTTTCTGGAGAACACGGTGCCACCATATCACTACTGATAAGAATCCTGGGTGCTCCGCTAATGTCACCTTCCACTAATTTAGATCCTACAAGATGGGATATACCTCTTGAAGAGGTATATCTCTGTGTCAGTATTTTAAATCCAAATTATGAGCCGAAACATTACAGTTTTCTTTCATTTGTGCAGATAATGTAATTTTGGTTGCCAAATTCTTTTGTACATGTAGGATTCTGTAAGGGAAGGTGAGAAGCTGTTCCCAAGCACTTTATGAGTTCTCCTGGGCGGCAAGACGAACGCAGCCAGCTAGATGTTGTGCCACAAGAGGAACTAGCCCCGCGGGGAACTCGCTTCAAAACAAGAACAGAGTTTTGAATTTTGAGAGGGTTTTCCAAAATGAGTCAACAGTGGATGCAGCTGGTGTTGTAGGACTAGATGTTAAGAAAGGGTTTGAAGTGAGTGCATTTTGTGGTCTAAACACCGCTATTTTTGAATCGTGAAATAAAAACCAGCTGATGCATACATTGCGTCGAGGAAAGCGAACATAAATGTATGGATAAGCGATTTTTATTGCACGATTCCAGGATTGATCCCATAGTTAAAGTTATTCATAATTATGAGTACAATAGCCCTTTTAAAGGATTAAAACGATAAAAAATTGCTGCAGAATGATACCCAAAATATACCGATAAAAAAAACCGGAAAACACGATCAGAATACGAGTGAGAGTGGACAGAGTACAATACGACATTTCATCGCTAATACGATTTTATTGGCACTTTTGACGTCTCAATTCAAGTGCCGCAGCGTCACATGTTGGTTTTAGTGGCACTAAATATCTATTTCTGTGGCACTTTAGAGTCTATATAGACTTTAATGGGGTTGATCTAAAATTTAGGACGCCATCGGGTGCTTGGTTGGCTATTTCATATGTTTATTTATGCTCGTATCGTTTCGGAAGAATATGTTTAGGATATTTAGGCCTTTTATACAGTAGATTTGTAGACCATTTTCAATTTTAATAAGTACCTGGTACTTGTTGGTCTACACTGTCCTCCCAAAACACTATAATTTGAAAACATTGTAAAAGCCAATTATTTTTAAAAGAGTAATCGTGGAATTTCTTGCCGGCTCTTCTCTAAAGGAAACGAATAATTGGAACCCGTGCACGTAGCCTCTGCCGTATCATAAGGACCCGTGTTGGTTTATGAGAAAGAAAATATTTAAAATTCGAATATTTAAAAACTCTTTAAATCTTTAGGTACAGACGCCAGCACATCACGCTATCCCAACTTTCCCAATTGAAAATGAACCTTATGCCAGTATAATAAAGTTGAATATCAATCAAAGAAATTTGACTGATACGGGTTGCTTGATGTGTTGGCCTCTGTAATTTCGGCAAAAGCTCGAGGAAGAATATTGTACACATTGAACTCCATGCTTGCCTGTTGGGTAAAGAAACATTATAGTACACCGTGAAATTTAAATGGTTGTTTTCCCGCGGCAGAACAACTTGCCATAAAGAGTACTTTCGAAGCATAGAGTAAAAGAAATAAAATTAAGATTTTTTTGTTTCAAAATACTTAATTTAAAAATATTCATCAACTCGATAAAACACTACTCAATAGTAACACTAGAGGTAACTTGTAGGTACTACTCGAAACGCACGCACCGCTGGCAAAGGGAACAGCGATGCATAAATGTTAAAAGCAAAATAAACTCTCGCACGTGGTGATTTTTCACAATGGTTAATCTGCCATTTTTTGTTTCTAATATTTTATTTATTTATAAAACGATTGTATTACCAAGACAAAACCATTTCGCTGCGGGAAAACAACCATTAAAATTTCACGGTGTATATGATAACGCTTTCTAAGTATGGAAAGACGCTACTAATCCATTTGAGGGCCCAGACAATTGGCAACCACGTTCAAAGCGTTTCGTAATTCTACAACGAATTTCAACAAGATCGACGCTTTTTGGTAGCTTATGTCAATCCGATAGATTTTTGAATTTTTCAACGTCGTTATATCTGATAGAATGTCAGTTTGTATTGCTTGGCCTTCTGGTATATTCCCGGGGAACCTAGTCGCGGGCCCGAACTCACTGGTGGGCCTGGCTAAAAAGCACGCTGTCTCACCAGGCATCGTGGCCGACAGAGGTAGTATCAGTGATGAGCAGTTCGATAGTAGTCTATACGCACAACGTTAATGAGTGAGAAGCAGATCCTGCATCTAAAACAGGCGCGTAAAAATCGTCATAGTCTTAGAACAACGATGGCTCTGCAAATTTTCGAATTTCATTTTTTTACATAAACCGACATAAAATGTCAAACTTGATCGATAGACGACACTCCTTTACAATTTTTACTAAAAAAAATCTAGATACATAGTTGGAATACTGACGGTTTTGATTTTTGAACGCAGCAAAATGTCGTTTATACACTGTGACATTTTAGTCGTCTTACAACGGCAGCCCACTTCATGTACCCAATGACTGCTATCTACTGCCATTCATTAAAAAAAATTTTTTTTGAACATTTGCATAATCAAAAACATGAAAATATCACTAAGACGTATGACGTAGTTTGAAACACCCTGTTATGGAGATGGAATTAATGATGGAATGTAATGGTAGGTAGGTAGATATCTTCTACCGTTTCATACGTAAACATTATTAACAGGGAGGGTGTTTCATAATTCTAAAGCATTCATTATTTTTCTTTGTATCTATTATCTTAATTAATGGTAACAATGTTTTAATCGCGCCTAGAGGTATGTTATGACGGATACATTGAGTGGACCATCTTTGTAAGACGACTAAAATGTCACGGTGTATATTATACAAAATTATATATTATGTTTATTTTACAAAAATCTCTCCGATTTTGAAGCTGACAGGATTAGCCGTTTCCAAAATATGACATCAAACCCTATCCCAAAACTTTAAACCGCTGTACTGTAATGTTACTAATTTGCATGTCCGTCTTTGTTCTTCGACTGCGACGAAATCTCTGTTGGCTCATAACTTTTTAATGGCTTTTTATTTTAGTAGGTATTCTGTTCCCGGACAGACAAAATTAATTATGAGACAAAACCATAGCACGTTTAATTTTTGATGAACAATGTCGAACAGTGGTGTAATAATACACTCCCGAAGTTTGTATGGACAAAAGTCGACTAGATTCTTATGGCATGTATTTAATGCGGCAACTAAGTAAAATGAATATAGGTTTTAAAAAAAAATAGAGTGGGTACCATATATAATGGGTTGGCAGCTAATAAGGAGTATCGTAATAAGTAATAGGTAGCATATTAATATATCAGTAATAAGCTCCGTTTTAATTTAAACTAGCATCAAGTTTTTCTTTTGGGAACTGAATTAATATCTAAGCGGAAACTTAATGGCAAAAAAAAAATAGAAAATGGGCATTCATAAATAATATAAATCAGATTCTATTTAAAATTGTTTGTATGAAGAATAAATATAAACTAGCTTATATTCTAGCTTAGTTTCTGTCACGGCTCCGGCGCTGCGGGGCTACGGCGGTCCCTCGCGAACTTATCGTCGCAGATGGTTTAACACTCACCACCGCGGCTTCGGCTTGCTGGCCGGCTTCGCCGGCCAGCCTCAGCCGCCGCGGCGAGTGTAACAACCACCCGCTCCTCAGCTCGCGGGCCGCCTCGCCCCTCCGTGCCTACGCGATTCTAAATTACACTCTAGGGGTAGGGCAGACAAGACTGCATGGAGTCGGATTTATAGCGATTCGTTTCTGTCAACCTGAAGAACCTAGTTTTTTGCCACCCTACTAACATTATTAGTCGCCAAGTCATTATTTATAGCTCCTCGCCTAATATTTTATTTGACTGGTATAGTTTATTTGCTACCTAAACGCAGCTGCTAGTTTTTAGTTTTTATAACACCTTTAATTTTGAACCTTACATAATATAATAGTCGCGAAAATATTTAATCGCTGGCAAGTTATTTTATTTGTTGCAAACATTTAGTCGACTTTTAAGTTATTAGTCACTCGGAAAATAATAAGCTGATTCTTATTAAGACCGTCCAACTCGTCATATTAGCATTCCAGATTAGCTAAAGTACATACATCTTTTATGGGGTACTCTGTTAAATGTTATAACAAAATACCTTGTGATATATTGCAATTAAATGAAAGGAAATTTAAAACTCATTTATGAAAAGTACACTTTGTAAACAAGCATATTACAAATTAGAGGATTATATCCAAGATAAGAATGCTTGGAAACATGCTGGTCCTGCTCCATAGGACAATCTAGAGTCTAGACAAAATCAAACTGGTTGCTAATTGAATTAAGTAATTAATTACATTTATGACATTGATTACACTCAGTGATTACTTTAACTCACACACTGACTGATTACATACTTGTTAATATTCTAGGAAAATTGTATATTTACTTTTACAATGTTTGTAAATGTGTGGGCACCATGTATCTATCATAAAATTAATTTATCTGTAATTGCTTTAATTTCATTATTTTTACCTATTTTCGTACAGTGATTTTGTTCTGGATGCATCGTTTTCACACATAATTATACAGTGAATGTATGTTAAATATTGTAGTTATATCATTTTAAAAGAGTAACGGTGGAGTTTCTTGCCCATTCTTCTCCATACGAAACTACATTTTGGAAGGGGCGACTAGAATCAATCATATTTTAATGTAAATGTTGACGTTCAAAAGTGCCTTTTAAGTGCCTATTTGAAATAAATGCTTTGACTTTGACTTTGACATAATTTTCATACAAACGCTCGCACATGACTATGGCGTTATAACAAATTTTCCTCCAGATATTTTGAGCACCAGGTATCTTGTGGTTTATATCTAGGTTTATAAGTAATTCATTACAGTCAAAACATTTTTGCGAAACAAATTCCGTAAAGACGACTGAAAGTTGTGCCAGAATGTTATCTAAACTTTGGGCGTTACATTGAAAAGGTAAAGAAAACATTTGCATTGTCGGTTGAAACCACAAGACTTCCAATTATACTTGCGGTGACGATAGACGGAGTCGGAAGGGCCCTCTCATCTTATTTTTATGCAGCATATTCTACATTAATTCTGTCGTCAAGCAACCTTGATCTCGACGACACGGTTGGCGTAATGGCTGAGCGATCGACTGCTGCGCAGCGTGTCGCGGGTTCGATCCCCGCACGGAACAAATATTTGCATGATCTGCAAGTAATTGTACCGGGTCTGGGTGTTTGTGTTTGTGAGTTTCTATGTTTGTAAACGCACCCACGATACAGGAAGAAATTCCTAGTGTGGGGCAACGTTTTTTTTTTTTTAAAGTTTCTATAAGTATAATTAATCACAACTTCTCTTTGTCCACAGACTTTGGACTCAGAAACTATAGAACCCGTCTTGTGAATCGAAAATCAAAATGTCGGACGATCAAGCTCCAAAACGCGGCTTGCGTCAGCTCGTGAGGTCGATCCGTGATGCTTGGCGTCGGTTCCGATATGATCCCGAAAGGAAGCCGCTCATACCGAAAAAACGCAATGAGAGCTTCAGAAACATCATACTAATGTACAACGATTACAAGCAAACGAAGGCACGCAACAAGCGGCGCTAGCGCGTGTTCCTGCCATCGTCCTCAGTTATGGTGTCAAAGTCATCGTTTGTGTCACCGACATTCCGGCAACCCTCAACGGACAAGATTTTCTTGGTGAGTGCTAATTTTATTTAACTACAATTTGGAGAATGGTAGACGACTATAGTTCCTCTTTAGAGGAGTCTTGTCACTCGAGAGGTTGGAAGAAGGTTTAATACACCGACCTAAACGCGGGCGAAGCCGCTGGAAAAAGCTAGCAAATAATAAAATAAAAACATAAAGAGGACTTAATAACTTAAAGCCTCCAGGCATAAAGGGCGTGCCCGCTTACATATGAAATGCTGCAATCTGTTCATTTAAATAACATGAATTCACAAATGTTATACTTGTACGTAACTACTGTACTGTCTCCACAGTTCCATTTGACATGCAGTCTAGGAGCTAGACTCATCGATTTCTTAGTAAAGTGACGTTCATTTTATGAATGGTACCTTCAAATTATTTAACTACAACTTAGTACATTGTATTTGCTTTTAATCATAATTCCAATATCTTATTTGTTTATTATCGTATTATTATCTATACGATTTGTCATTATCTGAGGCCTTAGTGTGAGTTTCATTTAACCATCTACACCAAACGCAGTGAGCGCGTCCGGCGCTCCGATGGTCCGTCACCAATCCAAGCAGATTACAGTGCTACGATAGTCGCGTACAATTATAATAATGCAGCGTTTTAGAAGCATCGAGATATATTTTTTAGTGGTTCGACCCCGGGTCCTACCTATCTATTCATTGATGTAGAAATGAAATGACTACATTAAGACATAATAGAAAACGAGCACAACGCATTAATGCATAAGCAGTAGGCTTTGTTGCATGTAGATTACGTGCATGTGAAATTTCCAAGATATACAAGAAAACATTTTCGAAAAAAAAAATACAACCTACTCCCGGAGAAACACTACAAGTGCAAAATAACTTTAATTTCAGAAGTCGGTGACTTTGGATGTGTATTAATTTTTTTTTGTCACCGCCTTCCGAAATGAAAGCTATTTTTCACTATGTACCTAGTGTTTTTCCGGAAGTCGGTTGTTTTTATTTTCGATAAAGTTTTTATTTTTCACTTTTTAGTTATAGTACCCCACACCAATTCGAAATTTCATCAATCTTGGGGTAATTCAATGCATATTTATGCCATAGCAGCAATCGCGGTTGATTTGATGTAATTTTTTGAAGAGTTCCGTTGTCTGTCTCCGAAACACAACATCAGATCTATATGAAATTTAAATGGGACCATTTCGGAATAAACCCCTTCGAACAAAAAAAGAATTTTGCAAATTCGTCTATATTATGACGGAGTTATGCTCGAACATACATTTAAAAAAAATATATACCGGCTGAAATTTTTTAGCGTCTGGACAACAATATGACGTTTTGTGTAAGTAGAATAGAACTCATATACCCTAATATTTACCTGGTACCATTTATTTAATAAAAGTTCCGAATATCCTTAAAATATATGAAAAAGAATACATCCTACGGCACTCGCGTAAAACTAATATTATCCAAAATAGGTAATAGTAAACGGCGTCAGCTGCGATTGCACATGAATGAAGCATGATGGAAGTGTGAGCGAGACGCTAGCACTAACTTCGCTCTCCTGCGCACAGGACGATACCGCCTGATCCCTACACACTCACGCACACATTTGCGCGTGTACCTACATACGTCACCGTGCTGTATGTAGTTGTAGTAGGCAAATAATTTGAAACACTGAGTGACGCGTGTCTTGAAACCGTAAACCAAATAAATTACGTCTCGTAAGATCGGTAAAGCTTTGATAGAAATGTAAACAAACCGCTGATGTTAAATACTTATAACAATCACTCACATTCATATGTATTTCGAAGGTTTTAACGTGATGTGTAATAAAAAAGGATTCCAACAAGGTTGTTTAATCCAAATCGGATACTACAACTTACTAGGCGTATTTAAAGATCGTAATCAACTTATTTACAAATAATTACACTGGTTAATTTTTACAAAATTACAGAAAATGAGTTATTATTTACAAGAAAAAGTACCTTTTCAACGCTACTGCAATATTTGTTCTAAATGTCCACCGTTTCTTTCTAAACACAAACTCCCACGTTTTTGCAAATTGGTTGTTAGACTCCTAAGCGTGTCTCTGTCACTTTTCAGAATATTAAAAACGTCTATTATTCGCTGTTTTAACTCATTTACACTATGAGCTTCTTCGGTGTACACTAAGCGTTTTAGTTCAACCCACAAATAAAAGTCTAATGGCGTTAGGTCTGGCGATCCCGCCGGCCAGTTCACAGGTCCACCGCGACCTATCCACTTATCACGGAATTCACTATCTAAATACGCGAGCACAGATCGCTCGTAGTGAGCTGGACTCCCGTCGTGCTGAAAGTACATGTCCGGCAGATAGTCCAGAGGAACGTCTTCCAACATTGTGTCGATAACGGACTGTATAATTTCACGATACATTATCCCTGTCAATCGACCTTCGATACAAACTGGACCCATTATGCCAACGTGTATTATCCCGGCCCAAACATTGACACTGAATAGAACTTGATGAGCGTGTTCGTTTATTTTAAGTGAGTTTTGAAACTCCACCATTGCTCGTTGTGTAGGTACGTTGTAGATACCAGTGCGGGTAAATATGGACTCGTCACTCCATAGAATGTTCGCCTGCGGGTGGAGTTGGAGTATGCGTACGTCATTATGAAAACAATCACTGGGCGGTCGAAGCACACACGGTTCAAACGTAAAAAAACAGCGATCGACGTCACGCTATGGCTAATCGCAGGTGACTAGAGAGAGAGAGCACGAGACGCGGTACTCGGTTCGAAGGGCGCGCGGGCGGAAGGGGATGCGCATGCGGTGACACGTGAGCGGTACGCCTAAGGAAAGATATTTTGCGATAGTAGTTACCTATCCCCGGCCGGCTTCAATCAAAGGATCGAATGTCGCTACGAATTCATTGATAATTTCTGCGCGTAGAGTAGGGTGCCTATAAGTTGGGTTTTGATATTATTCGCCCATATTTTTACTCTTTTCTATTTTTATTATTTTTTAAATTTTAGTATGAAAAGTTTACTACAAATAAGTAATAGTATTTATTGATAGGTTCATTTCATGTTAGGATTTAAAAAAAAATGAAGTGAAATTTCTATGCCATAGGCTTCTACTCCGTTCACCTATTATGCCCTATTTTTTTCCAGACGGTAAAAAAAGTCATACGGTATATACAATATTAGTTTTTCTTTACCCTAAACCCGAAAAGGGGTCATTGTACTCATCATTTTGAACAACTTTTTCTACGGTACCAACACTGAAATCGTGAAAAAAAAAATCAGCTGTTCATTTGTGTTCACTTAAATCGACAAAATGTATGGAACAGATGATTTTTTTTTTGCGATTTCAAGGTTTCGGGTTTAGGGTAAACAAAAACTAATGTTGTATTATATATATATATATATAAACCCTCCAAAAACAAAACATTACAAATTGAAAAATTACTTTAATTTCGGAAGTTTTATACTCGAAACTTTCTTCGAGATATCTTCTCCATTGCTCAGCATCGCATGTCCATACCATGACAACTGATATCCATACAACTTTTAAGTCACCAGTCCCGGCTTACGCTCATGCAACGATATTATTCTCGTTAAAATTCCAACAGCAACAAAAACAAAACATCGGTATCGACGTCTGTTAAGTCATCCACAGGTTAAAAGATAACGTTAATGTATTGTTATATAACAGCATCACTATCGGAGGTCGTGACCTTACATTTGACCGCTTGTCGGGACCTGATAATGTTGGCATTGAGACCTTGTGGTTAATAGCAGTACTGTTTTTGACAGGTGTGTGGAAGTTTTGAGGTTAATTAGATGCTCAATTTGTCAGTAAATGTGGTAAATAGGTAATACAACGTTAGCCGAAGATTAGTTGACAAACAAAACTAGCTAATTTAATTTATTTGTGATAATAATCGTGATCCATACCAAGACCTCTCCGTGCCTCGGAAAGTACGTTAAGCCGTTGGTCCCGGCTGTCATTTGTGGATCTTTGACTGTCGTTACGGGTCCTCAGAAGTCTGACAACCAGTCTTTCCAAGGGGTATAGTATTACCCAGTAACTGGGTTGTGGAGGTCAGATAGGCAGTCGCTCCATGTAAAATACTGGTATTCAGCTGCATCCGGTCAGACTGGAAGCCGACCCCAACATAGTTGGGAAAAGGCTAGGCAGATGATGATGAACAGTCGTGATCCATGTTGTGTAAGTATTACAAAACAACTCATACTCCAGTGTTAGTAGTACTGATTAATACTTTTTTTTACTTAAACAAACACTAGAAAGTGAAAAATAACTTTAATTTCAGAAGTCTTTGGATCAGTATTTTAACAGACTTCAAAAACGAGCAGGTCTGTATTTTGTGGTTAAAATAATCCATATTCCATGCAGACGTCGACCAGACAAGAAAACATGTTTTGTATATCACCAACCTCCGCATAAAATGCTAATCATTATAGAGTAAGAACAGCTCTCAGGATATAGTTCCGACAATCCTACTGTCCTACTAATATTAAAAAAAGAAAGAAAGAAAAGTATTTATTGTGACCCGCACAGGAAGATCACATACTAAACTACAAACACAGTCGTACAAAAATTTAAAAAAAAAAATTTTTTTGGAAGTAAAAAATAAAAATAAAAAATAAAGTCCTGCACGAAGCCAAAAGGCTCCTACCTCGCCTGAAAGCTTGTATGTTTGTGTGTTTGGATGTTAAGATGTTTTGATGAAATAAAAAAATTAAATAAATAGATAAATTAAAATAAATATTCCGGTACTACATTCCTGTGGGAAAATTTACCACCTTCACACAGGCGAAGCCGCTGGCAGAAGTTAATTCGAAATAAGTCTATCCCATTTTAATGTCCACGCATTCACTGTCCATTGCAAGATTGCCCTGGAAGAGATCGCAGAAAGCGATAAGGCCGTACATTGTATGTTTTTTGTGTTAAATGTATTTTTTTGTTATGTATTTTCTGGTGTACAATAAACCAAATATAAATAAATAAATAAGTCTAGGGATACTTTTTATCAGACTTAGGATGGCCGCAGGTTTACTGATCAAGAATTTTGACGTTCCTAGATCTACTTGCACATTTAAATCATTTACATATTTACCTAAATGAAGTCCCTATTCCCTTACTTACCAAAATCGACACGATAAGAAACATTCGTATGATTAAACAACAGTCTTATCTCTCAGCGTCGTTCTTAAGATTTAATGCACGAACAGAGCCACTTATTATTCAAGAACTTTCCTTGAGTCGGTGTGCGCTCGTATCTGACTCACTGGAGAGGTCGCGACCTGCTAAGATTGTCACTAACTCGCTCCCAGCTCCGCTAATTGGTCCCCCACGAAATTGAGAGCAAATCTTGGGGTCAATCATCATGTTATTATTTAGAAGGCGAGCTCCCGGAGTAGGAGCGAACATAAAATGCTTTGACAGTCGCAGCACTCGTAAAAGAGAGATAGGGGGGAGTTCATTTTGGTAAAATAAACCCATCACGCCTCCGTAAAATATCGCGGGATGGTTTTTAGTTTTCGGATTTTCTAACTCTCTGTGCTGAGCCTAACATTGAGAAGCTAACAGCGATAAATGAACAACACTGTTGTATTTTCAACTCGTTTTTTAGAGCGTAGAATAAAATCGTTGCGGTAAAAATCCCGGTGCTAACCCGGACTAAATGCTAATAATCTAAGCGATGCTGTGAGAGGTCTGCACACAGAGACCATCTAGTATACACCGTGACATTTTAGTCGTCTTACAACGGCAGCCCACTTCATGTACCCAATGACTGCTATCTACTACCATTCATTAAAAAAAAATTTTTTGAACATTTGCATAATGTAATGGTAGGTAGGTAGATGTCTTCTACCGTTTGATACGTAATCATTATTAACAGGGAGGGTGTTTCATAATTCTGAAGCATTCATTATTTTTCATTGTATCTATTATCTTAATCAATGGTAACAACGTTTTAATCGCGCCTAGAGGTATATTATGACGGATACATTGAGTGGACCATCTTTGTAAGACGACTAAAATGTCACGGTGTATATAGATTCTAAGTACACTAATTTTCCCATAATACACATAAACATGATTTAAATAAACATTAAGTTCCTAATGTCAAGAACTTTCCCAAAAAAAAAAATGACTTCCGAAAAAATACTACAAAGTGAAAAATAACTTTAATTTGGACCATATACAAATCATTAGATTAGTCACTTCACGTCCTTTTGGAAGTTTGTTACTCAAATCACGCAAAAACGGCCGAACGGATTTCGATGAAATTTGGCGCACAGATAGTTTATAACCTGGATCTTTTTATCCCGGTAGCAAGTTACAGTGGGATTATTTTTGTACTCCACGCGGGTGAAGTCGCTGGCAAAAGCTAGTATAAAAATAAACTTAACTTGAATTAAATTACCCGTCATGGCTTCGGGCTTGAAACATAATATCTCTTGTAGTTAATTTACTAACAAATTATTCATAGCTTCGATAAAGGATAATAATGCGCTCAGCAGGCTTAGCATTGCACTTTCTATATCGACGAGGAATACTTTCAATATAAAGTGACATTTCGTTTCTCCATTTTTGACATCGCGCCGTAGATATCCTTCTACAATCTGTCATTTTGTGTTTCGTTTCTAACGATCTTTGTCTAGGTCCTTATAAAAGTAAACTATTTCAGAAGATTTTTTCTTCCAGAACTGTCAAAATCACACTGACAACAAACTTTCTACTTGACAGCCACAAAGTACATACGATTATCTACAAAATCATGATTCGTTTAGAACGCATAACTGTGATAATTAATAGAAGAACATAGCTATCTTCTCCTATTGTACATCATTTCGTTAATAGACATGTCTATTCTTCCGTCGACAAATCGGTGCTCGTGCTAAGCCTGCAGGTATCGGGAACTTAAAATTTTCTTACGTCACGCTGTATGTAACGAAAAAACCCGTAAAAAATATAGCATAACAGAATTATAATCATAAAAATCATCAATACAACCCCTTAAGTTCCTAAAATCGCTTCGAATGACTATTCCGTGAATAAGTCAGTCAATGGGAAGAGGGTTTTGTTTTATTTTTTTGGGTGGAAAATCATCAAATAACTTCTCCCGCTCTGGGGGGAGCAGGAAGGCGTGTCAGACTTCTACTGACTAAAACCCACCCGTGTTCGCTCAGTTGCCTGTGTACCAGGGGCCACGGTATCTATTTCGAACAACCCGCACCCCTGACAGGCACCGGCCTTTGCGGACCCCACCAGTTGGTGCTGACATCTCTTTGAGGCGCGCGTGGAACACCTCGCGCCGTCGACCTGGGCTTGGTCCTTACCGGACAGCGAGCTACCCATTACTCGCCGTCCGCAAGCCCGCGCCTACGGTGGCCGGGAAACAGCCTGAGATTCCCGACGCCCAGGGCGTCTCGTGCGGCGGTTAGACCCGTGAGGACGCATATACTGCCTCTCCCTCACGTGTATGTCCCCCCCTCTTCGCGAGCACCACTGCTTCGCAAAAGGAGGTTACGGCTATTCGTGCACTCTTGCTCCGTACCATAGCCTGGACCAGGGCCGGACGCGAGAGATCGCCGCCGCTGATCGCCTCCACGAGGACACGGTGGTACTCCACCCAAGCCGGGCAGAACTCCACCGTATGCTCCACCGTGTCCTCCGGGCGATCTTCGCAGTGGAAACACCCGGGCATTTTCTTCAGCCTTATGCGAAACAGGAACCTCCCGAAACACCGTGGCGCCTCTTAATCCACTCCTCAAAGAAGGGACTTACTGCAGCAATCGTGGCGTGCCCAATGGGAAGAGGGTTGTATGGATGATTATAATGATTAAAATTCTGTGAATACATACACGTTACAGTCGCAAAACATACCTATATGTTTCAACATACAGCCTGACACTGTCCTGCAAATTGCATAAATCGTAAGAAAAATCGAATTGCGCGCGCTACCGTAGCGCTATCCCCTTACGTACTACTGATGATTGATGACTGTGCAGTCCATCAATTTGTACTACTGATGATTGATGACTGTGTACTCCATCAATTTGTTACTCTGTGACAAAATTTCAGTAGAGTATTCAAACAACCGAATCGAAAATGTATTTTTTCTTTAAAACAGATTAATATCTTAGCAAATTCAAATCCCATTTAAATAGTCATTCAATGAGGTTTTAATGATATAATCATTATAATTCTGTAAAGCCTTATTTGTTACAATGCATGTTCACGAAACACAGCAAATAAAATATCGGGTCGAGCAGGTCTCGTCTGTTCGGAAATTGGACGCGGACGCCGAGGAGTATGTAATTTGGCACAGTTAAAGTTTACATGGAGAATGAGTGTAAATACTTTTTTTTTAAATAATAATGCATTAGTTCAAACTTAAAATTTATTTGTTTAATGCACAATGTACACAACCATATTTATAAGTTAGAACTAATAATATCACTGTGAGTTTTATGACGTAGATTAGTCATTAATTATGGTCAAAATCGACCACTGGGCGACTACTGTCTAGTTTGGTACAGTTTTGTTTTGATTTGGGGTTCACCGGCAAATAATATATATGTTTAGCTGTAGGTAATATTTAAACTACTCAATAATGTCGTCTCAACTTGATGTTGACCTATGTATGCTTACTGTATTACCTGGAGAATAAATATTTTACTACTAATTAAATTAAATCTCACTGGGCTGGCTCCCTCTTACAGAGAGGAGGCTCGTGTCCCGGCAATGGGAACATCAAAGGATGATTACACTACTCACTAATATGAACCCCTGATCTTTGGTCCCGAGATTACGTAAATTACTCGTGCACTTTAGATGACGCCGACGTTTGACATTCATGCCGTGTGCTTGACCCGCTCTGTTCTGATCTTTGCGGTGACTAAGATGTAAATCCTGTATCTCACCGACAATTATCGGCATCGTTTAAAATAATTAAGCATAATTTATTATATATTATCATTTTGATAGTAGTAATAATAAAACAAGTATCAGTTAAAATATACGGAATTTATCAGAAAGAAAAAAAGGAAATGTATTTATTTGATGAAGATTAAAGATGAAGCTAGTTGCCCATTCCAAAGCGTAGTAGGTACCTATGGAGAAGAACGGGCAAGAAACTCCATGGACACTCTTTTTAAATCATGATAATGTTATTAACAATTTGGTACAGAAAGTTGGTTACATCGTCTATGTTCAATGTGAGAACGATGTAAAAAAGACGTGCACATTAAAAGCGTCCGTAGTTAAAAACAAAACTCAAATGACAATTTAGAAATTAAAATAGGCCGTGGTAGTTAAGAGATGACCAGTCCCTACTGGCGGCGCCGGTTCGCGAACATGACGTATGGATCAGCACCATTTAGCTCAACCATTTTGAAAGGAACTTAATGATCCAACACATACGCCACCACCAGCGAGACATTTGAGTGAGCATGTCATACTCTCAGCTGCCAGGGCACATTTAAGTCAATGAATATAAAACTGCTTAACTTAGAATTGTCATCAAATGTCATGACTTTTTGAAATAATTATTCCATTGGTTAGGTATCATTATGATTATATTTCTATTAATAAATAATTGTTGCGGCCGCGAATCATAATTTAGATCAACATATATCTTGAAACTGACATCAAAATTGCATAAAACACAAATCGGTAAATTTGAATGTCACATTCAATTTTCTTACGTTTTTTTGGTCCTATTTGTCGGGATACCTTATCGTCTTATCCATCATCATCATCATCATCATTTCAGCCGAAAGACGTTCACAGCTGGGCATAAGCCTCCCCCAAAAGGGGGAATTTGCCATAATCGCCACGCTTGGCATGCGGTTGGCGATCGCAGTATGGTGGTCAAATGCATAGAGAACGCTATTGCTTATTCTCTAGTAAGTCCCTTAGTCGCCTTCTACGTCACCCACGGGAAGAAACGAAATGGTGCTATTCTTTTACGTCCGGCACCACACGGAACAACACGTCTTATCCGCCTTAAGTGAATCATCAATGTTTTAATATGCAGAAATATATCGGAGTTGGCTACAGTTCGTGCACATATCAATTTGTCACTTATTTATTCTCATTTATGATTATGACTGACACAAAAACCCGGTCAAAAGTTCATAGCCCCGTCACACTGTCTACTAAATATGGACCCTAGTAGGATATGCCAATCACCGAAACGACACACTGTTGAAATTCAGCGCTTCAGCGCTTTCCACGGTATACCTAGACAACGTAGTGCGAAAAAAAAGCGATGTAACTGCTGAAAACTACAATGACACTTTGTTTATAGTCTACATTATTCATTTTATTTATTACTTTTCATTCAGTCGACAAACGATTTAAAAAAAATTACAAAACACAGCTGGTCGATTACGGGCATTGACATTCGCCCATAAAATGATTACCCAACTCGAGGGTTTTATTATTAATTAAATTTGACCCTGCATAAACCACTTTTTCGACAAGACTAAACAAACAAGGACGTGGCAAAGTACGTTACCCGATCTCCATTAACTAGAAAATCACATCACGAAGCTTTTAGTTAACATCTTTTACTGAGGCGTGCGTACTCGCTGCCGGCTTCCACTCAATTACAAAGCCAACCCACCCTTTAACGTTTGTGGCCCCTGGCACACAGGCAACTGTAGGAACAGGGGTGGGTTTTTTAAAAGAGTAACCGTGGAGTTTCTTGCCGGCTCTTCTCCATAGGAAGCGACAAATTGGAACCGTGCACCTAGATTCTGACGTTTCATAAGTGCCCTTGCAGGTTTATGTGATATAAAATATTTTGATTTTGATTTTTGATTTTGGGTTTTAGTCAGTAACAGTCTGACACGCCATCCTGCTCCACCCAGAGAGGGAGAAGTTATTTAATGATTTCCCATCCTAAAAAAACCCTTTAACGGCTGAAACGGCAGCTCTTTGACTATAACTCACTTTAGGCGATGTAATATCGTTTTCCAACGTTCCGGGAAAAGTTGATAAAGTTTTATGAAATTCTAGTTTATATAACGACGGAAAAATGAGATAAAAAAATTATAGTGCGCATCACTATTATTATTTATATTATGCCTCATTTTTCCGTCCGTTTTTCTTAACGATATTCATTTACCATAATTTCAGCCTTTTATTAAACCTCTGCAGTAAGACGTCTTCTGGTACAGACAAGGCACTCGTGTTTTCTCTGTAAGGCTGCAAAAAGCAACGTGAGTAAAAAATAAATTATCAAGTGGTACGTTATAAGTAGGAATGGGATAATTGTATGTATATTTACCTAAAGTACATTTTTAGTTATGAAAATATGGAAGCGGCTTCTTAAAAAATATTTATTGTTAGAAAAAAATCTGGGATGCCAGGAGCACCGGGATATATATAACTAGTCAGGTGTATATTTATTTCGAATTAACCCCGATGCAAATATACACGCCTGCAAAATTAGAGGAACACAAAAAAAGGTAATTCTTTTTTAAACGTGTAGTTTTTTCGACAAGTAGTTCTGTTATTTGAATGATTACCCTTTTTCATACAAAATTAATGGGATTTTTGACAGTTTTCAACCCTCTAACATAAATTATACCCTCTTAAGCGTTTGTTTACAATTTACGCTTCTGAACGTTTTTGATAAGAACGTTGGTTTAAGCAGTCCATGGTGGCTCTAGCTCGTTTTTTTTTTTTGTTTTGTTTCGAGAGCTAACATTGTATTGTATAAAGAATAAGTGATTTTCCAGCAGTTGAAGTCGTTAGGGCTGTAACAATGATTAAAGGAGGTCACACCTACCGTTTTGTTACTGCAAAGTTGGGTGTATCACAGTATCCGTGATTCACCGTTATATGCAACAATACAGACAGAATCTTACGTGCGTAGGCGAGGCCAAGGCAAACATCGTGCAACCAGTGCCGTAAACGAACGTTTTATAAGGGTGCAAACTTCGAGAGATCGTCATCAAACGGCTGTTCAGACCAGAAATCTTCTGGAAGAAGTGTGTAACGTTCGTGTTAGTGAACATACAGTGAGTGGAAGGTTAAATGAACTTAGATTGAAGTCATACGTGCTAGAAAAAGTGTCTAAACTTGAGGAGAGCCATCGAGTAGCAAGCTTAGCGTTCGCTCGTCAGCATCAAAATTGGTTCAATGAGCAGAGGGAGTTTTATTCTCTGATGAAACCCGTTTTCTGTGTAAATTTCATCGACGGAAGGGAGAAGACGTGGGGATATCGAGGAGAACGTTACTATCAAGCAAAATTTTTCGATGCAACGTCTTACGGGTCGCACCGCTCTGGTCATCATCGATGGCGGTTCTGTGACTGCAAACAAGTACATGACTGAGATCCTAGAACCCCATGTTATGCCTCTTGGCCAATTCATAGGATCAGATTTTGAGTTTATGCACGATAACGCACGGCCCCACACTGCGCACATAATGTGTGACTACCTTAATGGGATCGGTATAACCCAGATGGACCGGCCAGGACGATCGCCAGACATGAATCCAATAGAACATTTCTGACGAGTTTTGGGGAAAAAATTACTGAAGAAGTTTACTGGTTTCGGTGGAATAAAAAGATTGGGAACCTCTGCTCTAAGGGATAGAAGGCTCATGGTTCTGCCAAAGGATTAATGAAAGCCTGGAATAATATTAAAACAACGAGATAATCTTTATGAAGATATCTCGTAGAATTGTGACTATTGCTAGCCATATCTGGCTACGACTCGTTTCTAGAATTAATGCTGAAATGGACCTCTTTGGCTCAGCTGTGATGCACACGCTGTTGTAGTTATTTATTTTCACTGTTCTTTGTTATTGTATTTTTTCTTTCCTTCCTTTAGGAATACAAAACAATATGAAATCAAATTACTCAAGTGAGAAAGAACGCGACAAAAGTATCAAAGAATTTTCCCGGATTTTTTGTGAAATACAGTGCAGAGAAAAAGCTGGGCAAAAGTAGTTGTTTTCTGCTTTTGTGATGACAGTATTAAAAAAAAACCGGCCAAGTCGGACCACGTACAATGAAGGATTCCGTAGTTGTGATGAATTTATCCCAAGAACAAACTTGACATTGTGGTTGAAAATGATCTACCATACATTCCAACTGCATATGTAAGTTGGTCGACTATTACTCGTTAACTTGTGTAGCCTTCTTAGCTGTGTTAATATTATTTTTAACTTCGTTATATATACTACTGCCGTGAATTTTTGCAGTAACCGAAATAACTATCCTATATCTGATTCGGGACTTAAAAAATAGGATAAAACGACCATAATGTGCAGTGGGCAGTGGTAAACCCAGTTCGGGTTGGTAGCTGTCACATGTCCTCGAATTTTTGGTTGTAGGACATGCTGGTTCCCTCACGATGTTTTGCCTTCACCGTTCTGGGAACAGTGGCGATGAAATAATTTAGGCAAAATAAAGCGCCCTGCTAATTGTAAATGCAGCACTTGCAATAAAGCGGTTTCGAGAAAAACGCGGAAATCTAAAAGTAAAATTTTCATGAAAGTACTGTGAATCTCGTTATCATATTAAAAACATACTTCCAGTATCCAAATATTTTTATTTTTCCCATATAGGTTTGTCCCTAAGGATGCCATTTCTGCAAAGAAGTGAAAACCCATAAGTGTCGATTACTGCAGATACGATTAGCAGGGCAGAGCGCCTGTCTGAGTTGGGACCTACGACCTACAACTCGTAAGTCGTACTCTTGTAATAATCGTACTAGCCTCTCAAAACGTATTAGGTACATAAAATCTCTTAAATAAATAAATTACGAAATAAAAAAATATAGGACTACATTTTAATGAACTGGCATCCATTGCGCGCGACGGCGCATATTATTTACTTGTAGTTTAAAACAGACTTATTGGGCGGACGTAAAAGTGTGAATAAAATGCAATTTTATAACGTAAACATTGTAAAGAACAAACGCAATTTTCAGACCGACATTCCGCTATAGCTAGCTTCACAAACAAACATCCAATATTTGAACTATAAAATCAGCTTAGCTCTAATAAACTCTATCCCGCCGAGCTCACAACTACATCTATACAGGATAAGTTTTTATCCAGTGCGCAAACTGTAACCATGAATTTAATATATCATTCTAGACCCGCCAGCGCAAAAGTTTTTCGTCGTTAATACAAAAAAAATCAGCTGTTCCATACATTTTGACCGCGTAGGTATTGTACTTTTCTGTGAAAAAGCTGATTTTGTATTTTTTTGTATAACCGGCTTAAAATTTCTGTGTTAGGGGTCTAGAATGATATGCTGAATTCATGGTTACAGTTTGCGCATTGTATAAAAAATTATCCTGTATTGGTTTTAGTTCGGCAATTAGACTGCGGAATCCCTATTTGCCTGAAGACTCGAAAACGGAGAAATTCATT
Source organism: Polymixis lichenea (assembly GCA_949091785.1). Classification (NCBI taxonomy): domain Eukaryota; kingdom Metazoa; phylum Arthropoda; class Insecta; order Lepidoptera; family Noctuidae; genus Polymixis; species Polymixis lichenea. The sequence continues at coordinate 56,702,740 of OX420931.1, read as the reverse complement.
TATTTTGCTAAAGTCCGTGACTAGCTTTAAAATTAGTTGTCCAGGTGGGTGGTTGCTATCTACCTTACCTATCACACCGCTTATTAGTCCATTCGCACGAATTTAACTCGACAATTTTTAACCGACTTCAAAAAAAGGTTCTCAATTCGACTCTATTTCGTTTTTTATGTTTGTTACCTCATAACTTTCGACTAGGTGAACTGATTTTGATGACTCTTTTTTTTATTTGAAAGCTGAGAAGCACCAGCAGTGTGGACCCATTTCAATTTCATATAGATCTGATGATGCGTTTCGGAGAAAGCATCTGCCAACTGTTTCATATATATTTCTGGAGTTGTAGATTCGCTCACAAATAAATTAATTTCTCGCGAATCGCCTATAGAAAATAACATGTTACTCAAAAATATTGATCCTTCAACTCGGGGGAGTAAAATATTGATCCTTCAACTCGGGGGAGTAAAATATTGATCCTTCAACTCGGGGGAGTAAAATATTGATCCTTCAACTCGGGGGAGTAAAATATTGATCCTTCAACTCGGGGGAGTAAAATATTGATCCTTCAACTCGGGGGAGTAAAATATTGATCCTTCAACTCGGGGGAGTAAAACCGTGCGAATAGACTAATAAAGCCACCTCGGCTACATAATAGAATGCACCTCGCCTTTGAGTCCTTAACAAATTCTAGTTGAGTCAATTGAATGATCTATGCTAGCATAATTGAGTAGAATTGGATGTGAAAAGGCAACTAGACCTGTCAATTGAATTTGATTAAGTGCACATTCGTGCGCGTGAGACTGATATCTTATTCTCACCTACCACTTTTAGTATTTAAACTCACAACTAGAGGTGAGTCGTATATACTGGTACAGGTACAGTCAGCGTCAAAAATATCGGAACGAAAAGACTGTTTAAAATGATCTCAACAACTAAGAAAATTAAACCTTATCTCAATTGGATAAAGTTCTTGTCAGAATGACAGTAGTCGTGTACTGTCTTCATTCTGAAATATTCCTTGTGTCATTGAGTTAATATTTAATTTTAATAGTTGTTCAGATCATTTTGAACAGTCTGTTCGTCCCGATATTATTGACGCTGACTGTATATATACCAAGTATGTGCTTCCCAGTACGCAGCCCGGGTGCAATCGAAATACTGGGTACCTTTCAAGGTATGAGGTAGCGGCCAGTTCGTGCGGCATCGGTTACAATTAAAAACTATGATTGTAAATAAAGTGATTTGAAATCTTTAAGCTACGCCGCCTAGTTAGTCATTTTAAATATAATTAATGTTAATTTCCACATAATTATACCTAAATAAATTGCACTCATTAATAACCATTATCAGTAGAGTAGGAAGAAAAGATTTCATATCTCATATACATTATATTGGAGGCATACCATACTTATCGCATACGTATACTTATCAAAATCATAACACACCCAAATACTTAGAAGTATTTTCAAGCCCGGTTTATGTACCAGGTATTTAGCGATACCCATACCTTGAAGGCCGGGTATGCAGATTAGCAGGTATTATATCTCATGTCTACTCACAACGCATCTTAACATTTAGATAAATACTAAAAAAAAACACACGACTTTATCCCATCGTATGCAAAAACTACAGAACGTCTCCTGCTACGATCCTTATTTACTCCTTACGCTTCGAGCGCGTTCGGCGCTCCGATGGGTCCGTCACTAATCCAGGGCCAATCGGAGCGCCAAACGCGCTCGATGCGTTTGATCGAGATGGTTTGATGAAACTGGCACTAAGGCTACAGAAGACCAATTCTCGTAATTAAATCGTTGAAAATCTAGTCGCAGTCTCATCTCGGCGACAATCAAGTACCGTCAACTGTGGCATATTTACTTTCCACGAGCAACTTTACCAATGAGAACTGAATTAAAATATCTCTCGATTACTAAAAATTTGTTACATTTAGTAGATTATTCTACTTTTGTATCGCTTCGATATTAAATGGCGGCAACAGATTTTTAGTTATCGAGAGAAATTTAAGTACCGTTGTCATTGATAAAGCTGCTCATGGAAAGTAAAGATGCCACAGTTGACTGTATCAAAAACTTGACAATAATGTATGGAAACTCGAGTTATTTTTGACAGATTGCGACTGAGATCAGAGGCCCTAGTGTGAGTTTCATTTAACCATCTACACCAAACGCAGTGAGCGCGTTCGGCGCTCCGATTGGTCCGTCACCAATCCAGGGCCAATCGGAGCGCCAAACGAGCTCACTGCGTTTGGTGTAGATGGTTAAATGAAACTCATACTAGGGCCTCAGACTGTGAACGTTCTTAAAATTACGGGAATTACCCCCCCCCCCCCCACACGCCGCTGGTTGCGAGTACTTCACACTAGACTTTTCGGTAGAACATCATCAATAAGGTCACTACAGGGCAAATTTTTAACCAGTGCGCAAACTGTGACTATGAATGTAGCATATCATTTTAGACCCTCCCAGCGTAGAAATTTTTCAACGGTTATAATACCTACACGGTCAAAATGTATGGAACAGGTGATTGTTTTTTGTATAATCGGCGAAAAATTTCTGCGCTGTATAGAATGATATGTTGAATTCATGGTTACAGTTTACGCACTGGATAAAAAAATATTCTGTATATAATAGTAGTTGTCTTAACTATAATAAATGCATTCAAATATATTGTCTCGTTACCCCTTCAGGCCTTCTATCCGTCGAAGTTCTAGTTAACAGGCCTATCGTCCCTAAGTGGACGTTAATTATGCGCGCAGCCGCCATCTTGTTCAATTAGACAATAGAATTCTATTTTTGAACGACCGATATTATTTGAAGCCATTATTAAAAAAAATCATACTGAACCATTCAAGAAATAAAATAAAATAGAAAATATTTGATTTCACATAAAGCTGCATGGACTAATGAAACGCCAGAAGCTAGGTGCACGGTTCCAATTTCTAGCTTCCTGTGGAGAAGCGAGAGATCCTATGAAGAAATGTCTTCTTTATCTGGTTATGTACGTAACTTATGTATGTAACTTTTCCATATGTTTGTTTGTTTGTTTCTTTGAACACGTTTCCAATCTCTGGAACTACCAGTCGGATTTGAAAAAAATCTTTTTGCATTTGATAGCCTAATTTTCGAGGAAGGTAACAGGCTATTTATTATCACGCTATGACCCTAAGGAGTAAAGCAAAAATAAATATGATCACAACAATGTGAAAAATAACTTTAATTTCGGAAGGCGGTGACAAAAAATTAAAATACTTATCCAAAGTCACCGACATCCGAAATTAAAGTTATTTTTCACTTTGTAGTGTTTTTTGGAAGTCGGTTGTTTTTATGTAATGTAAAGGGCATTCAATATTTTCTTTTTAAATCGTTGCCCCACACTAGGAATTTCTGCTGTATTGTGGGTGCGTTTACAAACATTTAAACCCACATACACAAACAGCCAGACCCGGAACAACTACTTGTAGGTCATACAAATACTTGTTGCGAATTTGAACCCGCGACACGCAGCGCTGCAGTCAATCGCTTAACCACTTCGCCAACCGTGCCGTTAACGTCAACATAACGTCAATCAACTAAAGAAATACCTACAAATTATTCAACTGAGCATTTTGGCGGTCATTCGATTCAACTAACATCAAACGCATCACTGTTTTGAATCCTATTTGTTGCCGCGATGCGCTATTGTCAAGTACCAAAAAAAAACTTATTTCCGCACCTTAAAATAATCATTATTAATTTGACACCGGTACCGCAATTGTTTTGAGTTTCCGAGCCTACAATCGAATGTCCGAATGTTGCTCAACAAACTGCACCCAATTAAAATTCAATCCAATATTGTTTGTTTGACCAGCCTCATCAGAATCATTTCTATCTATATATTTCATTTCCACCCTCCAATTAGACGGTTCCGAATTCACCCCGCGGTCATTTCAGTCGGATAGGATAGAATAGAACAAAGGCTTTCCGTCTCCATTGGTAAGTCTGCCCATTCGGTAACTTGATATTTCTGATGCAGGTTTACATATGCAAAATAAATATTGATTTCTAGCTTCTGCCCGCGACTTCGTGTGGAAGTCGTAATTTTACGGTAAATTGTGACACTCTATTTTTACACGCTTTATATTAGCTTCACTTGTATGTTTGTTTGTTTGTATGTTTGTATGTAACCAGCCTATTTTGACCCACTTTAAACGTATAACGGATATTAATTGATTATAAAAATACCTCAAAAAGCACCCCACGCTTTTTAATAGAATTAAATTATTTTCTACTTTTTAGTTTGGTATAAATATGAATAAATGACTTTTGATTTTGATTTTGATTATGTTTTAGTTCAATGAATGTTCTAGCACTGAGTGCTTTTCTATACTTGCGAGAATTATGTACATTACCTCCGTTGATTTGGTCATAGGGTGTTTAGATGTTTTGGGACAAAATGTTTACTACGTTTTGGTAAAATAAATTGTAAAGCAACCATGAATTGTACCTATCATACACTCTCTCTTAGCGCAGAAAATATATCCCAAACCATTTGTTTCAACTACAAATGCATTAGTAATAGCCAAAGTTGTACTAAAAAACCAGTTACGAAAACCAGTTTGCGTAACTGAAAACTGTAATCCAATTTCCATTTTCACCTTTATTTACTATGTCATCAAAATATGGACCAAACTAAGACTAACTTGTGCTTGTCGGTACGCAATCCAACACGTCGGATGCAAACGAACATTTTAATTGAAAACGAGGTAAAGTTTATGTACGACATATTTCGAAACTGCTTATTTAGACGATTCGCACGAATTTGCTAGCCCGAATCGGGTGATTAAGTCATTCAAATAATATACAAATATATTAAATATTATATGATTTAAAATCATACAATATTTCTTTGACCACTGCGTATTGCCAGTGATGACATATGGCACAGAAACGTGGTTGCTCACAACGGGCCTCATGAGAAGGCTGAACAAAAGAGCGTGGAGAATGGAGAGAGCTATGCTTGGAGTTTCCCTACGCAATCGAATACGAAATGAAGAGATCCGTAAGAGAACTAAGGTAACCGACATACCCCGAAGAATTGTCAAACTTAAGTGGCAATGGGCAGGGCACATTGCTCGCAGAACAGATGGATGAAGGGCCTGGAAGATTCTGGACCGGCGACCGCGTATTTGAAAACGTAGCGTTGGAAGGCCTCCTACAAGATGGACCGATGACCTGGTGAAGGCCGCAGGAATACGCTGGATGCGAGAAGCACAGAGGTCAGAGGAGAGAGCACCGGTAGAAATGGCGGTGTTTGGGAGAAGCCTATGTCCAGCAGTGGACGTCTTTCGGCTAAAATGATGATGATGATATTTTCTATAGGCGGCTCGCACGAAGTCAAATTGTTTGTGGGCGAATCGACAATTCCAGAAATACGTATCTGGCAGCAGTCGTGGTGGCCTAATAAGATTTGATTGAATGCCACCTGTTCGTTTCAGTTAGTCGGGTTCCACGGCCAAGGGTACAGGGGTTAAAATTGATCTTCCGCTGTACCACCAAGAGAACATCCAGGGATACACAGGAAAAGAAGGGCTCAGTGGTAACGGCCGCAACTTACTAGTTGTAGGTCGAAGTTTTGAACGCAGACAGACACTTTACTTTGTGTGAAGCCCTGGTCGATGGCGCGTTGTTTTCCATACGCGCCTCAAAGAGATGTCAGCACGAACTGATGGGGTCTGCAAGGGCCGATGCCTGCCAGGGGTGCGGGTTGTTCGAAAGAGATGCCGTGGCCCCTGGCACACAAGCAACTGAGGGAACACGGGTGGGTTTTAGTCAGGGAAAGTCTGACATACCCTCCCGCTCCACCTAGAGCGGGAGAAGTTATTTGACGATTTCCCACCCAAAAAATAAAACCACTGCTCTCAAAACGGTGAAGGAAAACATCGTGAAGAAACTGGCATGTTCTAGAATTAAACATTCGAAGACATGTGACATCTACCAACCCGCACTGGGCTCGCGTGGTGGATTACGGCCCTCTCCTCCACACAGAGCGGAGGCCTTAAAAAAACTTTTCCAAAAAAATTACAACCGCCTTCCGGAAAAACAACTGAAAAATAACTTCTATTTCGGAATGATTTTTTGGAAAAATATTTTACTATGTAAAGCCACATTTGTTACGGTCGCGAAACATATGTTAACCAACATAAATCCTAGCACGGACCTGTATATAGCAAAAAACTAATTTAACTAAAAATATTTTTGCTATGAACTCTCTGCCGACAGCGGCTCTGTGGCGTTCATTCAACATTTCATTAATGGATGTTGTACGGCAGACGAGCGCTCCCGCCCCGCGGCTCCCGCTGCAGCGTACAACGACTGACAGGCTATTTATAACACGGTCTCTTCCAACAAATGCTGCTATCTATACTTTGACAAACTATTTTAGTTCTGCGTACTATTAATACATCGTTGAGTAAGGATGGCGGTGGTGACCCAGTGATAACGGCCGTGACTTACAAGTTGTATGTAGTTCGTAGGTTCGTTCCCAAACAGGTGTTTTACTTTGTGTAAATTATTTAATCACCAGTGCTCTCAAAACGGTGAAGGAAAGATGTCTTAGAACCAAAACATCGAAGAGGTGACATCTATCAAACCGCACTGGGCCCCCAGTGTCTTCTCCTCTCTGTGAGGGCGTGGGCCGTCGCCCACTCCCTCTCACAGAGAGGAGGCCTGTGTCCCAGCAGTGAGAACGTTATAGGCTGATCATGTGTGTTATGTGAGGGAGGATATTATTAGCGTTAGGACTACCTCGTTGGTCTAATCTGACTTAACGATGGGATTCTCAGACTCAGCCCAATGTAGCGAGCATAGTTTCGTGACGTGCGAGCGAAGCGAGCCCACAGGTGATACGACTGAGCAGAGCACTTATTCGAGCAATGAGCGAGCGAAGCGAGCCCCCCACAAGACAAGCGAGTGCAATGCACAACAGTGGCGACGGGTTCATAGAAGCCGATTCCCATCGGCTTACCTTTTAGAAATCCTACCTTCCACCAATCCACTATTCATTATTTCAAAGTACAAAAAAAAATTGTTTCCAAGTATTACCGAAAACATCGGCCTTATCTTGTGATGAAACTAAGATTTCATCACGCGGATGAAGATTTTTTGAACGGCTTACGCCATCGGCATCGCCACTGATGCACAAGCATATTTTAAAATTGAGCAAGCGAAGCGAACCCACCTACTCCACGTCTTCTCCACAAGAGCGAGAGGGAAACTTGACTCGAGAACAGCGTGCAAAGTAAGCATACCTTCGCCACCGGGCAGCAAAACGCAGTAGGTGGCGTTCACTATTTTCTAAAGTGTGCACGCTTCAGCCGCTTGTAGTTGAAGTAGGCTCGCTAAACCCGTTTTCTTCTAGTAAGGGGTCGCTTCGCTCGCTCTACGCATGTGAAAGCATGTTCCACCCACTCGTGGGCAAGTTAGACTCGCTCCGCTCGCTAGTTTTTGGTAATGGGCTTGCTTCACGTACTGGTCTAGAGAGAAGCTCGCTTCGCTCGCTCTTTGAAGGTAAAAGCTTGCACTACCTAGGCTACAAGCTTGCAGTACGTAGGGTAGTTCAGGTCGCTATGCTCGCTCGTTTTGGTAGTGGGTCTGCTTCACGCGCTGGTCTTGTGAGGAGCCTCGTTTCGCTCGCTCTTGTCGTATGCAAATGCGCTCGGCTCACTCTGCTCGCTTATTGCTTAAGTAAGCGCGCTCTGCTAAGTCCTGGCGTCATAGGACTGGCTTCGCTCACTTCGGCAATAAACTGTGCTCGCTCCATTCCTGTCTTTTTGTGAGTCTGAGTTTTTGGGAGTTACTTTGCTAATTGTCAACTTCATAGTAATTTTTAACCCTATCTTAGCTAATGTTTGTTAATGCTCTCCTTGCCCTAGTAGTGCTTTGTTAACTCTCGACAACGACACTAGAATCAGTATTCTAACTAAATACATTTTTCCGCTACACGAATTGGAATTTCGACTCATAGTGAAAAATAGAGGGCCGCGCGCGCACGCGCATGCGGCATGCACAGTGCACACACATTGTGATGGAAAATTATATTCGGCTTAAAAATTGTTATAAATATGACCTATCTTTTGGATGCTCAACCATTACTCTAGTTCTAAAACTCTCGTAGTTATTAGCGGTTGAAATCTTACATGTTTTTGTCGGTTAGAAATATTGAACTTACTACCAGTACTCCGAGCGAAAAGACATTCTCACGTCAAAAGGTACCTATAATTATTAACTAAGTAAATAACGCGAGAAGACCAATTAGCTCTCAACGGGAGTGTGCGAGCCCGACTCGCATTTGGCCGGTTTTCCTAGGGATGGGCCAAATATTCATTCATGTTTAGTATTCGGCATATTCGGCAGTTTTACCGAACATTCGTATTCGGCTGATTATTCGGCAAAACTGCCGTACATTCTACCGAATCATAATGTTTAAAAGTCTATAAGTAGCACAATTATTAAGTGGGGCTTACGTAACCAAAAATGAATTATTGCTAAATAATAGTGCAGACCCTCAGCGGGCGAAAGGGATATGCGCTTGACAACGCGCTCGACAAGCACAAACGTGTTTTTCAGAGATGCACGATAATTCGCGCGAAATCCTAGCAAATATTCGGCTCGGAAAATAATTATCCTAATATTCGGCCAATTATTCGTAAGTATTCGGCAAAATTCGTATTCGGCCCATCACTATTTTTTTACATAATCTAGGTTCGGTAATACAAGAACTAACATAATTATATACAGGTATGTTACATGAGATTGTTGTTTACCTAACTAAGCAACATGAGATGACAATTAGCCAACAATGCAAGGTCAAGGGTACTGTCGATAATTCACCACCCTCAGTTGCGTACACACTGCAATGGCGCTAGGTACTAATTACTATCGACTAATTAGGAATAACAAACAACACAGTCGGATCAGACCAACACAAAGGGAAACTATATATGCAGCCACGCTTTCAATAGTATGGAGCAAACTCTGCCTGCGGTTTCACTTACTTCCTAAAGTAACTAATTAATAAAACATTCGGTGATTTTGGGCCAAAAAGTACGTTTAAAAACTCTGCCCTGTCAATTGTAAATGCAGTACTTGCAAAAAAGCAGTTTTCATGCAAGTACTGTGAATCTCGTTACCAAAAAAACATACTTCCAGTATCCAAATATTTTCATTTTTCCCATATAGGTTTGCCCCTAAGGATGCCATTTCTGCAAAAAAGTGAAAACCCATAAGTGTCGATTACTGCAGATACAATTAGCATGGCAGAACTAAACTCCGGCTACTGAAAAATCATGCTCTAAAAAGTAAGAAACTAGAAAATATTCTCATCTGACAGGCCGTGGTCGGAAGCCACTTTGCCCTAGAGCTTATGAAATGAAATCTTTATTAATGTAACTAGATCTGATACTTTTACACGTCAATATTTTGTTGGTCAATATTTTAAAAACTAGATCGACTAGGCGTCATTTTCTAGCTGACTGAATCCTGAGAAGAAATGTGGAAACATACTCGAGGGGTCGGTCTCTTTTGAAGTCCAAACATTATATTATCTGAATTTTATGTGAGTCTAACAATGCATGGCAAAGTCTGGAAGGGCCTTTTGAAGAAAGAGCCATTGCAGCTTTGAGCTGACCAGTCCCAACAGACGGCATGTATGTATCAGTCACCGTGTAGCTCAACCTTATTTTAGGGAGTTCAACGACCCGTCACGAGACGCTACCAGATCTGCAGAACATTTGCGTGGGTCATTTACAAAATACTCAAAACAACCAGACGAGTTATAATGTCATGTGTTCAATCTAGCCTGCATAGTAGAGATGCGCAAAATGTGTCAGTAAAAAGAAATGAATGAAGTATATCTTTTCGCTTAGTGAAGTAGTCCACTCATTTCCTTCATTACTTCATTTAGTTCAGCGAATCAGAACGAGTCCATATCGTAGGGTAACGATAGTGATTGACAAGTTACGACAAATTATGCACTTTTCTAGTTCAGTTTTATACGTAAGTCGATTTTTCTTCATGCTTTATACAGGCTTAGGACTGTCAACCTAGAAATATGATTTTAAGCAAAACTATTTTTATTAAGTAGTAGGTATGTTTTGTTTTTTTTGTTACTTAAAATTTTTTGTCTAGGCTGGTGTATTTAAAATTGAAATAGCGAAAAGAACACACATTTGAATGACTACTGATTGAATGATAAGTTTATTTTGTGATATGAAGTAGTTCATTTCCTTCAATCGTTCGCGAACTACCCATGTCTACTGCATAGTATGATTGCTTACTACCGTTAGGATGTATTGTTTTAATATGTATTGTTATACATTTTTTAAATGTCTGCCTGCATAAACAGTCCATAGTGGTCGCACTGCTGGGACGCAGGCTTCTGTAACAGTAGGAGTGGGTTGCTAAAATCGACCACGCGGGCCCAGTGCGGTTTGGTAGATGTCATGTTTGCTTGTAGGACATACTGGTTTCCTCACGAAGTTTTCCTTCACCGTTTTGAGAACTGTGGTTATGGAATAATTTACACAAAGTAAAGCTCCTGTCCGTTATTGCTTAGTTTACAAAATATTTTATTTCAACCGTAATATTTAATCAAAATCAAAAGTCATTTATTCAAACTAGGCTGAGAGTCATCAGTTTTCGAACGTCAAAATTACATAAGGCAGTCCCCCCAAAACGCTCACCCTTCACCACTTCCTAGAATCCAGGGTAAAGTCTAGCCGTACATCAAATAGCATCGAAATCCGTTCAGCCGATGCAGCGTGATTCAGAAACAAAACATCGCACCTACCGCACACACAACAAAGCTGTTAGAGGGAATTGTGTTAATTTTGAAATTCTGGGGACAAGGTACGTAAAAGGATTTCAGGAAGACCAGCACCCTAATTTTGTAACGCACGATTAATCATAATCTGAATAATTTTGACACAGATTGCTAATCCATTGCTTCATAATTATGTTCGAAAAAGTGTGTCTGGTCAAAAACGTTAATAACGCAATACATGTTGTTGAATTGTCAAAATTTAATAGATTATGTTTTTTTTTATTGTGTATTACGCAATTAGGGTGCTGAAAGTATTTTAGGTACCAGGCGCACATGGTTTGATGAAGCTCTGTGAATAACTACGTTGACGGAATTTAATATTGTTTCGAATCGAAACCTGTATTGTACGTATGAACAGTTTGTTGGGCTGTCCTTTGAGGCAGTAACGGATCGACGTGATTATTGTGTACAGATAGTTTTTTAATCCTCAAAAGGAGCTGTTAGATTAGGTCGTATATCAAATAATGTTAGTCTATTGATGTGTCAGGAAGTCATACATTCGTGAATTTGTTTATTTAAATTGTTTTAGCGACTTATTCTTTAATTTGCATAAATAATCTTGTGTTATGTATTTATTAGTAGTTTATTATTTTGTCAAAGTATTTTAGTTGATTTATGAATTATTGTTACTCACTAATTTAATTAAAGGTTCGGGTACTATGGCGTGAACGCCATGACGGCCGCCATTATGGGCTGCCGTTGCGAACAAAACAATTAATTTAAATAAATGTGATGTAACACTGAGCGAAGTTGCCAGTGAAAATTGTATAGCGGTGAGTAAAATAAAAGTTATAAATTTGTTACGTTACGTGTTTTATTCCTGGCCAAAAGGACCTAGGCTTGTGTTTTGTTCGGTAAAAGTTCACGAGGTAGGTAAGGCTCGTGCAGCGCGACGGGATAGTCGCGTCGCGACACCCGTAGCACTTTCTATGAAAACTTCATGGAAGTTGTTCTACAAGATTCACGTCGCGCTGTCGCGTCGCGCCTGTTTGAAAAAACCTTTTGACTTTTCCGGCAATATCCATTGAACCTTTTGTTTGCGAGGACGAGGTTCTATGAAACAAGAAATTACGAAGTTAATAATTTATGTTTATGTCAATCTGCCTAGCCTTATCAAAACTATGTTGGGGTCGGCTGCCAGACTAACCGAATGCAGCTAAATACCAATGTTTTACATAGAGCGATTGCCTATCTGACCCCCACAACACTGTTATTGGGTAATACAACCCATACCCGTTGGTAAGACTGGTTGTCGACTTTCGGGGTTTCTGACTAAATAGCGATAAGGGCTGATGATGATGATCAGAGATTCCGATCTCTGATCATCATCATCAGCCCTTAACGCTATTAAAAAATATTTTGAGAAACAGCTTCTATACTTTCAGACTTAAAAAATAACTTTAGGCAAATATGCATCCGAATATCCGTAATATTATTATTTAATATTCGTATGAATATTTACTTAAAGTAACTTTTTAGGTCTGAAAGTATGGAAGCGGTCTCTCAAAATATTTTTTGCTCCTAACCTGCACCCTAATTGTGTAACTCACGATCAATCGTAATCGGTTTCATTATGACAGTTCAACAATACTCATTGCGTTATTTACGAGTTGAGCAGACATTTTTTTCGAACATTTTTTTAAAATGTTTATTAATGAAGGAAAAGCAAAATATAAACAATAACATCGCAAAAACCTCAATAGGTTTATCCGGATGTTGAAACACTTATCAGCAATCTTAAAACGAATACTTACAGAATAATCATTATCTTATTAATTAATGGTTAACACATAGTTTATAAAAATTTAAATAAAACATTGTAAGGTAGTTTGTAAGTAATAACTAAAATAGTTCGAAAACGAAAACAGCGCGGGTCAGGCATTCCGTCGATGCTAATTACATTGAATGAAATTTAAACAGGATGATGCTTTTTCAAAGAGAATCAAAGTATTTTTTTGTTTTTAATTTTATAATTACTGTTTGTTATTTCCGATGGAATTTTTGTTGGAACATCATTAATTAAAGCAGGTATTGAATATGCGTTCGTTAGTTTTCCATAATAGTTCTTGTATCTCGGTACTATAGTTTTGAAGCAGTTATGAAGCAATGGTTTAGCCATCTGTTTCAAAACGAAACAGATTATGATTAACCGCGAGTTACGCAATTAGGGTGCTGATCTATCGAACCGTGCGGCTAGCTATTACTGAGCTAAAAGCCCCTTACAAAATAATAATGCTTATGTTTACCTAAGGAAGTAAGCACGAGTAGATCAATTAGCTCACAACAATAGCGCAATAAGAGCATCGAGTTAAGGCCCCGGTAACTTTAAATAATGTCGTTATAGCCGATAATAGTTATTATAGCAATCCGATACGGGTTAAAATCTGTTGTAATGAATTCGAATAATAAACGAGCAAACGTACGTCGTAAAAGTGCAAATAAAATCGTATAAAATTAGATATTAACTATTTAATAATAAATAATCCATCACTGGATGCAGTTTGGCATTTGGAATTTTATGGTATATTTTTAATTATAATTATAATTGTTATTGAAGGGATAAACCGATTTTAAAGATAATTAAGAGGTGACTTTGATGATTTTTTTGATGCATTAAAGTGTGTTTTATTATGTTTTGAGTTCCATCACTGTATGCAAAAATAAACTTGAAAATCCCATTTTGCTTTCAAATTTATTTACGGATAAAGAGATACACTGGTTTAAAAAACGACCTTTTTGATCGTTTTTGAGAAATCTCCGCCATTTAGTCGGTGTACCAGGAACACACAGCTCGTAGAGATTCGGAATAGGAGCTTAGTATTCTGTATTAGCAGTAATATCGTCTCGAAAATTACCGATATCTCCCTTGAATAGCATTAAACGTTACACGTGTCTGGCTATATACCTACGAAGTGGGATATATCGATCATTTATTATACAGAGTCAATTTAAATTATCTAGCGAAATTCTGAAGTTGAAAGAGGTATAGATAACTAAACAAAAATATGAAGTTTTTTGGGGGTCGTTGATCGCAGGTCGACAGTATCGTCAGTAATCTTGCAGTCAGTCTTTTTGGACATTGCTTTGTAAAAAACACTTTAAGTCTCGCGTGTAAGGTACGAATTTGCAAAAAAAATAGTTTTGTCATAACTGACATACATATTTGGGGATAGTTTTGAGAGTTACTTTTATTCGAGACTGTGCATCTTAGGTTTTTTGTATATCAATGGTGTAAATTATTTATTTTTGTATGTAGGTTTGTACAGCCAAAAATTTATAGGCCTTCCATCTTTCCACTACACTGGCAGTATTCATTTCTATACACCTACTTTAAAAAAACTAAAAAACACGCTTTAAAAACCAAACTAAGAAATTAGAAAATAATTTAATTCTATTAAAAAGCGTGGGGTGCTTTTTGAGGTATTTTTATAATCAATTAATATCAAGCACCCCACGCTTTTTTAAAGAATTAAATTATTTTCAAATTTATTTAGTTTGGTTTTTAAAGCGTGTTTTTTAGTTTTTAAACTATAATTTATTTACTATTTTTTAGTTCTGCTTGCTTGAAAAGCGTGATTTTTAATTATTTTTTTGTTTTTTTCTTTTTTTTTTATATTTTTGAATTGTCATCGGTCCTCGATAAGTCTACAAAGTTTAAATGAAATCTGACCGTTTGAAGTGGGTCAAAATAGCGTCCAAAGGAGTCGGTTACATACAAACAAACATACAAATATACAAGTGAAGCTAATATAAAGCGTGTAAAAAAAAGCAAAGAGTTGACTATTTAACACGAGCACGACAATGCATGAATACAGTTGTTTAAAAGTTGCTTCAACAGTTAGCTGCCTGTATATCGAATAACTTATTCGACTGTAAAAACACTTTCACACGTCAATCATATTTTTAAAACTAGATGTGGTCGGCATTTCCTATCTTACTAATCTGAGAAGAAAGGCCGAAACAAACAGGCCATAGTTCTTTTAAAGTCCAGACATAATCTTGGTCAGACCATGTGAAGACCTTGTGGATTGGTGTCTGAAATGGTATTTTGAGGAATAAGTTAGTTACTGCATACAACATGTCCTGGAAGTAACGCACTTTACAAAACACCTTTACCTACTATGCTTAAAATATTATTCATTAATTAAATAATAGATTAATGGTTAATGGTTTTTGTGTTTCACAATGTTAATTACCAACTATTGTACAGAATCAAGTTCTTCTAACTAAACAGACAGCTGTGCTGCTGGGGAGTTTGTTGCGCCACTTCTTCTTCCCAGCTAAACACTAGGAAGTGGTGAAAGGCGGGCGTTTTGGGGGACTGTCTTATGTAATTTTGACGTTCAAAAAAAAGCTTACTCGCAGCCTAATTTGAATAAATGACTTTTGATTTTGAATAGGTAATACTGATTGTGGGACTAAATCGTGGTCACATTACAAATCTACCCACGCAAACAATCGCACGCATAAAATGATGTTTAAACGTCAAAAATGTATGGTTAAACAGACGCTAATCATCATTTAACTTTAATCATCGTTTATGAATAAGGGGGTAAGTGTCTAGCGTACTTCGTCCATTTTGGTTTGTTTTGACTACAGTCAAAACACCGCCGCTTCCGCTGTACACAGCGGAAGTGTGACTACAATTTACGTAGGTAGTTTTAATTATTTTCGGGATCAAACATAACCTATCTATAATAAAAAAGACAGAAATCGATTCAGTCAACGATTCTGCGGCCCTAGTGTGAGTTTCATTTAACCATCTCGATCAAACGCAGTGAGCGGGTTCGGCGCTCCGATTGGTCCGTCACCAATCCAGGGCCAATCGGAACAAACTACTACAATGTGTAAAAAGACATCACATAGCTCAACTGTACATAAAAATAAGTTACATTACAAAAAAATTATTGCTGGGGAACGACTTGTAACTTTTTGTGTCAATATCTGCTGTTTGCGGTAGTGCGCAATATAACGCACGCGAAACAATGTGCCCATGGGTGCATGTACCGGTACAGGGGTCAAACGGGTATGTGAAGTTGTGTTTTATCATAAGAAACTTGTTTTCGTAAGAAAATGTCAGTAAAAGTTGGAATTTTGACCTTCAATATGTCCGTAACCAGAAGTTTCCCAAGTATGGTCCAGTACAAAAAAAAATATATATTGACGAGGAGTACAAGGCTTCGTTAAGTGTCTTTTTTATGTCATGATATATTATGTGTCGTAGGTATGTGTAGCTACATATGTGTCCCTACAATATTATTTTTAGTATATGCGAAACCATGCAAATAGTTTGTTCGGAACAAGTAACTGAATCGATTCCAATAATTATCACACCATGTTATATTTTTTCCCAAAAACTTTTGCAAATGTGTTGGAAAATGTTTTCACCAGTTAATTACAATACAATCGCCGTACGGTTAGGTACCTACTGCCTAATTATTATCAATGAGCACAATACGACGCTGAACGACGGCGACGGACGGCGCAGGGGGCAGCATGGTGACCATGTTTGTGTAGACAAGCAGGTAACATAACAAGCTTATAATTATAACTTTGTGATTTTTCATGATACTTGAAATTTTGATACAGTTTTAAAATTTTGTATTTTGTTATGTGGCTGCTGATTGTAGTGTCCGTTTCCAGTAAAAACAAGCAAGAGGAGCCGCAACCAACGCAAAAAATAATGCAAAAACAGTGGAGCGTCAATTATCCGTACTAATTGGGGTGTTCGGAAAACCGATTTTTTCCGGTAACCGAACTTCATTAATTCATCCATACCTGCATATTTCTGTACCGATGAATAAAAAACATATTTATATCTTCAACTACACTCGCGAGCAAAATTTTGGAATCACCTACAAGCGTGATGTTATATAGCCTTCCTCGATAAATGGGATATCCAACTCTAAAATAATTTTTCGATTCCCACCAGTAGTTCCTGAGATTGGCAAGTTCAACCAAACAAACTCTTCAGCTTTATAATAATTTAGTACAGTTGAACAAAAAAGTGCAGACAGTCTTGCAATTAAACATGTAAATACTAGGTACAATTAACGCTTAAAATTCCTTTGATAAATTTTCAACTATATTACAAAATCATATGTTCAATTGCGAAATTGTGCTGGCGTCTGTACATACAACTTAGGGTGTGTCCAGACCTGGCAAATGCGCCGCGAATGCGCCGCTCGCGAACCGCTCGCGAGCGAAATGCACGCGCGCATTCGCGGCACATTCGCCAGATCTGGACACACCCTAAGAAGTCGAGACAAGTGCGCTAGTACTGTAGCGCAGGAGGAGGTAGGTAAGCGCGAATAGTAAGTTCGGATAACCGGTTGTTCGGCTGATCGACGTTCGGATAATCGACGCTCCACGGTAATTACAGGGTGGTAAGGACATGCATCTGACTCGGCTGGGCAGCGTTCGGGAAGCTACGCTTAATATCTTCTCGTCCCACATACCGCAGTGACTCAAGACGAAAGTCTTTGACCAGTGCGTGTTGCCAGTGATGACATATGGAACTGAAGCGTGGTCGCTCACAATGGGCCTCCTAAGAAGGCTGAAACTCACCCAAAGGGCAATGGAGAGGGCTATGCTCGGAGTTACCCTACGTGATCGAATCAGAAATGAAGAGATCCGTAGAAGAACCAAGGTAACCGACATACCCCGAAGGATTGCCAAACGGATTGCCGAAGGATTGTCACTTAAGTGACAGTGGGCTGGGCACATTGCTCGCAGAACAGATGGCCGATGGGGCCGGAAGGTTCTGGAGTGGCACCGCGTACTGGAAGACGCCGTAAAAACATATTTTTGTGCACTTACTTTGCTAACGCTGGCTAAACCTTACGAGATAGATCAAAATAATGTACTACGGAAAATATCTTTTAAAAAAAAAAACACGCTTTAAAAACCAAACTAAAAGTAGAAAATAATTTAATTCTATTAAAAAGCGTGGGGTGTTTTCTGAGGTATTTTTATAATCAATTATTATGAAGCACCCCACGCTTTTTATAGAATTAAATTATTTTCTACTTTTTAGTTTGGTTTTGAAAACGTGTTTTTTAGCGTTTTATACAATTATTTATTTACAATTTTTTAGTTCTGCTAAACTACAAAAGCGTGACTTTTTTGTTTTTTTTTTGTTTTTTTTTCTATGTTTTATTTATTTTTTGAATTGTCATCGGTCCTCGATAAGTCTACAAAGTTTAAATGAAATCTGACCGTTTAAAGTGGGTCAAAATAGCGTCCAAAGGAGTCGGTTACATACAAACAAACATACAAACATACAAGTGAAGCTAATATAAAGCGTGCAAAAAGATCTACAGAAAAGTCCGCAATGGTATGCATACGTCTATCTCCTCAGAACAGTAACCATAAAATTATGGCGTATTTACGAAACTCTTTGAAATAGTACAGTACTAAATCTTATCTAACTAAGTACGTTTTGCATTTAATGTAGACCAAAATTCCGCAAGGGTAATTTTGTCAAACCACACTGAGCCCGCGCGGTGGATTACGGCCCAGTCCCTCTTCCAAAGAAGAGGCTTGGGTCCACCTTACTGTGCGATTATGGTTATGCTCATAAGTAAGTATTTGATGTAAAAAGTTTCTCTATGAACGAAGGGATTCAAGATGAACATCTTCCTATGTCACAAAAACAAACACTTAACTTTCGTTGGACGACACTCTAGCTACAAAATACCTTAACATCACGCCTATTACCCTGAGGGTTGGGCGGAAGTGCACTTATAAGTACTTACATACATTTTGCCATTTATGTATTGTGATAGAGGGCGACCCTATCAACCGGGCACAAATCATACTCCAGGTGTGTACTGAGAAATTCCAGATAGAAAAATAAAATCCAATATGATTTTGCACTACCTGGGAATCGAACTCCCACCTCAGCAGGAGCTCTTGTGACCACTAGACCAAAGAGGCAGTCCACTCAGTCTATATATAAAATGTTAACGCTGAAACCATAAGCCAATGAACCGGTTCGTTACAGCGAACGCAAATTTTCACAGGGTCGTCAGTGGGTCAGCTCATACCGGCGGGGCGGGGCAGGGGGGTGGCTCTATGACAGGTTATCTGCCTAGTTACCCTGGCGAGCCTCGCCTGCGGTGTCATTAGGGTCGGTATTGCCCTGAGCTTTAGTTAGTTACACGTCGGCATTAATCGATGTTTCTTCGACCATTTTAGCGTTACCAGGTGGCCAGGTGGTAACAACGGCTCCGACATACTGTGTAAATAATTTTAAGAAAAATATCGTGAGGAAACCGGCGTGTCTTAATACCAAAAATTCGAAGATATGTAACATCTATCAACCCGCAATGGGATCGCGTGGTGGATTACTGCCCACTGGCTCTCGAAGAGAGGAGGCCTGTTCCAGCAGTGCGAACATTATAGAATGTTTATGCTAGGTTACCGTTATTAACTTTGGAGGCGATCGGGGGCAGCTATCTCTCGCGTCAAGCCATGGTTCGGAGCGAGAGCGCATGAGTAGCTGTCACCTCCTGCTGCGAAGCAGTGATGCTCGCGAAAAGGGAGAGGCAGTATATGCGCCCTCACGGCCCCAGCCGCTGCATGAGACGCCCTTGGCGTCGGGAATCCCAGGCTGATTCTCGGCCACCATAGGCGCGGGCTTGCGAAAAGCGAGTAATGGGTAGCTCGCTGTCCGATAAGGACCAAGCCCGAGTCGGCGGCGTGTTGTGTTCCACACGCGCCTCAAAGAGATGTCAGCACCAACTGGTGGGGTCCGCAAGGGCCGATGTCTGCCAGGGGTGCGGGTTTTTCGAAAGAGATACCGTGGCCCTTGGCACACAGGCAAGTGACGGAACACGGGTGGGTTTTAGTCAGTAAAAGTCTGACACGAAGATCGAAAGAAGTTATTTGACGATTTCCCAAACAAACAAAAAAAAAACCGTTATCAACGTGCCAGGTATGAACCTCGAAAGTATACGGCAAAAACTAAAACTTGACTACAGAAAAATCACCCTCTAAAGAGTTTAAAACAAGAAAATATACTCATCTGAAAGCCGTGGTCGTATGCTAAGTCACAGTAACAAACAGATATCTGAGCGTGATAAGTCATCTTCTTTCTAAGTTCAGTCGTTACTTTCAGAAACCGTACCTATGTCACATGATTCCAATTCAGCTTGCATTCTGCTAAAATTTAATAGAAATGGTAACGCATATTCACCGCCTAAAAAAAGCGGACGATCACTAATCTATTTGTATCCAAACGTCTGGTACCTAGAGGAAGATAGTGGTAGAGAAAACATTACAATTCATAATCTGCCTAGCCTTTTCTCAAATATATTGGGGTCGGCTTCCAGTCTAACCGGATTCAGTTGAATACCAGTATTTCACGAGGAGCAACTGCTTATCTGACCTCCACAACCCAGTAACTGGGTAATACGATTACCCCTTGGTAAGACTCGTTGTCAACAGCCGGGACCAACGGCTTAACGTGCTTTCCGAGGCACGGAGGGGTCTTGATATACAGGATAAGTTTTTATCCAGTGCACAAACTGTAACCATGAATTCAGCATATCATTGTAGACGGGGGGTCTACTAGGAAAAACTTTGTTAAAAAAACAACCGACTTCCAAAAAAAAAACACTAAAATGTGAAAAATAACTTTAATTACGGAACAAAAAATTTAAATACATACTTATCCAAAGTCACCGCCTTCCGAAATTAAAGTTATTTTTCACATTTTAGTGTTTTTTTTTTGGTAGTCGGTTGTTTTTCTATGAAACAGATGATTTTTTTTTGTAAAATTGACGTAAAATTTCTGCGCTGGGGCGTCTAGATTGACATGCTGAATTCATGGTTACGGTTTGCGCACTGGAAAAAAAATTTCCTGTATAAAGATGGTCACCCATCCACGAAACAACCGCGGCAAGCGTAACTTTACCAGATCTGTCGACCCGTGCGGTTCTTAATAACACGACAAGCCCTTTACAATATTATTGTTTGCGAAAAACATGACGCAAACACAAAGAGAACAAGAACGAAACAGGTTATTTCTTATCAAGGCTGTCTCGCCAGCTTCTGAGATTACTGAGCCAATAAACGAATGGGACGATTAGGAACCAATTTGAGCTCTAGCAAGATCGAATGCCCGTTCATTTGATCTCTGCTCGAAGCATCCGCAGGATATTATTCGGCGGTTGAGAGATTGCAAACGCTCAGAAATCTCAGTTGGCTGTTAATTCGCTTGAAGAAGTTGTGGTCGGCCAAAACAGTTAATCGAAACGGGGTTTGACTTCAGATTAGACGCGGTTTAGTTCCTTTGCAGGATCCAGCTTTGAAATTGCGAATTTGGTACACACGGCTACACATCAAGCTATACATTTCCAGTTTACGCTAATCTCGCACCGTACGGAAATCCTATACAATGCGAGATCAGCTTAGACTGGAAACTTATAGCTTGTTGTGTAGCCGTGTGTACTATCTTTATTACATAGTTTACATAGTATAAAACAAAGTCGCTTTTCCTGGCCGTACGTTTAGATATTTAAAACAACGCAACGGAATTTAATACGGGTTAAAACCCGTACTACACTGCCCTCTACTCTGTCTATTGATAAATCAATAGACAGAGTGATTCAACAGGAAGGTTTATGTGTATAATACACCGACCTCCACGCGGGGGAAGCCGCATGAAAAATCTAGTTAGAAATATAATAGTAGATTTATAAAACTGTTCTATAATCAGGGGTATTAAAACACGAGTGAAGGCAAAAAACGTTTCTTGTATGGGGACTCCTTAATTTAAAACTTTATTTTATTTTTATTATTTGTTGTTATAGCGGCAACAGAAATTACGTATACAGAAGATACAGCCCGCTGACAGAAAGTCGGAGGGACGGAAGAACAGCGGAGACTAATAGGGTCCCATTGGTTATCCTTCGGGTACGGAACCCTAAAAGCCGCCCCGTGGGCTAGGTTTTAAAGGTCGGTATCAGACGAGTGTTTTAATACCTGTCTAATTGTAAGATCTAAGTTAAAAGAGTAAGAAATAATTTTATAATGCTATAAAAATGGCGCGTCCCTCTTTACAAAATAAAAACAGTGGCACTCCGGGAGTGATGACAGAAGTGAAAACTTGAACAATTACGTGTGTATTTTTTTTATCGTCAGGAAATATTTAATTGTGCAGGAAATACTTTTAAATGAAGTATTTTTTATTCAATATAAGGGTACACCCTTTATAGCATAAAACTCTTTTCGCAGAAAATCGTTTGGCATACACTTATTTAGCATACACTGAAATCCATAATTTTGTAAGTTAGAATCATCTTTAGGCATACATTTCATATCCATAATAAGCATAAGCAATAGGAGCTAATTTAAGATTAGTTTAATTTTGTTTATTTTGATTTTTATCACCCAATAAAACAGTTGGCTTTGAGCATAATTATGTGGTTTTTATGTCCCTGCCTGTAAGAGCATGCAGCAAGCATGCAAGCAAGCATGCAACATGCAGCAAGCATGCAACATGCATCAAGCATGCAAGAGCAGGCATGGTTTCTGTCACGGCTCCGGCGCTGCGTGCCTTCGCGGGCTTAGATTACACTTTAGGGGTAGGGGGCAGTCAAGACTACGTGAAGTCGGTTTTGCAGCGCTTCGTTTCTTTCACTAACTCTAGTAGCACATCATAATGATTTTTAAGACATTGTTTTTTTTAGTATGGCTAATAAAATGATTCCAATTGAAATTCTGTGATCTTCGTAGTATGCCAAGTCAAATTATGCAAAATAATCTGCGCTCTAAATAAACGTCATGCAAAAACAAAATTTTAACTTTGCCAAAGGTAATTATGCCAAATAAAATTCTGCCATCTTAAAAGTATGCCATTTTAAATTCTGACATGAAAAAATTATTACATTAAATATATTTTATCGTTTAAAGAAGTTTATGCCAAGTGAGTTATGCCAAATAGGTCTCGGAGTATCCAGTTTCTACCAGATAGAGGGCACCCTTATTATAAACTACTAGTCACTACATAAATTATGTTACAATTTTCTCAACTATAACTTACATATTTATAGAGGTGTCGGGAACGGTGTCGCGAGTTCAATTGTTTTTTTTTTTTTCATCTCAAAAAATGCCCAACGCGCTTAGAGTTTTCACTTTAATAATTGATTGAAACTCCTTGATGATATTAAATCTTCTTGGATTTACCCTGTATCGTATTATTAAAAAAAATGTTAGAGAAAAAGTGTTATAATATGATTCTATTTTTAAATTTCGGTATTGTATTTATAGTAGTTATGTCCATGTAAACTCGTTTCGAAATCCATAATTCGAATTGTACGTAACGAGAGTGGATAAACTCAATTAAAAACACAGGCGGTCCACTGAGCCTAAAGATGGAGTTTAAGCTAAAATGAGACTTGCCTCAACACCAATAACAGTTCGGGAGCAACAGACCGCACAAAGGGCGACCCTACTGAACTGGAAACAGAGAGACACCGTGTCATAACACACAAGTCTAGATAACAACGCACGACGGTTAACTTTACGTAATGCCAATGACCTTCGAACAAATTTGAGGATGACGGTTGATACGCCACTATTTGGGTATACTTTCACTTTGACGATACTCGCGAGCGGTTGGATCTGGGGTCGGCAGAACTGCACGGGATTTTATAGCTTTTTTTTTTGTTGGGATTATTAATTTAGAACACTGCAGTTTTGTGAGTGACCCGGAGCGGTAACATAGGCCCTAAAGTGAGTTTCATTTTACCATCTCGATCAAACGCATCAAGCGCGTTTGGCGCCCTGATTGGCCTTGAATTGGTGACAGACCACGGTTTGATCGAGATGGTTAATTAAAACTTACACTAGGGCTACTGATTAAAAAAAATAGTACAGTCACCAAAAGAAGTAAGTAACCAGGTTCGTCGGATATAGTTGAAGTCTAGTAAGAAACCGAGCGACGGACGTTTTGGAATAAAATTTAATTTAACTAATGGCTTGCCTCGTTGGTCTAGTGGTCGCAAGCACTACTTACTGGTACTGCTGAGAATGAGGTCCGAATTCGATTACCAAGTCGGTCAAAGGGTTATTCGGTTTTTCTGGAATTTTTCAGTAGCACCCCAGAGTCTAGATCTGTGCACGGTTGATGGCAATAGGCTTGCCCCCTAACTATTACACACTCGAAAACATCCATTGGTTTCTTAACTTAACTTCAACAATATCCGGCGACTCTGGTTACTACTTGCTACTACTCTTTTGGTACCTGGAAATTAATTTACCTATGAATGATATGACGCAATGTTTTAGACATAGGAAAAATACTGGTTTTTCGCTAAATTAAAACTACATTTATGAACACTTACAGCAGTTTCAAAATAAATTCATTTAGCATTTATCAAGCGTCGAATCCACGAATCTATTGATGGTAGGATCATTGCGCAAGTTTAGAAACCATTTCAATCAGCCTAAGGATTAAAACTAGAGACGGGCCGAATATTCGTCTTATGTTCGGCATTCAGAATATTCGGCCGGTTTACTGAACATTCGTATTCGGCCGATCGTTCGGCTAAAATGCCGAATATTCTACTAAATAATCTTGTATTAAAAATGTTTTCATGCATTTATATGAAGTAGCGTAAATAAGCACAAGTGGACCCTATTAACATAATTATTGATAACATAAGGGCAAGATGCTTATCTAACTAGATTAGATGATGATGTAATTACAATCCGGGCCGTCCGGGGGTGGTGACGACTGCGACGGAAGGGACATGCGATTCAAGTACACACTTGAATGAATTGAATTTTTGAGATGCACTATAAAACCGCACCAAATCCTGCCGAATATTCGGTTTGGTAAACTTTTAACTAAACATTTGGCCGATTATTCGTATTCGGCCCATCGCTAATTATAACCAGGTCAGTTCCACGTTCCATATCTAGCTTTATCAGGTATTTATTCACAGAGATATGAACATTGGTTCACGCTGCCATGGAATTTGGACCGAACTGATGAAGCGAAGTCAGGATCTACAGGGTTAGCATGACGCTTTCTACTTCTACTCTACTGTAGAATAGAAATCGCTAGTCTAGATTTCTCGGTGAAAAACTGTCAACAGTCTATTACGTAAACGTCATTTTTGACTACTCTTTCGACGACAAAACGCTTGTCTACGGTTCTCGTGCTAAGCCTGCTGTAGAGGAGGAAGAATAATTGAAAATTGGAACGTCTTTAGCCGACGTTCGCACGGACGTGATAAAATCGTGGCGGAATTTTTTCACGCTCTGGATCTTCAACGCACTACCTACTTAGCGCCGAGCGTTGAAAATCGAACAATGAGGATTTTCTGAAATGACGTTCACTAGGTGGCTGCACTGAGATGTCAGGTCTGGGCACCTGTCAAAATTGTCAAAGCGCTTACGGACTGAATGGTGAACGAAAGAATGAAACGAATGACATCACTAATTTTAAGTTTTTTTTTTTTGGGCTTTGGCTTCGTACGGTTTGTGCATTTAGCCAGTGTCAAGTAATCAAGTAAATGGCCCGATATCGGGCACGAAGTTACAAAACAGTCATAGTCATCTTTAGTCAGTCAAGTCAAAGTTATTGTAAACCGCTAGTAACTTTACAACAACCTATTAGGAGTTTTTGGGGGGAACACGAAAAGTCCACGTTAGTCACTTATTTTCACCTTCACTACATTTGTGCACTCACACGTAATTAAATTGCATAATTCACTACCAAAAATTATACAATATAAGTTCATTGTCGAACTGGAAGACCTCTTGTCAAAGTGGCGCCAACTGGTGGCTTGAACATTCATGAAATCCCTCATTGTGTTTATTCGACGCGCTGAGACTCACTCGCGCTGCACTCTATTGGATTCTCAATGCTGGGTACAACACTGAGAGTTGAAAATTCAGTGCGCGATAAAATCCCGCCGTGGTTTTGTTACATCCGTATGAACGTTGAGTTAGGCGGATAGTAAGTACGTGATTGTGAACTCTACTCCACACGCTGAGCCTACATTCTAAACAGATTGGGAGCTAAAATTTTAGTAGGCTAAAGTATTGATTTTCGTCGGGAAAATGACTAAAGCGAGGCAAATTGTATTGGAAATACGAAGCCGACCTACAAAAGCAATTAATTGAAGGTAATTCGTTCCCGATATTGATAATTCCCGAACGAGGAATTATTAGGTCATCATTATGCCTAGCTTTTTCCAACTATATTGGGGTCGGTTGCTAGTCTGACCGGATGCAGCTGATCACCAGTATTTTACATGGAGCCACTGCCTGTGAGACCTCCACAACCTAGTTACTGGGTATTACGATATCGCTTGGTGCGACTGTTTTGTCACACTTTCGGGTTTCCGACGACCCGTAAGGACAGTCTAAAATCCACTAATGACAGCCGAGAGCAACGGCCTAACGTGCTTTCCGAGGTATGGTTGGTTTTGGTATGTAAAGACGGTCACCCATCCACGGACTAACCGCGGCAAGTGTAGCTTATCGGCTGTCAATACTTAGCCGCAACCCAACTGCGTCTCATATCAGGCAACAGGCTCGCGCCATGAGAACACCTGCACGTAGAATATCGTTTAGAACATATACAAACATTACGACTCTGCTCAGCATTTTAAGGAAAACAAACGTGAATATTTATTTGAATTTAAACCTCAACGGTTGGTAATAAGCTGAGTTTTTTTAGCAACACGATTCAAAGATTTTTTTATCAAGAAATGCCAACGGACGAAATACATAAATATTTAGCAGCGCTGACTCATGCCGTATGGAATGCCTTTAGAATGATTGTGTGGTCATCGCGAGTTGTACACGTGAAGATATCTGTTGTATGGACTTACACTATTGATTTTTAGGGTTCCCTAGTCTACAATGAACCCTATAGTTTCGCCATGTCTAGGTCTGTCTGTCCGTTCGTCTCTCCGCAGCTTAGCTCAGAGACTCTTAGTAATAGAAAGCTGTAATTTGTCATGGATATACGTATATTAAAAAATAAAATCTCAAAAAAATAAAACTTGCCCACTTTACGTGTAGAGGAGGTCCTCTAAAAAGAAAAAAAAACGTAAAGTGGGGGGTTACATAAAACGTAAAATGTTTTATTTTTCACGTCTGCAAAAATATTGCGGGTTTGTGAAAAAAAATCAATTAAGGTATCCGATTTGTGAAATATTTATATACAAAGTATAAAATATATTAATAACCTATTTTCGTCATAAGGTTCACCCCCACTCTGCCAGCTAAATGGTTGTTTTAGTTAATGTGAAAAACGACCAACTTACATCAATTTGTAGTATGGCTAAGCGCGTTTTCAATGTTAAGTTTGTCCTTCGGATATATTCATCCCAACTACGGAACCCTTCATTGTGCGTGGTCCGACACGGGCTTGGCAGGTTTTATTCAGACTGGTCGCGTGGATTGCTGTGATGCTAGCTTTCAGGGAACGATAAGATAGTTTTGGCATTTCTGCAAGATTTTATGCTGAAAATTCTGCAGGCAAATAACTTTTCCTGTCGGAGTCTGGTGCTTAAGGTGAATCTAGTCCACATTTTTCCCATACAAACTTCGGGAGTGTATTACTCCACTGTTCGACAATGTACATCAAAAATTAAACATGGTATGGTTTTGTCTCATTATCAATATTGTCTGTACGGAAACAGAATAATAAAATAAAAAGCCATTAAAAAGTTAGAAACCAAGTAAGATTTGTTTTTCTTGCTAATTTAACCTAACTTTGGGCGTGTTTAATAATAGAAGAGTAAAATCTTGAAAACCAATCAACCACGGTACCGACAAAGCTCAAATATCGAAAAGTTCAATAAACTTTATTGGTCATTGATTTATGCAGTTGTTTTTTTTAATAAAACCTGATCTTCCGAAGGACTTTTCTTAATTTTTTACCCGCCTATGTTACTATAAACGATCCTGCATCTCACTCAATAACGTTGTGCGTGTAGACTAGCGTCTAACAGCTCATTATTGATACTACCTCTGTCGGACACGATGCCTGGTGAAACAGCGTGCTTTTTAGCCAGGCCCACCGGTGAGATCGAGCCCGCGAATAGATTCCCCTTAAGACATCACTTATTAATTAATGAACAAGAAATTACATAATTAACCTACAATGTGCCCTCTGCTGGGTCACAGGCTTCTTCTGAGAGGGATTGAGCCGTAATCTACCAGCGCGGGTTGGTAGATGTCCCATGTCTTCGAATTTTTGGTTCTCTCACGCTGTTTTTCTTCACCGTTTTGTGAGCAGTGTTGATAAAATAATATACAAAAGTAAAGCGCTTGTCTGAGAAGCCTAGACAGGTGCAGTGTGTGTGGTCACACTGGTCACCCATCGATGTTAAGCTGCGTCAACCGTCTAGATATCCCTGAGAACCAACCCGCCTCCTTTTTAGCATTTCAAAACCAATTTTCCTTCAACCGTTCCTGTTAAAACTGACCTAGAATTCTACTTACCCCACTTTATATACACTACAAAGATCACCACAAACCATCTGGGAGCGAATTGTAAATATTACCAGACATTACCTCATCGTTTACTCGAAAGCGTAGGACTCGATGTGCTCCTTCCCTTTCTCATCGAACGAGGCAGAGAG
The DNA here is from genome assembly GCA_949091785.1 of Polymixis lichenea. Classification (NCBI taxonomy): domain Eukaryota; kingdom Metazoa; phylum Arthropoda; class Insecta; order Lepidoptera; family Noctuidae; genus Polymixis; species Polymixis lichenea. Next base: position 56,674,256 of record OX420931.1, on the reverse strand, counting down.
AGATGGGATATTCGTACCGGTTTGGGGACTACTCATCATTATTTTTGGTATAGCGTGTTTATCTGTAGTAATTTGTTACCTAGGCGCGCTTTACGAGTTTTGTTTTTTCGTGGATATATAGATAGCATCGGTTTGAGAAATATAGGCTCGCTTTTGATCGGGGAAAATCGGCCCGATTAGCTACACAAAAACAAGTTGCGCGATTATTGGGTTGGGATTTTTTCGGCCACTGGGATCTTTAGCGCTTAGGGCCGAGATTTGAAAATTGAACAATCGAACTGTGTTTTCGACGCGCTGAGACTTACTCGCGCTGCACTCTGTTGGAAGCTCAAAGCTGCGAAATGTGGTTGTAGGTATTGTGGGTACACCACACCTCAGCTCAACCCTATGGGGAATCAAGGCGTAATGTTACGAATGTTTCAGACAGTAATTATCAACTGCATTGACTGAATGCAGTTGGCATTGACACTGTCGCAAAATGTGCAATCGGAGCAGTTGTAACTGCAGATACCCCTCCCTATCTACAGGATAAGTTTTTAACCAGTGCGCTAACTGTAACCATAACTTCAGCATATCATTCTAGACTCCCCAGCGCAGAAATTTAGCGTCGGTTATACAAAAAATCAGCTGTTTCATAGAAAAGTGCAATAACTACGCGGTCACAATGGAACAGTTGATTTTTTTTTGTATAACCGACGAAAAAATTCTGCGCCGGGGTGTCTAGATAATATGCTGAATTCATGGTTACAGTTAGCGCACTGATTAAAAACTTATCCTGTCTATATGAATACGTGAAGCAAATACTTTGTACCTACTCCTTTTTACGAAAATTACGCGGACGGAGAATGATGAAATTTGGCACAGTTAAAGTTTACATAGAGTAAACTGTTATTTTTATAAAATTAATAATGCATTATGAATACATTAACTTGTAAATTAATTACGGGCGACCAATGGTTTCATAAATGCGTACCGAAACTCGAAAGTATTGCCTAACAGGAAATTTTTTGCACTTCTATGGCAGTTTGAAGTACAAAAGTTTATTTTATACTTTGACTTTTACAAGGCTTGACGTGACACTTAAGAACACCTGGCGAATCCACAACTACATAAATACATAATTATAACGCAATTGGCACATTTCGAATTTTACACGTTTTTTGCACGTTCTGAAATAAATTATATTCGTGCAAACCGCGTTTAGAAAATTATCTGGATGAACGAGCTTTGCTGGTTTTTTTTTGTTTCTAAAAATGAAACCTAGCTACTCAGATCGATTTATCGCCCCCGAAACCCACTGCATACTAAATTTCATGAAAATAATTGGAGCCGTTTCCGAGATACAGATTATATATGTACAGACGCCAGCACATCAAGCTACCCCAAACTGTCAAATTTTCCCAATCGAACATGAACCTTATTCGTTTGTAATAAAGTTTGAAATCTATCAAAGAAATTTGACAGATTGGAGTAGCTTGATGTGCTGGCGTCTGTACATATATACATAAATACAAGAATTTCACGTTTAAAGGTATTCGATTTAAAAGTGTCGATTCGCCTAAATTGGGGCGAGTTAATTCGTGCGAAGCGACTACTAAATAGGCTATGAAATTCAACCTTCTCATCCCAAAATGAATATTTCCTCAGCTTTATGTCGTAATCAATTTACTATCACGTTCGCTCACGCATTACGCTATAAACTCTAATACATGTACACTCGCACACCTACTTGAATTTACACCGACACGAAATAAATAAATACGTAGACTTTAAATTCGGGTGAGCTCGGCTGCCCAATCTCCCCGAGCACGCGGCACGAGCGTTAAAAATTACTCACTTCAAACTTGCATTCGTTGGAGCCGAACGATACCGAAGTCGGCCGAAGACACTATCACAATTTGGTAGGTCATTGTCAATCCGTATCGACCAGTTTCGCGAATGACCTTGAACAACGTAGTTCATTCACACGACCGTCTGCTTCGAATAGTTTAGAATATACTTATGGCGCAATATTATGGCGTAATGTCCCATTAAATAATAGAAGCCGTCGCACACAATGGACGCCACTCCATTAGAACAGTATGGTTCTTTAGATTCTAAGTAATAACAGCCGCCCAGGTTAAGCTACGCTTGTCTGGGTTGGTCTGTGGATGGATGACCATCTTTACATACCGATACTCCTCCGTGTATCGTTAAGCCGGTGCCGGCTGTCATTCGTGAATCTTTGACAGTCTTTACAGGTCAGAAGCCCGAAAATCTGACAACCAGTCTTACCAAGGGGTATCGTATTACCCAGTAACTGGGTTGTGGAGGTCAGATAGGCAGTCGCTCCATGTAAGATACTGGTAGACCGCAACATGGAGTTTGGTAAAGGCTACGCAGATTAATTGGTCCTATTTTTTTCTTGTATCATGATTTTATTATAGACCAGCACAGGCTTAGCACGACGCTTTCTATTTATAAGAAGAACAGACAGTTCTTTTTCTATACAAAGTCACATTTCGTTTCTCTTTTTTTTGACATCGCACCGTAGAAATCCTTCTGCAATCTGTCATTTTGTCTTTAGGTTCTAACGATCTTTGTCTAAGTCCTTATAAATGTAGACTATTACAGAAGATTATTTCTTCCCAAACTGTCAAAATCACAATGACAACAAACTTTTAACTCAAGTATATACGATTATCTACAAAATCATGATTCGTTTAGAACTCATAACTGTGATAATTAATAGAAGAACATAGCTATCTTCTCCTATTGTACATCATTTAGTTAATAGTCATATATATTCTTCCTTCGACAAATCGGTGCTCGTGCTAAGCCTGCAGGATAATCCTGGACACGTAATGAAAGGTTGGTACGATCACTTTAAGAATAACAATAAGTTATTTTCATGTAAATTCAGTAGCGGCGACGTAAGTCGTTTTTTTGGGTGGGAAATCAAAACTTCTCCTGCTCTGGGTGGAGCGGGAGGGCGTGTCAGACTATTACTGACTAAAACCTCTATTTTATTTTATAACTGTTATGTAATCCAACTAACGATATCTTGTACATTCTTTTAATTACCCTGCTAGTGCTGTGAACTTCTGTAAGTGACTAATTCACAATTCCTAAAACTGTTTGTGATTTTTGTTTGTGTTTGTCTTAGTGAATAAGTCGTTGAAGTGCCTTATCAATAAATAAATAAATAAATAAAACCCACCCGTGTTCCCTCTGTTGCCTGTGTGCCAGGGGCCGCGGTATCTCTTTCGAACAACCCGCACCAGCTGTAAGCCGTTGGTTCGAAGCCGACATAATTCATCACCAATGCTCTCAAAATGGTGAAAGAAAGCACCGTGACGAAAACGGCATGTCCTAGAACCAAACATTTGAAGACATCTACCAACCCGCACTGAGCCCGCGTGGCGGATTATGGCCCACTCTCTCTCAAAAGCCTGTATTCCAGCAGTGTGACCACTAAAGAATGATTATGTAAGTTATGTATCCAAACTCACATTTGAAGGTCAATCTTATGATAGAAAATAATTTATTGATTCTGGTTTGTGAACAGAGACAAGTTTTCAAATTTAACGCCTCTACATCAACACAGTGACACAGCCTTTGTTTGTTAACATGCGGTCAATGATATCAAAACCACTAATTTAAAAACTAGTTTTTGCCTTCGGCTTCGCCCGCGTGGTGGTCGGAAATTATCCCGCGGGAACGTCCTAAAGGGATAAAAATTCTATGTGTTAATCCAGGTTATAAACTATCTGTGTGCCAAATTTAATACAAATACGTTCGGCTGGCTTTGCGTGTTTGAGTAACAAACATTCAAAGTATTCAAACATCTAAATATCCAAACACACGGAGATTAGATTTGTCACATTGTTTTAGTGGGGCCCGAGTGCACGTCTCCTCTTTAAGGGGAACCTAGTCGCGGGCTCGAACTCACTGATGGACCTGGCTAAAAAGCACGCTGTCTCACCAGGCGTCGTGTCCGACAGAGGTAGTGTCAGTAATGAGCAGATAAAAGCTAGTCTACACGCACAACATTATTGAGTGAGATGCAGGATCGTTTATAGTACAACAGACCCGTAAAAAATTAAGAACAGTCCTTCGGAAGATCGTGTTTTATGAAAAAACCACTGCATAAATCAATGAGCAATAAAGTTTATTGTACTCTTCGAGATTTGAGCTTTGTCGGTACCGACTTGGTTTTTCAGATTTTACACTTCTTTTATTACTTAAACACGCCCAAAGTTAGGTTAAATTAGCAAGAAAAATGAATCTTTGTTGGCTCCTAACTTTTTATTGGCTTTTTATTTTAGTATTCTGTTTCCGTACAGACAATATTAATAATGAGACAAAACCATGCTATGTTTAATTTTTGATGTACATTGTCGAACACTGGAGTAATACACTCCCGAAGTTTGTATGGGAAAAATGTGGACTTGATTCACCTTAAGGAAATTTCTCGCCGGCTGGTTGACATTTCTGGGCTGGGTCATACTTTGGCTAAAGAATTAGCATTGCCATTCAACGTGGCAATGCTACCAGTCTTCTGGGCACGTTTCCTGATAACAGCGATGCGTACGCATACATCTACGCCCAAGTGTCCTTTTGTTTTTCTTTTTATTTGTATAGTTAGTTAGTAATTCAATTTATATTCAGAATTAATAATATGTAGGAAGTAATAATAGTACATTTTGAAACACCGAACATTGCCGAGTCTTGCCGAAGTTGTCGTAAGGGGATTATATATATATTGAATTGATGAGGTAACAATCCCTAGGGCTTATGCGGGTCAGCCGGCAGTCATTTCAGACCGCTTGGAACATGAAACTTGCCATGTAACTGATGGGAAGTGGAATAAACAACCCATTCTCTCCCTTGGGTGGCATAACAAGCTACTAAAGGCAAAACGTTAGAGGCACTGCCCTTCCGAAAACGACGAACAATGGTCACTCATTTGCCTCGGGAGCGTGATCAATATGTCCAAGGTCCGGCATCCAGACTAACCCGAATAAATAAATACCAGAACTTTACATGAAGTGACTACCTATCTGATCGCCGAAATCCAGTTACTGGGTAATAAATACTACCCCTTAGTAAGACTGGTTGTCAGACTATCGGGCTTCTACCCGTAACGACTTTGAAAGATCCACAAATGCTAGCCGGGACCAAGGGCTTTCCGAGGCACAACACATATGATCATTTTTAAGGATGTTGCTTATCCATTGCTTAATTTACTCGAAACATTTGTGCGCCCAACATCGTAAATAACGCAATGAATGTTGTTTAATTGTCAAAATGAAAACCGACCGATTGATGAGGAATCTGGAGATTCGTACCTATCTAGGCATTTTGCACTAAGTAATTCATCTTTAAATATATATATATATGTCATTTAAAACGATATTGTTTAGTTCAAACAAATAATAGTTACCTACAGATAATATTGGTAATTCCTGTCTGTGTAACGGGAAACGAATTAATTCGAAATACTTTAATAAACTTGCATCAATATAATTTGTAGTGACATTTTCCTCGTTCTTCCATAGAGTTGGCGCGATTTCCGTTGACATTTTTAAACTATGACGGATATTATGGTAATTTCTGTCATAATGAATCATGACGCAGGACTGTCCATAAACAACGTCATCGTATAAAGAAAATAAATAGGAAATCTGTCAAAATTATATGATACGCGTTTTGATTTCAATATGGCCGCGAAATTTTAAAAGTAATTTTTCTAATTTCAAAAAAATAGCTTTACTATATTATTATCTCATTTATTCCCTGTGATAACGTTATTCACGGAGGCCCCAAAAATAGCCGGTTTCGGAAACAATATTTGCGTCCGCCATCTTGTCATCCGCAACTAGTGATGTGCAACAACACCAATGAGTCGGTATCGATACCGCAGGATCGACCGGAGGAAGTCGAGAAGGAATTCGCCTAAACGACGCAGAAGAAAGAGAATGGCTCGAAGAGTGATACCTATTCGGGGGGACGGCAACTGTTTGTTCCGTTCTGTCTCCTTCAGCATCTACGGAACCCAAGAGCGGCATCGAGAAATTCGTCTTTGTGTAGTTGAGAGAATAGTGGAACATTGGCATCGTTATAGGGACTTTATCATCGGGGACCGATCTTACGGGTTCCATATGTATACTGCGCATGACTATAGGAGGCTGATGTCAACTGACGGAGAGTACGCTGGGCATGTGGAATTGCACTGCGTCAGCGAACTCTTCCCACAATACACCTTCAAAATCCACAGAGACTCTTGTTCCAAAACAATAGACTATGGCAGAGGAAGAAATGTTAAGCATCTTCTGTTTTCTGGATACCTAGATGCAGGGCATTATAGTGTTTTAGAATATTCTTGATTTTGAGTTCGTGTTGTTCCAATAAATCTATTTATTGTTTGCGTTTATTGTGCTGCGTCATATCACCTGAAATCGATGACTTTTATTTGAGTAAATATAACATCTAGAATAGTTGAAGTGACGGTGAGATTTGTGAGAAATCCAAACGCTCTGAGATATAGGAAGTTGGATGGAACGGGATATCCTCGTGCCGGCGCGATCCCACGCGTATCTCAGCGCGCCTATGTAAATATAAACAGAATACATCGAGTGCTATCTTTAAGATTGGCACGAACGTGAAGAGAATTTAGATTTTTCTTTATATACATTTTGAAGTAGTAAGAACGTATAGTGAACGTGAGTAGGTTCGAATGAGAGTGCAATTTGTTAATTCATTTAAAAAAAATATTTTCGCTATCGTATATTACAGATTAGCCGTTAGATAATTTTGATGTTATCAAATACTTCATATTATATAATCTTTTAATCATCTTGGTAACTAATTTTAGTTTGGTACCTAAACAGACACCACTTCATCACTACACATTCAGCAGTGTGTAACTAAAAATAACAATGTTTATTGCATTTGTAACAGACAGACGCAGCTTAAAACAAGACAAGTGTTTCATGGTCATTCGTTAGTCATATACCGTTCTTACTATCAAAACTGCATGACGAACCGACAAGGTCAGCACAACACTATGCCAAGTTTTTAAAATGCATTCTTAAACTCACGATTACCTGTCAAACTAGACGCAGGCAAACTTCAACCATGTCCAGAAGACGATAAAATCAAGAGTAGGTTGGATGGCACGTCATATCGTTCCAGCCAGCATGGCTGTTTTGGCTCGATGATCGGGTTGCAAACTTCTTGGTGGGTGTCATTCTCGACGGCTTACCGATTAGCGTATAAAGGTGACCCATATTCTCGCGTTTTTACTGAATGTGAATACAGAGATTCATAAAATGCGTTTTTTTTTAATAAAATTAATCATTTTTGCATTAGTTTTTGTTGGATAAAATCTTAGATTCGGATAGCGGTTAACGCGGAGGTCATAATGACATCAAACTTTTGGTTTTCGGCTGAGAACACATGTTGTCAGCTGACATTATGCTGAGCTGAGGCCCTTTTGGCATTATTATCATTGTTCTCTGGTTTTTCTTAATAGTTCTAATAAACGCAATCTTTGTCCCTTCTTTCTTTGTAACACTACGTCCAAACATAAACGAATATTAGAGCTAATATAGCGAGTCCTTGATTTCGTATCAGGAAACCCAGTCTTTAAAAAAAAGCCGCGTTAGTCAACAAGGAAAAATCACGTTGGTTTTAAAATACCGCAACATTTTTTAAAGAGGGCTGAATACACAGAGCTAGGAATAGCCGCGCCGATAATTTATAGAGATATGCTAAAAAAATTCATAGCGCCGAAAAATTTATGTAATTTGTTTAATCCGACACAGTGTCGCAGCGCTCGTCGAGGCGTCTCCTGGCTTGTGTGTAGTTGAATCCCTAATATTAATCAACAATTTATAGAATAGTTTGAAACAAAATAAAAAACAAGTCATTTCTAACTACTGTCAAACATCATTGGTTGTATTTCACATACCGCACGACACACATTTCATAGAACTCGCTGCCCTTTGCTCAATTTTTTTAAACAAACAATTAATCAATTCAGAATCGAAATCAAATAATTTTACGGATTGCAAATAAGATTTCTTTTGCGAACTATCGGTTTTTTATTGTACTTATATTCTTTTAGCTAGAAGTAATAACAAACGCACGGGTCGACCGATCTTGCCGAGGTTGGCGACCATCTTTACATAGCGCCCCTCCGTGCCTCGGAAAGCACGTGAAGCCGTTGGTCCTGGCTGTCATTTGTGGATTTTTGATATTGTTGATTGTGGATTTTTGTCATAACCAGCCAAAGCTTCGACAAGCCGAAAATCAGAAGTTCGTGAAATGTTGCGCGTTATTCGGCCTACTTCTTAAAGTTCGGCAATTTAGGTGACGGAATTATCGTGTTTGATTTCTTTTAAAGCCCATATTTGCTTTTTCTCTTCCTTGATGTAAAAAAAATAAACATTTAAGTGTACAGCGGAAATATAAACATTTTTTTTTAAGACTAAATCCGAAGCTTCTTGTGCGTTTTAGTTTACGGCTGAAAATAAATTTTCGGTCGACCACTAATTTTCGTCAGTCACTGCAGAAAAATCTACTTTGTTCCAACAATTTGGAGTCTGTCATAAACCTATAGGATTGCATATCCTATTAACACTCATATTTATTTCATCAGTCAAAACCTGGATGATCTTCTCGGCGTCCTACATACTTACATCTTAAATTCATGTCACGCATGCACTACATCTACGCTTACCCCACTAGGTAGCAATGGTAACTGTAGTTGATGCTTACCTGTAAACAAAAAGATACATAATAAATACGAGTAACAATTAAAAATTTATCGGACGTCCGACGTTCAAAATCAAAATCAAAATCAAAATATTTTATTTCACATAAACCTGCAAGGGCACTTATGAAACGTCAGAAGCACGGCTGCACGGTTCCAATTTGTCGCTTCCTATGGAGAAGAGCCGGCAAGAAACTCCACGGTTACTCTTTTAAAAATAATTGGCTTTTACAAATTTTTCAAATTACAGTGATAATAGGTATGGGAGGACAGTGCAGGCCTGTTATAAATCTGTAGATTTATAGACGACGTCTGTAAGGCCTACAACGTTCTCTCATTATGTAAAAGAATCTACATAAGTAAAATCAACCTATTTAGACCAAGTGACATGATTTCCATGAGAATCATAATAAATAGTCGATATTAGAAGTGATGTTTAATGTCAAATAATGACGAGTATATGTCAGAAATTGTAAAAAATAAAAATAATAAAAAAAACATTGTAATTTGGGAGCAGTTAATAGACTCTCACATAGCTATGTTGTTAAGGAGGTACCAGGGAAGCCACACGTCTGACGTTGATTAAGTTTAGCAGCCCGTTAGCTAGGTCGACGATCAAAACGGCGCGGCTCTCTGATTGCTAACCAGTTAACCACGCTGGCAGTTGTGTTGAATTTTTTTATGAACTATTTCGCGCTAGCAGGTTCTGCCTACGATAAGTCTTTAATTATTCAAGACCCAAAGGCAATGAAATATATTGCTAACTGTTAGCTAAAGTATGTCATTTATTTAATGTTCATACGTTATGTATTTTATATAATAAAGTTAGTGTACTTTTAGTACATTTACTATCCTGCGCCGCATGCCCTGTTTACACACGACGATCTTAATGACTGCGTCAGTGAGCGGAGTTCGCGCAGCTGGATTTTGGGGCAAAGATGTTTGTTTTTTTTGGCATCGATAAACTAAGAAGAGGAAGTGTACTTTTTAAATAAAAGAAGTGTTCCTTAAGTTTTCGTTACTTCTGTAACGTTTTATTATAAACGTACCAATTGCCTAAAACATATTTGTGGAATTGTCGATACGCCCACAAATAAATTACCTTCGTGGGAGTCTCCCATAAAAAATATTATAATAATCGATTCGTGTGACTTAATTCGTGCGAGTCGACTACTAAGCCAATATGGCAAACCCTCGCAGGTACGTATGAGTCAGTGCGCTGCAAAATGCCAACGTACACACCAGTGACTAATGTTTATTTAAGTAATTCTTGAACATATTTTTATGACCGCTACGTACCTTCCCAAGGCGAACTTAGATATCTAGGTAATCGTCACCCTAGGACTTAAAGTATACCTTCCGTTCAAATCAAATCAAATCAAAATGTTTTATTTCACATAAACCTGCAAGGACACTTATGAAACGTCAGAAGCTAGGTGCACGGTTCCAATTTGTCCTTCCTATGGAGAAGAGCCGGCAAGAAACTCCACGGTTACTCTTTTAAAAATAATTGGATTTTATAATGTTTTCAAATTACAGTGATATTAGGTATGGGAGGACAGTGCAGGCCTGTCAATAAGTACCAGGTACTTAGAGGAATAAAAATAAAGAATAGAAACTGTAGGCCTACAACGTTCTCTCATTCACAATATGTAAAAGAATCTACATAAGTAAAATCAACCTATTTAAACCAAGTGATATGATTTCCATGAGAATGATTCTGATTTACAAGTAAACTATTTCCAACGCAATGGGGTTATGCAAGCAACCCATAACAAAAACAAAACGAAATTTAGGTTAAAAAAAAAAATCAAATAAAACGAGAATGAGAAAATTGCTCAATTCATATCAAAGAATTACAAAACCATATCAAAAAGAAAACATTAAATAAAAATAACAGCACCATAATTCCACTAGCTTTTTGGCCAGCGGCTTCGCCCGCGCGGTGATCGGAAATTATCCCGCGAGAACGTGTCACCGGGGTAAAAGTACCCTATACGTTATTCCAGGCTATAAATTATCTGTGTGCCACAGTTTGTCAAAATCCGTACGGTCGGTTTTACGTGGTTGAGTAACAAACATCCTAACACCTAAACATGCCAACTTTCACATTTATAATATTACTAGATTTTGCGCGCGGCTCCGCCCGCGTGGATGTCAGTTATCGCGTAAAAAAGTAGCCTATGTCCTTCTCCGTATCCTAGGCTATATTTCTGCCAAATTTCATGACGATCGGTTCAGTAGTTTTGGCGTGAAAACGCGACAAACAAACAGACAGAGTCACTTTCGCATTTAGAATATTAAAATAATATTAGTAAGGATTATTAGGATATAATAGTATTTTGTAAAATAGGAAAAGGGTCGGCAGATGATGATCATAATGAGTAGGATAAAGTAATAGGATACTTCGAAAACCAGAATCGTAATTAAATACAACAGAAACTATAACTGTATTACAATCAGAAGAACTGATATTCTTCTGATTGTAAAACAGTTATAGTTTCTGAGATAGACTGAAAAATTAAGGAAAGCGGGTCACGGTTCTGTAACTTGCAATAGTTGCATGCTAAGCATGCATTCATCTATTGTATGTGGCGTGACGACCGCAAATACACGAGTCGCTACGTCTCTCGTTAGACCGTCCGAGGTGGCCTTAATATTAGAACAGGCGAACCGTCCAGCCGTGCTCGTGAACGGGCGCGGGCGCCGTCGGTTGAGACCGGCCATCTCCTTCCAAGGCTTATTATTAATCTTGGATGTCAAATTGTGACTATGAATTTTACCAGAATGACGCAACAACATCAATACCAGAAATAAAACCAACAACCAGAGGGTAAAAGAAAAACGAGATCAAAATTCAAAAAATTTTCATGCTGATTTTTCCACGTTACGGTTTAGACGACGTCAAACCATTTCGACGCAACCCGACGCTTTATTTTGACCCTATTTCCAAATGGACATTAGTGAGGTAGCAATATCAAGAAAAATTGTGCTGCAGCTGAGCAATTAAGCGATAAGACAACGATGCGGGTTATAAAACAAGATGTAGTGACAAAAATGTTAAAGAGTATGCTTAGATGGTTTGATCGTGTTGAGAGGAATGAAGGGTGGCTGACAATAGCTGCTAAGTTGTTTTTTGACGCAAGTACTTGTATTGAAAGCCGAGCAAGCGAAGGATTCTAGGATGGAACCACGAGCGAAACGAGTGGTTCAAATATTTCTGAGCGTAGCGAGGGTTTCAAAGGTACGAAACGCAGAATACCGAGCTAACCGAGCTACCGAGCGAAACACACAATTTTTCATCTCACTACAGCGAGGAAAATGCTAGGTGCAAGAAAGACACCCTCTATAATATATTTAATTCATGAGCGCCGGCAAGTTTATTTTTAGGGAGGTGCATCTTCAGCTCTATGAACGAAGTTCGATCATTTCTAAAATTTACTTCGGATTTGTTAAGTATTCGTTTGTTCATTCATAAAAGGTGTCACTTTGTCGACTTATGCAGAAAACCTTAATAACGAAGAGAATGTAGGATACAAGAGCGCTTAACGCTAGCTCGATTATGTTGGCACCCCGCTTATGGACGAATCGATTTTTAAAACAGGAGTTCGGTTCTTTCTTGAAAATTGTAGGTTCTTGCCTCGAATAGGTTGAGATCGCTATTATTTATTCTAATTATGCGGTTTCGGATATTTTTTAGTTCTGAACGTTTTTATTATATTATTTTGAAGGCCTCTTTCACCCTGCTCCCGGCGCCCATGATTAAATTAGTTTAGTTCAATGAAGTATGATAAAATCAAAATCAAAAGTCATTTATTCATATTAGGCTGAGAATCAGCACTTTTCGGACGTCAAAATACATAAGACAGTCCCCCAAAACGCCCACCCTTCACCACTTCCTAGTGCTTTAGCTGGGAAGAAGAAGTGGCGGAACAAACTCCCCAGCAGCACAGCTGTCTGTTTAGTCGGAAAGACTTGATTCTATACATACATAGGCAAATTAATAAACATTACGAGACACAGAACATTAATTAAATAATTAGTTAAAATGTCAGCTAGCCATACCAATAAAATGAAATGATGATAGCAATGCATTGTAGTCTTCGCAAACGTTTTCACGCGTTTAGAATGTCTCCATGCATTGAGTAAATTGTATGCGTTTATGTACCGTTCGCGCGATTTTTCCGGAAGATAACTTAATTCGGCATTATGTACCGCTTGCACTAACTCTGCAGTTGTTAAATTTATATCTTCTTCGCTGCTGAAGTCGCTCATATTTTATAGTTTCTTAAGATTTTATCAAAAAACAAACCAAAGTTATGGAAAGTGAATTGAATAGAGACGTCGTACTGGCCACTGCTATAGTTCTAAAAATGGGGTTGGCGCAGTGACATGAAATAAGTATTAATGCATTTTCAGTGGACTGGCGGTATAGAATACACTACTAGTAAACATTGAATCCACCGATAGCTGTATACCCCACTTCCAGGAACTAAAGATTTTATCCCTACCCTGTACCTATATACTTAAAGTTTGTAAGTTCGTGCGCAAATACCCCGATTTCTTTACAAAACGAGAAGACATAAAAACGAAAATTATTTTAAGATACAAAAACAGATTAAACTTACCAACATCGCGACTAAAAATGCACTCCAACAGTACCTATGTCATGTCCATAAAAATTTATAATAAGTTACCCGAAATAATAAAGAATTTAAATAAATATAACATCTTTATTAATAAATTGAAGCTGTTCCTTGTAAGCAAATGCTACTATAGTATAAGCGAATACCTAAATGATAAATTATAAGTAACTTCTTATCTATTTGTATCTACAAATACTCACTATTATACAATACTAATAAAACAACTTACTAACAACACCTTACTAACAACAACAACTTACTAACAACTTAACTTGTAATATTTATCAAATTAAACACGCAGTGTTCTTCCTCTTCTCTCCTACTTGATCTATGCTGTGCCCAACAGGGTCCATAATTGTGACTAATATAATTCCCTACCAACTTTATACATTATGGTACGCAATAAAGAATTGAGAATTGAGAATTGAGAACTGAGAAAATTATGGAATAGAATGGTTCGAATTCTGTAGTTTCTGCCTAATCCCATGGGAAAAGGCGCGAGTTTATGTATGTATGTATTGAAATTTTGCTTGTCCTCACATATAGAAGGAACAAGAATAATGTCTCCGATATTGTAATACCTTGATTTACGAGTGTCCTTGGAGTTTCTTGCCCGTTCTTCTCCATAGAGATCTACGTTTTGGAATGGGCAACTAGCTTCAACTTTCTGAGTAACCGACCGACTTTTTGACAGGTTAAAAGTGCGAGTGCAAGACGACTAATACGCCAGAAAATGTGTCGTGAGAAGATCGATTTAGTTCTCATGAGAAATAATAAAAGACGGTGTAAATTGATTTTAAAAAAGAAGCAGCGATTGAGAGTCCCACCCACGGAGTAAATACAAAGAGGAGACGGCCTAAACAACTGTGCACTGTGATTCTCGACTAAGTCCTGACGTCATCAAGTAGGCGTGGCCTTAGTCAGTGTATTGTTGGCGTTCGTCCTGACAAGTAACAAAAACACAGGGCCGTAATGGAATCCAATTATTGTACTGAATATCCCGCAGCTGTCTCATAAATGGAAATACTCATAAAACATACAATCTCCTATAAATTAAATATTCCATCTAAAATAATTTATTTAAAGTACTTGCCCTCCGTGAGACAACTATTATGGTGCATACTAGTTGTCTCACGGAGGGAAAGTAAAAAATAACTACCATACTGTATGGTAGTTGTTGTTTACTTAATTAAAAGTACTTAAAGCCTTTCTAGTTTATTTAGTTAAATTTTGTACTAAATGATGTACTAGATTTTTTTCCGAAGATAATCTAAGACAGCAATGTATTACAAAAATTTATATCACTATTTCCATTTAAAAAATACGTACCTAGCTGGTCCGCAAAGTTAATATAAAAAACGGAGTTAGTAACTTACTCCCTGGTACGAAAATTCTGAGTACGACCCTGTTGCATCCTGCACTTAGTGACATCTAGTGTGAGATACTTACGTCACTACAAAGTAAAATCTACAGAACGAGCGAGTAGTTTTGCCATTGACCGGTAGATGGAAATTAAAGAAGTGGGCGGGATCTAACACCCCCTCACCCCGCAAATTGTCACGCGTTGTTCCTTAGGGAAATCTAATTACACCATCTCCTCTTTGTATTTGCTCCGTGGCACAGTGGAACGAATGTATGGGAGCGGTTGGACGTAGACATGTCCGAAAAAAAAGAGTAAAATTATGCCAAACTAATGATGCCATCTTATTCGATTACTTAATGCCTTCATAACTTGTGGTGATGAATTTCTTCATAACTCCCATATTTCGGGAGTAATTTGAGAAAATGTGAAATTTTACTATGAAAATGAGTGTATCGAGCTCTCTCCCTCCTGATTCCGGGCTTGTTTCAAGTAGCGGTCTCTAATATCATAATGCTAATACTAAGAGCTATATTTAATACTAAGACACATAGTGCGCCAAATGTGCACTTTCTGGGATAAAGAGTGATGTTTATTTTATAACACAATTTTTTTATTTTTTGTTTATTTTGTTGATTAAAACCGTTTTTCTAAAGGTTTACCTTATTACAATAACATTTCTGAGCAGCCAATTAGAGAAGATATAAGCTAATTAGGATATATAATTAGGGACTTAAGGTTTACATATAAAACTGATGCACTAATGATTACTGATAAGAACATTGCTATTATTTAATTACTAAATGGCTCTTAATACACTAATTTAGCATGCATCATTTACTAATTATCACAATAACTAATTACCTTGCAATATTTAACAAAGGATACCTGGGATACCTGGATTTTATATAAATAGGTCACTATTAGTAACTTTAAAATCAGTGTTGATTTACACCTCGTTGTATCCAAGCTAATCTCGCAATGTATTTTCCAAATTTTAATACAAATCTTGATATTCACGTTGCTTTATGCGCACGCGCACATAAAGATTTACGCGACTTTAACTATTTGTTCAGTGTTTTAAAAGATAACAGTTGTGTTCAGTTATGTGAAAGTGCTGAAACAAGTTTAAAAGACTGGTGTCGTCGATTTTGCTACCGCATTTATGCAAAATGGACACAGTCTGGAAGAAGCACAGATAAGTTTCGGAAGAAACATGAGATTTGGCTACAGGCTGCAATTCAATGGCCGGAATTACAGAATGAAAATATGGAACCTTCTACAGAAAATATAAGTGACGTCATCGAGCCCATAATTTCTCCTGCTAAATCTGATGCTTCAACTTGTACACATCCTAGTCCTCGTAAATCTTTTGAGGACCTTAGTAACCGGCAAAAAAGAAGACGCACTGAAGATAGTCTTTCATGCAGCAGTAGCAGCGCTGAAATTATGTTTTCGGCCGAAAGGGCGCTTCAAAAGGCAGGACAAAGCGATACAGCTTATGTTATGAAATACTTGACGGAGAATCCAGAAGAGGCCTCAAAAATCAAAGCCTTCATTGAAGGTAAATCAATTCAGGTACGGGAAATATCCCCTTTGAAGGCATTGGCTCTTTATGTATCGAT
The DNA here is from genome assembly GCA_949091785.1 of Polymixis lichenea. Classification (NCBI taxonomy): domain Eukaryota; kingdom Metazoa; phylum Arthropoda; class Insecta; order Lepidoptera; family Noctuidae; genus Polymixis; species Polymixis lichenea. The sequence continues at coordinate 56,657,867 of OX420931.1, read as the reverse complement.
GAACTTATCGAAATGGCGCTATAACACTCTTCGGGATTTCAACACTCAAGAAGGAGCTCTTCAATACCCGAGTTACTACATGTTGGTTAAAGAAAAAATTAAGTGCTATCCGGCCAAAGAAGATCTCACAGTTACAGAGAGCTCTGCAAAAATCAAATTACAAGCCTTGATGGATTTAACCTCAAGAAGACTTATTAGGTCGTTAGAAACCCCTGTTGATCCCAATCAACAGCTCGTATTGACCAGCAAATGGGGTTTTGACGGATCATCTAGCCAAAGCATTTATCATCAAAGGACGAGTGAAGATGAGCAAATCGATCTTGCTAGTAATTTTATGATTAGTCTTGTACCACTGCGGCTCGTCTCAAAAGGTGTAACAATTTGGGAAAACGAGCGACCATCTTCCACTTCATTTTGCCGGCCAATATTGTTTAAGTTTATAAAGGAAACCAAAGAAAATGTGCAGAGAGAGATGGCTGAAATCGAAGCAGAGATTGAAGCCTTAACTCCATCCACCATCACTGATGGAATTAGTGTCAAACACCAACTGCTGTTGACAATGATTGATGGTAAAATTCATTCCATTATATCCAATACAGCAGCTTCAGTGTGTGACATATGCAAGGCTTGTCCTAAAGAAATGAATAATTTAGAGTTAATCAAAGATAAACACGCAAACGAGGACATGTATAAATATAGCTTAAGCACCCTTCACGCTTGGATTCGCTCAATGGAATGCTTATTACACATTTCCTACAAATTAGACATAAAATCATGGCAAGTAAGGGGTGATATAGCAAAAAGGCAAGTTGATGACAGGAAGAAAAGAGTTCAAGAGGCTGTAAGAAGAGAAACGGGCTTACTTCTCGATGTTGTGAAACAAGGCAGTGGATCCACCAACAATGGCAACTCGGCAAGGAGATTTTTTGAAAACTACACTAAATCTGCTGAACTGACCGGAATAGATGCTATGCTTTTAAGAAAAATCTGTGTGATCTTGCAGTGTATTTCATCAGGAGAGAAGATCAACGTAACTAAATTCCGAGAGTTCTGCTTTGATACTGCTAAGCTTTACGTGGAGTTATACCCATGGTATTATATGCCTTCTTCACTTCATAAAATTTTAATGCATGGGCCAGACATAGTTCAGAACATGTCAATTGTGCCCATTGGTTTTCTATCCGAAGAGGCATCTGAGGCTAGAAATAAAGATTTTAGAAAATATAGAGAGGGGCATTCTCGAAAGCATAGCAGTATCTCATGCAATGAAGATATTATGCACAATCTTTTACTGTCTTCTGATCCACTTGTTACAAGTATCCGTCCAAAAGGAAATAAGTTTGTAAAAAAATCTTCTTTTAAGGAATTTTATGAGCTTACGGATTCTGAGAAAAGTGATATCGAATTTGTTAACATAAATGATTTAGCGGACATCGATTCTGAATTTGAATTAATTGATGATGATGATGATGACGAAGATAATTAAATGATGTTATTGTTTTAAAATGTGTAACTTAGTAAATTAGAGCTTACATCTTAATTATTTATTGTACTTTTAATGAAACTAGGTAATTTATTATCAACTTACTTAAAAGTCATACTCTCATCAGTTCTTGTGAATATTTTTGTTAATATATATTTCTGTATATATATATAATATATTTATAGACCTCTTAATAAGTCTGTCTGCGGTTTAAAGTAAATACAAATGGGGAAAAAACGTTTTTTTTTTTAAATTTTCATTTCCTTTTATCCCAGAAAGTGCACATTTGGCGCACTATGTGTCTTAGTATTAAATATAGCTCTTAGTAATAGCATTACGATATTAGAGACCGCTACTTGAAACAAGCCCGGAATCAGGAGGGAGAGAGCTCGATACACTCATTTTCATAGTAAAATTTCACATTTTCTCAAATTACTCCCGAAATATGGGAGTTATGAAGAAATTCATCACCACAATTTATGAAGGCATTAAGTAATCGAATAAGATGGCATCATTAGTTTGTCATAATTTTACTCTTATTTTTCGGACATGTCTACGTCCAACCGCTCCCATACATTCGTTCCACTGTGCGTGGTCCCACCGCTCGACGCATCGCTTTCTACGAAACTTCTGAAAGGAATGCCATTGTAACTTAACGTTGAATAAAATAAAAGCCTTATTACGGTCCAGTGAAAGCAGCTTTTAGCATGCAATTTCAGGAATCATAAATACTCTGTGACCTGAATGCTTTGTGTAGTGCCCTTGACTTTGACATTGCATTTCCGAGAAAACCCAGCGAGCAAAGAGGAACAAAACGAAAGCGCAAAACCAGGCTATTAATAAATTGGTCTAGTTTACCGCTCGTGAATTATATTTTTTATTGAATTGTCTGCTTGAAATTCTTTGAGCTTTTTATGTAATACTTTTTATTGAGCGAAATGAACTTTGCGCCCTTTTATATATATATAACACCGCGTGGCATTATTAAATAATGAAAATCAGTTAATTTCGAGAGTTGTAATTTATTCTGTTATTTTAACGATTAATCGATTTGAATTCAACTAAATGGTCATTTTAATTAAGAGCGGTTAACACCGAATGGAGTTGCGTCTGTCATGGCGGGCGACGTCGTGTCAATTCATTCAGTGGTTGACAGCCGTTGCACGTGGTGGTCACTCGCAAACCCATTGGCTCTAAATCGTTAATTATTGCTGCAATCCTTAATTGTTTAAGTCATTTAAGTGTCTGTAAAATTAAAATAGTGAACAGTCAACGCTACAGCGTATTTATTTCAACGTTTCCTGAAGTTTAACGCCCAATATGGATTCCCGTGCTGACGAAGTCACGAATGAGCAATCAGATGCAACAGCCCGGCCTTCCTGAATATCCCGTTATATATATATTTAAATATATGACGTACGAGCGCGATTGATCAAGTGACAAGTCGCGTTTGTTCGTCTTCGTACTATTATTATAAATGTGAAAGATTGCGAGCATGTATGGATGTTTGGATGTTCTTTACCTGACCACGCATAAACGGCTGAACGGATTTTAAAAGATGCTTTTATCCCGATAGTAGTGCGTTCCCGTGGGTATACACTATACACACACATTATCGCGACGCGACCGCGGTCTTGCGTGATGATCGCTTTTGGGGGACGCGCGGTTCCGGTTTTTGGGACAAATGAGTGACAAAACCGCGACCGTCGCGTATTCGTGATCGTTTTGATTAACTACTTATCACCTGCGTTTTACGGTGATCGGTGGTAGAGCAACGTCCACTGGGGATGGTTGATGGGGTCGGTTCATTCGGGCAGTGTCTGGGTAATAAAAACCACCGAAGTTGCTAGTGTTAAATTTACAATTTCCTCCATAATTATTTTTATTTGGAGTTGTCTTTGAGCTCTTTTTTTTAAATTTAATCTGTCAATCCAGGCTAATGAGACACAATTAATTTCCTATTGTATTGTAACCGATAGGTTCCGCGCCGTACGTAACCGGTATGAAATTAATGAAGAGGGGCTTGCGGCTAAGTAACAGCAGCCGCATGGATCGATCAATCAGGGATAGCTATGCTTGCCGCGGATGGTCCGTGGATGGGTGGCCATCTTTACATACCAAGACCCCTCCGTGCCTCGGAAAGCACGTTAAGCCATTGGTCCCGGCTGTCATTCATGGATCTTCGACAGTCGTTACGGGTCGTCAGAAGCCCGAAAGTCTGACAACCAGTCTTACGAAGGGTATAAACGTATTCCCCAATAAATGGGTTGTGGATGTCAGATAGTTCAGCTGCATCCGGTAAGACTGGAGGCTTCCACAATATAGTTGAGCAAAGGCTAGGCAGATGATGGTAAAAAACCACGAACATTAGTTACCAGATACATGTTGCTCTAAATTTCCATAACTCAATCATAGTGCTAGCGCGTCTGTCCAGTACTCCGGCTACTGCATGATTTACATAAATACAGACGATAATGTTCGCCTTTATTAATAGTCCCAGCATTTGCTCCAACATTTGCCACACCAGCGCTGAAGCCATTAAAAAAAACAACGCTGAAACGAATATTTATTCACTATTGACGGAAATTATTATTGTTAATGTGGAATCTAGCTAAAATAATAATAAGGAATAGTATTGTACAAATAAAAACTGTTTTTGAAAAAAAAGAAAAAGAAAACCGACTTCCAAAAGAACACTACAAAGTGTAAAATAACTTAAATTTCGGAAGTCGGTGACTTTGCGTAGGTGTGTATTTAATTAATTGACTTTTTCGTCACCGCCTTCCGAAATTAAAGTTATTTTTCACTTTGTAGTGTTTTTTTTTGGTAGTCGGTTGTTTTTTTTTTTCACTTTTTAGTTATAGGTAAGTAGTACCTACCCCACACAATTCGAGATTTCATCACCCTTGGGGTCAAAACAAGCAATAAAATGCGATAGCAACATTCGCGGTTTGTTTGCTGTAATTTTTTGTAAAGTTCCATCGCCTGTCTCCGAAACGCAACATCAGATCTATATGAAATATATATCATCATGAGACCTATATGAATAAACCCCTTTCGAACAATATGACGGGAAGGAGTTATGCCCGTACATAATTTAAAAAAATAAACATATCGAATTGATCCTTCTTTTTAAAAATCTATTCTTCAATTATAAAAGCGATCAAGATGTTGAATCAAACTCCACTAAATATTTTAACACATATCCCAACATTGGGACCAATGTCCAACACACTGCCCTAAGTACTGTACGTCTAATCTGTGCGTAATACAATTGACATAGTTTGGGGACCAGCTATCCCCCATGTGACGTCATCGCCCGCATAGCTATATATATTCTTCGTCTATGGTGTAACATGCCAAACCATTCCCATGTTACGTTCCCTTTCAGTTTTTTTTTACCTCAAACAGCAACCTTATTGTAACGAGAATAAAGATCATTGTGATTTTGATATACTTGTAAGTGGCAGCAACCCAATAGCGACCTTATTACAAGTAGTGTAAAGATCACTGTGATTTGGACAGTGACGCAGTCAGAGTAAATTAGTCACAGTTTTTCACCTCTGAAAGCAACAATTCAAAAGAAACCATAACATAACGAGAATAAAGATCATTGATATTTTGACAGACTTGTCAGCGGCAGTAACCTAAAAGCGACCTTATCACGAGGGCAATAAAGATCACTGTGGTTTGGACGGTGGTGGATGCGGCATTAAAACGGCTGGCATGAAAATCTATCATTTTCACTGCATTTGTCATTAAGTTGTTAAAAAACTAAAATGAGCTAAGCTAAAGTACTTAAAGCATTAAAAAGTAAAAATATAAGCTTTCTGCGCTCTTTCGCCATGTAAACAACTGTGCCAGATGTCATCGTCCGCGTAATTTTCGTAAAAAGGGATACAAAGTTTTTGCTTCACGTTTTTCACTTTGTGTAAGTATTTAGATTCTGTTCCATTTTTACGGCTCCGTAGGCAAAAAGAAACCCATATAATTTCATCGTGTCGGTCAGTACGTCTTTCACAGGCATTTTACTCGGAGAATATTTATATTAGCTAGTAAATGGCGATTCGACACTGAATCTCGCTCTAGGACACACCTAGTCTATACAAATAAATAAAACTGAAGTGTCCGTTTGTAATGTCAAAATTACAAAAGCACAATGCAGCAGGTACCTCTAACAAAAAAAAACGAATTTTTATTTTTATGTCTGTGTGTCTGTCTGTTTGTTCCAGCTAATCTCCGAAACGGCTAGACCGATTTTGATGCGCCTTTCACTAGCAAATAGCTGATGTTATTAAGATTATTTAATTTTTTGAAAAATACTATCAAACGGTATTAATGTCACGCGAACAAAGTAGCGGGCAGCAACTAGTTCATAAATAAATACCGCAAAACGAACGGTGTTTTTAATTCCGATAGTAAAATACACAAATTGAAATCCACGTCTTTACAAACGGTTAAAAAACGGGTTTGTCGAAACAATCGAAAGTGCATAAAACAAACGAAGCTCAATTTCAACATTGTGCTCGAATTTTACCTACCTATTTGCTTTTTACATTTTTAGGTAGTATTTTAGTTGAATAAAGGTTTTTTGTAGTTTTTTTTTTTACGTTTGCGTGTGAACGACGTTTTATTTCAGTTTGAACACGGTGAACCGTTCACACTCAAAAAATTAATTCTAAATATACTGACATAAAAATTCTAATAGAGTGCTTCATCATAATATTATTATAAATATTCATGCGAATGTTTTTGTTTGAATGTCTGTTACAATAATCACGCAGAATGGCTAAACTATAGTTTATAAGCTGGACTATGACATAGGATACTTTTTATCCCGAAAGTACGTTACCTTGGTATCGTTTTCGACGTACACGCGGGCGAAACCGCTGGTAAAAGCTAGTAGCTAGTAGACAGGTCTTGGTATGTAAAGGTGGTCGTCACCCATCCTCGGATCAAACGCTACAATCGTAGCTTAACCTGATCAATCGAACCGTGCGGCCGTTATTATTTAGCCATAAGCCCCGAACTATGGAAGAAATAGACAAGTTGCGCCGACCTCAACTAAATTAATGTAGCAGCCATTTTCTACGTGAAAAGAACAAACACAGTTCTTATTAGTTGCGTCTTCCGATCTTCACTCGTTTGGTAAGAATTATATACATTCCTTTTTATCTAGGAACTGTCGGTCGCAATTAAATGACACGTACCTACGGCACGTTCTACTCGGGCGTAGTTCTAAAAGGCTGTGTTCCGTAGAAAAAAAAGTAAAAAAGTAAATTTAAAAAGAACCCTTCAAAATAAAAAAATATATAAGTAGGTATCCTTTATTTCGGAATATACTTCTTTGATATCGTCTTTGATTTTGTCATTTTTTATTTTCGTTTTTGCCACCGACTTCTGAAATTAACGTTATTGTTCACGTTGTAGTCTTTTTTTTTAGTAGTTTGTTTTTTTTTTCACAAAGTTTCTATTTTCATCTAACCTACCACAGACAAATTCGTAATACCTTCACGTGCTAAGAAAATAATAGTGACAGAAACTTATTGTAACATCTTCAACAGATTAAGTCAAACAAAATACGTACCTACTATTGAAGCTAACTCGAAAACCACTAATCAGAACTGGACCAACTTTATATGGGACCACACGATAAGTACATCCTGTCAAACAAAAGAAGATTTAAAAAAAAATCTAATCATGAACCGAGTTCTAAAAAAAAGTCCTTTAAAATTATAGTGATGACGTGAACATCTCGAAAGGCGGCTGATACACACGCAGAATATGATGGTTTTAACAACAAAAGATATGTGTCACAAACCACAGAAAGTGACTTCGTTCCATGAAGTGTTTGCCTGCAGCGTTAGTTTCTCATCCAGCGTTCGTGTGTACTTATACAAATTGCCCTACTGAACTTATTCAGACTGCGGTCCAATTGGCCCACGGAGTTTTTTTGTTGGTTAGTTTATCTTCACGGTACGTTCATAACGTTATGAAAAGGATGAACATCCACTTAAAACTTATGATGCACGGGCCGAGGATAAGTTTGAATTAAATCAGCTACCCGCCTCGGCTTCACACGAGTTTGCAGTTTACGCGGCGGAGGTCGTATGACTATAGAACGACGCCACGCGGCAGTAACTGTACCTGTAGACAGTCAAAATTGGCTATAACGATTGTGTACCCGCGAGTAACCAAAAAGCCTCTTCTCAACCTTAGAATAATCATAGGAACAATTACGGGCCATAAACCCCCTTAACAAACATCATTATAATATAGGTGTCACAGACAGCCCGGTTTGCAGGAGCTGCCTTAACGCCGAGGTATCAGCCGCCCTCGTCATTCTGGAATGCGAGGCCGTGGCTTCTCAACGTTAAGAAATCCTCGGAACAATCAGGTCGCTCCGCGAAGCCTGTGAAGCTCCCAAGAAGCTTCTGTGCTTTTGGGCAGATCTAGGCTGGCTTTGTTAGCCAGAACCCCCACGCACAACAGACAAAATAGGAGTCTAAGGCGGAAAAGGGAGTCCCCATCATCATCTCCACGCGGCGTGGACGGCCACGGGGCATGCTGGCCGACCGCTAGGTTCGCTATGAGTGATTCATAATTTTAAATCTGTGATATCTTATTAAATATTCACTTTAATGATATACTTTAAAGGACATTCTGAGGCTGGGCATTCCCCTTTAATCTACATTAAATGCACAACGTATCTAACGTATTATTTTAATTGGTACAATCTTAGTTGCGATTTTTACACTGCCAGCATAGCACGCTAACCGTAGTAATAGCTTTCATTTTGACTGTTCAACACCATTGAATGGATATTCTGGGCAATCTCATCCCATCATAGACCATTATGATGGGAACGAGCGTCTCCAGAAGATGCCTGTTCACTGTTCACACTCGCTTTGAAAGTAGACGGGTGAAATGTGGAAAAAAATACAGACGCTGGCAGAGAGATCGAAAGAGATGTGAATGAATGAGAAGAAGAATGAGTTGTAGAAATGAATTGAGAAGTGTTTCACAGCGATTAACAGTCATTGTATTACATACCATTCGGCAATCTTAGTAAGTAATTACCAATACAAATACATGCGGACTCGCATCACAAACGAATGCTTATCCTTTATTTGACCTTGGCACAGGACATATACATCGAATGTTTATCGTCGACATGTTCGGACAGTGAATCAACATTACTGAATCACCCGTTTGTTTATAGTCGGGCATGTGGATAAGTAATAACAGCTGTACGGATCGGTCGATCAAGTTAAGCAACACTTGCCGCGGTTGATTTTTCTTTACCCAGAAACAAAGACCCTTCCATGTCGCAGAAAAGACGTTACGCAGTTGGTCCCGGCTGGCATTCGCAGATGTTTGACAGTCCTCATGGAACGAAAATTTTCTATATTATGCTAGATGGCGATCACTGTTTTCTAAGAAATTTCTTCCGATAGTCTCTCTGTTTGTTTATTATAGTATCTTAAATCGTCTTATTTTTTCGAATGTTCCTTCTCTGTATCAGGAGAGGCTTTGTTTTGCAATGATAGAGCTGCATACAAAGAGGTTCCCCACCTACTAACAGTTGTCATTTTATTTTGGCAAAGATGCTGCTAATATTTAAAAATTATGTGATGGAAATAGCAATCTTAGCTTCAAATAGTATAGTTGAACAACTCACTGCCTATTATCAAAATAACATTACGTTCCTGCCAACAAGAGAGCAGATAACGCCATGTCCTCTCAAATTACAGATTAATTCGGTAGTCGACAGTGTCTGCTTCCCCAGTAGATAATAGATAATAGCTTCAAAATAATTTATCACTTAGTAATTCAAAACTTTGTTAGATAATGATGTGTAAATATGCTAGGTGTAGGTACGCCTCTTGTTTGTCTGTATCTCTGTTCGTACTCCCCAAGTGCAATGACACGAGAACAACACAACTCTTATTCAATTGCTGTGAGCTCTATTCATCTACAGATATAGTTTTCGCTAGCTAGTTCAATTTATTCAATCATTAGTTGACAAAAGAACACTAACTGCGGATTTCGCAAATGAAACTAAACGCGATCAACGCTTTTAATCGGATTCGGGTTCGGGTTCATGAGCTGTCACTGTCAAATTTTGACACTGACAGCGCTTCAACGCGTTTGAGAAATGCTGACCACGTAGTATCATTGGTGCAATTCGCCCTTAGGCGTCGAAGTACTCGTCCGCATCACTCTAATTCGGAAACGTGCCCAGAAGACTGGCAGTAGTGCGACATTCGACCAGTCGAATGAATTAAATTTGCCTCAGCCTGGTCACTCGATTAATCGAATGAACTCCGAGATTTGCACTAGCCCCTGGAGCCTCATGCTTCATGGTGTTACAGGGATCATTGCATATCAAGGAGTACACCGAGGGCGCTGTAATAGTAGGGAAAACGTGCCCTTAGGATAGGTAAGAATTGCGAGCCATACCGGAGTGGGAGCTGGTTGATATTTCTCTAAGGCTGGGCATCTTTTAACGACGTCGCCGCGTCGCCTCCAGGTTATTGCACACATAAAGTGTCGACCAGAAGGCGACAATATTCCTTGAAAAGGAAACGAGTACTCGGACCCCATGACCCGAGCGTTTCGATCCCAAGCGGCTCAAAACTATAGTTCCCCCTACGGTATTTGCTTGCGGTTCTCGGCGGCTGTAGCAGTCAGCTGAACTTAGGTAAAGCCGTTGGTTTAGCCTAACTTTATAGCACGACTCAGCAGAATTTAGTTCGCTAAGTAAGCCACGGAAACTCATACTGCATCTGAAGCACTTACTTACAGTTTATACATATATGTATGTGTGTTTATTGAGGATGATATTCTCGTAGCACTTTTGTCTATTTCCTTTTTATATATTTTTTTTTTCTTGTATAATTTCTGTCACATTCACACTAATTATATTCATTTTCTCTATGTTCGATGTTAATTGTTTGATGCACCGGGCGACGTCATTACGTCAAAGCCGGTTGTCGCTGAAAAACAGCGCTGGGGCTCTGTCTTGCATAGGGTTGCAGCAAAATGCTGAGCGATAGCCGTTTTGTGTGGATGTGACGCATGTGTCCCTCAACCTTTTTTTACTATTTTTTTGTGTGTTCCTGGTTTCTGCGTCATGTTTACCGCAAATAAACGTTTTTTCTTTCTTTCTTTCTTTCTATATATCCGCTTCATTGTTTTATGAATACATCTACGGGTTTATTTCGCACGCAAAAACCCATTCAGACGTGAGAAAATAAAATAAAATTGATAATACTGTCGTGTACATAATCCAGATACACTTGGATAACTACTAGATTGAGAACAATGACAAGCAAATAGTATACAAACTGCCTTTTGGTAGGTGTGACTAGAACCAATTCTATTTCAATGTAAACGTTGACGTTCAAAAGTGCCATTTACGCCTTGTTGTTGTTTGAAATTAATGCTTTGTATTTTTATATTAAAACTAGTTAAAGTTAGTTTCGTTTCATCTGGCTCAAGTTGCGATCGATCGGATTAAGTTAAGCTAGCCACCAATGGACCGTGGTGACCATAATATCATAGCAAGACCGTGCCTCGCAAAGCACACTAAGCCGTTGGTCCTGGCTGTCATTCGTAGATCTTTGACAGTCGATTCGGGTCGTCAGAAGCCCGAAAGTCACCAGCCTTACCAAGGGGTATCGTATTACCCAGTAACTGGGTTATGGAGATCAAATAGGCAGTCGCAGAGATTGATTGAACGTCCGCAAGAATAGCAAAGAAAGATCGCAATGTTGGTTGTTCCACATCCTTATTACTTAATCTACAGAGAAGTTTCAAGGCTAGATAGTGACCTGCCGCGTCCACTGAGGGACAGTGCCTTGTTAAAGTTTACTCGCTCAGTCAATGTATACCGACAGATAGGGGAAATAATTGATTGAATAGGAGGCTTTATTTAATGTTGTGTATCCAAACGTTAGTAAATAGGCGGTTTTTTCTTATTTTTAGAAAAAGGAACATTAAATTAGGTCCGTTTCTCAAATGAAGTTTCGTAATTGCGGCGCCACTGTCGATCGACTTAATGATACATAATAGAGAAGAAACGGATAACAGTTTAGACGGATACCGGAAACCGGATATTCGGCCAACCTTGTAGCCGGACAACTGGATATTCGGCCGCCGACTATCCAGCGGAACGTTGTTCCTTATTCTTAGTGGGTAACAATAGCCAAATTTAACAAAGTTTTCCAAACTGTATTTTTCAGCACCTTGCAGCAGTGTGTACAGTGAAAGACTTTTTTCTGAAGCTGGCCTTATTTTTTACGAAGACAAGCGGAATCGCATGCTACCTCTTAATGCAGAGAAATTTGTATTCATTCACCATCATTTGCTCTCAGTGCAGTATGAGTACTAATTAATTTTCTATGTGGTAGAATTATCTTTGATTACTGATTGTATTTCTCCAGTGATACTAACTAAATAAAGCAATTAATTATCTATATGTTTTAACCGGTATTGGGCGGGTAGGCGCTAGTTATCCGGTAGTCGGTCGGATAGTATTTACGCCGCCGGATAGGTCGGATACCGGATAGTTACCGGATATACTCCTGATGCCAATATAAATGAATTTTTCATCACTAATACATAATGATTAATTCATTAATATTGACATCTAAAGAATCTTGTATCTTGTATCTTGTATCTCAAATGCACGCATTGGTATTAAAAACAAAATCTTAATTAAATAGAGAATTGTGTGTATTATATAATTTTTAACCCTTTTTACGAAAAAATACGCGGACGGAGGAGTATGTAATTTGGCACAGTTAAAGTGTTTATGGAGAAGGAGTGCAGAAAGCCATTTTTTTTTAAATAATCCATCGGAAAACGTCATTATGTTTTAAATTAATTATGGTTGAATTCGAACTACTGGGCGACAGTACTAATATTAGTTTCACTAGACGACGTTCACGCGGAGGTAATAAATAATATTTTGCGACGGGGTTTTTTCGTTTCGATTTTCAACGCAGTGCTTAGCGCCGAGGGTTGAAAATCGAACGGTGTGTTTTGTCGACGCAATCTGTTGGATTGATTCTCAATGTTCGGTTCAACACCGAGAGTTGAAAATCCAGTGCGTTATAAAAATCCAGTGCGCTATAAAAATCCAGTGCGCTATAAAAATCCAGTGCGCTATAAAAATCCAGTGCGCTATAAAAATCCAGTGCGTTATAAAAATCCAGTGCGCTATAAAAATCCAGTGCGCTATAAAAATCCAGTGCGCTATAAAAATCCAGTGCGCTATAAAAATCCAGTGCGCTATAAAAATCCAGTGCGCTATAAAAATCCAGTGCGCTATAAAAATCCAGTGCGCTATAAAAATCCAGTGCGCTATAAAAATCCAGTGCGCTATAAAAATCCAGTGCGCTATAAAATCCCGTCTGGTCTTAGGTACTTGTACAATAACAATAGCCTTGTTACGTAGGTACTGTTCTAATGATAATGATGACATATCTAGGTACTTATTTTAGAGACAAAAATAATATGGATAAACCCCAAATTCTACCTACATGTGCCCACAATTAAGTTATTTTCAATTCAATCATATTAATTACGTAGGTATGTAGTTTGCTAATAAAACTCATTATCTTCTTACGTCTGGGGATATAAATATAAAAAAAATTCGAAAAAAAAAAAGACAACCGACTTCCAAAAAAACACTACAAAGTGAAAAATAACTTTAATTTCGGAAGTCGGTGACTTTGGATATGTATTTGAATTTTTTGTCACAGCCTTCCCACACAAATTTCCCCAATTGAACATGAACCTTGTTCTTTTGTGATACAGTTGAAAAACTATCAAAGAAATTTGACAGATTCGATTAGCTTTGATACGTGCTGGTCTCTGTACAATTTACGTTTGTAGTAAATCTGTTAAACAATAAATTTTTCTGACTTTACCCGTTACCGAAATACAATTTCGGTAAAGGACATAGATACACTTTCCTGTATTTATATTCTCGCAAAAACGAAATGTTCAAATGAAACCACTCACTCACATTTGATTTCACTCACCATCTGCCTAGCCTGTTTTTTCCCAACTATGTTGGAGTCAGCTTCCAGTCTAACTGGATATTAGTATTTTACACGGGAATACTTCCTTTACTTTATACTATTTAGAAATAGAGATTGTATAATATCTTGACGAGTTTGCCGATAAATACAACAAAGGGCTATGTAAATATCTCCAATAAATACACAAATAAAGTATATATGCATACAGTCTGACTCACAAACATCTATGTACAGTCACCAAAACCGATAAGTAACCAGCACCCTAATTGCGTAACTTACGATTAATCATAATCTGTTTCGTTTTGCTACTGATTGTTAAACCATTGCTTCATATGTTCGAAAAATGTTTCTGCTCAGCAACGTAAATAACGCAGTGCATATTGTTGACTTGTCAAAATTCAACAGCAGATTCGTCGAATATAGTTGAAGTTTAGTAAGATACCGATGAATGTTTCCAAATGAATTAAACGACTTCAAATACGAGGAGGATATCAATTCGTCGAATAGTTTTTGCGTTAGCTTCGATAATACGTATTTAATCCACTTTGTGTATCATGTTTATGTGGTAATACTTCCTGTCACTGCTGTTAACCTGGCCAGTAGGGGTATACGAATCAGTGTGGGGGGTGGGTGTCATGAATAATAAGAAAAGCTTTTATGGTAATCAGTTGTTTCTTTTCTAAGAAAGAGTTAATTTGTCAAATTAAATTTCATTCGAAAACATCCATCACATTTTCAGTAAACTTCAACTTATATCCTACGACCCTGGTCACTTATCTCTTTTGGCGACCGTACACAAACAAGGGCATTTCCTGATCGTAAGCAAATGCGCTTACTGTCTGGTGTATTATTAAAATGATATTATTATAATCAGCATAATCGAATGGTGAATCATCTATTATCAATACAGTCTAAGGTCATTTGTTACTTATTGTTAACTGACCCCTCGCGTCGAGGTTTATTATTTAATTGACAGAATAATTATAATTAACGTTAACAACTCAAACAGTTTGAGTAGTTTATGCGTTTTGAGTTGAGATGCACGAATACTGACAATTACGTGCACTGACTGTACAGGTCCACTCAAACTGTGTGGTTCTTGCCTCAAAAGACCATTTCAGAAACCAATCTACTTGATCTGACAAAGATTATGCTAATTATCTGGACTTTAAAAGAGACCGTGACCTCTGAGTTTGCTTCGGCCTTTCTTCTCAGAGTAGCTAGATAGGAAACGCCGACCTCATCTATTTTACAAATATGTTTGACGTGTGCTAGTGTTTGTACAAATCTACTTACAGAAATATGTATAATCATTCATAATTTATAAATACAAATGGGTGAAATTTAAACCAACAGTTTTGCTCAGCTTGTGTGTGTTACCAATAATATTAAGCTATTTCCATTGTTTTAACACAATAATATATCCGTTTACCGCAAACCGGGCGACAGGTAAATCTATTCAACTACTGTTAAAACAATAAACAGGAAATATTTATTTATTACTTCGGAATTGTGGAATAATTTAACGGTTCTTACACCTTTTTGGTATCTACTTAGACGAAGAGTCCAAAATACTTGTGAACACAGTCCACAGGCTTAAGAGCATTCATTCCACGCGGGCTGGCAGTAACGCATTTATAGTAGTTTTTCGTGATTATTCCATTAAATACAAACAAAAGTAATCTTTTTTTTCAGCCAAGCACTAGATCGCTAGTATTTATGATTATTTTAAATATTAACTGTTTCATAAAAAAAACATTTAATCGTACGTAGTAATGCAAATAGAAAATAATTGACGGTATGTCGATTTTTATAACCAAATACGAAAATAACTGTAACCAAAATAGAATAAAAACTTGAAAATACCAACGATCTAGTGCATGGCTGAAAAAAATGATTACTTTTGTTTGTATTTAATTAAATAATCACGAAAAACTGCCATAAATGCGCCGTTGCCAGCCCGCGTGGGGAGAATGCTCTTAAGTAACTAGGGTAGGTGCTGAAGTCTGTGGATTGGGTCACAAAATATAGAGAGTACAGAAGTCAATCTACATACAAAGTGCGCTCGAGCAATGCACACAACGCTTACGGACACGATATCTCGGACGGGTTGGGACCAGTGCGAGCGCGAGTGCCATCCCCTGAGACACGCGTCAGTGAAGTGCAACAATTAAAAAGTTTTTGTAACTGTTCAGTGGACGGTTGTTTAAATTCAACATAAAACTGTGAATTGTCTTTTTTAGGCTAACAGTTGTTTCAGAAAGGTAAGTACCTAGATATTTGCTTGTGTTTCGATGATTTGTTTTAACGTAACACAGAATAGTTAGTTGTAGGTAAGCGAACATGACTTTGTGGCCTTGTAATATTTTTACAATTTATATTAGGTATTTATTGTGGTACCTATAAACTAAAAAATAAGCTCATCTTCCTCATTATAAATAGTTAAGATAGAACTGCTCGGCGATCGTGAATTTCGCCAATGATGAAATCGTCGCAAGATATTTTCTGTGACAAATTTGCAATATATTAATAACATTAAAATTAAAACATTTGAGTTTATATTGGTTTATATTTCCTATCTTCCTGTTTCATTCTTAACAATAAATCAAACACCTAGATACGAGTGCCAGTACCACTATGGTTTTTTGTGCTTAAGCCAAAGTTGACAACCCTAGCGCGACCGCCGAGCGTAGGTATGAAAAGTGAAGTACATACATGTGATTGACTTCTGTACTGTCTGTATTTTGTGATTGGGTGGACTCCTTTCGTATTGTTAGATTCTCATTTGAACAACTATGATAATGACACAGTTCTTTTTTTTCCGACGCCATCTAAGCCCGAATTCTGCTTCAGCCCCGACTTACGAGCTAGGCAGGCACTTAATTATTTGATTTCATCACCACAGCTCTCAAAACGGTGAGGGAAAACACCGTGAGGACACCGGCATTTCTTACAATAAAAAATTTGAAGATGTGTGACATCTACCAATCGCCGCTCCCACAGAGAGGAGGCCTGCGTGACCTGTGTCCCAACATTATAGGCATTATAATGCTAGTTTCTGACATCACACTTTACACTTTTTGTTAATTTTTATTTTTATTTTTTTATTTTATTTAAGGTTTTTTTTTGCTGTATATTGTGTGCCTTTTTAGTCTGTGCTAAATAAATGTATTTTCTTTCTTTCTTTATAGGCTGAGGATGCATTTAGGTACTGGATCGGCCAATGGTGTTGGCAGGCGCATCTACATTTTTCTTACTGAGCCTTCGCTTGCATTTCCAAGTTTATGATTTTACCTCTTAATTCGGTTTTTGTGTCATGTGGGCTGCATACATCCACTTGTGGCAATCTCTTCTGATATGGTTTTTTTTTTGAGGGTGAGAAATCATCAAATAACTTCTCCCACTCTGAGTGGAGCAGAAGGGCGTGTCAGACTTTTACTGACTAAAACCCACCCGTGTTCCCTCGGTTGCCTGTGTGCCAGGGGCCACGGTATCTCTTTCGAACAACCCGCACCCCTGGCAGGCATCGGCCCTTGTGGACCCCTCCATTTGGTACTGACATCTCTTTGAGGCGCGCGTGGAACACAACGCGCCGTCGACCACGGCTTGGTCCTTACCGGACAGCGAGCTACCCATTGTTCGCCGACCGCAAGCCCGGGCCCACTGTGGCTGGGAATCAGCCTGGGATTCCCAGCCACCGTGATATAGTGGTAGTGTAGTGTAGTGAGTGTGAAGTATGATATAAGTTTAATTAACATACTATTTTAAGTGTGGAAGTCCCTAATCTACGTCATATTAGATCTCACAGTAATATTATCAGTTTTAAGTTATCTTGCTGCGCCCAAATAGGGCCATGTACTCACTAGTTTTAAGCCTAGTTTATAAATACGGTTGTGTACAGACGCCAGCATATCATGGTACCCCAATCTGTCAAATTTCTTTGATAGATTTTCAACTTAATCACAATAGCATAAGGTTCATATTCAATTAGGAAAATTTGACAGTTTGGGATAGCTTGATTTGCTGGCGTCCGTACATTGTGCATTAAACAAATAAATAAAAAAAAAACGTAATTCAAGCAATTCAGCATCATTCATTTGTTTTTTTGGTTGTTCACTTTATGTCGCGTAGAGGGCGCCATATTCAATTTAATATGACGTCGCATAGCCTTTTACCAGCGGAGAATCAAGACGCTTCCAACGATAACCTCATTTGTCAAATTATGATATGCAGTTTAGAAAGTATGAGGGCATTGGGGGCTATACTCTTAGTCCGTCAACGAAAATACGGGCCCGTCCGAAAATAGTTCGAAACTTCGAGGTGACTCCTACAGCTGATACAGCTGATTAATTAACTTTTTTCGCCGGTTAAAACCATATAGGGACTACTCCCTATATGGTTTTAACAGTTTTCCCTACGAAAACTGTCAAACCGTGTAGTACTTCATGCTTAGTTTGTGCCCCAAACTAATTATAGGTCCTTAACTGATACGGAGTAATAAAACGGCCGTAAATTCGAGATTTACGATTACGGATTTCGTCCTGAGAGAGTAGGCCCCCTGATGACAAAATACCGGTCAAAATCATAACACAGAAAAACAAAATCAAACTTTTTTTTTGTTGCATGAAGTTTTTCTACTGTTGTTTACTAATTTGGGTGCGCTGATTTCAAATATACCCTCAGATTTTTTGTAGCAGCTCTAGTTAGTGAGATACAGGTACCGTCTTGAATTTACATAAGCAGTTGGTAGTTTCTATCAATAGCGGTGTAACTTAACTAGTTCCTTTATAAATTTCATTATGGCTTCCTCAAGAAGGACGTGTTTAACTAAACCTGATTGTTTTTGTGTTATTTGTGGAGAATATATGTTCAAAAAGTTTCGTTTAAATGTGTCGGACTTTGTGAAAAAGGCATACTTCGACTACTTTGGGTTTCCGTTGCCGTCAAATGCTAAACCTTGGATGCCAAGTTTGGTATGCAAAAGTTGTGTTGAATCTTTGCGACTGTGGGCAAACAAAAAAAGACCCACTTTTAAGTACAAAGCTCCTATGATTTGGCGTGAACCATCCAACCATCATGACGACTGTTATTTCTGTGTAACGAAAATCATAGGAAAAAACCACAAAAATTGCTCTAAGTGGATATATCCAAACTTAAAATCTACCATAAGTCTTGAGTATTATTGACAGATCAACACCACAGCAGCCAGATGTACATCTTCGGAAAATCCAGACCAGTGCAGCGGACAAACCGAAAACGACGGCAGTGGTAGCGACAGTGATTTTGATTGCTACGGTAGTCCCCGACCAGTAAATCAAGATGATCTAAATGACTTGATCAAGGACCTTGGACTGTCTAAAACGGCATCAGAAATTTTAGCTTCCCGATTGAAAGAAAGAAATTTGTTGACCAGAGAAACGAAGATATCGTACTACCGTAACAGGGAAAAGGATTTACTTCCTTTCTTTACTAAAAAAGTTTATTTTGTGTTTTGTCGTGATATTCCGGGCCTAATGACTGCAATGGGATTAAAAGAGTATAATCCAAATCAGTGGCTGTTGTTCACTGATTCGTCAAAACGAAGTTTGAATATGTATATACATACATTGAAAAAGTGTTTCCAAAATTGAGTAGTGAGAAAATCAAAGGTGGTATTTTCGATGGCCCACAAATCAGTCAGTTGATACTAGAATCCTTAGCTTCGCTCTGAATTCAAATAAAAATTTCATCAACCATATGACAGCTGTTGAGAAATGTACATGGGAGAAGTTTGTTTGGGTAGTGAGAAATTTTTTGGGCAACAGGAAGTCTGACGGCTACATTCAGCACGTTGAACAGTTGCTGATACACTTCCAGCGGCTTGGATGCAACATGAGTATTAAGCTTCACTACCTTCACAGCCATCTAGACTATTTTTCTGAAAATCTCGGTGACCTGAGCGAGGAACAAGGAGAGCGCTTTCACCAGGATATTCGCACTATGGAGGAGAGGTATCAGGGGTACTGGAATGAACATATGATGGCTGATTATTGTTGGAGCATTCAAAATAGTACTCACAATACATCTCACTCTAGAAAATCCAAAAAAAGGAAATTTTATTCAGAATAAATATGTTTAATATTTTTTAAAACTTAAACTATGTGCATTTTCAATGATAAACCCTGTCACTTCGTTACTCCAAAACTGGAGCTGCTACATAAAAACGGCATATATTTTTGAAATCAGCGTGCAAAAATTATTCAGATTCATGTAAAAAATCTCATGCAACAGACATGCTGTTTTCCAGAATCATTCGTATGTGTTTTTACGTGTACGTATAGCAGAACGGTCACCCGGTATGTTAACTCAGTTTATTGTTATTTATTATTGATATAACACGGTTTGATAACAGTCTGCGTACCAACATGTATTTCGAGCACAAACACTTATCATGAAAAATATTCGCCGCGTTATCAGCTCTTATCACACCTACTGATAACTGGATGTAGTAATCAGCTGATTGCAGTGACGAGCCGTTTGGCGAATCGTGATATTTGTTTTCTCTTGTATCCTAATTGCGTTATACATCCATCATCTGCCAAGCTTTTTCCCAACCATGTTAGGGTCGGCTTCCAGGTAAATCTGATGCAGCTAAGTACCAGTATTTCATATGAAGCGATTGCTTATCTGACCATTACAACCTGACTGGGTAACAAGATACTCCATGGTGAGACGGATTTACTGCTTGATTTCGAATGTCATACGCCCGACGGCTAATTCCCCGAAGTCATCAGATCGTACGTTCGAATTGCCGAAATTCCATAGCATCGATGTACCACAATTTCGAATATCCATAAGATCGAGCGTCCGTTTCGCCGAAAAGCCATTGCAACGGTAGTCGTATTCATCGAATGTCTATTGGGTCGGCGTGCCAATATATTCTTGAATATTTTATGTAAAATAGCTATCGACATTTTACATAAAATATTCGAGAAGAATAAAAAAGCAGCCAAGTGCGAGTTGGACTCGCCCATGAAGGATCCCGTAGCAGCAAGTAACATGATATAAAAGTTCTTGTAGTTCGTTGTAACTATGATCGATGTTTTATAAATTTTACTTAGGCACCTATTACAGATTTATTATTAGAAAATAATGGTTCACGGTTTATGCACAAGGTTTATGTTTATGAAATTAAATGTTTTTTAATTTTATTTTTATATTGTTGATTATATTTTATGATTATATTGTATGATTGAATGAAAGGTAAATTGCGGTTTACGATCTCGTTCAAACCAGTTTTCGGTGGAAGTTTACATGGTAAAGTACATCATATATTTCTTTTTAGTTTTATCATTCTCTTGTTTTAGAAGATACACACATTTTACCACTTTGGAAGTGTCTCTCGCGCAAACTATTCAGTTTAGAAAAAAATGATATTAGAAACCTCATTATCATTTTTAAAGACCTATCCATAGTTTTTTTTTTTTGTCTTGTTTTTTGTTTCACTTTTTGGGTTTTGTTTTGTTGTAGGTTAAGTATGTTTGTGTTTTATTTTTAAACAGTGTCTGCGATTGGATACGGACACTGTCTTTTTGTTGAGGTTTATTCGCATAAAGGGGTTACCTTTCCTTGTTAGCCGCATAAGTTTTTGTACAGTTGTACAGTACGCGTGTCCGCCCCCCACGTAGCCAGGTGTTCAGCTTGGACGTAAGGTAGGATTTTAGAGGGCAACCTATCCATAGTTACCCTACACGGATGGGTTTGATGAAAAAAAAAATTTTGAGTTTCTGTTCTAAGTATCCCCAATTTTTTTGTTTTTTTCTATTTTTGTGTGAAAATCTTAATGCGGTTCACAGAATACATCTACTTACCAAGTTTCAACAGCATAGTTCTTATAGATTCGGAAAAAGTGGCTGTGACATATGGACGGACAGACAGACATGACGAATCTATAAGGGTTCCGTTTTTTGCCATTTGGCTACGGAACCCTAAAAATCAGTTGTTTCAACCTACGCGGTCACAATGTATGGAACGGCTGATTTTTTTTGTTTGTATAACCAACGATAAAAAATTTAGCGGGTCTAGAATGATATGCTGAATTTTAAAACTTTATCCTGAATATTATGGCGGTTTTGCACTTTGATTTTTTGAAATATTCAACGGAAAATTTCTGAGCTAGTAGTCTAGGTATCGTATCAAATGCTGAATTCAAAACTCATTTATTCAACCTAGGCTGAGAGTCAGCACTTTTTGAACGTCATAATTACATTCAACAGTCCCCCAAAACGCCCGCCCTTCACCAGCGTAAACGCTTCAATGTCCCTGTCTATCTGCATAATACATTGAATTTGTGTGTGATGTCAATAAAATAACAGTTCAATCACTAACGTGATACTTTGACAGTTGTATCAAATGGCTGTGATAACGCAAATGTACATAGAACATCAATTTACTGAATAATTAATTTCAATATACGTATTATGGACTCTCGCCTGTTAGCCGCTGGGGTACGCAGAAGCTATATACCGCAACATCCTACATATCCCTCGTTCTATTTCGTCGTCTACATTCCCGTTCATACGCAGGGTGTTACACGTGCCGCGTCGGTTGTACTATGCCCTTGACCTTTTTGAAGGACGTTCACATTAAGTTTGGTCCTCCCATCCTCCCAGACCCCAGGGCGCCTCGGAATTCCCTTTTTGTTAACCGCATTATATTATTTTCATGTCTGAGCGACTTTTTAGAAATGATTCTTTTTCCTGCTGCATAACTTTGTGTATTTAATAACATCAGGAAAGCGGTGAAGGAAAACATCGTGAGGAGACCGGCATTTCTTAGAAGCAAAAATTCGAAGACATGTGTCATCTACTAACCCGCACTGGGGTCACGTGGTCGATTACGGCCTGCTCTCGCCGAGAGGCGGCCTATGTCCCAGCTGTGGGAACAGTATAGGCTGAATATGCTAATATACTTGTAGAGAAAAGACTGGCAAGGTTCTTGAAAGAAAGAAAGAAAGAAAGAAAAAGTATTTATTGTGACTCGCACAGGAAGATCACATACTAAATAAACACACAATGGTACAAAAATGATAAAAAACAAATTTCTTGGAATTAAAAAATAGCTAAAAAATAATAAAACAGAAGGTCCTGCACGAGGCCAAAAGGCCCCTACCTCAGCATGATGCTACGACATTTAAAAGAAAAATGTCGCAGCGCTGGTATTCTGATAGGGCCCGAGCGATGTGATGTCACGGGCAGTTACAGTATATATAAATAATCAGTATTAAAGATAAATAAAATGTGGTATGTTAGAAAATAAAACAAAACACCGTCAGCGCCAAACGTAACCTCATTATTTGTCAATGCCATAAGTGTCTGAGGCACTCTGTGGCACAGAGTACATATTTTACTCTGTGGCATCCGTCGGCCCGTGACACTGACAAGCAAAGGGTCGCAGGCGCCGACATTCAGCGAATATAAATACAAAAAAACAATTCGGAGCAGTGCAGTGTAGTGAATTCTTGCTACAAGTCAAGTCCAAATTCGGACGGAAGAAATAATATAGCGGCGAGGTTTTTCGCGCACTGAATCTTGAACGCACTACTTAGCGGTGTTTAAAACCTATTGCTGATTGTCCCACGACAGATTGAACTAAACACATGGGGAAACAAAATAGCTGAGTACCAGCGGACTCCAACTTAGGGTTGGACCTCATCTGGCAGCACGGAATCGATCTTTTTCCGTCGCCCTTTCTCTTTCTGTCGCTTAGAACTGCCATTAGCTAGACCGAGACAGAAAGCATAATGCGATAGCACGCGGCGGAATCCTCGAGGCGATCGGCATCACGGACAAAATGCAATGGTCGGCAGGGAAACTCCGGAACGCTGAAGCGCGCGATAGCATGCTAACGCATCCTTTCACTGCCGATCACTTGCTGCGTGCGATCGCCTTTTTTGTCTGCGGAATGCGACAGCGCGCGTTCGCATGCGGCAGCATACTGCAGCACGTGGTAGCACAGGCGGAACAAATGCGATTCCGTGCTGCCAGATGAGGTCCAACCCTTAATCTCCACTACCTAACTGGGTAATATGATACTCCTTGGTAAGACTGGTTGTCAGACTTTCGAGATTCCGACGACCCGTAAAGACTGTTAACGATATACCATAATGACCATTTCAGACGGTCAACCATCATCGAACTGACCGCAGTAAGCGTAGACCTTCGGTCTTGTTATTTAGGCACGAGCTCCTCAGATCCACAGGAACCGAGAAATGGCAATTCCAATTGGTATTTCGTCTCACTAAGAATTGCAGGAATTCGTTTTAACCACGAAGCGTTTGATAACCGTCGTTGTTATCTTCAGGTTAGAACGTCGCAAAATACCTTTCATCTATCTCGTGTGGTAGAAACTTTGTACCCACTTTTACGAAAATTGCGCGGACGGAGGGGGGTGAAATTTGTCACAGTTAAAGTTTATATGCAGAAGCAGTGCAGAAAGCTAATATCTTTGATCTATTATTGATTAAAAAGTTATTCCAAAAAAAAGACTTCCGGTAAAACACCACAAGCGAAAAATAACTTTAATTTCGGAAGTCGGCGCCTCACAGTGGAACGAATGTATGGGAGCGGTTGGACGTAGACATGTCCGAAAAAAAAGAGTAAAATTATGCCAAACTAATGATGCCATCTTATTCGATTACTTAATGCCTTCATAACTTGTGGTGATGAATTTCTTCATAACTCCCATATTTCGGGAGTAATTTGAGAAAATGTGAAATTTTACTATGAAAATGAGTGTATCGAGCTCTCTCCCTCCTGATTCCGGGCTTGTTTCAAGTAGCGGTCTCTAATATCATAATGCTAATACTAAGAGCTATATTTAATACTAAGACACATAGTGCGCCAAATGTGCACTTTCTGGGATAAAGAGTGATGTTTATTTTATAACACAATTTTTTTATTTTTTGTTTATTTTGTTGATTAAAACCGTTTTTCTAAAGGTTTACCTTATTACAATAACATTTCTGAGCAGCCAATTAGAGAAGATATAAGCTAATTAGGATATATAATTAGGGACTTAAGGTTTACATATAAAACTGATGCACTAATGATTACTGATAAGAACATTGCTATTATTTAATTACTAAATGGCTCTTAATACACTAATTTAGCATGCATCATTTACTAATTATCACAATAACTAATTACCTTGCAATATTTAACAAAGGATACCTGGGATACCTGGATTTTATATAAATAGGTCACTATTAGTAACTTTAAAATCAGTGTTGATTTACACCTCGTTGTATCCAAGCTAATCTCGCAATGTATTTTCCAAATTTTAATACAAATCTTGATATTCACGTTGCTTTATGCGCACGCGCACATAAAGATTTACGCGACTTTAACTATTTGTTCAGTGTTTTAAAAGATAACAGTTGTGTTCAGTTATGTGAAAGTGCTGAAACAAGTTTAAAAGACTGGTGTCGTCGATTTTGCTACCGCATTTATGCAAAATGGACACAGTCTGGAAGAAGCACAGATAAGTTTCGGAAGAAACATGAGATTTGGCTACAGGCTGCAATTCAATGGCCGGAATTACAGAATGAAAATATGGAACCTTCTACAGAAAATATAAGTGACGTCATCGAGCCCATAATTTCTCCTGCTAAATCTGATGCTTCAACTTGTACACATCCTAGTCCTCGTAAATCTTTTGAGGACCTTAGTAACCGGCAAAAAAGAAGACGCACTGAAGATAGTCTTTCATGCAGCAGTAGCAGCGCTGAAATTATGTTTTCGGCCGAAAGGGCGCTTCAAAAGGCAGGACAAAGCGATACAGCTTATGTTATGAAATACTTGACGGAGAATCCAGAAGAGGCCTCAAAAATCAAAGCCTTCATTGAAGGTAAATCAATTCAGGTACGGGAAATATCCCCTTTGAAGGCATTGGCTCTTTATGTATCGATGAACTTATCGAAATGGCGCTATAACACTCTTCGGGATTTCAACACTCAAGAAGGAGCTCTTCAATACCCGAGTTACTACATGTTGTTTAAAGAAAAAATTAAGTGCTATCCGGCCAAAGAAGATCTCACAGTTACAGAGAGCTCTGCAAAAATCAAATTACAAGCCTTGATGGATTTAACCTCAAGAAGACTTATTAGGTCGTTAGAAACCCCTGTTGATCCCAATCAACAGCTCGTATTGACCAGCAAATGGGGTTTTGACGGATCATCTAGCCAAAGCATTTATCATCAAAGGACGAGTGAAGATGAGCAAATCGATCTTGCTAGTAATTTTATGATTAGTCTTGTACCACTGCGGCTCGTCTCAAAAGGTGTAACAATTTGGGAAAACGAGCGACCATCTTCCACTTCATTTTGCCGGCCAATATTGTTTAAGTTTATAAAGGAAACCAAAGAAAATGTGCAGAGAGAGATGGCTGAAATCGAAGCAAAGATTGAAGCCTTAACTCCATCCACCATCACTGATGGAATTAGTGTCAAACACCAACTGCTGTTGACAATGATTGATGGTAAAATTCATTCCATTATATCCAATACAGCAGCTTCAGTGTGTGACATATGCAAGGCTTGTCCTAAAGAAATGAATAATTTAGAGTTAATCAAAGATAAACACGCAAACGAGGACATGTATAAATATAGCTTAAGCACCCTTCACGCTTGGATTCGCTCAATGGAATGCTTATTACACATTTCCTACAAATTAGACATAAAATCATGGCAAGTAAGGGGTGATATAGCAAAAAGGCAAGTTGATGACAGGAAGAAAAGAGTTCAAGAGGCTGTAAGAAGAGAAACGGGCTTACTTCTCGATGTTGTGAAACAAGGCAGTGGATCCACCAACAATGGCAACTCGGCAAGGAGATTTTTTGAAAACTACACTAAATCTGCTGAACTGACCGGAATAGATGCTATGCTTTTAAGAAAAATCTGTGTGATCTTGCAGTGTATTTCATCAGGAGAGAAGATCAACGTAACTAAATTCCGAGAGTTCTGCTTTGATACTGCTAAGCTTTACGTGGAGTTATACCCATGGTATTATATGCCTTCTTCACTTCATAAAATTTTAATGCATGGGCCAGACATAGTTCAGAACATGTCAATTGTGCCCATTGGTTTTCTATCCGAAGAGGCATCTGAGGCTAGAAATAAAGATTTTAGAAAATATAGAGAGGGGCATTCTCGAAAGCATAGCAGTATCTCATGCAATGAAGATATTATGCACAATCTTTTACTGTCTTCTGATCCACTTGTTACAAGTATCCGTCCAAAAGGAAATAAGTTTGTAAAAAAATCTTCTTTTAAGGAATTTTATGAGCTTACGGATTCTGAGAAAAGTGATATCGAATTTGTTAACATAAATGATTTAGCGGACATCGATTCTGAATTTGAATTAATTGATGATGATGATGATGACGAAGATAATTAAATGATGTTATTGTTTTAAAATGTGTAACTTAGTAAATTAGAGCTTACATCTTAATTATTTATTGTACTTTTAATGAAACTAGGTAATTTATTATCAACTTACTTAAAAGTCATACTCTCATCAGTTCTTGTGAATATTTTTGTTAATATATATTTCTGTATATATATATAATATATTTATAGACCTCTTAATAAGTCTGTCTGCGGTTTAAAGTAAATACAAATGGGGAAAAAACGTTTTTTTTTTTAAATTTTCATTTCCTTTTATCCCAGAAAGTGCACATTTGGCGCACTATGTGTCTTAGTATTAAATATAGCTCTTAGTAATAGCATTACGATATTAGAGACCGCTACTTGAAACAAGCCCGGAATCAGGAGGGATAGAGCTCGATACACTCATTTTCATAGTAAAATTTCACATTTTCTCAAATTACTCCCGAAATATGGGAGTTATGAAGAAATTCATCACCACAATTTATGAAGGCATTAAGTAATCGAATAAGATGGCATCATTAGTTTGTCATAATTTTACTCTTATTTTTCGGACATGTCTACGTCCAACCGCTCCCATACATTCGTTCCACTGTGCGCCTCTGGATATGTATTTTAGTTTTTTTGTCACCGACTTCCGAAATTAAAGTTATTTTTCACTTTGTAGTGTTTTTTTAGGAAATCGGTTGCTTTTTTTTTTGGAAAAACTTTTTTATGAAAAATAAAAAAGTTTTTAGTAGTAAAGAATCAGCTGTTGCATACATTTTGACCACGTAGGTATTGCAGTTTTCTATGAAACAGCTGATTTTTTTTGTATAACCGACAAACATTTCTGCGCTAGGGGTCTAGAATGATATGCTGAATTCATGGTTACAGTTTGCACGCTGGTTAAAAACTTTTCCTGTATTATAAATATGAAAGTGTGTAACGTTGGCTGTTTGTTACTGTTTCACGCAAAAACTACTGAATGGACTTGGCTGTTGGCACACTGAATAGTTTATTACCTGTCTTAATATATAGGGTACTTTTTATTCTGGTAGTATTTTCCCGCGGGGCAATTTCCGACCTCCATGCGGGCGCAATCGCTGGCAAAAGCTGGTACGTATTATAAATGTGAACGTTTGTATGTTTGTTACTCGATCATGCAAAATCCGCCGAACGGATTTGGATGATATTTGACACAAGATAGTTTATAACCTGGGTTAACACATCCGCAGGATAATTTCCGACCTCCACGCAGGCGAAGCTGCTGGCACTTATGCCATCAGCTTTCCTAGCTAAAATACACCTTTCGAATATTTTTTCGAGTTGCTCAATCAAGCGCCCTTTGGCGACCCCACCTTCCATAATTCAACACCATGGTAAAGCACACATACGCCATTGTTATTTCAAGTAATAAAATTGGGTACCTATATTTGCTCGACCCCAATCTTTGGCACAAACAAAATCAACCAAATATCGATCGGCTCCTACCGTCACGCGCCCTTTAACCCTTCAGTTGGGAACTTATACTTTACAACATACCTACGCTGGGAGATACTGAACATTAAGTCATGGTAAGGGAAATTCAGCCTTATTAGTCAATACTTTTAAATCCTTATTTTATTAATTAAATATTCATCATCTGCCTAGTCTTTTCCCAACTATGTTGGGGTCGGCTTCCAGTCTGACCGGATGCAGCTGAATACCTACCAGTATTTTACATGGAGCGACTGCCTATCTGACCTCCACAACCCAGTTACTGGGTAACACGATACTCCTTGGTAAGACTGGTTGTCAGACTTTCGGGCTTCAGACGACCCGTAACGACTGTCAAAAATCCACAAATGACAGCCGGGACCAACGGCTTAACGTGCTTTCCGAGGCACGGAGGGGTATTGGTATATAAAGATGGTCACCCATCCACGGACCAACCGTGGCAAGCGTAGCTTAACCTGATCGATCGACCCGTGCAGCTATTGTTACTTAGCCACAAGCCCCACTAGTTAATATATTATATATATTAATTAAATATTATAAACGCGAAAGTTTATATGTATGGATGTATGGATGTTTGTTACTCTTCCATGCAAAAACTACTAAATGGATTTTAATTAAACTTTACAATAATATAGCTTATACATCAGAATAACACATTGGCTAGAATTTATAAAGATACTGTGTGAATTGTACAAAATATAACGATAAGTGTCAAGTAAGTAGGAAAAAATTCTGCCATCTGCGAACTATTCTGGCGTGCGCTGCAAAAACCGTTATTTACACGTATAAAATGTATGACGGAAATGTTTATCTTAAATAGTCCTACAAAAAAGCCCGCGACAGCATATATCTAGCTTTTATGTGTAAGCCATTATCGCCAAAATAGTGAATCATAAATACAATAAAAAATAAGCTACTCGAAGGACTAATCCTGCGCAGACGAAGTCGCGGGCATCAGCTAGTTATATAGTATTTTCTGGACGTGATTCGCACATAGTCAATTTATCTGTGGGCGAATCAACCTCTCCAGAAATACATATTACGCAATAAGCACGTTTTGAATGTTACGAAAAAAATATATTTGAAAATTTCACTGCAATAAAACTGAAAAAGTGCCAATAAATTGTCTAATACATATTTTTGAATTTGTCGATTTGCCCACAAATAAATTAAGTTCGTACGAATCGTCTACAAGAAATAATATACAGGGTGTAAGGGAAACGCTTCCCAATACGAAGAAAAGTGATTGGGCTAGTGATTCTCGATACAGTGCCATCAAAAAGGTTTTTTTTAATTTTTACCTTTTTAATTTTACCTACATTTTTTGCGTTTTTAGGGTTCCGTACCTCAAAAGGAAAAGCGGAACCCTGATAGGATCACTTTGTTGTCCGTCTGTCTGTCTGTCAAGACTCTTTTTCTCAGGAACGCGTGGAGGTATCAAGTGAAATTTAATTATCAAATACTCAGGTCTACTGTCCCTTGGAGCTGTGAAAAAATCAAACTTCTATGCCAACGCAATCAAAAGATATAGCCGTTTATTCCGCAAATTATCGACACTCGCAAGGGAATCAAAACCTACAGGGTACTTCCCGTGAACACAGATTCTTGAAATTTGGTACGGAGCAACGTCTTATAGCACAGATAAAGGAAAAATTGCGAAAAGCATACATTTTTTTTTACATCATGTAATAAAAATATTTTTCATAATTTTAAACTTACTACCCCTTTCCTCATGAACGCGTAGAGGTTATTAAATTGAAATTCATAACTTTTATTTATATAAGTACCTACAGGTTTGTACGGAACCCTCGATGCGCGAGTCTGACTCGCACTTGGCCGGTTTTAGTACTACAGAACGCCACGTGGTACGATTTTAACGTACACCTTTTGATTCGGTCATCTAGTAATACACGCAGACCGGTCGCGACTACTACGCAAATGGCGGCCGATTCTGCGGAGAACGTTGCCACGGTGAGATTTCTGCAGAACAGCGCAACAGCATTGCTATTCTGTAACGATCTCACCGCGTCAAGTGAGCGTGGAGTGAGCTGTCAGTGTCATAACACTGACAACTCACTCCACGCTCACTTCACGCGGTGAGATGTTACAGAATCCACATGCTGATCTTTTAAAGGACATGAAAAATATTTTTTCGTTCAACATTATCGTGTACAAACTTCTGTACTTATTTACATTTTTGTCTAGACCAATCAACTGATGGTTTATTTGAATTCTAATTTTAGTTTCAAGCGCCAGGGAACGTGAAACTTGCGATGTGTTTATGAAAACTGTGAATTCGTGGTTTTTACGAACGTATTTTTTAGTCGACTACTAAACACATTGGTTCGTGATTTCTACCAAGAGCCGTCCACTGCTCTCAAAACGGAGAAGAAAAACGTCGTGAGGAAATCGGCATGTCCTTGAATCAACCATTTGAAGACATGTGACATCTACCAATGGATCTCTAACAGAAAGAAGGCCTGCGTCCCAGCAGTGTAAACATTATTAGGCTGATTATGTATAAGCTGCGTATGTATAAAACATGTAAATTAACGCAAGACCTCATACACCTTGGGCACGCCGCGATTGCGGGCGGGAGGAAACGCCCGGGTGTTTCCATTGCGAAGATCGCCCAGAGGACACGGTGGAGCATACGGTGGAGGTCTGCCCGGCTTGGGCGGAGCACCGCCGTGTCCTCGTGGAGGTGATCGGCGGAGGCGATCTCTCGCGTCCGACCCTGGTCCAGGCCATGGTACGGAGCGAGAAGGCAAAGAGGGAGGCGGCGCACGTGAGGGAGATGCAGTACATGCGCCCTCACAGCCGTGGCCTTCGCAGGAGACGCCCTGGGCGTCGGGAATCCCAGGCTGATTCCCGGCCACCGTAGGCACGGGCTTGCGGACGGCGAGTAATGGGTAGCTCGCTGTCCGGTAAGGCCCAAGCCCGGGTCGACGGCGCGTTGTGTTCCACGCGCGCCTCAAAGAGATGTCAGCAGCAACAGATGGGGCCCGCAAGGGCCGATGCCTGCCAGGGGTGCGGGTTGTTCGAAAGAGATACCGCCGCCCCTGGCACACTGGCAAATGAGGGAACACGGGTGGGTTTTAGTCAGTAAAAGTCTGACACGCCCTCCCGCTCCACCCAGAGCGGGAGAAGTTATTCGATGATTTCCCACCCAAAAAAAAAAAAAAAGGCCTCATCATACACCTCAATTATTCTTGAGTTAAAAGCACAAAACAATGGCCAAATAGTGTTGACCTTTGCGACACTACACGCATTTAAAATTAAGTCTTACTACCTATGAGTAATTTTTCTTTGACTCAATCGGCAGTCAGTATGGCAAAATATGTACATAATTCTTGAAAAAAATTCCGAAATTAAAAGTCACTGAAATCGATTCAGTTGCGTTTTTTTTGTCGAACCTTGTAGATATGGCTTGGAACGAAGGTACATGAAATGGCCCGCTAAGCGACTACCGACGGACCGTGCCTTTACATAGAACATTATTTATTAAGCCACAATCTACTTAAGTACTTCGAAAGGTTTAACATTAACTGCCGCTCCCTACAGTTTCACAAACACAAGTAAGTTGCAATTGTAGCTATCAGTGGCGAAAGCACCATATAACACGTTTCCCTTCGTGGATTCGCATCGGCAACTCTATCGCTATTAAAAAATTATACGTCAATAATTGCTACTATTGTAGATAGTTACATTACGAGTATTTATTTAACCATAACATTCAAACAGCAAAAAACGGTTATTTTTGGCTTTGTATCACAACAAAAAAAATGTTCTAAATTAACCTGACGCCAAAACGTCATAATCGAGACCTAAAAATTCATACAACAGCGATCCCGTAATGGTGTCACTTAAGGTCACGTGACACCACTTAATATGGACGAGAGCAAGCCAAAAGTAACCAAAAATCAAGAACCATCAAGATTTTTTAAACCTTTTTTCTATCTACAAGGCCTACAAAGTTGTCACATTCACTAAACACAAAATAATCCACATTAGAACCTCAGCCATAAATAACTAACCATACCTAATATTTAAACCCGAAGGGAAGCCAGGGACATTACCCTTTCTGAAACAATGATCAAGTCACGTCCAACTTCAAAATTATTTAAGAAAGCCCCGAAAACGACATTTACCAGCCGCGATGAGAAAAGCGTAATGTGAACTCAGTTAAAAGCATACTAGACCGATGACAAAGGCGAGTTCATAAACCCTTTGCGAAATCTCATTTCAAATTCAGGTAGGTTTTACGTGAGGAGGCATATCACGAACGAAAGTTTATGCAGAATTACAACACCATTAAAACGCGTGTCTAGTATTTTTATGTAAAGAATTTATGTACAAAATTTTAAAGCTGCTTGTTATGTTACCTGGTACCCCGCGTCGCCCGTACGTCTAGCGTCGTATTGTGCTCATTGATGATAATTAGGTAGTAGGTACCTAACCGTTTGGCGATTTTATTGTTATTAACTAGTGATAACATTTTCCATCACACTTGCAAAACTTTTTTTATGGAAAATATAACATACTCGTAGTGTAAAAATTTGTGAAATCGACCCAAGCGGTCAAAATGTATGGAACCGAAGATTTTTTTAAACCGACTTTAAATTTCTACGCTAAGGGGTCTAGAATTATACGCTGATTCCACTGGTTAAAATTTTATCCTGTATAACATTACAAAGGTAGCAATCTCGTTGCTTGCAAAATATCTCCAATGCTTCTGGCTAAATTTGCACCTGCATTTTCATGGCTTGTTACTCGGAATAAAGAGCGTAATTAGTATGACAAAGAGCTTTATGGATGTCGAAAATATGTGTCATAGCCAACATTGCCACAGAAATTCCTGTATTTCAGTATTGTCAGGAACGGCATTCAAATAAACTACCTGCATTTTCATGCTTGTTACGCACAAAATGTGGGGAAAACAACGTTGAAAATTACAACCTTTGACAGTGCACTTGGCGGTTGCGATCATTGCGTCCGCCGCGCCGCCCGGCTGAGTCTGGATTATGACGTCCAATAATAGTTAAAAAAGGCTGCATTCTCTCGACTTCCGTCTGCGTCTGGCAAGCGAGTATATCTGGTTTTATAGTGGCGTGAAGTTGGGTTTTTTGTAGCTTATTTTTGTGGGGTTTGGTGGTGTCCCTAGTAAATGAGGTTTTTAATGGTGTAATCATTGTATAGAATCGAGTTCTTCTAGAGAACACTCAGAGTTCTGGTGGCTCAGTTGTAACGGCCGCAACTTACGAGATGAAGGTCGCAGGTTCGAACCCAGACAGTCGCTTTACTTTGGGTAAAATATTTCATCGCCACTGCTGTAAAAACGGTAAAGGAAATCAACGTAAAGAAACCGGCAAGTTCGAAATAAAACAATAGTTTAAAAAACTGTACTTTTTGAGGTATTTCTATAATCAATTAATATCAAGCACCCCACGCTATTTAATACAATTAAATTATTTTCTACTTTTTTAGTTTGGTTTTTAAAGCGTGTTTTTTAGTTTTTTAAACTTTTATTTATTTACTATTTTTTAGTTCTGCTAACTACAAAAGTGTGATTTTTAAGTTTTTTATTTTTTATTTTTGAATTGTCATCGGTCCTCAATAAGTCTACAAAGTTAAAATGAAATAATGAAATCTCACCGTTTCAAGTGGGTCAAAATTGCGCCCTAAGGAGTCGGTTACAAACAAACATACAAGTGAAGCTAATATAAAGCGTGTAGAAAAATTTAAAACATGTGTCATCTACCAACCCGCGTTAGGCCCTTGTGTTGGATAGGGTTCCACGAAAACTGTGTCCCCATTTAACGAAAATTACGCGGACCTCTGTCCGCAAATATCATACTCCTCCGAGTATGAAATTTGGCACAGTTTAATTAATGGAGCAGAAACCTAATATTTTTATACGACAATAAAGCATAAGGAATAAAAATTATGGTCGAATTTTGATCACTAGTTTAGCTAAAAACACGTTATTGTTTCCGAAATTGTAATTTCAACTACATTGTTAATTAAATTTAATGCGTCGCCACCACACGACCACTTTATAAGCTTTCAGCCGTTATAATGGAACTGAATTATGTTCGATCTATCGCTAATATTCACAGTTCATAATATTAATGTTGGGAATCCTTCTCGATATTAATATTTTGTAACAATATTTTGATTTTAAGATTATATTTTACAAATTCCGTGGAATTTCTAGCCCATTCTTCTCCATAGGTACCTACAAAGGTTTTGTAATGGGCAACTAGCTTCATCTTTCGGAGTGACTGACCCGTTCACAATTGCAAAATGCCTGTAATTGGTTTATTTGAAACTAGCTTCTGCTCGCGACTTCTTGTTCCCCAAACCAACGCGTAGCATCGCTTGTACTTCAACTTTATTTCGCTTTATTTTGCTCGGCTCCTAAGGCTGATAGCGTGATGTGAAATAACCTATATACTTCCTCAAGAACTTGACTATAAAATTGAAAAAGATTTTTAAAATCCAATTGGTAGTGCCAGAGATTAGCGCGTTCAAACAAACTCTTCAGCTTTAGTAATAGTGTACAGATAAATGCTTAGAGTTGAGTGGAGTTGTGGAGTTTAGAAGATAAAAATGCAGAAAATACAAATTAAAACTTATTGCGAAACTCTAACATCAGCTAACAAAATTATCAAACATTATTTTTATCAAACGTTGTATCGTTTTATTCTTAGTTTTATAAAACGCACACAAGAAACAATAGCTTTATTACTATTACACTATTTTACAGGTTCATCGTCATTATCACTTTTTCAGCAGATAGGCGCCCCCTGATGGACATAGGCCAACCCTCAAAAAAATTTGGGGGCTTGCCATAATCGCCACGTTTGGCAGGCGGGTTGGCGATCGCAGTAAGGTGGTAAAATGCATAGAGAACGCCGCTGCCCATTCTCTCGTAAGTTCCTTAGTCGCCTTCTACGACACCCATGAGAAGAAATGGAATGGTGCTATTCTTGATGTCCGGCACCGTTGGACTTAATTTATTACAACTTTTAAATTATACAGTGTTAGCCCACGTTCAGAGACGTAATAAAGCCGCGGCAGGAATTCTTCGTGCACGGGATTTTCAACACCCTGCTTAGCGCCGAGAGTTGAAAATCGAACAATGTGTATCTTCGACGCGCTGATATTGACACTCTTGTTGGATTTTCAATGGTCGTCTCAACACCAAGAGTTGAAAATGCGGTGCACGATAAAATCGCAAAATGCACGATTTTATTAAGTCGAGTTAGCAGCCAGCACAAGTTTTGATAGCGCTTGGGTAGAAACTGAAACAATATCGAACTTCGTTCGTCGACATGTGATGTATTATCTGCACATAGGATTTGGCAGTTCTGCATGTACGTTACTTAGTGTAATGTTTTTTTTGACGTTCGCACGAATTTACTCGCCCGAATCGGGCGAATCGACAATAACTTTCTGCGATCGCTAAGAGTTCTTTTTTTTTCTGAAATAAATATATTATTTTCTACAGGCGACTCGTATTATGTATTTGTGAGCGAATCGATCACTCCAGAAATACGTTCTAGGCAATGTGCAGGCTTTGAATTAGATGCAATAAAGTTATGAAAAAAGGTCTCTGCAAGTGCATGCACCTATGTGCAAATTCAAAACGCAAGTTATCAAATCTGGGGGCACGGCAGTGCCCCCACCAAGTCGAGCAAAAAAAAAGCAGGACGGCCGTTACCATCCTTTTCTCGAAGCAGTTCAGGCCATTTTCGACCCCCTATAACTTCGTTGTGGATTAAACTAGAAGCCTTTATTTCTAGTAACCAAGCAAGCATTGTATAAACACGGTATATTTAAAGTTTTATTCAATTTGAACCAGTAGTTTAAGAATTATAACTAGCCAAAGTTCTTAATTTTGTCACTCACTGACTGACCGATCATCAAAACTCTAAGGCACTTCTAGTAGACATAGAAGCTTCAAATTTAGAATACAATTAGTGTTTAGTGTATAAATTAAGGAAAAACTAAAATATTTTGCAATTTCGGTCCAGTTTTCTAGATACACCAACTGCATAAATAACTTTGTAATCCC
The DNA here is from genome assembly GCA_949091785.1 of Polymixis lichenea. Lineage (NCBI taxonomy): Eukaryota > Metazoa > Arthropoda > Insecta > Lepidoptera > Noctuidae > Polymixis > Polymixis lichenea. The sequence goes on along the minus strand of OX420931.1, from coordinate 56,621,349 downwards.
ATATAAATATATAGGATTACAAAGTTACATTTGCAGTGAATGAATCAGTGTACCTGTATATGTATAATCTACAAAAAGAAATGAGAAGCCATCAAAAACAAAACTTTTTTTTATAAATTGATCTTTTAACTGTTTTTTGTATAAATATTATCTTTTATATTAATTATTATATTTTTGTCCACAGGTAAGCATTTGCCGCTGTCTCCTGCTAGGGTAAGCGTTATCTTAGTGTCACGCGTGATTTGAATTTAGATATATATCATTTAGGGCGGTTCTTTTAATAAGATGCATTCTTTAAAGACATGGATTTTGTAAATGATTTCAAAGTCTTAGGGAAAACTGACTGATTTCAATAATAATTGCAAGCAACAACAGTCAAGAAAATTATTCTTATGTTGTTGAAATCGCCTTGTGTTCTAAACGACCCCAAAGTCTTTGGGAAAACTGACAGTGGGTGATGAATATCTACAAAAAAAAAATAGGTTTTTTTTTGCATTTTCAACAAAATTATTTACAGGTAAAAGTTCACGAACATTTTTTATTTTATTATCGTTCGTGAGCATAAAAAAAACGTCAATGATATATTGTTCTAAATCTGGCTTTATTTAAACTGAAAACCACTATTAATATAACTAAGAGCGGATTTAACGACCAATAAAATCGAACGCGGTCAGAGCCGCGAAATCCCGTTTAAGGGCTGTCCGTATTAATTAATATTGTTGTGGAATATTGACACTGACAGCTCTCGAAACACGGTTTAATGGCCAATAACACGTCAGACTACATAAATAATAAAGTTTATCCAGAGAATATTTGCATAAACTACGTAATAACCTTTAACCTTAGTCCTAACCTAAAACTCAGGCCCAGTTTTGCATTTCCGACTTTATTTGGATTCCGGTAAAATAATAAAAGGAATTATCAGAGAATGGGCAGCAGCGTTATCTATGCATTTTACCATCACACTGCGATCGCCAACCAGACTGCCAACGGTAGCAATTGTAGCCCCCCCCCCCACCCCCTCGGCGGATGGGGGGAGGGCTGATGAAGGATAGAAATGATCAACTGCAACTTAGCCCAGGACTAAGTTGTGAGTTTTGTAAAAAGAACTGTATTTCGATTTCTGTAAGGTTCTTATTGCGGAAACAGGCTCGATGGTTTAAACCAGGGATGGACGGACAACCTTAGGAAAGTTGCGGGTTGAACTTTACAATACTATTTAAGTTATGGACCATAGGTATCTACATAAGAGGTAGTAACCATACATTTTATATTAATATTTAGAAAACACCGTGCTTCTGTGTATTATATTGGTGATGCTAAATTTATACTAATAATAAAGCTGAAGAGTTTTTTTGTTCATTTGCTTGAACGCGCTAATCTCAGGAACTACTGGTCCGAATTGGAATATTCTTTTAGTGTTAGATAGCCCATTTATCGAGAAAGGCTATATAACATCACGCTAAAACCCTTAGAAGCCGAGCAAAGAGAAAGTCACGAATAAGAAGTACTCGCACGGGCAGGCGAGGCGAGCGACGTGGTGGGTCGGGGAGCAGGAAATTTGACGCGAACGAAGTCGTGGGCAGAAGCTAGTAAATTATGTAACTTATGAAATTAGGCTGGCCACATCTGCCATACGTCAGACGACCAATTGAAAAATTTACGACCCAATGGGTCCCTCATAACGGCAAGCGACATCGCGGTAGGCCCAGACGGAGATGGCTGGACAGCTGGACTTCTTCAACAAGAACTGGTCCTTAGCAACTTTAAGCAGAGAGAAGTGGAAGGAGGGTACGAGAGGCCTACTCCGCAGTGGAACATCACAGGCATTTAATAATAATAATAAAATATTTTGTTACCTATTGCTGGTAGACATCGTAACCTTAAACGAAAGAGGTGCGCAATACAAGCAGTGGTCAACATCTATGATAAAAGTTTCAGTTTTGTCGCGTTATGTTTGACCTGGAAGTATGCTAGCATTCTAATGGGCGTGCACTGAAAATTAATAATCTTTTTCGGGCCGTATCAGAAACGTTGAAACCATCCCTAAAGAAAAATCTTGTTTTTATAAAAACCGTTCCGAAAGTGTTTATTCCACGGAATAGAAAAAACAGTGGAAGTGCCTACGCAGTTGTCACAATAATGCGGAAAATATGTAAAATAATACCAACCTTCGTCAGATGGTATGTCTTAATTTTGTATGAACAACAAATTCAACTTTGACGAAAACCTTATTTGTTGTCCATACAGAATTAAGACTTATTACAACTGACGAAAGTTGTTATTCTCTTACATATTTCTCCGCATAATTGAGACACACGCGGTAACACGCGTGATAGCTGCGTGGGCACTTCCACAGGTTTTTCTATTCCGTGGTTTATTCACATGCAGAAGTGTCTCAAACGATCCACTCACAGAAGTAAACAACATTTAATTAAAATTCCATTTCGTGTCTAGTGCAGTAAAAACTTTTCAGCGCTTACGAGTGTCCCGTCGTTTAATAAACCTATTGTGGGAATAACTTCGAGCCAGGAGTTGGCTCATTTGTAAGGAATTCTGAAACTACACTATGTGGTAAGTTTAATTTTCACACACACACACACATTCACCCACTTATCTTGCTACAACTGTTATTAATTAATGTCTAGTTCTAGTTTTATTATTATTAAATGTTTATGTCTAGTTTCTACCTATTAAGTATAACCATAAACAAAATTGTTGTTATGGAACTCAGGTTGTCGTTCGCTGTTGGGATGGGCGCTAATAACTGCGACACAGTTACTAAAGTAACGCAGTATTAACGTGCAATTTTTTTTTAAATAAGTTTATGTTCCAATAAATATTTGTATTTGCATTCTGTCTGAGTTGTTTCTAGGGCGACACCCGAGTTGTGTGCACAATAAGGCATGTCCACAAGGCTACTCATGAGCAACTGATCACAAACTCACAACACTAATGAAGAATCAAATTCTTCTAACTTAACAGACAGCTGTGCGGCTGAACAGTTTCTCGCGCCACTTCTTCCCAGCTAAAGCACCAGGAAGTGGTGAAGGGCGGGCGTTCACCCTGTTCTTCAATCTTGTCTTTGAGATTTCCGGCAAATGATCCAAATGGCTGTGAAGTAAGTGTGCTTTGATGCTCATGTTGCATCCAAATTGCTGGAGTGAGACAATATCTCTTCGACTCGTTCTATTTCCTATCTAAGACATTTTGAATAATAGAAAAGAACTAATCCCAAGCGTTCTCAATATTTGTCATTGAACGGCGGAAATTAGGGTCGTTCACCAATTTGTGAATCTGTGGGCCATGAAATATTGGTGCCTTGCCGCGACTTTCGTCTGTAATTTTGACGTTCAAAAAGTGCTGAATCTCAGCCTAGTTTGAACAAATGGCTTTTGATTTATGAATGGGTAAGCTTAATGTCACAGGACAGTGGATAATTATCGGAATTAAGAGTTAGAGGCAGTTAAATGCTGTGATAATATAATATACAGGGTCAATCAAATTAAATGGCAATACTTTTGCCACGTGTTGGGTATCGAAAACTATTGATGACCAGATGATTCTAGTGAGTTGAAATCTTTCGACGGTTGTTTTAAAATAAATAATCATTAAAAAAAACACGCAATAACTTGATTTTGATTTTTTTTACTCTTTTCTACTTTTTTAGTTCGGCTCACTACAAAATCGTTGTTTTTTTGGCTGAGATAATGGCACAAACAAAGCTATGAAATTGTTGATGTGTCATCGGTCCTTGAGTATGCAAAGTTTCAATTTAGTCCAGCGTTTTGAAGGGGGTGAAAATCTCGTTCAAGATATTAATTACATACATACCAATCGAATAAAAGCGTTTTAAAAACTGGTGTTTCGTAGACATGTGGCTACGCGGTCAAAACGTATGGAACAGCGTTTATTATTTAAAAAAATCCACAATTTTTGCAGAGAAATATCAAATTTCGCAAACTTTACTCTAGCATCCGTATGTACCTACCATTCAAATCTCAACTTCAAATTCCCCGGCGGGCGGATCGTTAAAAGTGTACTCTTTTAAAATTCAACTGCAATTTTTATACCTTTTGTTATCCCGGAATATTCTTCTACTGAAATATGCTCTCTCTATATTTACCATTTACAAAGTGGTCCTTCGATCGGAACCATTCACGAACAGGCCCGATGTTTTCCCCCATTCCACCACGGAATGTGGTGCTGGGTCGTGTTTACAAACAAACCAACAGGCGATCTCGTGTAAACTGTTCACTTGTGACGTTGATCGTTTGTTTTACCTTAGAGTAGGGACAGATAGAAATGATAATTCTGTTAACTGTAAAGAAGATATTCTTGGGGCGCAAAATTCCTATCGACCAATATTTTACCTACCTACATGGGAAATTTTGTGAGGATGGATGATTATTTGTAACTCTTTTACGCTAAAACGGCTGGACGGATTTGAATGAAAATTGGCACACAGGTAGGTTACAATCTGGATTAACACATATGATACTTTGTATCCTGGTAGTACGTTCCCGTGGGATGATTTTCGGCCTGCACGCGGGCGTAGCCGCTGGCCAAAGCTAGTAAAACTAAGCAAAAGGAAATGAATGGAGCAAGAATCTAATTTTTTAAATTGTTTTGCAATTGGCACGTCAGTGTCAGGCTGTATATTGAACAAAATATAATTCACAGAACACAGAATACACACATACACACAGAACAGAACAGAACACAACAGAACATATATTCAGAAGTATAATATTTAAAATCATCAATACAACCCTCAAATTCATGTACTATATATATCCTATTCGTTCGATTAACCTTTTAAACGCTTACGTCGCATTAATCTGACAAATATTTTCAGGTCCTTTTCGCCAGGGTCGTATATTTACCAAAATACCACAGCTCGTTTAATCTGTTGTAAAAAGTTAAGTATTGCACATCCCTCTTTGTTGTAAGTATTAATTTTTCGATTGACTGTGCCGTGCGCTGGGGGCACGACAACTGATATGAATTCGGGCGGTTAAAAGATTAAATGAAATTCGTTTTTATAAGATAGCATGTTTTCAACTTTATTAAATTTATTTCCTTTTGTTTCTTTTGTAAGTGTAATGCAATCTGTTAATTCAGAAATTAAATGCTTGTTGTTTACAACATGCAATGTCTCTCCGTCTGGCCATTTTAATTTTTAATCCGCTTACGACTCAGGTGAGAAACCAGAAAGCGTGATTTAAATTTATCGTTGATATAAATATTATTGCCTTTGTTTCATTTAAACACTTATAAATTGCATTTTCGACTTAAGTAAGTATTGTTTTTTTTTGCGTAGATAAATTATACAGGGTGACAGAAACATCGAGTCGCAGCCTGTTACCATAGATTTAGTGTATGATTCTGATGCCGTTGAAATTTTTTCTATACTTACTTATAATTTAAAAAAACACTCCGGGAGTACCGACAGAAGTGAAAACTATACAATTATGCGTGTATTTTTTGAATCGTCAGGAAATATTTTACTGTGCCGTAAATACTTTAAACGAAGTGTTTTTTTATTCATTATTAAAAACTACTACTAGAAAAATTAAATTACTGTGTGGAAAAGCGTCGGACAGATGCTGTCTGACGCTGTTCCACACATTTTGACGGCGTAGGTATCGTACTTTTCCATGAAATCGCTGTTTTATTTTTGATAAACGACATAAAATTTCTATGGAATAGGAACAGCTAATTAAAAAAAAAATTACCATTGATAAAATTTCAACGCAAGGGTTTTAAAATCATGTGCTGAATTCTTGGTTACAGTTTGCGCGTCGATTTCCCTGTCACCCTGTATAGCCAACCCAGAGAACACAGGTAAAGTCCCCATCACGGGAAGCTATACATTTTGTAAATAAAGAACTTCTATCAAGTTACGCAGCGACAATTCAATCACCAACAAATCAAATTCAATCAACTCAAAGTAACATTCGTGTAATACGAAACTAACGAGCAATTTCACTTGGTCGGGTTATATTTTAGCGATATAAAGCGCTGTCGTCTAATGTTTTGTGGTACTGGAACGCGTCTGACTCATGGAATGTAAACATTTGAATCCCTGAATGTGTGTTTACAAAATTTATAGCTTCTGGTGACGGGGACTTTCGTTAAGAACTAGAGATATTTATAAGTTACAAAGAAATCGATCAGAAATAAATTATCAGTCTAATGCTTTCTATATCTGAACATCCCAGTCCAAAATGACGTAAAAGCCAACACTTGTAAAATTCACCGTAGATACTGACTTTTTGTACATACCTATTACTAATTGTTCCAAATTAGCTTTAATTAATATCGCTCTGTGAGCACGTAGTAACTGTTAGACTAACAGTTACTTTTTGTTGGTTCAAAAAAAGAACAGAAGGGTCGGAGTGCAAAGTGTATTCGGGAGTGTAGTTCGAAATCGGGGTCAACGGTTTGTAGGTGTGTTAAATAGGGCGTGCTAAGGCTAATTAGTTGTATGGACATAAATAGCAGTCCCCTACGCCCACGTGACATACGATGACAGATATTTCCATCAAAAATAACAATAAATTAGTGGTAAGTAAAGTTTGGTTAGGGAAATATTAAGTACAACACTACTGAGACACAGAGAGGTCTTCACAAAAAAAAAAAGTTGATATGTTTGCCTAAACTTAACTTTGATAAACTCCCGTGCAAAAATTTAAATTGTGATAGCTAATAACTTCAAAAACAAAAACAACCGAGTTACAAACAAAACACAACAAAGTGAAAAATAACATTAATTTCGGAAGTCTTTGGATCTGTATTTTAGTTTTTTGCCACCGACTTCTGAAAGTTATTTTTCTGGCTGTTTAGCTATGGTACCTACCCTACACCAATTCAAACACTACTTACGAAGTAAACAACAGTGGCAGGAAGTATTAGTACATCATTAAGATACACAAAGTGGATTAAGTACGTATTATCGAAGCTAACGCGAAAATTACCCAATATAAGTCGATAAAATTTATATATATCATCACCAAAATTTATGGATCACCTGAGGCATACCCACCTATTAAAAAAAAACTTTTCGAAATCGATCCAAAATTGCCGGTCACATTGCGGAACATTAACACAAACTAAAAAACACACAAGACGAATTAAGAACCGATAATCAAATCGGTTACAAAAGAAAATTAAAACAAAAAGTGCCAATATCCCGGCTAAAATCCAACATAGCGACATAGCAACAATCCAATATATCTACCGTCAATTTATAGCCCTTTTCCCATCACTGCCTCACTGGCGTCAGTAATCGGAGTCTAATCGAAAGCCATTACCTGGGGCTCAAGTCTGCTATTTTTATAAATTCGTCATTCCAACACGATCCCATTGTCATTTTGCTAAAAGTTCGTAATCTGTTAAATTCATAATGGTCGATCATTGGTCGGTCAATGGTCTCGTAATAGAATTGTGTTATAATGGCATTGTCGTATTGCAATTATTATAAAACCCGTTAGTAGAAATGATTTTCCAAAAACGACTACTAAATTTGAACATTTATTCATGCCCGATTTCATTTATATATATTTTTACATATTATTTATTAGTTTATTAGTGTACAATTTTAGCACATTACCGCTTAAGTCAGTCATTAATTTGTCATTATGTAGGATATTACCAGTAAATGCCATTTCTTTCAATGGAGTGTCAGTGGCTGACCATTGGAAAGTCATAATGACTCCATTATATTAGTAGATTACCAAACTTGTCAAAATCAACAATTATGAAATCAATGATAGACCATTCTGACACTATTGTAATAACAGACTTGAGGCCCTGTAGTGAGGTGATGAGGACAAAAGGATGGCCAGTCAAGAATAATACGTGACAGCTTCACCTTTTTGTCTTTTTTGGTTAGTTGGCCTGTCTTTCTTGTTCCTCTTTTTACCTGTCTACGGCGAAGCAAAAAGGAGGGTTGTGATTTGACCAGTTTGCATGTATGTAAGTGGGTATGTATGTTGATCTGTTGCCTCATTACCAGAGGTCGGAGTAGGTAGATTGATTTTATATACTTGCGTCAAGATATTATAATATGGACTTGCCATTTTATCCATAATGTGCGGGAAGTACCGGAAAAGGTTCCGGAATTGGAATTATGGAATAAAAGAAAATAAAAAACATACAGATAGGCTAACAAAATCGTTTATTATATGAATGATTGATTGAATTCAATTAACAATTATTTTCACCATTAGCTAACACTGGTAGCGTAGATTGATATTATTAATACGTTTTTCACCTTAAACACAAATTCGTGCTAATTTCAAAATTCCGGAACAAATATCACAATAAATATGAAGTTCCGGTATTTTGGAGGCATATCCATATTATCCTCTACGTTTGACGTCAACGACCTTAAATCAATCTACATAGTCCGACCTCTGCTCATTACTTCTGAACTGCTTATAATTTTTCGACAAATGAGGTATTTATTTATTTATTTATATAAGGTACTCTAACGACTTATTCACTAATAACATATTACTAAGAACTTATATATCTATTAGTATGGTGAATTTGTCACTTAAAGAAGTACACAGCTTAAACATAAATCAAAAAGTGCATACAAATTATGAGACCTATTTCAAAGTGCGTTAAAATAATAAAAAAAAAAAGATTACAATCATAAAATAAATAAGACCTACTTTACCATAGAAAGACAATATTAAAGAAAATACATCAGATTTACTTAATTAAATAATTAATAATAGATACTGTAATTTAATTTGATGAATGTGTTATTTTACGAAAGGTATCGTTGGAAGGGTCTTGATTGGCCGCTGGTTATAGAGACTATGTAACGTCACATTAAATTGATAAGGCGCCCTATATAGGACATAATGTAATGAACTAAAAAAAATACGTATAGAATATTTTCTTGTAGCATAGTTTTTAGTATGATTTTACAGTAGTCGGGTTTTAGTATTAGAACTTACTATTTTTACACGCTTTATATTAGCTTCACTTGTATGTTTATATGTAACCGACTCCTTTGGACGCTATTTTGACACACTTTAAACGGTCAGATTTCATTTAAACTTTGTAGACTTATCGAGGACCTATGACAATTCAATAATAAAAAAAAATAGAAAAAAACACGCTTTTGTAGTTAGCAAAACTAAAAAATAGAAAATAAATAATAGTTTAAAAAACAAAAAAAAACACGCTTTAAAAGCCAAACTAAAAAGTAGAAAATAATTTAATTCTATTAAAAAGCGTGGGTTATAAAAATACCTCAAAAAAGCACCCCACGCTTTTTAATAGAATTAAATTATTTTCTACTTTTTAGTTTGGCTTTTAAAGCGTGTTTTTTTAGTTTTTTTAAACTATTATTTTTCCGTATTTATTTCTCTTTACTTTTCGTTCCGTAACAATCGAAAAAGGTGGTACTAATATTATTCAGATGCCTAGTCGGAGTCTGACAACCAGTCTTACCAGGGGTACCGTGTAACTTGGTTATAGAGGTCAGATAGGCAGTCGCTCCATGTAAAATACAATTAGACTTAAAGATGACTTGGACTTGGAAAAAGGCTCGATGATAATCTTTCTTTTAAAGAGCAAGTCTCCGCTAAAACCGCCTAGGTTAGAATAGGCGAAAAAATAAAATAAAATTATTAACTAAAATTCAAATAAAACGTGACGTTCCCTTGTTCAACGCAGGAATTCCACGGGCTCGCTTTTTTTTGCATAACTCGGCGGCGGCGTTAGCCGATCCTGCAGGTGTGAATGTTTGCGCGGCATTTGGATGGCTTGATCGCAATCCGTTTCCAACCGAAGCCTTAGGTAATTATGTTTTAACGCATTTTTTTTTAGCGTTCTGTTTGAGTGAGGATTTGGTCTCCGCACTTAGTCCTACAGCAAGCTTAGCATGACCCTTTCTAGTTCTACTTTACCGTAGAATAGAAATCGCTTGTCTACATTTCTCGGTGCAAAACTGTCAACTGTCTACACGGAAACGTCATTTTTGACTAGTCTTCCGTCGACAAAACGCTTCTCTACGGTTCTCGTGCTGAGCCTGCATGTGGACCATTTGCGTGGGCCATATGCATACCAGCCTATCTCTCTTCAGAAGTTCATTATAATATCTCCTGGTCTGTTAAGAACATCTTTGTACGATCGGGGCGTCCCGATGGTGTATGCATTCAAAGCATAGAACAGAAAAAAAACAGTAGAAGTGGCATATCGCTTCATTAGTAACGGAACCAGTGTACCTACCCAAACTGTGTTTCCATTCTAAAACAGCACATTACGGTAATTTTGTTTTTTTTTTTTTGGAAAAAAAAAATTTACTGACTTTAAAAAAGAGAAGGTTCTCAATTTCGTCTGTATATATTTTTTGTATGTTTGTTTGATTTCGAAAATTCTTTTTATAATGGAGAGTGTATGTTTCAGAGGTAGTTTCATATAAATTTTATTAACGTTGGATCGGTAGTTTTTGCGTTAGCCTCGATAATACGTTGTTAATCCACTTTCTGTATTTTGATGACATTCTGCTGCTTCCTATCACTGTTGTTTACATAGCAAGTAGATACAAATTGGAGTGGGAAGCAGACTTATGCGGAACTCCGCAAACATCGGGGTCGCAATCAATTCAGACTTCTGTTTAGTGTTGTGACTATTTTTTTCTGTAATTCAAAGAGTATATAAACTAAACGGTTTCCTCAGCCTATTGTGTGGAAATATTTGTTCTCAAACATTTCAAACGTTTGCTTTCAGACGGTGAAGGAAAAAATCGTGTGGTAACCAACCGGCATGTCCTAGAACCAAAAATTTGAAGACATGTGACAATAACCAACCCGCGTGGTGTATTACGGCCCATTCCCTCTCACAGTGAGGAGGCCTGTGTCCCAGCAGCGAGAACATTATTGGCCTATTATATGTTTTGTGTTTTGTAAACGTTTCCCTGCGAAATTATAGAGAGTCCACCATTTTCGGAACTATCTGTTTTTATTTTAATGAAACGCTCGCTTGTTTGCTTCAGCTGTGGTGAAGTGCATTGATACAGAAGATTGGTGATCCGGTGCGCCCAGCATGGTCCATTCATTGCCTTTGCATACATTAGACCTATGTATACGAAGTCAAAGAATTGAAATGCCATTGATAACTCAAATTGTCGCTAGAAATTCCGTGTGACTTACCCACAAAATAGCCGCACGAGATGAGGCTTGGAACTTTGTGCTACAATTTAACCGCTTTTAAACGTATGCTCTTGGTCTAAATTGGTGTTAAATCGGTGAGACTGACTTGGTTGGTTTAAACTAGCTTTTACGCGGTGGGAGCGAAATTTATTTATCTCTGATTTTAGGCGTTGCCAAATCGTAGGGCAACGTAAAATGCTCAGTTTTACCCGGACTATGGTGAAGCAATAAAAGGGTTATGATTTTGTTCTGCTGTGGGGCAAAGCTGCTGATATTCAAAATATTTTTGTCCTTCAAAAACGTGCTGTTCGTGCAATTTACCAGCTAGGTGCCAGAGTTTCCTTGAGGGACTTTTTTAAAGATGTTGGTATACTCACGGTGGCATCACAATTCATATTCGCTAACATCTTATATATTAGGCAACATATACACTTGTACACTAAAACAGTGATATTCACACCGTTAACACAAGAAATAAGGACAAACTACGTGCTCCTTTTCACCGGCTTCATAAGGTTCATAACTCATTTGTTGGGCTCGGTATAACTTTTTATAACAAGCTTCCCTCTTCTTTGCTAGATTTGCCTTTTAATGCGTTTAAAGCTCAAGTAAAATCCGTCCTTTGTTTAAAGGCAAATAAGGACAAACTACGTGCTCCTTTTCACCGGCTTCATAAGGTTCATAACTCATTTGTTGGGCTCGGTATAACTTTTTATAACAAGCTTCCCTCTTCTTTGCTAGATTTGCCTTTTAATGCGTTTAAAGCTCAAGTAAAATCCGTCCTTTGTTTAAAGGCTTACTATTCCATCAACGACTATTTAAATGACAAGAATAGTTGGTCGCTGTGATTAACTCAAGACAATGTTTATGTTCTTTCTCCAGAATCGGCGTATCTAGTGACAGGTTATATGCGTTCATATAATTATTATTTTATTTTTTATTGCCTGTCTAACAATTTTTTTTTTTAATAACTATCTATTAAGTCATTAGTTATTGACATGATCTACTCATAACAATATTTTCTATAATGAGTTCTTTTAGGCTTTATTTGGCCTCGACAGTTTTCATTTTATTTGTCGGTATATTGGTATGGCTAGCTGACATTTTGACTAATTATTTAATTAATATTTTGTGTCTCGTAATGTTTATTACTTTGCCTAAGTATGTATAGAATCAAGTCTATCCGACTAAACAGACAGCTGTGCTGCTGGGGAGTTTGTTCCACTACTTCTTCTTCCCAGCTAAAGCACTAGGAAGTGGTGAAGGGTGGGCGTTTTGGGGGACTGTCTCATGTACTTTGACGTTCGAAAAGTGCTGATTCTCAGCCTAATTTGAATAAATGACTTTTGATTTGATTTGATATGTATGTATGTGGGTATATTATATGTTCAACTTTTCCCTCATTACTTCTAAACTACTTATCACATTTTGACAAATGAGTCCGCTGGCAAGAGTGTGAAACCCTCTAGAGGACGTAAAATCATGATTTAAAAAAATTAAAGCCGTGGTCGTATGTCACCTACACTAAGTTTATCCTATAGATTAACGTATTCAGTTTTTCTGATCTGTATAAAGATTGAATGCAACTTTTCGTTCTACATGCATTGTATTTATATTTATATAAGTCACCCTGTATAATATCGACGGCAGCAAAGTAGAAAGAGTCAACTGCACTTTTACGAAATTCTCTCTTTTACATAATTCACGTCGGAATTCTTTGTTTTGTCTTAGTAATATTGGCCATAACCATTTCCTTGGTAATGCCCTGTTAACTAAATGATGTAAAATAAGAGAAGATAGCTTTGTTCTTCAATTAGTTAACACAGTTTTGCGTTCGAAACGCTCTCCTGTAAAATTATGTTTTTGTAGATAACCGTCTATACTTTGTGGCCGTCGATATTATAAATGTGAGAATTTGTATGTTTGGATGTTTAGATGTTTGGATGTTTAGATGTTTGGATGTTTAGATGTTTGGATGTTTCTTACTCAATCAAGCGGAATTGGTTAAGTGTTAACTTAGTTAATTGGTTAACTAAAGTGATTTGGATGAAATTTGGCATACAGATAGTTTATATACTGGATTTTTATGGCGGTATTACGTTGACGTGGTATAATTTTCGACATACACGCGGGCGAAACCGCTGGCAAAAGCGTGTGTTTATAATTCTGAGTAGAGCCATACATACGTATAAAAAAATTATATTTGTCCCTAATAAATAACATAATCTACACGCGTCTCACCAAGACCTTGGAATTCTGCCGACCCACTGGCCGTAATGGACCGTGAAGACCGCAACGAACTCTCAGTTTAAACAATAACTATTTACCTATAAACTGGGTTTTAAAATAACTATGTTTACGCAGTGTTTCCGGCCCCACAAGTGTCGGCAAACACGGTCCGAAGTCGACCCGTTTGTGGATTGAAACAGTTGGTTCAACCTGCTTTAACATATCTACATACATACATTACTGCAGCTGGGACACAGGCTCTCGGTGAGTGGGAGTGGGCCGTAATCCACCACGCGAGCCCAGTGGGTTGGTAGATGCCACATGTCTGCGAGTTTTTCGTTCTAGGACATACCGGTTTCATCACGATGTTTTCCTTCATCGGTTTGGGAGCAGTGGTGATAAAATAATTTTAGTAAACAAAGTAAAGAAAGAAAGAAAGAAAAGAAAGAAAAATGTTTATTCTGCACAAACAAAACGCATATTACAAAAAAAATAAAATTATGCTGAGTAACTTAAAATGCACACATACAATTTAGACAAAAGCCCCGTATCCAAGTCGGAAGGTTATACAATATTGTCCATTGACTGTTAATATCAGTCAAGGCTTGGGACCATAGACAACTTATATACTGCGTTACGGCGCCGGTAGTTATATAATATCCATCAAAACAAAAACAAAATGCCGATAGCAGAGTGCATTATACTATTTCATACCAAAAAAACCACAAATTTTAAAACAACAAAGTAGTGCGTCGTATCTGTGCAAGAACAGGTCGTTGCTCAGCAAAATGCTGTGACTTCGGACGGACCTAGTGTCAACAGCGCTGTTTTTCAGAAACAACCTTTTGGAGTGACGTAAAGAGCCTTTATGATTTTCAAAATTGAAGGTGGTAGGTTCAAACCCAGTCGGTTTGAAACCACCACCTACAATTTTGAAACCTGGATAAAGAGCGTTCTTCCTAGGTAACTCCGATGAGCTTCCGCACGAACTCAGTCTCTTCAAACCTACTAAGCCTTCTGCCGATTGAACTATCCCTATAAATCCTATCATCACGTGTACTTAGAATGAGGAATATGTATTCTCGTAGCGGATTTAAGGCCATGGTAACTTTAAATAATGTCGTTATGAGCGATAATAGTTCTTATTGCAGTCCGATACGGGTTAAAATCTGTTGTAATGAATTCGAATAATAAACGACCAATCGTACGTCGTAAAAGTGCAAATAAAATCGTATAAAATTAGTTAATAACTATTTTATAACAAATAATCCATCACTGGATGCAGTTTGGCATTTGGAATGTTATGGTTTATTTTTTATTATAATTGTAATTGTTATTGAAGGGATAAACTGATTTTAAAGATAATTAAGAGGTGACTTTGATGATTTTTTTTATGCATTTAAGTGTGTTTTAGTATGTTTTGGGTTCCATCACTGTATGCAAAATAAACTTGAAAATACCATATATTTTTTTGCTTTCAAAATTATTTACGGATAAAGAGATACACTGGTTTTAAATACCACCTTTTTGATCGTTTTCAAGAAATCTCCGCCTTAAACGAGTCTTGTAGGTCTCCCTCCGTTTACTAAACACAGGCGCGCGCAGCGTATCAAAATTAAAATATTGTCGAAATCAACATTTACCAAGGCACAACTCGATATTAGGAACAAGATAACCTTGAAGCACACAAAAATCCTATTGAATCGATCAGCTGATACAAATAAAATCCGCCATGTTGCCTCTTAGCAAGCTATAAACAGGGCACCGGTTGTTTTACTATGACAGCTACAAATGAATTGCTTAGCGACCTTATAGCGCTAAATAGCGTTTATAAATAAGAATTTTGCTAATCAGTTAGTTAGCAATTGATTAAAAGTTAAGAGGCGTTTATAAACAAGACCGTTAATGTTTATTTACGTCATTATAATAAGATAAACATCTTAGACGGCTAGATAACATGTTATTTTCATGAAAATAGATGTATTTTTAAAGTATTTTATTATATTAAATTTCTAATTAGGTAGGTAAGTTGCGACCGCCCCCTTGACTGTCATAACGCCCCCCATTTACGTTTGGACCCGCTAGCTCTCCCAGGAAAAGCTCTTGTGCCCACTAGGGGGCGGTCCGCCCCGTCGGGAACCCATGCTTTTTTTTTTTTTTTTTTCTGGTTGGGAAATCATCAAATAACTTCTCCCGCTCTGGGTGGAGCGGGAGGGCGTGTCAGACTTTTACTGACTAAAACCCACCCGTGTTCCCTCAGTTGCCTGTGTGCCAGGGGCGGCGGTATCTCTTTCGAACAACCCGCACCCCCGGCAGGCATCGGCCCTTGCGGGCCCCTCTGTTGCTGCTGACATCTCTTTGAGGCGCGCGTGGAACACAACGCGCCGTCGACCCGGGCTTGGTCCTTACCGGACAGCGAGGTACCCATTACTCGCCGTCCTCAAGCCCGTGCCTACGGTGGCCGGGAATCAGCCTGGGATTCCCGACGCCCAGGGCGTCTCCTGCGAAGGCCACGGCTGTGAGGGCGCATGTACTGCATCTCCCTCACGTGCGCCGCCTCCCTCTTTGCGAGCATAACTGCTTCGCTGAAGGAGGCGACTGCCAGCCATGCCCTCTCGCTCCGTACCATGGCCTGGACCAGGGTAGGACGCGAGAGATCGCCACCGCCGATCACCTCCACGAGGACACGGCGTTGCTCCGCCCAAGCTGGGCAGACCTCCACCGTATGCTCCACCGTGTCCTCTGGGCGATCTTCGCAATGGAAACACCCGGGCGTTTCCTCCCGCCCTATCCGAAACAGGAACCTCCCGAAACAGCCATGTCCGGTGAGGACCTGTGTCAGGCGGAAGGTGAGGACGCCATGCCGCCTCTCAAGCCACTCCTCAAAGAGGGGACTTACCGCCGCAATCGCGGCGTGCCCAGCACTGGGTTGCGACAATCGCACTTTCCACGTCGCCATGAGATCCTGCCGGAGCTCTGTCCGCCGTGCCGCGATTTCCCGCGGCAGCGGAGTTACGCCCCGGCGTTTGGCCTCCTCGCGCCACTCCCAAGTTAGCGCGAGGACGTTTGCCTCCAGATCCCATGGCGGTAATCCGGCAAGGAGGCCCGCCGCCTCCTTGCCGTACCCATGCTTTAGATGATTAAAATGGCTGCTCTAAGCCGCGGCAATTCAAAACCATCTTCTGCCAGCGGTTTCGTCCAATTGACTAGTTTCTTCTTAAGCATAATATAGCCCACGATATGACTTCATTTTCGCTTAGCGTGTTTTCGGACATTTTTTACTCAACTTAGCGTGATATGCAAAAATATTTTTTCTAATCCGACAGGTAGTTCTAGAGATTAACGCGTTCAAACAAACAAACAATTCATTTGTATTAGCATCTACGATAGTTATAGATAGTTATCAAGTCACAATGTTAGTACTCTAGTTTACAGAGCAGTAATATATGTTATTAGTTTTTGCCCGCGGCTCCGCCCGCGTGGATGTTAGTTATCGCGTAAAAAAGTAGCCTATGTTGTTCACCATATCCCAAGCTATATATCTGCCAAATTTCACGACATGTTCAGCAGCGGTTTAGGCGTGAAAGCGTAACAGAAAGATACAGTTACTTTTGCATTTATTATATTTGTAGGGATTTATCGATCTGTCAATTAATTCTCATCGAGAGAATATTTCGGTTCATTGCGTGTTTTTTATTTTTTTATTTTAAAACCAATGATTTCTCTATTAAAACCGGTGTTCATTGAGTAAATAGTTGCGGTATTGTTGTTGCGCACCATTTTTTTAGACACGAAATTATTTCAAATATTTTATGGCTGACGGGGAGCTGTAAATGTGAAGTACGCCACTCGAATTTCACTAATGAAACCAATTTTATAACTGAAGTAGCTTATGCCCGCGGTTTCGCCAGCGTTGTAGTCGAAATTTATCCCACTAGAAATACTGGGATAATACGTATCCTATATTTTATATATCATCTGCCTAGCCTTTTCCCAGCTATAATGGGGTCAGCTTCCAGTCTAACCGGATGCAGGTGAGTTCCAGGATTTTACATGGAGCGACTGCCTATCTGACTATATAAAACGATAGCCTTTGGTAAGACTGGTTGTCAGACTTTCGGGCTTCTGACGTCCCGTAACGACGAATGGCTCAGCGTGTTTTCCGAGGCACGTTCAGTCTTATTTTGCCGCGGACCAACGGCGGCAAGCGTAGCTTAATTTGATCGATCGTGGCACGTGATTATACAAAAACATTTGCATTTCGCATTAAAGCAAATAAATTGGTAGATATAGTTTTTCGAACGGAAAAAAGAATTTATTTTCACAAAAATCGGATCTGGCTTGTCAACTAACACTTCTATCATTTTAACGCTGATGACAAATAACAATAATTGCCACTAACAACGTATTTCATTAAACGAGAATATTAGGCGGAATTCATTAATGTAATACACCGATCCCAGTATCGTTTGACCAGACTCAATTAATCGAATGAACCCCAAGATTTGCACTAGCCCTTGAAGTCTCATGTTTCGTGGTTCTACAGAGGCCATTGCATATCAAGGAGTAGACCGGGGGGCACTGTAATGGTAGGGGAGACGTGCCCTCAGGATAGGAAAAGATTGCGAGCCTACCATATATGCATCCTTGAGTAAGCATTGGACTAGTGCAGAGACGGGTGGTATCCAGACGGATACGTCCGAGACGGGCCATCTATTCACGACGTCGCGTCGCCAGCGTGTTGATTCAGTTCAAGCTTCACCGATGAATCTTTTTATAGATAATTTTCATTTAAAAGAATCCTACTTTTTTTGCAATTTTGCCATTGCTTATAATTGTGCAAAAATTCTGCTCAACAACAACGTAATAAACGCAATGAATTTTGGTTGTCGCAAAAGCATGAATGCGAAATAAACGCTGTGGAAATGCGTACCTTGCGAAGCACGTGTGGTGTGACTGTGACTGATAGGCTGAGGAATGATGTGATAAGTCAACGGTGCGGTTTAAAAGAAAGATGCAGTGACAAACATTGAAAAGAGTATGCTTAAATGGCTTGGTCTTGTTGAGAGGATGCACAATACAAGGCAGATGTGAGTGTAAACGCCGGGACGCCCTAGGACGACATATAGTGACCCTATTGGTGATGTTCTTTAGAAAGGGACAGGTCCGTAATACTCGCAACGTGTATGACCAGTGGTCCTAGTGTGAGTTTCACTTAACCATCTCGATCAAACGCGTGGAGCGCGTTCGGCGCTCCGATTGGCCCTGGATTGGTGACGGACCAATCGGAGCGCCGAACGCGCTTGATGCGTTTGATCGAGATGGTTTTTTTGGCTGGGAAATCATCAAATAACTTCTCCCGCTGTGGAGCGGGAGGGCGTATCAAATTTTTACTGACTAAACCCACCCATGTTCCCTCAGTTGCCTGTGTGCCAGGGGCCGCGGTATCTCTTTCGAACAACCCGCACCTTGATCGAGATGGTTAAATGAAACAAACGGCTACTGTAGCTTCTGCCTACCCATGGAAAAAGGCGTGAGTTTATGTATGTATATATAGGAATGTTGTTGAACTATCAAAATGAAAGTCACAATTATCCCGCAGTTAGTATTAATTAGCTTTTCATATAACAATATTGGCGTTTATAATTATTGGCTAGTTTATTTTTGCTAGAAATGTATAATGTGGGTCGAATATTGATGAAAAATGTTGCATATTTATCAAAATGGTGGACATAATGTTTTCATTCTGGCTGGCTGGATTATTAGTGTACCTATTTAAGAAGCACAAGCAGAAGTACATTTATATATACTGTAACTGCCCGTAACATCACATCGCTCGGGCCCTATCAGAATACCAGCGCTGCGACATTTTTCTTTTAAATGTCGTAGCATCATGCTGAGTGAGGTAGGGGCCTTTTGGCCTCCTGCAGGACCTTCTGTTTTATTATTTTTTAGTTATTTTTTAATTCCAAGAAATTTGTTTTTTATCATTTTTGTACCATTGTGTGTTTATTTTAGTATGTGATCTTCCTGTGCGAGTCACAATAAATACTTTTTCTTTCTTTCTTTCTTACATATTCACCTCGTTTCGGCACGAAAGGATTAATGCCTTAAAAATTGTTGACCTGAATGATACTGTACGTCAGGTTTGTGATTGGGCGCCGTAAGTAGGGACTGGTCATCTCTTAGCTGCCACGCAACGGCTTATTTTAATTTCTGAATTGTTTTTTATTTTTGTTCTTTTCTCCGGCGTTCTTAATGTGCACGTCTCTTAACATCGTTTTCACATGTATATAATTTCAACATGAATGATGTTACCAATTTTTCGTAACAATATTTTGCTTTAAAGCTTGTCCATGGAGTTTCTTACCCGTTCTTCTCCATAGCTACCTACTACGCTTTGGAATGGGCAACTAGCTTCATCTTTCTGACTGCCTGACGCCTTGACAAATCAAAAGTGCTCGTAATTGGTTGACTACGTACAGGTACTTAAGTAAAATAAGCCGTATGGGACGATCGTTCAGGTTAAGCTGCGCTTGCCGGGGCTGGTCGGTGGATGGGTGACCATCTTAACATACCAAGATTCCTCCGTGCCTCGGAAAGCACGGGAAGCCGTTCGTCCCAGCTGTCATTTGTGAATCTTTGACGGTCGTTACGGGTCGTCAGACGCCCGAAAGTCTGACAACCAGTCTTATCAAGGGGTTATCGTATTACCCAGTAATTAGGTTGTGGAGGTCAGATAGGCTAGTTCAGCTGCATCCGGTTAGACTGGAGACCGACCCCAACATAGTTGGGAAAAGGCTAGGCAGATGACTTGATTGCAACGTTTGTTGAGAAATTTGATTGCTTGGTGTGTTGTCTTAGCGAATTGACTAGAATAAATTTGACCGGTAAATCGAGGGAGGGAAGGGAGGAGTTTTCTACCTGGAATTTAACAGTAACAGCCTGGATTCTGGATCTGTGCCCATTTGATGGCAATAGGCTCGCCCCCTATTACATGGGACTTATACGTAACTGACGAAATGTGCGTGTACTATGGAAACAAGGCGTATATTTAATATTGATATGCATTCACAATGTTACCATATAAACGTGAAGGCGACAACCTGAACAACAGCTCAGTAAAGATAATTCACAGATATCAGGTATTAAATAATTCAAAGAAATAATTATGCTGTCATTCGTATCAGTTTTCGCCCTAATTCGATGCGTGATTAATTATTAAACAATCTATGCAGTGACACTTGAGTGCATTCCATTCATTTGAACAGTCGTCAAGAGGCGACACTTAAGTGTAGAGTCACGAGCAGTTGTAAGTATGCGAAGACACTTAGCAACTTTTATAAAAGACTGGCTTCTGCCCGCGGCTCCGCCGGCGTGGATGTCGGTTATCGCGTAAAAAAGTAGCCTATGTCCTTCTCTATATCCGAGGGTATATCTCTGCCAAATTTCATGAAGATCGATTCAGCGGTTTAACCGGTGAAACCGGAACAGAGAGACAGAGTTACTTTCTCATTTATAGGTAAAACGGCATGTTGTCTGCAACTCCACTTTTTTTTTTTTTGGTTGGGAAATCATCAAATAACTTCTCCCGCTCTGGGTGTAGCAGGAGGGCGTGTCAGACTTTTACTGACTGAAACCCACCCGTGTTCCCTCAGTTGCCTGTGTGCCAGGGGCCGCGGTATCTCTTTCGAACAAACTCACACCCCTGGCAGATCGTAAAAGGTGACGAGAGCATTATTCCAGATGGTAAGATGAGTGCAAGCACCTGTATGCGGCCCGTCAGCTTCCGCTATCGGCACCAGATGTTTAATTATGTTCTATCTTAGATCACGCGTCAGAAGATCTACTCTCTATGGTCGATTCAAATAAAACACGGACCGTTTTTGGTTAAAATTAAGACTCTTGAATCTTTTCTGCCGGTTCCGTAACCAAAAGTTGCTAACGGAACCGTGTACTAAGCTTATAAGCCGACTGTCTGTTCATCCGTCCACCCTTTCGTTCGTCCGTCTGTCTGTAAGCGGGCTGTATCCCATAAACGACCTTAAAAAGGTGGCTGGGACAGACTGGATGCGGAAAGCGGAGGATAGAGTGTTGTGGCGCTGCCTGGGAGAGGGCTATGTCCAGCAGTGGACTGCGATAGGCTGAGTTGATCCCATAAACCGCCATAGGTAGACAGTTGATATTTTCAGCGTTTTTTTTTAACATATAGTGTTAAATACTGTACGGTATGGTAGGCAACTTTTCGTAACGGCCTGTTATTTTAAACATAGATGTTTTTAAGTGTTCCATCTTCAAATGTGCTTCTTGAGAAAGGATCTTCCAAGAGATATTTTTGTTCACGTGTGATGTTCCCATAGATATAAGAAAGAAGGAGATATAAGGTAAGTAATAATGTATCAGAACCCGGTGTCTCTAGTTTGGCCCCTCTACATGCACTTCAGTAAACAATACGAAGTCGCGCAAACAACCGCAATTCATAAATCAGAACGCACAATCAATTATAAACCTTATCTCATCAGTCACAGCGTGCATTTACCAGGCACCGTACAGCTTACTCACACAAAAACATTGGCCGCTATCGTTGCGCGCAAAAGCCATTTATTTTACCTAAAGGCTAGTGATTGACTAAATCAAAAATTTATTGATCATTTAATCTTGTTCTAAAAAAACTGAGGTCCTAAAAATAAAATAATAAATAAGTATCGATATGTCCAGAAAGTATTGTATTATAAATAAACAAAGTGTAGCTAAAAAAATAAATTAACGGTTAACGGTTTATTCGGTTTACGTTAGTTTAGACTGTCATCTTTTCAGGTGAACCCAACTGGGTTAAAACGATTGATAAATTTAAGTTTAAACGGTAATCGACATTGTTGTCGATAGTCTATGTTGTGATGTGCATAAATAAGCACATCATTGCAAGACGCAGCGGCTGTACCACGAGAATCGCCCGAATAGAACCATCGTTATGTGAATTTAACATCGTTGGTCCAGTCGCTTAGCGACACACTTAGGAAGTGATTAATGAGCAATGTATTCACCGCAAAAATAAAACAGTCGCTTATTATATATATTTGAAAACAAAAATAACGTAGTAAAGACTAGAAATATTTTACGGTTTGTTGTTTTTCATAGTTTTAAAGACAATTATAGTAAAATACTTGTTTCCATCGATTCCATGATTAATAAAGGTTTTTGTTTTGGCTTCTGTTTTCACAAGAACCCACTGGACAACTAGGTATTCTTACAATTTATCACGCTCACGGTCGAAAGCGCACTAGTTCGCGGAGACGGCCATTTGCCTGTGACATGCACATTTCGAGCATGTCGGGCGGACACAGACACTCACCCCTTTGCCACTTCTCCTGTTTTTTTTTATATTCCTTTGGATGTACCTGTCTACCGGGTTCATCTACAAGTTAAAACTGAGACATAAGTATTATCATAATCAACGTATATTTTTTTTTAAGTTACCAATTTGTCTCATTGTGTATCTGTGGAGAACGAGGTTGATTTCACATTTGTATAATTAATGTGTAAGTAATTGTTTGTTCGCGGGCCCAATGCGGGTTGGTAGGTGTCACATGTCTTATAATTTTTTGTTGGACATGATGGTTTCCTCACGATGTTTTCTGTCACCGTTTAGAGAGCAGGAGGCTTAGCACGAGCATCGATTTGTCGACGGAAGAACACACATGACTATTAACTAAATGGTGTACAATAGGAGAAGATAGCTATGTTCTTCTATTAATTATCACAGCTATGCGTTCTAAACGAATCATGATTTTAGATAGATAATCGTATGCAGGGTGTAATAGAGTGTCCGTATGGATTGAGGAGCCATGTCTCAGATTTAAACGAGGGTCTACCAATATTTAGTAGTAAATTTGCCAAATTTGTAGCCCCGATCCTGGAATTTGTAGTAAAACCCTTCAAAAGTTACAGAACGTTGAAGGTGGCCCCTCAATTCAGACGTATGGATTGAGGAGCCACCTCAGAACTCGAAAACTAGCCAATGGATTATGCTAAAACTTTGGTAGGAATTAGTAGTGTTTATACTTAATTTGTACAAAAAAAATGGGGTTTGTACGGCTGAATTTGAGGTAGCTACAATGCTTTGATTTATCTGAAAAATCCATAAATTTCCCCGCGCTGTTTCTCGGAAACTAATGAAGCAATTAAAATAGATTTTTGGTATTATTTAGTAGTAAGTTTGTTTTAATTTGTAGTATAAAAATAAAACGCAAAGGCTTCATAATTTCGGTAATAGAACACATTTTATGTGGCTCCTCAATCCTGACGGTCTATAAAAAAACAAATGTACGTAGCTCCTAAAGCAGTTGATCAAATCGAAGTTTGATTACGCCAATATTTAGTAGAAATTTCTACTAAATATTGGCGTACTCAAAATTCCTCTACGTTCAATATTTCAAAAGATATTAATAATTTTAACATTCCTAAAGAATTTTCTGTGTGGGGTGACCATAAATAATTCAAACTGTATTCATAAACAGAACTTTATTTACTCATGATTCATTCTTCACCAAATCAGTACCTACTTCAAAAAAGAAACAAAATATATTAAACACAAAGAATAAAAAAGACAAATAAACTAAAAGCGGATTATCCCAAATTAGCTTTTATAAAATCTCTAATCTCTAAACATCATCTCTATATTCCCTTATTCTATCATTAATTACTAGCCTTCTCTAATCTTTATTTTAAAATATATTTACTAAACAAAGTCGCTTATTTTGCCTGTCTGAGCGACCGCGCTGTTCTCCTAAAATACGTAACAGATTTTGATGCGGTTTTCACCATGATTTATAGAATTTGTTTTGGAAGTTTTTTGTATGTAATACATTTACTACACATTTACGTAAACGTATCACAAATCTTGCCGTTTTCTTATGTCATAAAAAATACGGTTTTTAGTTGTGTCGTAATGAATGATTGTAATGAGTCTTACTCTTTTACTACCTACTATAAAAATTGATACCGGGCAGAAATCCACAAAACGTGAGATCATTAAAATTTGAAAGTAGGCAAAGACACTCAATGTACTAATTTTAAATCTCTATTATCTATACCTACATGTTTTAAAACAAAATTGTTTTTGTGTCTGTCTGTGTGACCGCTTAGATCTTCTAAACGACAGATGGAGTTTCATGTGGTTTCCACCAATATTTAGAGCAAATTTATTGATTTATTGTTTATTTTAATTTTAATCAGAATCGAAATGTACATAAATATCAACTTAAGCGATTTAAACAATGCAAATAGAAATCACATGCTAACTTAACTAGAACTACTAACAAAATAAAACAATTGTGCGTTTAATACATTAATATTTAACTAAGATTTAGCTAAATTATCTCGGTAGAGATAATGCTTAGAGATTTTGTAAAAGCTAATTTGGGATAATCCGCTTTTAGTTTATTTGTCTTTTTTTATTCTTTGTGTTTAATATATTGTGTTTCTTTATTTATGTACTGATTTGGTGAAGAATGAATCATGTGTAAATAAAGTTCTGTTTATGAACGCAGTTTGAATTATTTATGGTCACCCTACACAGAAAATTCTTTAGGAATTTTAAAATTATTAATATCTTTTGAAATACTGAATGTAGAGGAATTTTGATTACGCCAATATTTAGTAGAAATTTCTACTAAATATTGGCATAATCAAACTTCGATTTGATCAATTCCTTTAGTAGCTACGTACATTTGTTTTTTATAGACCGTCAGGATTGAGGAGCCACCTTCAACGTCCTGTAACTTTTGAAGGGTTTTACTACAAATTCCAGGATCGCGGCTACAAATTTGGCTAATTTACTACTAAATAATACCAAAAATCTATTTTAATTGCTTCATCAGTTTCCGAGAAACAGTGCGGGGAAATTTAAGGATTTTTCAGATAAATCAAAGCATTGTAGCTACCTCAAATTCAGCCGTACAAACCCCATTTTATTTGTACAAATTAAGCATAAACACTACTAATTCCTACCAAAGTTTTAGCAATATCCATTGGCTAGTTTTCGAGTTCTGAGGTGGCTCCTCAATCCAGACGTCTGAATTGAGGGGCCACCTTCAACGTTCTGTAACTTTTGAAGGGTTTTACTACAAATTCCAGGATCGGAGCTACAAATTTGGCAAATTTACTACTAAATATTGGTAATACCCTCGTTTAAATCTGAGACATGGCTCCTCAATTCATACGGACACGTAATAGAAACCCTATTGCTATCCTTAAGCACTAAAGATAACAGCTGGTATAGAATCACTATACATAGTTTTAGCTCAAAATAAAATACTCTAAGAATTGATACCAAATTTTCGGTTTCATATGTTTCTTAAATTCAAATCATAACAAACGTGTCACCGCACTACGTAGGTCAATAACTTTCCACGTTACTTGCTAATATCACGATAAATCTCTCCCGAGTGATGTGTTTATTTTAATTTGAAAAGTTCGGTTTCTGGTATCAATGTAGTATAACTTCCGAACACGTAAGGATAGAATTAAAACACCCTTCCAATATCGTTTGATATTATCCAAAGAAGCTGTCCCCTTGGTATGTATATACTCTTTCCGTTACACGTTGTATAGGTATTTAGTGGCCATCGAGTAGAGAGTTTGCTGTCAGTGTGATTTTGACAGTTTGGGAAGAAATATTCTAAATATAAAAGGACCTAGACAAAGATTGTTAGAAGCGAAAGAGAAAATTACGGATTGTAGAAGGATATCTACGGTGCGATGTCAAAAATGGAGAAACGAAACGTAACTTTGTATAGAAAAATCACTGTCTATTCTTCGTAGAAATAGAAAGCGTGATGCTAAGCCTGCTGTGGTGAAAATAATTGACAGAAACTAAAACGGGGCTTGAACCTACGACCTACCTACAAATCGTCTTGTCTTACTGGTCGACAGTGACCTGAAGGTGGTAGATATGAATTCAACAAGACTATATGTCCTGCAGGAGCAGTGGTTTAGCGGTAACTTTTGTGTAAGGGTCGCGCTTGATATCTCGATTCCCGTTCGGAACAAATTGGAGTAGTGTTTGTAAATGTATCCGCAGTCATTTTTGGGCGTTTATTTATGAAATGGTCAATAGAAACTTCGATTTCCGTTTTCATATGAAGAATGTATTTATTTAGTTCGGAAAACTAAATTTGTTAGAAGAATTTGCGATAACGCCATTATAACCTAACGTTGTCAATTGCGAATCGTAGGTAGGTACCTACTTTTAAATAAACATTTCATCGGCGATTCTGTACAGTTCAAAGTTTTTTTCGTACTTTTGAAAGAATTCCGAGACCACATTTTTTAAGTACCTAATTAAAGATTATGATTGTTTTGCTGAGAATAGTTTTATTAATACAGTGTTAATAGTTTAACACCGAAGATTTTAAATTTACCTGAATAATTTCCGATTTTTTAAGCTGATCTCGCATTGTATAGGATTTTCGTACAGTGCGAGATCAACGTAAACTGGAAAAATATAGGTTGACGTGTAGCCGTGTGTACAGACAGACAGCTAATTGTTGAACAGATTGACACAGTATTTCCGTTTGCCGTGTTATCTATAAACCTTTCTGTGTATGTCATATGACTAAAATGTAATTACAATTGTGACTAAACTTTACAGGGAATTTAAGTGGATAGCCAATTTGTTATCAATCGAGATACCTGACTTCTACATAGGTACATGCTATCGCTACCCCGTGATGCACAGAAAAATAAACTATTAAAATAGTCGACTAATAATTCGTCTAGACATTTAATCGACTGTCTGGCGTAACCGCGCTCACTCACTTGGCAACCGTCATCTTAGCCTCAAACACAAAAAAAGACAAATGTCAAAATTGAAAAATACAATTATTTGCAAAAAAAAAAGTTTAAAGACCATAGCATTGCATCATACAGCCACCGGCCAGCAACATAAACACAAAACTCAGATAAAATGCACAGATAACAACACAAAAACAAAATAAAACAAAAGCAAAGTTTTAACGTAAACAAACTATAAATAACCGTTGAGGAATGCAGCGTTGAATAAAATAAAATACGAGGAAAGTGAAACTGAACTACGTCGATTGCCCATCGAGAGTGAACGTCCCTTGATCGGCCACAACAATCTCGAATTACGAATCTCGCGCTAACTTCCCGGAGCCATACATTCGCGGCATTACCATACTACAAACTGTTTCAAAACTCACTCACAACTTGTATTCCGCCGGATCACGCACGGGACACCACAACTACACCATGTTTTATTTATTTTTAGTGATGCCGTAAGCGCTCAAAGAATGTTAACTACTCAAACGATTTTTATCGCGGAGCCTTAAACAAAAACCAGAGATTTCAGGCTGTACCTATTGAAAATCGACCGCTTCTAAAATACGCAGGCGCAGACCCATTTCAATGGTGTCACCCTGCTCGAAAACACGAAGTGTTGAACAGTTGCGCTTAGCCTTAACAGATCGCCCGCTTAGCATAGTTCTGTGGTGACTTAAGACCGCTCAGCACTCACCTGTTGCCAGTAGTCTTCCAGAGACAGCTTGAACTCGAAGAAGCCGGTGTCAGTGATGTCCTGCAGTTCCCGGAATAGGTTACCGCTCGGGAGTACGTCCATCGCACTTACATGTGACGCCGATCGAATGAAATTTAACTCGCGGCGCGGCGTGCCCCTACTGTGGCTAACGAACGACTGAACCGAACGTAGGAGTCGAGTTCAGTCGAGCTACGGACGGAACGTCGAGCGGTGCAGCTCTGCCCCGCGCGCCCTCCTCCGCTACACATAGAGCGTGTATACCAGACAGAGAGGGCATCTGCTACCTATCTCTTTTTTCGTCCTTTATCCTGGTCGTAATCAGCCGGGATTTGTAAGTAGTAAGACAAGAACCCGACGAGATTTACAGTTATTATACGCCACTGTCCAATTTTTATGACTGGAATTAGTCGTAGGCTTCAAATGAATGGATGTTTTGCGATTTTAAGACGGATCGATTTGTCTCAGAACAGTGTCGAGATTGCCGGTATTTTAACTCCGTTTTATGGGTTTTGAGAGGAAGAAAAATTTCGTTTTTCAATTAAATAAAAATATTTGGAAATAGTTGTATTTAGGATCTTAGACGTTTATTTAGACTGTGCACAATGTCTAAAATATCATCACATTCATCGCTCCACATCGTAGACTGTAATGTAGTCAGCCTCGTGTATTAAAATATCTCCTCTATCAATTCTATGATCCGCGTCATAAAACTTTATAAAGTTTGAATTGCAGCAAAGTTACGCAGTAGGTAAGCTTCAAGAGCGAAGCAAAATGAACGCAATCAGCTTCAAGCTGCCTAGCCTTTTTCCAACTATATTGGGGTCAGCTTCCAGTATTTTATAAGGAGCGATTGCCTATCTGAAATGAAATGTTTATTTATTTTATGTAAGTAGATCTTAAAAGACGCAAGTCAATATTTTAAAAACTAAATGGCGCCGGCATTTCCTAGCTGACTGTTCCCTGAGAAGAAAAGCTGAAACAAACTCAGAGGTCATGGTCATTATATTATTTGAATTTTATGCGAGTCTAACAATGCAGGGCAATGTCTGGAAGGGCCGTTTGAAGAAAGAGCCATTGCAGCTTTGAGCTGACCTGTCCCAACAGACGGTATGTATGTGTCAGTCACCGTGTAGCACAACAAGACCTTATCAGATTTGCAGGAAATTGCTACCAGATTTCCAAGACTTTCGATTGGAATTTGCATCTGACCTCCAGAACCCAGCTACTGGATAACACGATACCCCTTGTTAAAACCGTTTGTCAGACGTTCTGGCTTCTCTACCCGTAGCGGCTGTCAAAGATTCAAGAATTACAAATCAAAATCAAAAGTCATTTATTCAAATTGGTATGAGAATCAGCACTTTACGAACATCAAAATACATAAAACAGTCCCCCAAAACACCCGTCTTTCACCACATCCTTGTGCTTTAGCTGGGAAGAAGAAGTGGCGCAAGAAACTCCCCAGCAGCACAGCTGTCTGGTCAGTTAGACAGCCAGGCTCAATAGCTTAACGTTCTTACCGTGGCACGAAGAGTTCTCGGTACGTTCAGATGGTCACCCATCCACCGACCGACCGCGCCAACCGTAGCTTAACATGTTCGATCAACAAGTGCGAGTAACAAAACAAACTAAACACAAAAAAGATGAAAAATATTATGTCTATAGAAAGTTCCTATGTAGACCTATGGCACAGAAACGTGGTCGCTCACAATAGGCCTTATCAGAAGACTAAAAGGTACCCAAAGGGCAATGGCGAGAGCTATGCTTGGAGTTTCCCTACGTGATCGAATCAGAAATGAAGAGATCCGCAGGAGAACCAACGCAACGGACATAGCCCGAAGAATTCCCAAACTTAAGTGGAAGTGGCACATTGCTCGCAGAACAGATGGCGAATGGGGCCGAAAGGTCCTGGAGTGGCGACCGCGTACCGGAAGATGTAGAGGGGAAGGCGTCGCACAAAAGGTGGACCGATGACCTTGTGATGGCCGCGGGAATCCGCTGGATGTGGGAAGCACAAGACCGGTCAGAAGTGGAGGAGCATGGGGAGGTATATGTCCAGCAGTGGACGTTATAGACTCATAACCTAACAAACAAAAATGTGATGAATGAAATGATGGACAAACATCACAGATCATCCTCCTGACAGAAAATATATAGGATAAGTTTTTAAACCAGTGCGCAAACTGTAACCATGAATTCAGCAAATCATTCTAGACACCCAGCGCAGAAATTTTTCGTCGGTTATACAAAAAAAAAAATCAGCTGATCCATACATTTTGACCGCGTAGGTATTGCGCTTTTCTATGAAACAGCTGATTCTTCTAGGGGTCTAGAATGATATGCTGAATTCATGGTTACAGTTTGCGCACTTGCTAAAAACTTATCCTGTATATTTTTCCCTTCATTGTAGTTACGTGTCACAGAATACATAGTGTCTTTGATGAGTTCGAATAGCACAGAATAAATACCCGCATTCTGTGCTAATAGGCAGGAATATTCCAAGTGGAATATAATTTTTCCATAGAAATTGGGAATAGCAACGTTTGATGAGTTTTAGTAATACTTATAATGAGGCATTCCTAATTGGGAGGATTTACTTTAAGAGGATTTATAAGGGTTGCCAAGCTCGGCCCAATAGTAGCTGAAAAAAACCTTCGTACATAAACCTATTCTTATTTGAATGGTACTTCTCAACAACAACAGATAAAATACGTCAAACGTTTCTACATAATGAAAGTATCTCAAAATTCTAGAAATTGATTTTAGACGAGTTGTCGCCCATGTCGTGGAAATTTGACCACATTTCATTTAAATTTTAATTATAAACTAACGCATTATTATATAAAAATTCCAGCGGCTTCGCCCAGGTGGAGGTTCGAAATTATTCCACGGGATCGTACTACCGGGATAAAATGCATCCTATGTGTTAATCCAGGTTACGAACTATCTGTGTGTCAAATTTCACACAAATCCGTTCAGTAGTTTTTGCGTGAAAGAGTATCAAACATCCTCACAAACTTACATTTAAAAACAACCGACTTCAAAAAAACACTACCAAGTGAAAAATAACTTTAATTTCGGAATTCGGTCACTCTGGATATGTATTTTAAATTTTTGTCACCGCCTTCCGAAATTAAAGTTATTTTTCACATTGTAGTTTTTTTTTTAAATCGGTTGTTTGTTTAAGTTTTTTATTGGAACGAAGTTCCTTATCGCGCGTTGCGAAAGGGGGGGCTAGACGGAAAAAATTAAGACCAAAAGTTGTAACGACACTTTTTTCTATATTTGTAAGCATGGATTTTTTTTTTCTGGGACGAGAATAAAATGTTGCACATGGCACCAGGCGAAAAAAGCGTTCCGCGTAGTATTTTCTAAACGTTATTATTAAATATTACTAAAACTTTAAAAAAATATATTATTTGGTTGAAAGTATTATGCCATTTTTCAGATGGCGTCCTCCGGTAAAGCAACTTTGGTCGAACTATACCAGCGTTCCACCTAGTATTTTCTAAACATTATTATTAAATATTATTATAACTTCAAATAAAAAATTACAATTCCTTCACTAATTAATCGAAAGCAACTTCGTTCCATCCGGGTGTCCCTTGGCACCTCTCAAGTTTTTTTTTTCACTTTTTAGTTCCTACCCCACACAATTCGAAATTTCATCATCCTTGGGTTCAAAACAACTCATATTTATGCGATAGCAGCATTCGCGGTTTGTTTGCTGTCATTTTTTGAAGAGTTCCGTTGTCTGTCTCCGAAACGCATCATCAGATCTATATGAAATTTAAATGGGACCATTTCCGATAAAACCCCTTTCGAGCAAAAAAGGAATTTTGCAAATCCGTCTGTATATTACGGAGTTATGACCGAACATCCTACCACTCCTAACCGTTAAAGAGTTGTACCTGCCTTCATCAGCTCAGCGTCATGAGATGATGATGACCATACGCAAATGTCTCAACAGCTTTAGAAAATGTATGAAAAACATTGTTAATACCTATAACATTTGAGGGTTGCCCTCGATTTCCCTGGGATTCCATCATCAGATCCTGACTTGGTGCCAACGGAAATACCTCAGGAGTATACTCTTTCAAATAAAAAGAATTATAAGAATCGGTCCAGAAATGGGGGAGAAATCGGTGAACATACATTAAAAAATATATACAGTCGAACATATAACTGCCTTCTTTTTGGAAGTTGGTTAATAATATTAAGTAAGATATAAACTTTAACTGTGCCAAATTTTATACTCCTGCGTTTGCGTACGAAATTAGGGATACAAAGTTTGTTTCACATATACAGGATAAGTTTTTAACCAGTGCGCAAATTGTAACCATGTATTTAGCATATCATTCTAGCCCCCGCCGCGTTCTTATATTTCTCTTTAATTAATTTTCTTTTTTAAAGATAAATTGGACGGCCATCTTTTCATTATAAGCGGGAATAATAATGGATTCAGTACAAAAACAAAACAGTTCTCAGACCATAGTGATTTTTTCATTATTCTCTCAAAGCGCATTAAGAGCTTAAGAAGGCGCTTAGGCACTAACCTAACGTTAAAGTCCACCCACAATATCAGCGAGTATCTAACACTTATGGGTTGTATTTTCTAAATCCACGCAGACGAAGTCGCAGACGAACTGCTAGTGTGGTATACTATAATAACACAACTAACTATTTACACTGGTTACTAAATTAAATGACTAGGTAACTAGCTAATTATAGAAATAAATACAACAAAAAAAACAACCGACTTCCAAAAAAACACTACAAAGTGAAAAATAACTTTAATTTTCTGAAGTCGGTGACTTTGGACATGCATTTTAATTTTTTGTCACCGCGTTCCGAAATTAAAGTTATTTTTCACTTTGTAGTGTTTTTTTGGAAGACGGTTGTTTTTTTTTTTTTAAAAACTTTTTTATTTTTCACTTTTTCGTGGTTCACATGTGCTTGAAGGTTTGTGAAGGGGTCTTCACAGCGTCCCGGCGTGATGTTATGTTATCAACTGGCGTAAACAATAGACAGACATGAGATTTCAGCAATTCCAGTCCATTTGCTATCATTTATTGAGGACTTCCGTTGCCTATCTCCGAAGTTCTTCATCAGATCTTCACCAAATTGAAATGGGACCACTCCGAGAAGGTACTCTTCCAAAAACTACCCAAATCGCTTCGAGTGTGCCTATAAATTTGAAAAGTTCTTCTATTTCTCCAGGATCCCATCATCAGATTCTGACTTGATGATTATGGGACCACCTGGGAAGTTTACCCTTTTAAACAAAAAAAAAAGAAATCCAAATCGGTCCAGCCATCTTCGAGTAATCGGGGAAAATACATAAATTAAAAAAAAATAAACAAAAAAAACAGGTTCCGACGAATTAAGAACCTCCTCCTTTTGGAAGTCGGTTAAAAAACAATACCAAACAGAGGCGTCGAAATACGCGTCTGTATAGCTGACAACCCCAAACGTCCAGAGAAGACTGCCTACTGAAATATATTATTATTCCATATTCTCTCAACAATTTTGCGAACAAGATCAAGTTTTAAAATGAATGAGAAAATGTAGATCTTTGTCCGAAAAAAGGATTATCACTTATTTTGTCTAGGTATGTATAGGGTTGGTTTAGTACTTATTGTATGACCACTTCGTTGGTCAAGTGGTCGCAATCGCAGCTGCTGAGCGTGAGGTCGGGGCCCGATTCTCAGAGGCCTTAGTGTGAGTTTCATTTCGCCATCTCGATCAAACGTAAAGAAGCGTTTGGAGCTCCGATGGCCTTAGATTGGTGACGGGCCAATCGGAGCGCCGAATGCGCTCGATGCGTTTGATCGAGATGGTTAAATGAAACTCACACTACGGCAACAGATGACTAGATAGATACATCATATAAAATCACGCCTTGTTTCCCCGCAGGAGCTTTCGAGGGGTCTTGGTATGTAAAGATGGTCACCAATCCACGGACCAACCGCGGCAAACATAGCTTAACCTGATTGATCGAACCGTGCGCCTGTCATTACTTAGTCACAAGCGGAGAGGCTTGTAAAGTAATGAACATTTCGAAACACAAAAGGTAAAATTAAATTATTTGCATTTTATACCAACGTAAATATTGAAAACTATACTCAAGCTGAAATAAATAATATAAACCTAAACAGAACTTAATCTACACTAATATTACAAAGAGGAAAGATTTGTATTTTTGTATTTAACGAATAAACTTAAAACTACTGGACCGATTTCAAAAAATCTTTTGCCGTTAGAAAGCTACATTATCAGTGAGTAACATAGGCTATATTTTATCCCCGTATTCCTACGAGAACGGGAACTACGCGGGTGAAACTGCGGAGCGCTGCTAGTACCAAAATAAAAGCCTCCACCACATTTTGAATTCTACGACAGATTTCGTACTGTCATTTTTCTTTTGTATATTGACGTGAGACCTGGGGCCCAAGTCTGCTATTTTTATAAATTCGTCATTCCAACACGATCCCATTGTCAACTTGCTAAAAGTTCGTAATCTGCTAAATTCATAATGATCGATCATTGGTCGGTCAATGGTGTCGTAATAGAATTGTGTCATAATGACATTGTCGTATTGCCATTATTATAAAACCCGTTAGTAGAAATTATTTTCCAAAAACGACTACTAAATTTGAACATTTATTCATGCCCCATTTCATTTAAATATATAGTTTTACATATTACTTATTATTATATAATAGTTTATTAGTGTTAAATTATAGCAGATTACCGCCAAAGGCAGTCATTCATTTGTCATTATGTACGAGATTACCAATAAATGCCATTTCTTTCAATGGAGTGTCAGTGGCTGATCATTGGAAAGTCATAATGACGCCACTATGTTAGTAGATTACCAAACTTGTCAAAATCAACAATTATGAAATCAATGATAGACCATTCTGACACTATTGTAATAGCAGACTTGAGGCCCTGCTAGCACACGTCTCACGTCAATACAGGATAAGTTTTTATCCAGTGCTGAATCCATGGTTACATCCTGTATAGATTACAATGGCATAGATTACATAGTTCAATTAAGTTAAGCCCCACCGGCTTGTGGCTAAATCGATCAATTTAAGCTACGCTTACCCCGGTTGGTCCGTGGATGACTGACGTTCTTAAGGCCCTGGTAACTTTAAATAATGTCGTTATGAGCGATAATAGTTCTTATTGCAATCCGATACGGGTTAAAATCTGTTGTAATGAATTCGAATAATAAATGAGCAAACGTACGTCGTAAAAGTGCAAATAAAATCGTATAAAATTAGACATTAACTATTTAATAATAAATAATCCATCACTGGATGCAGTTTGGCATTTGGAATTATATGGTATATTTTTAATTATAATTATAATTGTCATTGAAGGGATAAACCGATTTTAAAGATAATTAAGAGGTGACTTTGATGTTTTTTTTGATGCATTAAAGTGTGTTATATTATGTTTTGAGTTCCATCACTGTATGCAAAATAAACTTGAAAATACCATATATTTTTTTGCTTTCAAAATTATTTACGGTTAAAGAGATACACTGGTTTTAGAAACCACCTTTTTGATCGTTTTCAAGAAATCTCCGCCTTAACATACCAAGACCCCTTCGTGCCTAAAACAAATGAGTCCGATAATGATTTACAATAACAACACCATGGTAATTAATGTCGTAGAAGTTGTAGATGACGCAAAAGTTGCGTCGGTGGTGCGATGAGTACAGGGAAGTACGAATAGCGTCCTAAGGATGATCGGCGACAAAACCGATACAGTACAATTCCCGACGTAACCTTTCCGCAGATAATGTCATTCCCATACATTTAGGCGTAGCGTTTGACGTGAACGCGAACAGAAATGTGTTTTGTCTCGATCACTGCTCAGTAGGTTCACTGAACTCCATGTGTTGCGAGACCGGTGAGTCTGCTGTCCTGGGTATTTCATCTTTTCTTACTTTTTTTTTTAAATTACTTTTATTAGATATAAGCAAAATTCTTATTACAACGTTGCCTTGCCCATGGACTTTTTTGTCTGAAATAAATAATTTTTATTTTATTTTATTTATTATAAAGAATCCCGCTAACACGAGCATCCCTATTCCTCGAGCTAACTTTTAATGGCATGGAAAAGTTCCTCAGCATCGCTGTCAACTTACGAAAGAATGGCGGCATTAGCACGTTGGAACTCAAATAACACTATCACTTTGTAATAATATATCTAACACAGGTTGCGTTATAAGAAGAAAAACTTATGAAATTTCCCTACGATACTACCATTTTAGTGAGAGCAGCTTTTGAAACGGCCGCGACCTACGAGTTGTATGTGGTAGGTTGAAATTCTGAAAAGCGCTTTAATTAACCGACTTCCAAAAGGAGGAGGTTCTCAATTCGTCGGAACCTTTTTTTTTTTTTTTTTATGTATGTTCCCCGATTACTCGAAGATGGCTGGACCGATTTGGATATTTTTTTTTTGTTTGAAAGGGTATACTTCCCAGGTGGTCCCATGCTCATCAAGTCAAGATCTGATGATGGGATCCTGGAGAAATAGAGAGAACTCTTCAAATTTTATAGGCACACTTGAACCAATTTGTGTAGTTTTTGGAAGAGTACTTTCTCGGAGTGGTTCCATTTCAATTTGGTGAAGATCTGATGAAGAACTTCGGAGATAGGCAACGGAACTCCTCAATAAATGATAGCAAATGGACAGGGATTGCTGGAATCTCATGTCTGTCAATTGTTTACACCAGTTAATAACATAACATCACGCCGGTACGCTGTGAAGGGGTAAGCACATGTGAACCACTAAAAAGTGAAAAATAAAAAACTTTTTTCAAAAAAATAAAAAACCGACTTCCAAAAAAACACTAAAAAGTGAAAAATAACTTTAATTTCGGAAGGCGGTGACAAAAAATTAAAATACATATCCAAAGTCACCGACTTCCGAAATTAAAGTTATTTTTCACTTTTTAGTGTTTTTTTGGAAGTCGGTTTTTTATTTTTTTGAAAAAAGTTTTTTATTTATGTTAATTATTTCAATACTGCTCTCAAAACAGTGAAGGAACCTCTTAGAACCAACAATTCGAAGACATATTGTGACATCTACCAACCCGCATTGGGCTCGCATGGTGGATTACGGCCCACTCAGTCCCACAGAGACGTGGCCTGTGGCCAGAGAGGAACATTGTAAGCTGATTACGCCACGATATTTCCCTTCTTCGTGAATTTTGTCTAACTGGCATCAAAGGTAGATTTTGGTATTGTTCGTCGAATATGAGTTACTTCGTCATATCACTGTTTATTTTATTTGACTGTAAACCATTTTATTTTTTATTAATGATTTTTTAGTACCTATTGTTGTATAGAATCAAGTTCTTCCAACATAACAGATAGCTGTGCTGCTGGGGAGTTTGTTGCGCCACTTCTTCTTTCCAGCTAAAGCACTAGGAAGTGGTGAAGGGCGGGCGTTTTGGGGGACCGTCTTATGTAATTTTGACGTTCAAAAAGTGCTGACTCTCAGCCTAGTTTATAAAAGAATATATGACTTTTGATTTTGGTTTTGAATCGTTGAGCTCCTCAAGTTCTAAGTTGAGCTGCATGATTACTGATAAATGCGTGCACTGACTGGGAGGTCCACTGAATCTGTGTGGTTCTTTCCTCAAAAGACCATTTATTTCATCACCAATCCACATGGTCTTCACGTGATCTGGCCAAGATTATGTCTGGTCTTTAGAAGAGACTGTGACCTCTGAGTTTGTATCGGCTTTCTTCTCAGGGTAGTCAGATAGGAAACGCCGACCTCATCTAGTTTAAAAAACATTATTGGCATGTAAAACTGTTTGTGCAAAGCTACTTACAGAAATAAAATCATTTATCATTTCCCTGCCACTTTTTCGATAAAAGCCATCGAAGAATTAGAGATGATAAAGCCGATCACAAAAAACCTATTGAGCGAAATAGCGTTTCAATTACAACAGTTGACTGTGCAGCATAGAAGTAGGTACGATTCAGGACACTGAATCAATTGAATTGCGTCCTAGCAAGAATTTCAATTTATTTGGTCTCGTCGGATATTGGACATTTTATTCGAGGTTTCCGCTAGTGATGGGTCGTTGAACGTTTTTCCGTTAACATAACGTCAACGTTGATTTTCGTTCGTCAACGAGTTAACGTGCAACGAATGTCGACTTGCAACGTAAACCGTTCATTCACTGAACAGTTTTCATTCAACGCTGCGAAGTTCACCGATTCAACATCTACTAAAGTCATATACCTAATGTTATTTTGGAAACAATTTGATTCTATGTATGTATTGGACACCGTTTGATTGATGGTTCTACTTAGATGACCTTCCCTTCATACCTTTTTTTCAGGCTTAGGACTGACTGAATACAATTCGCTATGAAACATATTCTACTAAAAAAAACTAATATAAACCGGTTTCTCTCGGGCGGCACGGCGCGGCAATGCGCGCCTTTCTACCAATATATTGGTATACTTTTCTTAAAATAAATATTTCAAAAATCAACTCTTGTGTACGTTACTTAGAGTTCAAATTCTACGGCATGACCGTCGCTCGTAATCTATGATGATATTTTCCACGAAATAGAAAAACCTGTGGAAGTGCCTACGCAGCTATCACGCGTGTCACCGCGTGTGTCACAATTATGCGGAGAAATATGTAAGAGAATAACAACCTTCCTCAGTTGTAATAAGTCTTAATTCTGTATGGACCACAAATAAGGTTTTCGTCAAAGTTGAATTTGTTGTTCATACAAAGCTAAGACATACCATCTGACGAAGGTTGTTATTATTTTACATATTTTCCGCATAATTGTGACACGCGAGACAGCTGCGCAGGCACTTCCACTGTTTTTTCTATTCCGTGGTATTTTCAACGTAAGTTTTTTTTGCTCAGTTCGTTAGGTACGTTTGCAAATTTAGTTTAATTGATTATTAAACGAGTTATAATTCAACAAATTCAACTAATTGATTCATAAACAGTTAACATTAATACGTTGACAGGAGATCAACGTTTAATTCAACTAGTTCGTTGATTTAACGCCCACCGCTAGTTACCGCAACTATTCAGGCAGGCGCTGGCTAGCATGAAGTTATATATTTCAACACAGAATCTATCACATAGGGCACCGTACTCGCGTGGCATGACTTTTAATCGAAACTAGTGGTCGCCCTGTGGTTGAAATAATTAATTAATTCATTTAAAAAAACTTAAGTTATTTTTAATGCATTATTTCGTTAAAACATTCGTTTCCTGCACTTCTTCTCCACTTTAACTGTGCCAATTTTTTTTTTTTATAAAACATTGCCCCACACTAGGAATTTCTCCTGTATTGTGGGTGCGTTCACAAACATTTAAACTCACATACACAAATAGCCAGACCCGGAACAACTACTTGTAGGTCATACCAATATTTGTTCCGTGCGGGAATCGAACCCGCGACACGCAGCGCAGCAGACAATCGCTTAACCGCTGCGCCAACCGTGCCGTCATACTCCTTCGTCGGCGTAAGTTTTGAAAAAAAAATGGGGAACAAAGTTTTAGCTTCACGTATAGATGACAGCACTTCATTATTTCCTAGTCCTAAATTTCAAAAAGAAATCCTATTAGAAGTATATTTGTGGAACACACTGTCAACTAAAAACTGAAGGATATTGCTAACTTTTGATCTAGCATAAACAGCCTATAACGTTCCCACTGCTGGGACATAGGCCTCCTCTTTGTGAGAAAGAGTGGGCCGTAATCCACCACGAAGGCCCAGTGAGGGTTGGTAGACGTCACATGTCTTCAAATTCTAGGACTCGCCAGTTTCCTCACGATGTTTTCCTTTTCCATGTTGAGATAATTTACACAAAGTAAATTACCGGACAGGGTTCGAACCCAGACAAAAGCAAAATCAAAATATTTTATTTCACATAAACCTGCAAGGGCACTTATGAAACGTCAGAAGCTAGGTGCACGGTTCCAATTTGTCGCTTCCTATGGAGAAGAGCCGGCAAGAAACTCCACGGTTACTCTTTTAAAAATAATTGGAGTTTATAATGTTTTTTCAAATTACAGTGATATTAGGTATGGGAGGACAGTGCAGGCCTGTCAATAAGTACCAGGTACTTAGAGGAATGAAAATAAAGAATAGAAACTGTAGGCCTACAACGTTCTCTCATTCACAATATGAAAAATAATCTATATAAGT
Source organism: Polymixis lichenea (assembly GCA_949091785.1). NCBI lineage: Eukaryota > Metazoa > Arthropoda > Insecta > Lepidoptera > Noctuidae > Polymixis > Polymixis lichenea. Next base: position 56,581,166 of record OX420931.1, on the reverse strand, counting down.
AAAATCAACCTATTTAAACCAAGTGATATGATTTCCATGAGAATCACTAATAAATACTCGATATTACAAGTGTTGTATAATGTCAAATAATGACGAGAATATGTCAGAAAGTGTAAAAAATAAAATTAATATTGTAACCAGGACCTACAAACTCGTAAATCGCGGCCGTTACCACTGAACCACCACGGCTCGTACCCTAAATGTTGAATACATATTATTTCAGTGAAACTAAATTAACAACGCGTACCTACTACGTATAGTTTTCAAAGTTTCACTAAATGCGTATAAATACACGTCGTGAAAACTTATCTTACATATTACAAGCTAACAAGCCTAAAATAGAAAAAAAAAGACTAAAACTGTTGATATAAAATACTGTACGCGTTTTTAATCAACAAGAGAATATCAATTCACTGCTACAGAAAAACTGTTTGAAAAGGTTTTACGGCGCTGGAAAAACATCACAGGCCCGTAATGAATAGAATAAAAAAATAAGAGCTTTTAAATTATTTTCCCGAAAGTTTTATTCTTTTTAGTCTATTACCCGCTGGTCGTCAATTTCTTTTTTTTTATCAATAGTTGCCTGAGTTCGACGGACGCACAGTGGAACGAATGTATGGGAGCGGTTGGACGTAGACATGTCCGAAAAAAAAGAGTAAAATTATGCCAAACTAATGATGCCATCTTATTCGATTACTTAATGCCTTCATAACTTGTGGTGATGAATTTCTTCATAACTCCCATATTTCGGGAGTAATTTGAGAAAATGTGAAATTTTACTATGAAAATGAGTGTATCGAGCTCTCTCCCTCCTGATTCCGGGCTTGTTTCAAGTAGCGGTCTCTAATATCATAATGCTAATACTAAGAGCTATATTTAATACTAAGACACATAGTGCGCCAAATGTGCACTTTCTGGGATAAAGAGTGATGTTTATTTTATAACACAATTTTTTTATTTTTTGTTTATTTTGTTGATTAAAACCGTTTTTCTAAAGGTTTACCTTATTACAATAACATTTCTGAGCAGCCAATTAGAGAAGATATAAGCTAATTAGGATATATAATTAGGGACTTAAGGTTTACATATAAAACTGATGCACTAATGATTACTGATAAGAACATTGCTATTATTTAATTACTAAATGGCTCTTAATACACTAATTTAGCATGCATCATTTACTAATTATCACAATAACTAATTACCTTGCAATATTTAACAAAGGATACCTGGGATACCTGGATTTTATATAAATAGGTCACTATTAGTAACTTTAAAATCAGTGTTGATTTACACCTCGTTGTATCCAAGCTAATCTCGCAATGTATTTTCCAAATTTTAATACAAATCTTGATATTCACGTTGCTTTATGCGCACGCGCACATAAAGATTTACGCGACTTTAACTATTTGTTCAGTGTTTTAAAAGATAACAGTTGTGTTCAGTTATGTGAAAGTGCTGAAACAAGTTTAAAAGACTGGTGTCGTCGATTTTGCTACCGCATTTATGCAAAATGGACACAGTCTGGAAGAAGCACAGATAAGTTTCGGAAGAAACATGAGATTTGGCTACAGGCTGCAATTCAATGGCCGGAATTACAGAATGAAAATATGGAACCTTCTACAGAAAATATAAGTGACGTCATCGAGCCCATAATTTCTCCTGCTAAATCTGATGCTTCAACTTGTACACATCCTAGTCCTCGTAAATCTTTTGAGGACCTTAGTAACCGGCAAAAAAGAAGACGCACTGAAGATAGTCTTTCATGCAGCAGTAGCAGCGCTGAAATTATGTTTTCGGCCGAAAGGGCGCTTCAAAAGGCAGGACAAAGCGATACAGCTTATGTTATGAAATACTTGACGGAGAATCCAGAAGAGGCCTCAAAAATCAAAGCCTTCATTGAAGGTAAATCAATTCAGGTACGGGAAATATCCCCTTTGAAGGCATTGGCTCTTTATGTATCGATGAACTTATCGAAATGGCGCTATAACACTCTTCGGGATTTCAACACTCAAGAAGGAGCTCTTCAATACCCGAGTTACTACATGTTGGTTAAAGAAAAAATTAAGTGCTATCCGGCCAAAGAAGATCTCACAGTTACAGAGAGCTCTGCAAAAATCAAATTACAAGCCTTGATGGATTTAACCTCAAGAAGACTTATTAGGTCGTTAGAAACCCCTGTTGATCCCAATCAACAGCTCGTATTGACCAGCAAATGGGGTTTTGACGGATCATCTAGCCAAAGCATTTATCATCAAAGGACGAGTGAAGATGAGCAAATCGATCTTGCTAGTAATTTTATGATTAGTCTTGTACCACTGCGGCTCGTCTCAAAAGGTGTAACAATTTGGGAAAACGAGCGACCATCTTCCACTTCATTTTGCCGGCCAATATTGTTTAAGTTTATAAAGGAAACCAAAGAAAATGTGCAGAGAGAGATGGCTGAAATCGAAGCAGAGATTGAAGCCTTAACTCCATCCACCATCACTGATGGAATTAGTGTCAAACACCAACTGCTGTTGACAATGATTGATGGTAAAATTCATTCCATTATATCCAATACAGCAGCTTCAGTGTGTGACATATGCAAGGCTTGTCCTAAAGAAATGAATAATTTAGAGTTAATCAAAGATAAACACGCAAACGAGGACATGTATAAATATAGCTTAAGCACCCTTCACGCTTGGATTCGCTCAATGGAATGCTTATTACACATTTCCTACAAATTAGACATAAAATCATGGCAAGTAAGGGGTGATATAGCAAAAAGGCAAGTTGATGACAGGAAGAAAAGAGTTCAAGAGGCTGTAAGAAGAGAAACGGGCTTACTTCTCGATGTTGTGAAACAAGGCAGTGGATCCACCAACAATGGCAACTCGGCAAGGAGATTTTTTGAAAACTACACTAAATCTGCTGAACTGACCGGAATAGATGCTATGCTTTTAAGAAAAATCTGTGTGATCTTGCAGTGTATTTCATCAGGAGAGAAGATCAACGTAACTAAATTCCGAGAGTTCTGCTTTGATACTGCTAAGCTTTACGTGGAGTTATACCCATGGTATTATATGCCTTCTTCACTTCATAAAATTTTAATGCATGGGCCAGACATAGTTCAGAACATGTCAATTGTGCCCATTGGTTTTCTATCCGAAGAGGCATCTGAGGCTAGAAATAAAGATTTTAGAAAATATAGAGAGGGGCATTCTCGAAAGCATAGCAGTATCTCATGCAATGAAGATATTATGCACAATCTTTTACTGTCTTCTGATCCACTTGTTACAAGTATCCGTCCAAAAGGAAATAAGTTTGTAAAAAAATCTTCTTTTAAGGAATTTTATGAGCTTACGGATTCTGAGAAAAGTGATATCGAATTTGTTAACATAAATGATTTAGCGGACATCGATTCTGAATTTGAATTAATTGATGATGATGATGATGACGAAGATAATTAAATGATGTTATTGTTTTAAAATGTGTAACTTAGTAAATTAGAGCTTACATCTTAATTATTTATTGTACTTTTAATGAAACTAGGTAATTTATTATCAACTTACTTAAAAGTCATACTCTCATCAGTTCTTGTGAATATTTTTGTTAATATATATTTCTGTATATATATATAATATATTTATAGACCTCTTAATAAGTCTGTCTGCGGTTTAAAGTAAATACAAATGGGGAAAAAACGTTTTTTTTTTTAAATTTTCATTTCCTTTTATCCCAGAAAGTGCACATTTGGCGCACTATGTGTCTTAGTATTAAATATAGCTCTTAGTAATAGCATTACGATATTAGAGACCGCTACTTGAAACAAGCCCGGAATCAGGAGGGAGAGAGCTCGATACACTCATTTTCATAGTAAAATTTCACATTTTCTCAAATTACTCCCGAAATATGGGAGTTATGAAGAAATTCATCACCACAATTTATGAAGGCATTAAGTAATCGAATAAGATGGCATCATTAGTTTGTCATAATTTTACTCTTATTTTTCGGACATGTCTACGTCCAACCGCTCCCATACATTCGTTCCACTGTGGGACGTGAAGCTGTCGGAAATACATGAAATGGAAGGACACCCTATCTATACGACTTCAAAAAGGAGGAGGTTCGTTTTTTGTTGTTTGTATTATGCATTTTTCGCAATATCTCCGGCAATTGTGGCACTATTGCGTTTATCTTTTTTAACCTACTTCTAAAAGAAGGAGGTTATGTGTTCGACATGTATATATAGAGGATAAGTGTTTATCCAGTGTGTGAATTCAGCATATCATTTTAGACGCCCCAGCACATAAATTTTTCGTCAGTAATACAAAAAAAATATCAGCTGTTCCATACATTTTGACCGCGTACTTAGGTATTGAAACTTATCCTGTTTATATTCATATATATATTCTTTATGTATGCTCGGCCATAACTCCGTCATACATGGACACGGATTTTCAAAAGTATAGTCCCATTTAAATTTCATATAGATCTGATGATGCGTTTCGGAGACAGACAACGGAATTCATCAAAAAATGACAGCAAATCAACCGCGATTGCTGCTATCGCATATTTATATGCATTGTTTTGACCCAAAGGATGATGAAATTTCTAATTGGTGTGGGGTAGCCACTATAACTAAAAAGCGAAAAATAAAAACTTTTTCAAAAAAAAAAAAAAAACGTTCGACTTCCGGAAAATCACGACATAGTGAAAAATAACTTTAATTTCGGAAGGCGGTGACAAAAAATTAAAATACATATGCAAAGGCACCGACTTCCTACCATTGTCCTTTACTAACTTTGCTTGGGTACTTTTTTCGTTAGTTTCAATCTATACATCTATACAAATAAATAAAATACATATAAATATGAAATGAAATGAAATGAAATGTTTATTTATTTATGTAAGTAGATCTTAAAAGACACTTTTACACGTCAATATTTTGTTGGTCAATATTTTTTTAAACTAGATGGCGCCGGCATTTCCTAGCTGACTGTTCCCTGAGAAGAAAAGCCGAAACAAACTCAGAGGTCATGGTCTCTTTTAAAGTCCAAACATTATATTATTTAAATTTTATGTGAGTCTAACAATGCAGGGTAATGTCTAGAAAGGCCTTTTGAAAAAAGAGCCATTGCAGCTTTGAGCTGACCTGTCTCAACAGACGGCATGTATGTAGCAGTCACCGTGTAGCTCTATAGTAGCGCAATAAAATTGGGTGTCCGTATGTAACATTAAAATAACCGCTTTTTGCTACATGCATATGAATATATATACGGTACATATACCAAAATAACATTTTTGTCTGTCTGTCTGTCTATTTGTTCCCGCTAATCTCTGAAATGGCTGGGCCGTTTTTGACGGGACTGGCAGGTAGCTGATGTAATAAGGAGTAACTTAGGCTACCTACTTTTATTTTAGAAAAATCCACGCGGACGAAGTCGCGGGCACAGCTAGTGATATATATTTAATCCATTTAATCTTCATGATGTTCTCATATTTCCTGTCCCTGTTGTTTACATAGTAAGCCGTAGTATGCAAATTAGTACCTTAAAAACTGAAAAATAAAATCTTTTTTACAAAAACAAAAACAACTGATTCAGTGGAAAAACTAAAATACAGATCCAAAGGTACTGACTTCCGAAATTAAACTTGTTTTTCACTTCGTAGTGTTTATTTTGGATGTCGGTTGATTTTATTATTTCTGAAAAAAAAAAAAAATATTTTGCAGGACAAGGACAGTTTCTTTGAAAGTTATTCAAAGTCAAAGGATTTGTTAGTCTGATTTTTGGCATTCAACGTTAACATTTCCATGACGCTTTAAAAAAGAACGCCAAAAAACACCGTACTAACGAGGGTGCATCACCGGCTCGGCTTCTTTGATCTCAAAAAAAAAGGAAGATTTTTGTAAAATAAAATTCGGTAGATATTTTTTACGTCAGGCGTGCTCACTACTACAAAATCACATATATTTTGCTGCCCGACTGTGCTGAATTAGAGGGGCTCATGGCTCGTGGATAGCCGTACGAGTTAATGGTTAAGCTAGCTTGGCATGGTCGGTTCGTTAATACGTTGACATGTTCGGGTAGCAGAATCTGATTGATTCTGTTACCTATTTATATATATATATATATACGGGATATCAGGAAGGCCGGGCTGTTGCATCTGATTGCTGATTCGTGACTTCGTCAGCACGGGAATCCATAGTGGGCATTAAACTTCAGGAAACGTTGAAATAAATACGCTGTAGCGTTGACTGTTCACTATTTAAATTTTACACACTTTGACTTAAACAATTAAGGATTGCAGCAATAATTAACGATTTAGAGCCAATGGATTTGCGAGTGACCATCACGTGCAACGGCTGTCAACAACTGACTGAATTGACAGTGACACGACGTCGCCCGCCATGACAGACGCAACTCCATTCGGTGTTACCCGCTCTTAATTAAAATTACCATTTAGTTGAATTCAAATCGATTAATCGTTAAAAATAACAAAATAATGACCAATGATTAAAAAAATAACAAAATAAATTCCAACTCTCGAAATTAACTGATTTTCATTATTTAATAATGTCACGCGCCGTTATATACTTTATTGTACACCACAAAAATACACAACAAAAAACAAAGTACACTACAAAATATACAATTGGCGGCCTTATCGCTTTCCGCGATCTCTATCTCTAGATATCTCTATCTTCCTATCTACCTAGCCTTTTCCTAATTATATTGGGGTCGGCTTCCAGTCTAACCGGATGCAGTTGAATACCAGTATTTTACATGAAGCGACTGCCTATCTGACCTCCAGAATCCAGTTACTGTGTGACACAGTAGTCTTTGGGAAAACTGGTAGTCAGACTTTCGGGCTTCTAACGCCCGTAACGACTGTCAACCTACGAATTCGGATTGCTAAACCTTCCTAGGCATGACACCGGAACACAGACATGAATGCTGCTTGTGGTGACTGGTCGTGTTGCTGACCATGATTTTGTTATTGTTGCTAATAATTACCTACTTGTTTATTTATTTTGCGTCGATGGTCCTAGGTTATCATTTGTAAACACAATCCAGCATTGCTTATGTAAGCTATCACGCCATTTATACCAGGAGACTTTTATTTTGGTATATGCTTTGTTTACTTTTTATTTTTTTGTGCTTGAGTTAATTTTTCATTTTATTTGTTGGTATATTGGCATGGCTAGCTGACATAAATGACAAATTTTTAAGTTCTGTGTTTCGTAATGTTGATTACTTTGCCTAAGTATGTATAGAATCTAGTCTATCCGACTAATCAGACAGCTGTGCTGCTGGGGAGTTTGTTGCGCCACTTCTTCTTCCCAGCTAAAGCACTAGGAAGTGGTGAAAGGTGGGCGTTTTGGGGGACTGTCTCATGTAATTTGACGTTCGAAACGTGCTGATTCTCAGCCTAATTTGCATAAATGACTTTTGATTTTGATTTTGAATAAATATCGCTCGTACGCTACACCGGCGCGCGGCTCCGCGCCACTGTGATCGTTGCTTTCAATGCGGTTCCGGCGCGCCGGAACCGATAATCACAGTTCAGTAAGCAATTGCCAACGAAATTATCCGAGTCGTCTGCTTTTTATTCTAATACAGATATACCTTATGATGTTAACTGCTAAAAAAGTGTCACTTATAATATAATTCCTCCTTACCGATTTCGACAACGGCGACCCTTTGCAGTAATTATTTCCTGGCGTGGGCCCTTACATGACTTGCCAGACCGAGTTTAGTTTTCAATACCCGGTTACAACTATTGCAATATAGTTGGCCGGCAGAGTTAAAGGTATAGGGCCTAGGTGTCTCTTTACGTATTTTACGTTTTTCGCGTAGTGTATCGAGGCGCTTTTTTTTTCGAAAATTTCTAGTTACTTTTCTACAGTAAAACTATATTTTCTGTACGTCCCTCGGGAATCATCGCATTTCCGGATACAAACGAACTTTCCACCCATTTTTATATAAATTACATTAAGTTAAAAGAGTATTAAGAACTCTATATATACAGGGTGTTTGGCAGAACGTTGAACATACGAAAATGGTGAATAGGTGGGGTCATCTGCTACTTTCTCAGCCCTAATTTGTTTGGCCCTGGCCAAAAAAAAATGAAATAACTCTTAAAGGTTTTTTTTTTATAAAAGTAAATTACATACCATTAGAAAGGTCATACACTAGGAATGTTTTACTAGAATTGGAACTCCTCAATATTTTTTTTTGAATGCAAGTAAAAATTAAGATTTAAGTATTTTTTACATCTTTCTGTAAGTTTGAGGACTCATAATTTTTTGTCTAGCTAACATCTAACAAAAATATTACCTGTTTTACCCATTTTTAATAAAAATTACACTTTAAAGTGAGAAAGTGGTGAAACCAGAAGAAAGCAAAAAAAAAAAAAAAATATTCAGGGGCCAGGGCCACATAAATTAGGATTGAGTAAGTAGCAGATGACCCCACCTATCCACCATTTTCGTATGTTCAACGTTCTGCCAAACACCCTGTATATACTCCAAGTCGATTGAGAGCACTCTGCACCAAGTGCAAAGGGCAACTGATAGAAATCCAGCGACTATCGATACACGAAGTTTACCGAGGGACATTAAGGAAATAGTTGCACCGTACCTACTTAATTTATAAAGACGCACCAGAAACAAAATTCAAAGACTTTACTGAACGGTAGGTGACATTGATCTTAGGCCCCCACGCTCACCATCCCATTTGCGACCATACCAACGAGGAAATCAATAACTTTAGCAATGAATAAATCAGAAGCTCTCTATAAACACTTCTTGTTTCGGCATGAACTTTATTTATAATTTAATCTTAATTATAATTTATATTTTATTTTTATAATGAATGTAGGTAATTACTATTTTGCTTTACTAATTATTAATTTTGTTTACTGTAAAGTATATATGTATAAATACCGTATATTGCACAAAATCCAGAACCTAATGATTGGGAGAAGACATTGGCTCCTGTAACACGGGTGTTTTTACTTAGCACTGAAATCAGCGCTTCACTTTGTTTGTATACATACACTTTTTATGCCAATAAAGAATATATTTATTATTTATTTTAAGGAGCCGCATAGCACCCCTCTACGTCAAAAATTACTATTTTCCATACAGACTTTAATTCCTTAATTACCCCTTTGGAGGAGTGAATATTCAAAAAATTCACATTAAAGTTCTTACTTTCAGTAAATGCCTACGGAGCACTCGTGCAGAATTTCATGCCTCTTGACCCAGCGGTTAAGGCTTTGTGTCGTCAGTCAGTGAGTTAATTTAAGATTTGCATATGTATAGCTATTGCACGAGACTTCATCTGTGACCCAGGATAAGAAGTAGCCTTTCTCCTTCATCAGGTCATGGTCTATCTCCATGCCAAATTTCGTCTAAATCCGTTCAGCGGTTTTATAATGAGAGCGTAACAAACAAACACAGAAAACTCTCTTTTCTCTTAACAATATTACTAGCTACGCACGGCGGTTCTACCCGCATATGTCTCGATCCCATGGGAATATCGAGATGAAAATTTACTATGTCCCAATTCAAGCCATGGGCTACCCATCTGCCAAATCTGTTCAGCCGTTATAGCGTGAAAGCGTAACAAACAAATCCAGAAGAAGTAAAATATTTTCTCTTTAAGATGTTAAAGAATAACGATGTAAGCCAGTCTCCAAGTTTGCAGCGCAAAATGCAATAAAGTTTACACCCACGTACAAGCTATTTTAATGCGCAATATAATGAGTTTAGTCTTACCTGGAAACACTAATTAATATAAAGCACATCTCCTACTGAACTGAGGTGTCGTAAATAAAAATTATAGTAAAAATAGACGCATATTTTTCTTTACCGAGAAATCATATCATTCAAACCAAACCATCATTGCTTTGGCCTTTTCAACTTGAATTCTTGCCCATTTATTTACTTTCATAGAATTCCATTTTCTCGGTATTACGTGAGTGGGACGTTACAGAATTAGCAAACAATGTTCCTACTGATGGGACACAGGCATTCTCTCTGTGAGAGGAAGTGAGCCGAGAGATCCACCACGCTTGCCCAGTGGGGTTGTTGATACACATAACACACACACACACACACACACACACACACACAGACACAGACACACGCACGCACGCACGCACGCACGCACGCACGCACACACGCACGCACGGACGCACGCACGCACGCACGCACGCACGCACGCACGCACGCACACTGACACACTGTTGGTCACACTTGGTCGAATTTTCGGTTCTAGGACCTGCCGGTTTCCTCACGATATTTACTTTCACAGTTTTGAGAGCAATGGAAATAATATACGTAATTGTTTTAATTTATTTATTTTAATTTAGTGATGAAATAATTTTCACAAATTAAAGTGCCTACCTACCTGGGTCCTCGAAAGCCTCAGCCGTTTCCGATGGGGCACTGCTCCGCATTTAATTTAAGTAATTTACCCATCATAATTATGGACTCTGAGAGGTACAAGACAGATTTATACTCCATAGGTTTAGGTAGTTAAATGAAGGTAAACAAATCGTAAAAAGTGTTTTTTATAGTTGACACTTTCTTGTTATAAATACGGTGTAACAAAATCATATTTATTTTCGATTTATACTATACTTTCCTCTTTTATTAATAAATATTATACTTTATCATTTATTCTTAAACTACTTTTCCTAGATGTAATTACTTGAGCACGATTTTTTTGTTAGATTAATTCCAATAATATAATATTTTGTAATCTGCCTATTGTAGAGAGCCCAAAATGACAGGTTTCCTAAACCTTTTAGAAAATATAACGAATTTGCTAAATTGAAAAGTACAACTGTGTGTGATGCGTTTAGTCGGACTATGACAGCGCTCTCAACAATCGACATTTACGATTTTGCGAGTGCGTTTCAATTTTGTTAAATTGTGTTATTATAGCTAGGAAAATAATTGATGATACAACGGAACGATTTATTATTAATGTGACAGATAGTTCATCAGATTCTGATTCAGATTCCGAATAGAGCCTATTATTATATGACTGTTAATAATATGATTTTAACATTTGAAATAAAAGGTTTCGCATCTATGAGTCACGTGGTTTTTTTGTTTACCTTTATTTATCTACCTAAACCTATGGAGTGTAAGTAAAAATACTGGAAGTGGACGCCCGAAAAGGACATTATGGTGACATTAATCCCAGGTAACACAGACGTGCTGAATAAAGACTGAGTAAGAGCAATCATGAAGAGCATAAGCTGAATACTAAGCTGAATAACGGCTGAGTACACCGGTACATCGATTCAGCTGTTATTCAAACAAAACGGGCCTCAATTTTGAATGTATAACGCTGAATAACATCTGAGCAACATCTGAGTAGCAGCTTAAGAACGTGTCAATTAGCTTAATAACTTTTGAATAACAGCTCACATTGTTTTTATTAAGCTCTTACAACTGAGTTATTCAGCGTAGTCAAATTGGTAATTGTATTCAGAATATATAAAGCATTTTAATTATTGTTCACATTTTTGTTAACAATATTCATACAAATTGTGGATAGAATTCAATGAGATTAAATATTTTAACATCGACAGATGTCGAATTTAAATGTTGATTTGACATGGTGAACTTATAAAATTAGTAATGTCAATTTTGTCGTGTATTCATGACAAAATTACTATTGTATGTTTTTTTTTTCATTACTTCTGACGCGCCGCATGAATAATCAAGATAACAGATAATAAATAGTATTATTATACATACATACTAGGTCTGACAAATGTACTTGTGACGAAATAGCTAATACGAGCAATCTTAATCCAACAAAATAACATGGATCGGGTTGAAAATGTTGTAGTTGTAAGTTTAAGCAATTTGGTGATCTCGTAAATTCCTTTTGAGTATAAATTACAAAGACTTTTCATTAAAAGTCTTTGTAAAAATAAGAAAAATAAGTATTTTGTAATCAATCGATCGTCATTACGATCGATTGATTTGCTTTATAATGCCGAACAAAATTGCACATATATCTTGTTACTAAGCTATAACTTGAAAAAGAGTAGTCTCATCACACTAACTTCTGAATAACAAGTATATAGTTGATCACATTTCTACATTACTTAGATTTTTAGGGTTCTCTAATCGAACGAACAAAAATTTTTTTTATGGTGGAATCTTCCCGCCCGGCTTTCACTAAATTGCTTACATTTAAAATTTTAGCGTCTCTGTTTGAAGGTTTTTCGTGAAAAAAATTAAATCTGATTTATTTTTAAAATAGCAGATTTCGTGTGTGTGGTGTGCACTGGACCCTAGTTCAAGCCACCCGAAACTGTCAAATTTTCCAATCAACCTTGAACTTAATGCTTTAGCGATATAGATGAAAATCTATTAAAGAAAATCCTTAGCCAAATCCTTTTATTTATTTATTTATTTATTTATTTTATTATTAGTGCGACTTGTGTGATGAATTTTAAGGGTCCCCCTTAAAATTCTTAACGCTTAATAAATTCTGTATTTCTATCCTTCCCTCCTTTACGCTTAATAATCAATCACCGCAACATTATTATATAGACGTTATTTAGCATTACGCATTCCAGGTGACCTAAAGCTGAAAAACAGCCCCGTCGGTAGCATTTATCTGAATAACCATAATCTGTATTGCTATTATCAAAACAGTACTAAGCTAGTAGCGTTTGAAATAGCTAATTGCTGAATAAAGTATCACATTCTGAATAATGTTGTAGAATAATTCTATTATACAGCTTGATACTGAATAATTATTTTTATTTTATCTTTAAACTGGATAAGATTCTATGTTTTACTAATTATTCAGCTGCTGAATAAACAATATTATTTGTGTTTTTATTAAGCTTTTTTATTATGACAGTTCAAGACAACCCTGTACAATGCTAACCCCGATAAAATACACGTATCCCAGCACACAAACACTCCTTAATGCAATGACGCACTCTGTTGTTATTAAAGTCAGTAAAAAGAAAACACGTTATGGCTAAATCTGCGGCCCTTATTGTCAGAGTCTATTATGTGCGCCACAGCCACCGGATAGTGTGATACGAGCTGTCACCCTGTGCGTCACTCCGTCACCCCTTCGTGTCGCCTTAGGGTTTTATTTTAGTGATTACTTAGTTGTTTTTCTAATAAAAAATGCACCATTAGTCTTTTTACCTGACCGCGCTAAAAGGACGCTTATGTTTTTCGAGAGTATGATCTCATGTATGTGGATTTCTTTGGCATGATCTGTAGCCTAAACAGCTTGATGGATTTTACCTTGAGAGGCGTCGTTAGATTCGTCTCAATTGTTAGAGTGACACAGGTTAATATTAAAATGGCCAATTTTTGGCGCCATATAGGTATACATCTTCATTTTTTTTTCTCAAAACCTGTCGAGTGGAATATCAAAAAGGGTTTAATAAATAGGTCTTATTAACGTCAAAAATCGGAGGCAACAAAGGTTTTTATTGTTAAACTAGCTGTGCCCGCGACTTCGTCCGCGTGGAATAGTTTTTACTATTATTTATATATCAATAAAAATAAATAAAAATTCTAAAATAAAAGTAGCCTAAGTTACTTCTTATTACATCAGCTACCTGCCAGTGAAAGTCCCGTCAAAAACGGCCCAGCCATTTCAGAGATTAGCGGGAACAAACAGACAGACCGACAGACAAAAAATTAAAAAAATATGTTATTTTGGTATATGTACCGTATATGTATTCATATGCATGTAGCAAAAAGCGGTTATTTTAATATTACAAACAGACACTCCAATTTTACTTATATGTATAGAAGATGTATAGATTTAAGATGTGCCCTGCGACTGCATGAGATTGCATATTGTATTCAGTACATATAGTCAACTTCTTATAACAAAAACTTCTTGTTTCCATCTTTTTAATAATCTCTAAATAAAACTAAATATAATGACTTGGCCATCGCATGAAAACACAGTGTTTAAGGCTCGTGCAGACTAGCGCGACGCGACGGTCGCGTCGCGACACTCGTAGAACAATTTCTATGAAAACTTAATGGAAATTGTTCTACAAGTGTTGCGTCGCGCCGTCCGTCGCGGCTGTTTGAAGAAGCCTTTAACTCACAAGTAATACATATTTTATTAAATTAGATTGTTAAGTGCGATTGCCAAGTTTATGTATATGTATTTATTTAAAACATAAAATATGTTGTTAGGTTAGTTAATTAGAATAGAATAGAACAGAATAGAATATTTCTTTATTTTGAAAAAATATGTATATATATAATTACGTAATAACGTAAGACAGAAGGACCCTTAAGTAGGAACTGAATAAATTAACCGACTTGGTATTACATGGATCTCACAACTTTTTAGGGTAAAAGAACTGAGTTGCGAGACTTGGTTATTTTAGAAGTTATGTTTTTGATGGCATCTCATTTCTTTTTGTAGATTATACTCGTACATTACAGGTACACTAATCAGTGTTAAAGTTATTTTTCACTTTTTAGTGTTTTTCGGAAGTCGGCTGTTTTTTTTGGAAAAAGTTTTTATTTTTCACTTTTTAGTTATAGTACCTACCTCACTAATTCGGCATTTCATCATCCTTGGGGTCAAAACAATGCATATTTATGCGATAGCAGCAATCACGGTTTATTTACTGTTATTTTTTTAAGAGTTCCGTTGTCTGTCTCCGAAACGCATCATCAGATCTATATAAAATTGAAATGGGACTATATATTTCGGATAAAACCACACGGGATGCACCAGCTTTCAAATAAAAAAAGAATCATTAAAATCGGTTCACCCAGTCGAAAATTATGAGGTAACAAAAATAAAAAAAACATACAATGGAGTTGAGAACCTCCTCCTTTTTTGAAGTCGGTTAAAAATAATCTCCTCTGCCAATAAAACTAAAACCCCTAAAACCTATTAAAAAAAACACATTATAAACTTAACAGAGGTTTTGTTCGGTTGCCTTTGATAACTAACCTTAGCGAGAATTTAAGTTCACAGCATATTTATTAACGTATTAAACACTACTAATATGGTCGCCAAATGTACGAAATTCGACAATAATTAAAAAAATATTAGTTTTTTCCACTTCTTCTCCATATAAACTTTAACTGTGCCAAATTTCACGCTCCTCCATCCGTGTAACTTTCGTAAAAAGGGGTACAAAGTCTTTGCTTCATATATTAATTCTTAGTTTTTGCTTCCCTTATCGTAGATTCCTGAGGCCTTAGCGTGAATTTCATTTAACCATCTCGATCAAACGTATCGAGCGTGTTCGGCGCTTCTATTGGTCCGTCACTAATCCAGGGCCAATCGGAGCGCCAAACTCGCTCGATGCGTTTGATCGAGATGGTTAAATGAAACTCGCAATAAGGCCTCTGATCTCTATTCGTTTTGTGTTGTCCTACACGATTACTGACAAATGCGTGCACTGACTGAACAGGTCCACAATGTGTGGTTGTTTCCTCAAAATACCTGAGTCTTCATATGATCTGACCAAGATTATGTCTGAGCTTTAAAAGAGACTGCGACCTCTGAGTTTGTTTCGGCTTTTCTGCTCAGAGTAGTCAGCTAGGAAACGCCGACCTCATGTAGTTTTTAAAATATGACTGACATGTAAAAATGTACCTTACATACTTACAGAAATAAAATAATTTATCATTCGTATTTAGTAGTAATGGTAGCCTAGTGGTAACAGCCACGACTTAAGAGTTGTAGGTCGTCGATTTTAACTCAGGAAAATTATGTCAGTACCACTACTCTCAAAACGGTGAAGGAAAACATCATGAGGAAGCCGGCATGTCGTCAAACCAAAAATTCGAAGACGTGACGTTTACCAAACCGCACTGGTCCCGCGTGGTGCGGTCTACTTCTCTAACCGAGAGAAGGCCTGTGTTCCAGCAGTGTGAACATTAAGTCAGAGTATGCATGAGTTCTAAATAAAAATATGTAAATTACAATATACAGTATGTTAGGTTAAACGAGGGGCATACTTTAAGAGGATGCGGTAGGAACTCATGAAAATATACATCTTTATATACAACGTGTAACGGAAAGGGTATATACATACCAAACGCACGGCTTCTTTGGATGATATCAAACGATATTGGCAGGGTTTTTTAATTCTATCTCTACATGTTCGGAAGTTAAGAGAATTTTTAGTACATTGATAACAGAAACCGAACTTTTCAAATTGAAATAAACACATCAATCGGAAGAGATTTATCGTGATTACGTAGTGCGGCGACACGTTTGTTATGATTTGAATTTAAGAAACATATGAAACCGAAAATTTGGTATCAATTCTTAGAGTATTTTATTTTGTGCTGAAACTATGTGTAGTAATTATATACCAGCTGTTATATTTAGTGCTTAAGGATAGCAATAGGGTTTCTGTAATACCCTGTATAGAGTAGACGCCAAATATATAAAGAAAAAATCCACTGTTCCTTACATTTTGTCCAGTTATGCGAATATGAATGTCTAGAGCGGCTGGTTTTATTTTCGCATTTCAGTGTTGGTCCCTTAGTAAAAGATTTTTATTTGCATACGCACTACATTCTCTTAGAGTATGTCGCTCGTTGAATATAACACACTGTATAAATCATACGCCTGTCATTGAACGACCCCGTTACAATAGTTACCTTTCTATAGAAATTACAATTTTTATTGCCATTCCTGTTCAAATAAAAAATTCACCCTAGTTTTTATATTTTCCATTCGACCTATTACGATCGGAAAAGTCCGGCCAAGCCAGTATTATTCCAGGGCAGCCATTATCTAATAGCAAACGGACCACTACCGGAACAAGAAACCATTAAAAAAAAACCTCGGATGGTGGATTTCATTAATTGCAATATTCAGTTTATTCAGGCTTTTAAAATATACTCTTATTTAAATTCGATTTGAAACTGAGCTACATATTGGTACAAATAAAAATTCGATACCATTTATTACAACGGACTTTTTAACTGAACTGTTTTTATTTGCATCAATTTGCTTTTATTTGATGTGTACATCAGAATAGCAATTTAGCAGATACCTAAAGTTTTTTTTTAAATCACAGCCCAATAGTAGACTGGTAACGTTTAATGTTACCTATATAAGGTGTATCTATTCATACACGAAATATCTGAAAGGGTCATTGTACTCATCATTATGAACAACTTTTAATATGGGACCAAACCTGAAATCGCGAAAAAAATATCAGCTGTTCCCTACATTTATGTTCGCATATCTCGTCAAAATGTAGGGAACAGCTGATATTTTTTCGCGATTTCAGGTTTGGTCCGGTAGTAAAAGTTGTTCATAATGACGAGTACAATGACCCCTTCAGATATTTCGTGTATGAATAGATACACCTTATATATTCGGACACCGATCCACATGGTCTTCACATGATCTGACCAAGATTATGTCTGGACTTTAAAAGAGACTGTGACCTCTGAGTTTGTTTCGGCCTTTCTTCTCAGAGTAGTCAGATAGGAAACGCCGACCTCATCTAGTTTAAAAAAATATGATTGACGTGTACAAGTGTGTACAAACTTACTTACAGAAATAAAATCATTTATCATTTATAAACAACGGTAGATTACATAACATACATACATAAAATCACGCGTTCTTCATATGGTGGTAGGCAGAAACTATAAAACGCCACCTGCATACCTGCCACCTTTACATATTCCTTTGTTTCTTTCATACACCAGGCACCCTAATTGAACACACTATTAATCAGAACCTGAATAACTTTGAAACTTATTGTAAATCCAATTCTTCATATGTTTATATAATTCGTATGCTCAACAACTTAAACAACTAACTAACAAATACGAGTGCCACCAGCGCCTAAACCAGGTAGGTAGCCTCAATAAAATTACCATCTATGTTATTGGGTTTAGTTTCCGCACTTAGTCCTTTAAGTGGACCATTGTGCGTGAGCCATGGCGGCCATCGGTGGTTATTCCAGCCAGCCCACCTCCCTCCAGAAGTTAGCTATTTCTCCTGGTCTATTGAGAACATCCGTGTAGAATTTGGGCGCTCCGAGGGTTTCTGTTCTAGTCTGGGCTACGCCTGTGCATTCGAAAAGAACATGCGCAACGGTTTCTTCAGCCTCCATGCAGGCCCTGCACAGGGGGCTGTCCGTTATGCCTATTGTGTGGAAGTGTTTGTTTAGTGAGCAGTGTTCCGTGATGGTCCCAGTCACCAGACGCAGATCCTTTCTGTCCAGGCGTAACAGACGTCTGGTTAGCCTGCCATTTAAATACGGCATTGCTTCCTTAGACTGCCTGTAGCCTGGTGTCGAGGTCCACCAGCTCTCCGCTTGTGTGTGGGTGTGGGTTAAGTAAAATTACCATTCAACGGATCCAAGGACACAGCGGCTCGCCAGGTAACGATGCAGCCGATGAACTTGCCAGGAGGGGGTCGAGTATGGCACCAGTGGGACCAGAACCCATCGCGCCTCTCCCCTTCGTGTATATACGTACTCTGGTAAGAAAACGAACCAGGGACCAACATCACAAGTTATGGCTGGACCTACGTGAGTGCAGGTAGGCCAGAGAAGCACTTCCCACGATCGATACCCGCCTCACAAAACAAGTTCTCCGTCTAACTAAACCACAGCTGCGTACAGTAACAGCAGCTATAACTGGCCATGGGTCATTCAACAAACATCTCTTTGTCATAGGAGTAACAGACAGTCCGCTGTGCAGGGCCTACATGGAGCACGACGAGACAGCAGCGCACGTGCTGCTAAACTGCCCGGTGGTCGCCAATTACAGGGTAAAATACTTCGGTAACCCAGGTACACCAAGCCAGCAACACCAAGGCGTTGCTGGCCTTTGTCGAGGAGCTGGGGTGGATCGAATGAGCGATTCTCCCACCTGTACGCAAAATACGCGCTTTGACGTGGAGTTGCGGACAACAGCCCGTATTACCTACAACCGATTCCGACTGATAGTGAAAATACGCAATTACCTCTCTGGTCATACACGTATGCCTCTGGCCTTTCTGAAGAACATCACCAATAGGGACACTATATGTCCTCCTAGGGCGTCCCGGGGTTTACACTCACATCGGCCTTGTATTGTGCATCCTCAACAAGACAAACCATTTAAGCATACTCTTTTAATTTTTGTCACTACATCTTTCGTTTAAACCGCACTGTGGTCTTACCACATCATTCCTCCTTTGCCTATCAGTCACAGTCACACCACACGTGCTTCGCAAGGTACGCATTTCCACAGCGTTTATTTCGCATTCATGCTTTTGCGATAGCCAAAATTCATTGCGTTAATTAATGGCCAACCAATAAGTGGAGTGAGTAAATAAGTTAGCCGCCCTTCATTGATCCTCTCAACAAGACCAAATTCTCTAAACACACTCCTTTCAATTTGTGTGACTGCATTTTCTTATAAACCCCACCGATCACATCATTCCTCAGCCTATCATTCATAGTTACATCACACATGCTTCGCAAGGAACGCATTTCCACAGCATTTATTCAAATTTCATGCTTCTTTTGCCGCACCCAAAATTCACTTCCTGAGTTCCACCCAGTCGTGCCTTTTTGCATATCAACTGATGGTTCAAAATCGCATCTGTAATACAAATATTAACGGTAAATAAACACAGTAAAACACAGTAATTATAAATCGACCAGTATTCATCCATTAATTAGCCGTGTCCAATTAATTAATTAATATTATTATTTGACGCCCTGTATAAAATTTCACACTGTACATAGCTTTAGGATAGATACAGCTGTATGTTGCTAGCAATGAAATGAGAGAAAATGTAAAGTCATATTAATTAAAACAAAGTACACTTTGTAACCAAGCATTAACATACAACATAGCATACAAATAAGAGGATTATATCCCAAGACAAGAATGCTTGGAAACATGCCTGTCCTGCTTCATAGGAAACTTCTGGGATTACTTTAACTCATACTCAAAAAAATTACTTGTTGAATTATTTTAAAGGTGTAACGGTGGAGTTTCTTGCCCATTGTTCTCCATACGAACTACCTTATGGAAGAGGCAACACATCCTCAAGAATCAAGTCTGTTTTTCAATAATTTTGACGTTCAAATTTGCCTTTTTTGTGCTTATTTGAAACTAGCTTTTGCCGCGGAGGACGATACCAGGGTAAAAAGTATTCTGTGTTAATCCAGGTTATAATCGATCTGTGTGCCAAATTTCATCCAAACCGTTCAGCCGTTGTAGCGTGATTGAGTAACAAACATCCAAACATACAAACTATGACATTATAATTAGCTGAAGCAGAGCTGAAGCTGAGCATTAAATTTTATTAGCTGCAGGAATACACGGTGACCTGTTTCGTTGGTTTTCATCATATATAGATAACCGAACGCAAGCTGTAGTCCTGCGTGGATACACGTCCGGTTGGAAAACTGTCCCATCTGGAGTGCCTCAAGGTTCCATCTTAGGGCCATTATTGTTTACAATATTTATCTCGGACATAAAGAACTGCTTTGCGAATTCTAATATTCTACTATATGCAGATGATATGAAGGTTCTTAAGTCTGTACGTACATTGTCTGATACCGAGCTGCTTCAGTCAGACCTGGACAGATTCTTTTCATACTGCAAAACAAATAAGTTACAACTCAATGTATCCAAATGTTTTCACGTGGTATACACGCGCCGCAAAAATACTATCGGTTCAGGATATACACTAGATGGTACGTACATAAGTAAGACAAGCAGTATCACAGATCTTGGTGTAGTACACGACAGCAAATTACTTTTCGACGATCATATAGAAACCATTGCCAAGAAGGCTTTCAAGGCCCTGGGCTTTATTACTAGAGCTTGTTCTAGCTTTCGATCTCTAAAACCAGTAAAAGTCCTCTACTGTTCCATTGTACGCAGCCACCTCGAGTACGTTTCCCAAGTCTGGAACCCTCAATACGAGATTTATAAATCTCGTATTGAATCCGTTCAGAAGAAGTTTTTGCGTTACTTGGATTTTAAGGCAAAGCGATTCTCATTGGACTATGAACACCGTTGCAAGCAATACCATTTCTTACCGTTGAACATGAGACGTAATATTAGTGACATATGTTTTTTGGTAGGCATAGCAAATGGCTCGATTGATTGCCCGGAACTACTTAGCAAAATACTTCTTCGCACGAATCAACTTAACCTACGCACACGACCTCTGCTGCAGGCACCATGCGCATCGACCAATTACAGGCGCAACGCCTTCTTCATTCGTAGTGTAAAAGCCTTCAATAGCTTACCATTGCACCTGGAGATTGATCTATTCTGCACCAACGCACACAGTATTAGAAGGATCCTTAACAAGGAATATTTTGGGGACAGTCATGAAAAATTAGGAATATAAACTATAATGTTTTGTGGTTAATTGTGGTAATTTAACAGTTTTGGTTTCGCACGACTTGACTAATTAATTAATTAAGTCTTTGTTACATTTAGTTATAACTTTATTTTTATTTTGTTCTTTTGATTTGTGAATTGCTGTAACCAACATAGTCAACGCATAGTACTTGTAACTTGATGTATATATGTGGAAGCTTGTAATTTAGCAAATTTTTCTTGTCTACAAATAATTTTTAGTCTGTTATTAGTCTGTAAGCTTTCTGTAAGAATAAATAAATAAAAAATATATAATATTAATAGGAAGTAGGATAAAGGATTTGACTTTGACTTTGCTTACTTTGCTTTACTAAAAACCAATCAATGCTGCAGATCAACCCAGCTGCCACTATAATACTTAGCACCTGTATGTTTGTTTAACGCTGACTGAAATTTTGTCATTCACAAAAATTTTGGAGCTTAGTTAGACTAAAAGGTTTAATTGTACTTTTCAAGTTTCTTTTTTTGACGGTTAAATTTTATATGCAAAAGGTTTTTTTTTTAATTTTTGGGTGGATTTTGTTTTAAATTTTAAATGGGACCAACTTCAAAGTATGCCTTTTCCAATAAAAAAACAATTTTCAATATCGGACTAGTTACTCAATAAAAAAGTATTTTTGATCATACATAAAATATATATGTAGTTAAATTTTATACCTACGCGTTGATTTAAAAACCTTCTCCTTTATTTCGTGGTATAACGCCATACAATGGCACGAAGCTCAGTTGCTTCCCAAGAACCGCAAGTAGATCTAACTTGATAATTCATTCCCAACACAACAAAACAACTCCCACGCGACAGTCACTCAGTGTTTTGTCTTTCAGAGAGACTAGAGGATTTAATTACAAACCTAAGAGCTTCAGAGCTCAAAGACATTTCACAACCCGCTGAGAAGACTGCATGCGGCAGGGAAGAGAAATGTTAATAGGATAACTTAAATAACCCTGGTTACTGGTTTAGCTTAATCACGTAATTATTTTCATCCGACTACGGAGAAGCATAAATAACGGTTATTATTTTGACCGGTATTTATTTATATGTGTTCATCTGTTCTCGCATAACTTCTAAACTGCTTATTATAATTTGAGTGATGAGGTATCGTTGGAAACGTCTTGACCGTCCGCAGGTTAAAATTTATCTGACGTCATATTAAATTGAAAATGGCGCCCTCTAGAGGACATAAAGTGATGAACAAAAATATTTAAAAACCGCGACTTTCGGATGAGAATATTTTTATAGGATTTACATAGGTTTGCCTGCCGAATCTGCTTATAATGATCCCACTCATCGAGCCTCCACTCATCGAGAGGGACTGGGCTGTTGTCTACCACGCGGGCCCAGGGCTCCAATTCTGTATCGTTATAATGATTCCGCGCGGAATCTTACTACGTTTAAACTACGTCAATATCGTGTTTTGTAGAAACCAATGTAACGGTAAGGAATCGAAATATCATATTCTGTATGTTCCAAGACAATTTGTAGAAATTTATTAGCAGATGTCGTGGTGTGTCTTTCACCTGTTTTACTGAAAAAAAAAACAGTTCCTGACGGACACGATGTTCTCATAGATATATTGACAAGGTACCGTCATAATATTAATATCTTTGAACCGTTCCCTTAGAGAATCTCGAAGGGTTCCGTAGTTGGGACGAATTTAGCGAGGTCTCTTGACTCTAACAGAAATGAGCAACAAACGGATCCCTTAATCGCAAAACACGCAATATTTTTGAAAGAATTATCCAACAACACCCTTCACCATGAGGTAGACGAGATTTTTTTTTTAAATCAAGATTTTATTTAAATAATAATATTTTATTTCATAAAAATCACAAAAAAAAAAATCTACATGGGCACTTATGAAACGTCCCAAGCTAAGTGCACGGTTCCGCTTGTTTATTTCCTGTGAAGAAGAGCCGGCAAGAAAGTCCACGGGTAGTCTTTTTAACCGACTTCAAAAAAGGAGGAGCTTATTAACCGACTTCAAAAAAGGAGGAGATTATCAATTCGAAGGTATGTTTATTTTTTGTTTGTTACCTCATAACTTTCGATTGGGTCAACCGAATTTTATGATTCTTTTTTCTTATTTTAATTTCAGATGATGCGTTTCGGAGACAGACAACGGAACTCTTCAAAAAATAACGGCAAATCAACCGCGATTGCTGCAATCGCATAAATATGCATTGTTTTGACCCCAAGGATGGATGAAATTTCGAATTAGTGGGGTAGGTACGATAACTAAAAAGTGAAAAATAAAAACTTTTTCCATAAAAAACAACCGACTTCCGAAAAAACACTACAAAGTGAAAAATAACTTTAATTTATTATATTATAAATTTTAAGGCGGTGACAAAAAAATTAAATACATATCAAAAGTCACCGCCTTCAGAAATTGAAGTTATTTTTCACTTTGTAGTGTTTTTTCGGAAGTCGGTTGTTTTTTTTGGAAAAAGTTTTTATTTACCTATTTTATTTTAGGTACCTCTTTGTCGGCGTGACTAATATGCGTATGCCAAATTACAGCTCTGTAATACAAAGAATCTCTGAGCTATTAGCTGGGGACTGGCAGAAGGACCGACATAGCGGATTCCTTGTTGATTAAGGAACGCTAAAAAATTGAGCCCTGTGGAACTCCCATACTGACAAAAGAATCCAGGATGATGACTATAGAACCCTACAAAATGTTATTTTTGGCATAATCAGCTTAAAATGTTGCCAATGCTAGGAGCTTAGGACACATGCCTCCTCTCTGTGAGAGGGAGTGGGCTGTAATCCGCGGTGTGTGTTGAACTTCGAAAATAATCCAATAAATTTCCGCTGACGGTAGGAACACTAAGTGCAAGATTTAAGTGTAGGATTAGTCAGTGTAAACTAGTGTTAAAAACCTCTGAGTGGGAAGAGTTTATTTTTTTAAATTTCGTTCATGTATGCGCAACCGCGTGCAGGCAACAGCGGTTAGAACTATTTGCACCGGATTTGGGTATCTCGAAACCGTGAACGTCTTTTTGAACGACATAATTCAAATGGAACATGGACCTGCATTCTGATTTCCGCTTAGGTTTATTGCCATTTTTAACGGATTTAAAAAGGAAGAGGTTTTCAATTCGACTGTTTTTTTTTTTGTAAGTATGTGACGCGATATCTCCAGCAATTGTGGATAATTTCGAATTTTTAATGGAGAAGGTAATGCTTCAGGGTTGGTCCCATATAAATTTAACTTTGCTTGGGAAGTTTTTGAGTTAGCTCAATAATACGTATTTTATGATGTTATAATATTTCCCTCACTGTTACTGTTGTTTACATAGCAAGTAGGTACCATAACTATTTATTTCGGAGTCGGTTGAAGTTCTTTGGATTTCGATCGCGCACTGAATTTTCAACGCACTGCTTAGCGCCGAATTTTGAAAAATCGAACAGAGTGCATCCCAACGCGTCGAACGAGTTGAAAATCGAACAGTGTGTAAATACACTGTTCGGTTTTCAACTCTGACGTCGCACAGTGGAACGAATGTATGGGAGCGGTTGGACGTAGACATGTCCGAAAAAAAAGAGTAAAATTATGCCAAACTAATGATGCCATCTTATTCGATTACTTAATGCCTTCATAACTTGTGGTGATGAATTTCTTCATAACTCCCATATTTCGGGAGTAATTTGAGAAAATGTGAAATTTTACTATGAAAATGAGTGTATCGAGCTCTCTCCCTCCTGATTCCGGGCTTGTTTCAAGTAGCGGTCTCTAATATCATAATGCTAATACTAAGAGCTATATTTAATACTAAGACACATAGTGCGCCAAATGTGCACTTTCTGGGATAAAGAGTGATGTTTATTTTATAACACAATTTTTTTATTTTTTGTTTATTTTGTTGATTAAAACCGTTTTTCTAAAGGTTTACCTTATTACAATAACATTTCTGAGCAGCCAATTAGAGAAGATATAAGCTAATTAGGATATATAATTAGGGACTTAAGGTTTACATATAAAACTGATGCACTAATGATTACTGATAAGAACATTGCTATTATTTAATTACTAAATGGCTCTTAATACACTAATTTAGCATGCATCATTTACTAATTATCACAATAACTAATTACCTTGCAATATTTAACAAAGGATACCTGGGATACCTGGATTTTATATAAATAGGTCACTATTAGTAACTTTAAAATCAGTGTTGATTTACACCTCGTTGTATCCAAGCTAATCTCGCAATGTATTTTCCAAATTTTAATACAAATCTTGATATTCACGTTGCTTTATGCGCACGCGCACATAAAGATTTACGCGACTTTAACTATTTGTTCAGTGTTTTAAAAGATAACAGTTGTGTTCAGTTATGTGAAAGTGCTGAAACAAGTTTAAAAGACTGGTGTCGTCGATTTTGCTACCGCATTTATGCAAAATGGACACAGTCTGGAAGAAGCACAGATAAGTTTCGGAAGAAACATGAGATTTGGCTACAGGCTGCAATTCAATGGCCGGAATTACAGAATGAAAATATGGAACCTTCTACAGAAAATATAAGTGACGTCATCGAGCCCATAATTTCTCCTGCTAAATCTGATGCTTCAACTTGTACACATCCTAGTCCTCGTAAATCTTTTGAGGACCTTAGTAACCGGCAAAAAAGAAGACGCACTGAAGATAGTCTTTCATGCAGCAGTAGCAGCGCTGAAATTATGTTTTCGGCCGAAAGGGCGCTTCAAAAGGCAGGACAAAGCGATACAGCTTATGTTATGAAATACTTGACGGAGAATCCAGAAGAGGCCTCAAAAATCAAAGCCTTCATTGAAGGTAAATCAATTCAGGTACGGGAAATATCCCCTTTGAAGGCATTGGCTCTTTATGTATCGATGAACTTATCGAAATGGCGCTATAACACTCTTCGGGATTTCAACACTCAAGAAGGAGCTCTTCAATACCCGAGTTACTACATGTTGGTTAAAGAAAAAATTAAGTGCTATCCGGCCAAAGAAGATCTCACAGTTACAGAGAGCTCTGCAAAAATCAAATTACAAGCCTTGATGGATTTAACCTCAAGAAGACTTATTAGGTCGTTAGAAACCCCTGTTGATCCCAATCAACAGCTCGTATTGACCAGCAAATGGGGTTTTGACGGATCATCTAGCCAAAGCATTTATCATCAAAGGACGAGTGAAGATGAGCAAATCGATCTTGCTAGTAATTTTATGATTAGTCTTGTACCACTGCGGCTCGTCTCAAAAGGTGTAACAATTTGGGAAAACGAGCGACCATCTTCCACTTCATTTTGCCGGCCAATATTGTTTAAGTTTATAAAGGAAACCAAAGAAAATGTGCAGAGAGAGATGGCTGAAATCGAAGCAGAGATTGAAGCCTTAACTCCATCCACCATCACTGATGGAATTAGTGTCAAACACCAACTGCTGTTGACAATGATTGATGGTAAAATTCATTCCATTATATCCAATACAGCAGCTTCAGTGTGTGACATATGCAAGGCTTGTCCTAAAGAAATGAATAATTTAGAGTTAATCAAAGATAAACACGCAAACGAGGACATGTATAAATATAGCTTAAGCACCCTTCACGCTTGGATTCGCTCAATGGAATGCTTATTACACATTTCCTACAAATTAGACATAAAATCATGGCAAGTAAGGGGTGATATAGCAAAAAGGCAAGTTGATGACAGGAAGAAAAGAGTTCAAGAGGCTGTAAGAAGAGAAACGGGCTTACTTCTCGATGTTGTGAAACAAGGCAGTGGATCCACCAACAATGGCAACTCGGCAAGGAGATTTTTTGAAAACTACACTAAATCTGCTGAACTGACCGGAATAGATGCTATGCTTTTAAGAAAAATCTGTGTGATCTTGCAGTGTATTTCATCAGGAGAGAAGATCAACGTAACTAAATTCCGAGAGTTCTGCTTTGATACTGCTAAGCTTTACGTGGAGTTATACCCATGGTATTATATGCCTTCTTCACTTCATAAAATTTTAATGCATGGGCCAGACATAGTTCAGAACATGTCAATTGTGCCCATTGGTTTTCTATCCGAAGAGGCATCTGAGGCTAGAAATAAAGATTTTAGAAAATATAGAGAGGGGCATTCTCGAAAGCATAGCAGTATCTCATGTAATGAAGATATTATGCACAATCTTTTACTGTCTTCTGATCCACTTGTTACAAGTATCCGTCCAAAAGGAAATAAGTTTGTAAAAAAATCTTCTTTTAAGGAATTTTATGAGCTTACGGATTCTGAGAAAAGTGATATCGAATTTGTTAACATAAATGATTTAGCGGACATCGATTCTGAATTTGAATTAATTGATGATGATGATGATGACGAAGATAATTAAATGATGTTATTGTTTTAAAATGTGTAACTTAGTAAATTAGAGCTTACATCTTAATTATTTATTGTACTTTTAATGAAACTAGGTAATTTATTATCAACTTACTTAAAAGTCATACTCTCATCAGTTCTTGTGAATATTTTTGTTAATATATATTTCTGTATATATATATAATATATTTATAGACCTCTTAATAAGTCTGTCTGCGGTTTAAAGTAAATACAAATGGGGAAAAAACGTTTTTTTTTTTTAATTTTCATTTCCTTTTATCCCAGAAAGTGCACATTTGGCGCACTATGTGTCTTAGTATTAAATATAGCTCTTAGTAATAGCATTACGATATTAGAGACCGCTACTTGAAACAAGCCCGGAATCAGGAGGGAGAGAGCTCGATACACTCATTTTCATAGTAAAATTTCACATTTTCTCAAATTACTCCCGAAATATGGGAGTTATGAAGAAATTCATCACCACAATTTATGAAGGCATTAAGTAATCGAATAAGATGGCATCATTAGTTTGTCATAATTTTACTCTTATTTTTCGGACATGTCTACGTCCAACCGCTCCCATACATTCGTTCCACTGTGCGTCGCGTCGAGTTAAGTCACGTCGCGATGGCGGGAGCCTTAAATTGTGTTTTCTTTTAATCTGATTGCTTGCAGGCCATTGACCTTCGGCCATTGAACGATGAAAAGCTTTTTTGGTCCAGGTTTTTATTTCTGTAACCAACACGTGGGTAGAATATTGCTTGCTGATTTAATTTGACCCTGTATAGATACTAATACACATAAAACTTGTTATAGTACCCAGCTACTTACAACCAGCCTGATTGCTACAATATAAGCTCTCTAATCTTTGTAGATCCACTAACTCTGAAGTGTAAACTAATTTTGCCTCTAACTGATAGTCCCTCCTGGTGCAAGTTGGCAAGATTGCAGCCAAACTGTAAACAGTCGTCGAGACTATTGGTCCAACGGTTTAACAAACAGCGTTGCCAGATTTTGTTTTGGGAAAATCGGGGTTTTGAAACCTTTTCAGTGAAAATTCGGAAATACTTCGTCGAAAGTGGGATATAATAATAAAAAACCCGGTCAATTGTGTGCCACACACGGGTTCCGTAGTTGGGATGAGTTTATCCCAAGTACAAACGGTTTGCAAAATATGTTCTAACACACATTCCAATTTCTAATTGCTTAGGTAAGTTGGTCGACTTAGTACATATTACTTGTTATCTTGTTATGGGTATTTAGCTGTGATAGTTTTCCTTTTAACTTCGGTTTATCTACTATCGTGTCACATATCTAAAAGAAACCATTTATTTGAGTTACAAATTAAGTTTACAATAACGATAAATTCAATAGAAAATGAAGCTTACCAGTATCAATAACTGTTTGGTTTACCCTGAAGGTAAGAGAAGTTTTTTTTCTTTCCCAAACAGTGGGACTGAGCCTGCCCCGGGGCTACCTAACAACCGAGACGTCCCGCCAAAATCAGGACGTCTGGCAACGTTTAACAAATACAGATTTTGTATTCGAAAATCGAGTAAGTTCGTTAGGCCCTTTGTTCAATTATCGTACCTATGGTTGGGCTATATGGTCCTCGATGGCTATTGGAAAGCTGTCAATACCTACCAGAATATTTAACTATTTCCCGCGAGATTTCGACGAGCGACGACACATTTATCAGAACATTAATTAACAATTTTCCGCGAGATATCGACGCACGACGACGCATTTAACGCGTAACTTTTTTTTTGGCTTCGTTGGTCATTCGTTATTGTTACCATTTATCGCCTAATGGTCGAAATTCGACATTCATGAGTTTGGTTTTATTTCACTATTTCTTTAATTTTGGTGATTTCAATCATTTAAATCAAGTATTGATTTGACATGGAAGGGGTCAGAAAAAATATGTCCTCGTAACCACTATCTTCAAAATGTTTCGGACATAACCTCGAACTTCGTTTTATTAGCTGACCCTTCAGCTGGCAGCTGGCAGCTGATCCCATGGGATCTGGAGGCAAAGGTCCTCGCGCACACTTGGGAGTGGCGCGAGGAGGCCAAACGCCGGGGCGTAACTCCGCTGCCGCGGGAAATCGCGACACGGCGGACAGAGCTCCGGCAGGATCTCATGGCGACGTGGAAAGTGCGATTGTCGCAACCCAGTGCTGGGCACGCCACGATTGCGGCGGTAAGTCCCCTCTTTGAGGAGTGGCTTGAGAGGCGGCATGGCGTCCTCACCTTCCGCCTGACACAGGTCCTCACCGGACATGGCTGTTTCGGGAGGTTCCTGTTTCGGATAGGGCGGGAGGAAATGCCCGGGTGTTTCCATTGTGAAGATCGCCCAGAGGACACGGTGGAGCATACAGTGGAGGTCTGCCCGGCTTGGGCGGAGCACCGCCGTGTCCTCATGGAGGTGACCCTGGTCCAGGCCATGGCCATGCAGTACATGCGCCCTCACAGCCGTGGCCTTCGCAGGAGATGCCCTGGGCGTCGGGAATCCCAGGCTGATTCCCGGCCACCGTAGGCACGGGCTTGCGGACGGCGAGTAACGGGTAGCTCGCTGTCCGGTAAGGACCAAGCCCGGGTCGACGGCGCGTTGTGTTCCACGCGCGCCTTAAAGAGATGTCAGCAGCAACAGATGGGGCCCGCAAGGGCCGATGCCTGCCAGGGGTGCGGGTTGTTCGAAAGAGATACTGTGGCCCCTGGCACACAGGCAACTGAGGGAACACGGGTGGGTTTTAGTCAGTAAAAGTCTGACTCGCCCTCCTGCTCCACTCAGAGCGGGAGAAGTTATTTGATGATTTCACACCCAAAACAAAAAAGAAAAACCCTTACCTAATTTTGAAAAGACTAAGCAGATTCATTGATTGTATCTGACCATTTAACCACTACTTTATCTGATGTTATTTGATTATGCGGCTGGCAATGGTACTCGAAATGGTATATATTATACACCGTGACATCTTAGTCGTCTTACAACGGCAGCTCACTTCATGTATCCAATGACTACTAATCATATAATAAAATAAAATAAAAATTGGACATATGAATTATTAAAAAAAGATATCATTCACTAAGACGCATGATGTAGTTTTGAACACCCTGTTATGGAGATGGAATGAATGATTACAAATCAAACGAACTTACCTGTAAGTGAAGTTCGATGTTAATTATGTGAGAGTGTTGGTCCAAGACGTCGTTTTCAATTTTTAACTTGTAGTAGCGTTATCGCGTCGCCATTATCCACGTATTTCACAGTTATTTCAGAAAAAAGCTTTTTCTGAACGTTTTGTAACTGAACGCACCCTTTGCTTGCTTGCATTGCGTTATCTGTCACCTGTCATGTCATTTAGTTTGAAGATACTTACCAAATTTCACGGTCTGAAACTTAGGGTATTTGTAGACAAATAATGGGTTAAATTTGGGTGGGATCCAAGACGTCTTGGACCAACACTCTCACATAATTAACATCGAACTTCACTTACAGGTAAGTTCGTTTGATTTGTAATTATGTTTCGTGTGTTGGTCCAAGACGTCGTTTTCAATTTTTAACTTGTAGGATGTTCAAAGTATCGTGAAATTTTGGTCATGAATTTTGAAAAAGAAAAAAAAACTATATTTCTTAAAAAAATAATGTATGTTTAATCAGTCTCATCGATTTTGACTTTAGCAGTAAATCTTTTATTGTTGTGCTAATAACTTATTACACAAAAATTTAAATAACACTATATAATAAAAATGATAGCATAACCATAATCAACTTTTAATTGAAACCTGTTTTTTCAAAAGTATTTAGCTTAATTCTTTTAATCCTAAATCACAATTATACTACTTAAATTATTATAAAGAATTGTTCTTGCAAATAATTCAGATGAACCCAGTATTGGTCTATTATAGAAACGGGCAAACACAGAGGAAGACTCACTCCAGCCTGCAGTCTTTCTAATTAGGTCAATATTTAACCCACTTGACTTTGCTTTAGAGGAGGAAGCATGTCTAGTGCTATGTGAGGAAAAAATGTTGGTGTCAATACCACTTTCAGTCATGGTTTCCTTAATCCAACGACTGATTGACTCTGATCCAACAGCAGAATAAGGTTTTCTAAAACTAATAAATAAGTTACCTGTTTTCATGGGCCTGACTCTTTCTGTTACTTTTATGTAATCTAAAAGTGCTTGAGCCGGGCAAATCTCAGGCTTGTTCAAGAAGAATGGGATCACTAGTACCGGCTGGGGTGTGCCCTCTCTGGTTGTCTTAACAGAATCTGTAATCTTAATTACGATTTTACTATCCTGATAAATTATGTTTTCCAGTTTAACTAGACTAAGGGTTTGTACTCTATGTGCTGTTATTAAGGCTAGTAGAGTAAGCACATTTTTCCCTAGCATTTTTTGAGATATTTGTACATTGGGAAAAAATGTGCTAAGATAATTTATTACAATGCTGGGATCCCATGTAATATTATATCTAGGAGCATTTGGTCTTAGTTTAGATACACCTTTTAAAAATCGTTTGACCAATTCATGGATTCCAATTTGCGGTCCTTGCAAAAGAGATAATGCCGAGCGGCATGAGTTAAGGCTGCCATACTTTACACCATTGTTATAAAGTATTGTCAGAAAATTTATAATATCTGATGGTGTTGCAGACAGAGGATTAATATTATTATACAAGCAATGTTCCCACCATTGTTTAAAATAAGTATTATATTGAGTGAAAGTGTTATCTGTAATTGAAGAAATCATGATTTGGGTTGATATTCCTGGGGCTCCCCGGGATATCAGTGCTTGCCGCATAAGATCCCTGCCACCAGGGTAAGATTGGGATATAGTGGGTGTGGCTGGCCGTTGATTGATGTGAGTAACAATCTGTTAGGTGAAAAGAAAACTGGTTCAGAATCAAGATTATTTACAAACATGGGGTACCAGGGCTGTGTCGGCCAGTAGGGGGCGACTAAAATACCCCTAGCATTTTCATTTTCTATCTTTTTTATAGTTTTGAGTAATAATGAGAATGGAGGGAAGGCATAGAAAAAATACTTGGTCCATGGTATTGTAAAGGCATCTATTGAAATAGCGTTAGGATCGCTTTTCCATGAGATGTAAGTTCCATTTAGATGAGGATATTGGACACCACCCATGCTGTTGATGTATGAAATGTTATCAATTCTTAGAAGAATTTGACAGTTGGAACAGTGTATAGCATAAACTTTCAGACCCATAAAAGCTGCGAGTAATTCCAAATAATTTATATGTTTCTCGCATCCTGTTTGGGACCAATTTCCATCCAGAGAATGAGAGTTGCAAGCCACGCCCCAGCCAGTTAAAGAGGCATCTGTACAGATTTCTTTAGTGTATGAGTCTGATCGGATGTGATTACTTGAGTTATCAATGTGTTCTAACCACCAATTAAAGACTGGTTGAAGAGAATTTTGTAGGGAC
Organism: Polymixis lichenea; assembly: GCA_949091785.1. Classification (NCBI taxonomy): domain Eukaryota; kingdom Metazoa; phylum Arthropoda; class Insecta; order Lepidoptera; family Noctuidae; genus Polymixis; species Polymixis lichenea. The sequence goes on along the minus strand of OX420931.1, from coordinate 56,547,971 downwards.
ATTACTTTGTTATAATTGTCATTGTTAATTAGATTAAGATATTTTGCTCTCTCAAATATTTTGGTGTATAACCACCCATACTTAATAGCCGGACATGCAGATGTAAGGAGGCCGAGAAAATGTGCGAATTGTCTTATTTTGCAGCACCTTAATTTTGAAAATTGAATTAGGTATCTCCATTTTTATTCTTAGCGTTTCTCTTGTGGTAGTTCTATTGTCATATCTGATGAATTGAGGACAAAACCTAGGAACTGGAATGTATGTGAAGGTGTCGGTACACTTTTGTCATAATCTATTATGAATCCTAATGATTCTAGGAGATTGATTGTGATATCAATTATTTTAATTAAGTCATGATATGACTTAGAAATAAGAAGTGCATCATCTAAATAAATAGTACATAGAATTCCCATAGAACGAAGGTGTTCTATGACGGGTTTCTTTATTTTTGTAAAAACATAGGGTGCTGTGCTAAGGCCGAAAGGTAATACTTTGAATTCATATATTTTCCTCTGCCATATAAATCTCAAAAATTTTCTCAAGTTGTTGTCTATGTTTATTGCAAAGTATGCGTCTTTTAGATCAATCTTAGCCATAAAGTAATGGGGTGACATCAATTTCATAGCGGTTCTGTCTTCTAGTTTAAAATGTGATATAGTCACAAATTTGTTAAATGTTTTCAAATTGAGTATAAATCTGAAATCCCAATTGGGTTTTGGTGTTAGAAATACGGAGACAAGAATTGGCTGCTAAGTGGTTGACATTCTGTGATTGCACCAATTGTTAATAGGTGTGTTATTGCATTTTGGGTCTCTTTTTCATTTGAATTTGATACCTTTATGTTTAGTGATTCGTGGGATTGGAAGGGTAAGCCAGATATTGGAATATGGTACCCCTTAATCCAGGATAAAACAGTTCTATCATTGGTAATAGAACACCAATTGTCATAAAAATAAGGAAGTCTTCCAGCACACTGTACCTCTATCTCCTGTAGCGCTGTGTTCTCTGCGGTGGAGGGCCCCGCGGATCATGTTTGTTGGCTTGTCTGGTGTTGGTTGCTCTGCCCGCACTCGCTTGTGGTGGTCGCTGTTGCTGTGGTTTGCGAGGCGGGCCCCAGTAGTTTAAAGACTGGTTTTGACTTGAGTGTGGCTTGTTAGATGGAGGTTTTGAATACCTTATTTCTGAGCCAGTTTTTGTAATGGCTTTTCCTGCTCTTAAAGCCGCACCAAGGTTGTCACCAAACAGCTGTGTTCCAATTTTAGTATGTTGTACAATGCATTTTGTTTCTTTGTTTAGTGCAAATTGTATTAGGGAACGTCTGGCACTGCTATGCATGTGGAACAGTTCGCACAGCATGCGGCCTGCATTGCTTATTGTTTTTGTGTGTTCGATGTTACTGTTATCTTTTAGCATATTATTAAGGGCTACTGCTCTGTAGGCACTGGCTTGACCCAACAAGTTTTGTTGAGCAGCTAACGCATTGTCCCTTTTAAGTACAGTTTCAGATATGGCTGCTACTATTTCTGGGTTTTTAACCAGAGCTTCTAAAAATTTACAATTTTCCGGGATGAGAGCTGTCTTTAAAAGATCTGATTTGGTGTCTTTTTGTAGCCCTTCCTTAGTGATGTGTTCCCAGCGGGATGCTATGTCTTTATGAATGTTGGCCCTGTATTTATTGTTTTAGTGGGGTCATCTCCCAAGACTCCATCACTGATTTTGTCTAGCTCAGTTTCAGTTGAGTGCTCGAGTACTGGTTCAACTTCCATGTGTTCGGCCCCAGGCTCGATAGTTTGTTCTAAACCTGGTTCTGCAGTTAGTTCTGGTACGGTGATTATGTTGTTTGTTTGTACCTGCCAATGTTCAGGCGAATGTTCTGAAAAAATGACAATTTATGTCATTTACTGAGCATAACATTGTATACGAAATATACCTCATCGAGTATATTCTCATATTATGTTTCAGCTTGGAATAAAACACGACGTACCTCCAGTACGTCAGTATTTGAACGCCAGTTTATTCTCAAACGTTTTAAAATTATCAAGAAATAAGTCTCACGGGTGGTAAGTTCACCGCACGGAACAAATTCTCAAGATATTTTATTTAGATTTCAGATTACAACACCAGATTAAAAACCGTTGGCGGTTAGAAAATTTTCTTGCTGTGTAGGTACCTAGACACGTTCCACGATTTACTCACCTGCTGCTCTGCGTCTTTTCTTCAGGGATTTCTTTAGTTTCTTTATTTGTTTATACAAAACGTCGTCGTAATCCCTGTCTCTTCGTTTATCCTTACCCATTTTAATTTCTGAAGATCTATTCCGTGGTTCTTTGGCGTGCACGAAAACGTTAATGACATGACAGGTGACAGATAACGCAATGCAAGCAAGCAAAGGGTGCGTTCAGTTACAAAACGTTCAGAAAAAGCTTTTTTCTGAAATAACTGTGAAATACGTGGATAATGGCGACGCGATAACGCTACTACAAGTTAAAAATTGAAAACGACGTCTTGGACCAACACACGAAACATAATTAAATGTAATGGTTATTATGGGTAGGTAGAAATCTTCTACCGTTTGATACATAAATATTATTAACAGGGAGGGTGTTTCATAATTCTACAACATTATTTATTTTTCTTAGTACCTATTATTTTAATTAATGGTAACAATTTTTTATCGCGCCTGTAGGTATTTTATGTCGGATACATTGAGTGGACCACCTTTGTAAGACGACTGTGACGATGACGATGACACGTTGTATAGTTATGTGTGCAATTATTACACGTTGCAGTTGAGGTGGTGCGTTCTGGTATTTCGAAACGTCACAAATGACTTGTAGACAAATATTTCGATATTTGACTGTTACTGTCAGCCTGTATCATCCCACTGCTAGGCAAAGGCCTGTCCCCTTGACTGCCAGCTCTTTCGACCCAGGGGTATAGTTGGCCACTGGTCGTGTTTTTTCTACAGCTCGTCCTGCCACCTTCTACGTGGCCTGCCGCGACGCCTTCTGACTGTGTCAAGGCTCTACGTAAGTAGTCGTTATTTTGGCCCACAGCTCATTGGGCAGACGGCAGACGTGGTCAGCCCAGTCCCTCTTCGCGTAGCGGCATTCTGTGACCAGTAATATGTGTGTTGGAGCCCAGTGTGGTGTTGCGAATATGGTCTGTCAATTTCAAGCCTAGAATACTGCGCTGCATTGCACGTTGGCAAACTTTAAGTTTGGACTTTTAGTTGAAAAAAAAATGAAAAAAAAGAACATAAATAAACTCAAGCAGTTTTCCCATGAGGGTAAACAGAAACTACAGAACGCTGATTCTTATTCCTTTTGTCTCGTTAACGTTCATCCATCAGAGGCCCTAGTGCGAGTTTCATTTAACCATCTACACCAAACGCAGAGAGCGCGTTTGGCGCTCCGATTGGTCCGTCACCAATCCAGGGCCAATCGGGCCTCTGGTTATAAACCCACGCCGGTTGCGAGCACTGCACACCTGACCATTTTGAAGAACATCACCAGTAAGGTCACTATATGTCTTCCTAGGACGATCCCTCCCGGCGTTTCCACTCACATCTGCCATCTGCTATGTTACCTTTAGCTAGCCGCCCTTCATTCCCATAGATCAAATGGGAAAGATGCAAATGTCCATAATTTTCGCTTGACTGCCAAAGGAAGGTTTCTTTTTATGGACCAGTAGATTTTCAAGGTGTTTTCGGTTCATCTTAAGACTTCCTTGTCTTGTCTGGACTTGAAAGAGACTAACTGGCCCAAGTATAAGTTTTCGTGGTCATATTGCAATTCCTCACATATGATCCTATAATTAGTGGTCTTTGACATCAGTTTGGACTTTCTACATGTTCATCGCCAGTCCAGTCGTTATTTTGATTAAATTATATGATCTATTGAAATAAATAATAATTTATTTATTTATTTATTTAATACTTTACGCACAGAAATGTACAGAGGCGGACTTAATGCCATTTTTGTTTTTTTTTTGTGCTTAATATTGTGGGTAACACAAATTATCATATTCCACCTAAAACAGCAATACTGGATTTAGTGTTATTAATGCAGTGCCTATTAAATAAACATATAAATTAACCACAGACCGATATTTCATTGCCTACCTATATAATTTAGTAATTTAATTATATTAATCAAAACAGCCACATTTTCGAAAACTATTTGCGTCGTCGGCTATTTCAGAATGCACTCACTGAATAGTATCCCTACACTGTTATTATCGGGAAACAGATCGCGGTTTAAAAATGACGTTACAAGGTTATCAAATCAAGCTTTAGAATTTCCCAATATTAATTTTGCCAATGCTAGGAGCTTAGGACACATGTCTCCTCTCTGTGAGAGGGAGTGGGCTGTAATCCGCGGTGTGTTGAAATTCGAAAATAATCCAATAAAATTCTGTTGACGGTAGGAACACTAAGTGCACGATTTAAGTGTAGGATTAGTCAGTGTAAACTAGTGTTAAAAACCTCTGAGTGGGAAGAGTTTATTTTTTTTAATTTCGTTCATGTATGCGCAACCGCGTGCAGGCAACAGCGGTTAGAACTATTTGCACCGGATTTGGGTATCTCGAAACCGTGAACGTCTTTTTGAACGACATAATTCAAATGGAACATGGACCTGCATTCTGATTTCCGCTTAGGTTTATTGCCATTTTTAACGGATTTAAAAAGGAAGAGGTTTTCAATTCGACTGTTTTTTTTTTTGTAAGTATGTGACGCGATATCTCCAGCAATTGTGGATAATTTCGAATTTTAATGGATAAGGTAAAGCTTCAGGGTTGGTCCCATATAAATTTAACTTTGCTTGGGAAGTTTTTGAGTTAGCTCAATAATACGTATTTTATGATGTTATAATATTTCCCTCACTGTTACTGTTGTTTACATAGCAAGTAGGTACCATAACTATTTATTTCGGAGTCGGTTGAAGTTCTTTGGATTTCGATCGCGCACTGGATTTTCAACGCACTGCTTAGCGCCGAATTTTGAATATCGAACAGAGTGCATCCCAACGCGTCGAACGAGTTGAAAATCGAACAGTGTGTAAATACACTGTTCAGTTTTCAACTCTGACGTCGCGTCGAGTTAAGTCACGTCGCGAATTGTGTTTTCTTTTATTCTGATTGCTTGCAGGCCATTGGCCTTCGGCCATTGAACGATGAAAAGATTTTTTTGGTCCAGGTTTTTATTTCGGTACCCAACACGTGGGTAGAATATTGCTTGCTGATTTAATTTGACCCAGTATAGATACTAATGCACATAAATTTACCTGTTATAGTACCCAGCTGCTTACGACCAGCCTGATTGCTACAATATAAGCTCTCTAATCTTTGTAGATCCACTAACTCTGAAGTGTAAACTAATTTTGCCTCTAACTGATAGTCCCTCCTGGTGCAAGTTGGCAAGATTGCAGCCAAACTGTAAACAGTCGTCGAGACTATTGGTCAAACGGTGTAACAAACAGCGTTGCCAGATTTAATTTTGGGAAAACCAGGGTTTTGAAAGCTTTTGAGTAAAAAAGTGGGACTTAATAAAAAAAAACCGGCCAATTGCGTGCCACGCACGGGTTCCGTAGTTGGGATGAATTGATCTCAAGTACAAACGGTTTGCAAAATATGTTCTAACATACATTCGAATTTTCAATTGCCTAAGTAAGTTGGTCGACTAAGTACATATTACATGTTATCTTGTTATGGGTATTTAGCTGTGATAGTTTTCCTTTTAACTTCGGTTTATCTACTATCGTGTCACATATCTAAAAGAAACCATTTATTTGAGTTACAAATTAAGTTTACAATAACGATAAATTCAATAGAAAATGAAGCTTACCAGTATCAATAACTGTTTGGTTTACCCTGAAGGTAAGACAAGTTTTTTTTCTTTCCCAAACAGTGGGACTGAGCGTGTGCGTTACCCAGGCCAGATATTGTCGAAAATGGTCATTTGAATCTTATAGATAATTAGTTTTGCGGCTTCTGTAATTGTTGCGCACATTTTTAAATTTGTTGCGCTTATAGTTTTTTAATTATTTCACAAAAACATTTCCTGCTGGGGTAACGTTACCCCAGCCAGACCTTTTTCTTTCTAATGGGAATATTTAAATAATTACTAGCTATAAAATTAGTTGTCTAGATAAAGTAAATGTTGTGCCTTATTTTGTATTTGTTCTTTCATCGGTTGCGAAGTTATTCGAGATTTTGCTGGGGTAACGTTTTTGGTTTTGCTAGATCTTTGAAATGGTTAAGCGGATTCTTATCATATTTTGTACATGGCTTCTTGGGAATTAGTTTAAATTTGTTCTGCAATAAAAAAAACAAAATAATACATAGCTTAAAGGTTATTTCATTAAATAGAAAAACACTTCAATTGGTCCCAGCACTCTCAATAAGAGCTCTAAAGACTTACTTTAAACGTTATTTTAAAGCTTGTAACTGCCTTCAAATGTACGTGAAGTTTCATTAGTATCCTGTAAGTATTTAACAAGTTATGATGATATTGAGTTCTTCACGAGCACGGTCTTGATGCACGCGGTGTTATTTGACCACTGGATTGAATATATGAACTGAATGTTATGTCAATTATTAGTTTTTTAGTTCAGTTGTATATCGGTAAAATTTCAGCTCAGTACATTGGATAATTAATGAGATAATACGATTAAAGTCATCAGGAAGTGAATGACCGTGGTAACCCGACCAAGTTTAGGTGGTTACGAAAAAGCGAAAACGCAAAACATTATGGTACCTTCTAAAATATGTAGGATAGTGTTACAAATTTAGTACAGACATGTACACAAGTTTAAAAAAAAACTACGTGATTATTATATAATTTTTATTGACAGGTAATATAATCATTTCAATTGAACTTTTAAAGTATTATTAAACTTATACTTAAAAACAATCACAGATTAAAATTACAGATAGTAATTTTGCTTTTTTGAAATTTTCTATTATTTTTTAATTAAATTATAGATTTTAGTATACACACACAGTACACAGTTACAGTTTTTATTTAAATATACATATATTGGACTGTGTAATGATCACAGACAATAAATAATATACAATGGTTTTTTTCAGTTAACACTAAACTTACGGTGCGTACAAACTATATAACATAACATGTCATATAACATTTTTCATAGTGTGGTCATGTTATTTAACATTGTTGTATAACATTTTACATTGAGTTGTAGTTCTATATAACATGTTACATGGTCTGTACGCACCTTTACGTATGTCTACTAATACCTACTTATATCAATTAAAATCACAGATCAATGGTAATATTAAATGACATCACAAAATCGGTCGCTAAGTCATGAATTTCATTAATCAAGTTTCAAGTCATATTTTGACAATATACCTATACACAAAAACCTTCCACTTGAATCAATCTATCTATTAAAACAAACTGCTTCAGAATCCGTTGCGTACTTTTAAATATCTAAGCAAACAGGAACAGACAAACGGGAAGCGACTTTGTTTTATAGGTACTATGTAGCGAAGGATAAATATGTCGTTATCATTGTTGAGAATTCCAGTCTAGGTAATAATTAAGTACGAAAGAAAAGAAAATAATAAGTTCCTAAATTTAAATATTTAAGCCTTAAAAAAATACAGTTTTAGATAAGTACCTAACAACATGTACATATTAATAATAATTTTGCTACTATTTCTGTAGTTACATTATACAAGCTTACCTTGTTCGTGAATTCATCAAGCAGCCTGCACCATAACTATGATCATCAATAGAAGCACTCCACATTAGCAGTAATTCGCCACACTTATTATTTTACATTAGCTCTCACGCACTCTATAAATATTTGCAAAAACAGGAAACGGAACTGCCGAAACGCATGCGCACTCTACAAGATGAATTATGTGATTACGGAGCATGTTTAGTGCGATATGCAAACAATGCGCCCCTTCACCCCACCCCTTCCGCGTCCCACCGAACGACATGTTATATCAGTGATTTTTGATAAGTTTGTGCAACTGGAAGATAATAATAATGTTTTCATAGTACAGATATTATTATATTATTAATGTATTTAACAGTGTACGCGTCTGTACCGAAATTGTAAGGTGTATTATACTAAACATTTCAAAAGATAGTATAATGTTCTGCGTTTTCGCTTTTTCGTAACCACCTAAACTTGGTCGGGTTACCACGGTCATTCACTTCCTGATGACTTTAATCGTATTATCTCATTAATTATCCAATGTACTGAGCTGAAATTTTACCGATATACAACTGAACTAAAAAACTAATAATTGACATAACATTCAGTTCATATATCCAATCCAGTGGCCAAATAACACTGCGCGCATCAAGACCGTGCTCGTGAAGAACTCAATATCATCATAACTTGTTAAATACTTACAGGATACTAATGAAACTTCACATACATTTGAAGGCAGTTACAAGCTTTAAAATAACGTTCAAAGTAAGTCTTTAGAGCTCTTATTGAGAGTGCTGGGACCAATTGAAGTGTTTTTCTATTTAATGAAATAACCTTTAAGCTATGTATTATTTTGGTTTTTTTATTGCAGAACAAATTTAAACTAATTCCTAAGAAGCCATGTACAAAATATGATAAGAATCCGCTTAACCATTTCAAAGATCTAGCAAAACCAAAAACGTTACCCCAGCAAAATCTCGAATAACTTCGCAACCGATGAAAGAACAAATACAAAATAAGGCACAACATTTACTTCATCTAGACAACAAATTTTATAGCTAGTAATTATTTAAATATTCCCATTAGAAAGAAAAAGGTCTGGCTGGGGTAACGTTACCCCAGCAGGAAATGTTTTTGTGAAATAATTAAAAAACTATAAGCGCAACAAATTTAAAAATGTGCGCAACAATTACAGAAGCCGCAAAACTAATTATCTATAAGATTCAAATGGCCATTTTCGACAACATCTGGCCTGGGTAACGGACACGGACTGAGCCTGCCCCGGGGCTACCTAACAACCAAGACGTCCCGCCAAAATCAGGTCGTCTGGCAACGTTTAACAAATACAGATTTTGTATTCGAAAATCGAGTAAGTTCGTTAGGCCCTTTGTCCAATTATCGTACCTATGGTTGGGCTATATGGTCCTCGATGGCTATTGGAAAGCTGTCAATACCTACCAGAATATTAATTAACTATTTCCCGCGAGATTTCGACGCGCGACGGCACATTTATCAGAACATTAATTAGCAATTTTCCGCGAGATATCGACGCGCGACGACGCATTTAACGCGTAACTTTTTTTTTGGCTTCGTTGGTCATTCGTTATTGTTATCATTTATCGCCTAAAGGTCGAAATTCGGCATTCATGAGTTTGGTTTAATTTCACCATTTCCTTAATTTTGGTGATTTCAATCATTTAAATCAAGTAGTGATTTGACATGGAAGGTGTCAGAAAAAATATGTCCTCATAACCACTATCTTCAAAATGTTTCGGACATAACCTCGAACTCCGTTTTATTAGCTGACCCTTACCTAATTGTGAAAAGACTAAGCAGATTCTTACCTCTTCTTTCTACCTTTCCAGAACCATTTAACCACTATCTTATCTGATGTTATTTGATTATACGGCTAGCAATGGTACTCGAAATGGTATATATTATACACCGTGACATCTTAGACGTCTCACAAAGGCTCCAATGACTACTAATCATATAATAAAATAAAATAAAAATTGGGACATATGAATGATTAAAAAAACGATATCATTCACTAAGACGCATGATGTAAGTAGTTTTGAAGATGTTATGGAGATGGAATGAATGTTGAAATGTAATGGTATTATGGGTAGGTAGAAATCTTCTACCGTTTGATACATAAACATTATTAACAGGGAGGGTGTTTCATAATTCTAAAATATTATTTATTTTTCTTAGTACCTATTATCTTAATTAATGGTAACAATTTTTTATCGCGCCTGTAGGTATTTTATGTCGAATACATTGAGTGGACCACCTTTGTAAGACGACTAAAATGTCACGGTGTATAGTTATGTGTGCAATTATTACACGTTGCAGTTGAGGTGGTGCGTTCTGGTATTTCGAAATGTCACAAATGACTTGTAGACAAATATTTCGATATTTGACTGTTTTTTTTTTTTGTCTTGTTTTTTGTTTCACTTTTTGGGTTTTGTTTTGTTGTAGGTTAAGTATGTTTGTGTTTTATTTTTAAACAGTGTCTGCGATTGGATACGGACACTGTCTTTTTGTTGAGGTTTATTCGCATAAAGGGGTTACCTTTCCTTGTTAGCCGCATAAGTTTTTGTACAGTTGTACAGTACGCGTGTCCGCCCCCCACGTAGCCAGGTGTTCAGCTTGGACGTAAGGTAGGATTTTAGGGGGCGATATTTGACTGTTACTGTCAGCCTGTATCATCCCACTGCTGGGCAAAGGCCTGTCCCCTTGACTGCCAGCTCTTTCGACCCAGGGCTAAAGTGGGCCACTGGTCGTGTGTTTTTTACAGCTCGTCCCACCACCTTCTACGTGGCCTGCCGCGACGCCTTCTGACTGTGTCAAGGCTCTACGTAAGTAGTCGTTATTTTGGTCCACAGCTCATTGGGCAGACGGCAGACGTGGTCAGCCCAGTCCCACTTCAGCGTAGCGGCATTCTGTGACAACACCAGTAATATGTGTGTTGGAGCCCAGTGTGGTATTGCAAATATGGTCTGTCAATTTCAAGCCTAGAATACTGCGCTGCATTGCACGTTGGCAAACTTTAAGTTTGGACTTTTAGTTGAAAAAAAAATGAAAAAAAAGAACATAAATAAACTCAAGCAGTTTTCCCATGAGGGTAAACAGAAACTACAGAACGCTGATCCTTATTCCTTTTGTCTCGTTAACGTTCATCCATCAGAGGCCCTAGTGCGAGTTTCATTTAACCATCTACACCAAACGCAGAGAGCGCGTTTGGCGCTCCGATTGGTCCGTTACCAATCCAGGGCCAATCGGGCCTCTGGTTATAAACCCACGCCGGTTGCGAGCACTGCGCACGTGACCATTTTGAAGAACATCACCAATAAGGTCACTATATGTCTTCCTAGGACGATCCCTCCCGGCGTTTCCACTCACATCTGCCATCTGCTATGTTACCTTTAGCTAGCCGCCCTTCATTCCCATAGATCAAAATGGAAAAGATGCAAATGTCCATAATTTTCGCTTGACTGACAAAGGAAGGTTTCCTTTCATGGACCAGTAGTTTTTCAAGGTGTTTTCGGTTCATCTTAAGACTTCCTTGTCTTGTCTGGACTTGAAAGAGACTAACTGGCCCAAGTATAAGTTTTCAAGGTCATATTGCAATTCCTCACATATGATCCTATAATTAGTGGTCTTTGACATCAGTTTGGACTTTCTACATGTTCATCGCCAGTCCAGTCGTTATTTTGATTAAATTATATGATCTATTGAAATAAATAATTATTTATTTATTTATTTATTTAATACTTTACGCACAGAAATGTACAGAGGCGGACTTAATGCCATTTTTTTTTTGTGCATAATATTGTGGGTAACACAAATTATCATATTCCACCTAAAACAGCAATACTGGATTTAGTGTTATTAATGCAGTGCCTATTAAATAAACATATAAATTAACCAGAGACCGATATTTCATTGCCTACCTATATAATTTAGTAATTTAATTATATTAATCAAAACAGCCACATTCTCGAAGACTATTTGTGACGTTGGCTACTTCAGAGTGCACTCACTTAATAGTATCCCTACACTGTTATTATCGGGAAACAGATCGCGGTTTCAAAATGACGTTACCAGTTTGCAAGGTTATCAAATCAAGCTGTAGAATTTCCCAATATTAATTTTACTAGTTTCGTGGGTCGTGTTCCGTTGAAGTCAGGCGCCTGGCACTTTGTTCATTTATTTCATAGCGGCAACTCTTGATTGTGTGTGTAACTTTGCTCTGATATAAACGGAAGGCGCTTAAAAAAATTGTCCCTCAATACTGAAGGATTTTTATTTTCCTTTCCTTTCCTCTTTATTATTTACGTAACTAATATGTAGGTACCTACTAGAGTTGGGCTGCGTGATAATTTTTTATTATCAATGACTGCATGACAACGACAAAAAAATATCGATGACGGGAACAATGACAAAGTCCTCAATGAGTTTTAGTTGAGTATAGATCACGTCACTACAATCATAAGTGCTGAAATGATCGCAGAACGGCTTAGTGAAATTATTATGAGATAATTCATTCATCATCATTATTCTCCTGCCCTAATACCAATTTAATTGTGGTCTGTGCAACATGTCTTTGTCTTTATTCACACATTTTCTAACCATTTCACCATTCATCGTTTCTTTTTCCCCTACTCTTATAACCATCGACAAAACTTTGCTCACGACATTTTCCTTAGTTAATTAATTATATATGATGAAATTATTTTCAAATATCGATGCTTTTTACATGATATCGGACCAAATCTGTCGCAGAGTGCAAAATGTCATGATTTCGCGATATGCAAACGATTTTGTTATCTGTTTAGGTAATATACAAAAAAGTAAGGTGACTATAGGTAGGTTATTATTATTACGTTATTAGTAATTAACTGTTTATGTAATTCACTCCGAAGGCCCTCGGGTTTCAGATTTATACACATTAATGTCCTTAAAAAACCTTAGCAGTAAAGTTAAAATCAACTTTATTAAACCTTCATATCGTTGTCCTCTTCTGCTGAGCAATATGCACGTTTATAATTTACTTTATCGAAGATCAGTACTGTTAAATGATATAGATTTTATATCTGTATCTTTTGCGGTACAAGCCCATACAATTTTTGGCCATGGCCTTCGGCAGCTCTTATTTATTTCCGTCTCTTTCTTGTTTCATTAGAAGGAAAAAGATAGCAATAGCGTAAATTAAGTTTTGTTTGGCAAAATAGAATTATCACCAACTAGCTTTTTCCAGCGGCTTCGTCCGCTTTAGCCAATTTAAACAAAACCTTAACAAATTATACACCTAACCCTTCCTCGTGAATCACTGTGCCTATTGGTGAAAACCGCATGAAAATACGGTTAGTAGATTTTGAGTTTATCGCGAACAGACAGACAGACAGACGCAGTGGGGGGACTTTGTTCTATAATACGTCGTGATATGTTTTTTGACACAAACGCGACGGTGATATCAAGCCAATTCTTGGTAATAATTAGCAATGTTTTTGCCTATAGGGAACGTGCACGAACTATAGATGGCAGCACAAATCGACACGAGAGCCACGGTGTGGTCAAAAAAAGAAACTGTTTAGACCTGTCATCGTGTTGCTACCAATGTTTGTTAATGTTTACATTATATTTATATCGTTTATAATTATTAAAATGATAAAATAAGGGTTTCGGCCAATTAATAATGAACGTCAGCGTGGTCAAAATATGTTCAAAGGCCCAAAACTCTTCCGAGTCCGGGCATGTCTAAGATGTAGAAGTAACAGTTATGAATCCTAAAAATACAGTAATAACTGGCAAAATTGTAGCTCAAACGACGATTTCTAACGTTTATGATGTCAAAATAACTGTAAAGTATTTTCTGAATTAATTCGTTACGTAAATATTTTGTATATATTATTATATATGTTCATGTCGCCTTCTTTTCAGCTTCATTGCAATATAAATATTAAAAGAGCAAATTGCTAATGTAAGGCACGCCTATCTGAAAATGTAAGCCCATCTGTGCTCTAATTTACTTAAAAAATTCTCCAGTTAGCTCTATAACGAAAATTAACGAAAATTATTTGAGGTTTTACTTAGATTTGTTTGTGTTGTCTTAGAGTAATTTCTAAAGGTTTTGAAACTCATAGTTACTTTCAATTGTTTTTTTTTATAAGTAATAAATAAAAAATTGTGCTTTGTTTTACGAATGTTTTAACATGACACTATTTTAACATGACTTCAAAAAGAAGGTGGTTATCAATTCGACATGTGTTCATTATTTAATTTGTTTTTATGTATGTTCGATTAGAAAAAATCATTTTTTGTTCGGAAGGGGTTTTTTTCCGAAATGGTCCTGTTTAAATTTCATATAGATCTGATGATGAGTTTCGGAGACAGACAACGACATGTAATTGAAATGATGAAATTTTTAATTGGTGTGGGGTAGATACTTTAACTAAAAACTGTAAAACAACTTTTAAAATAAATAAATTATGTTTTTCCGCAAGACGGTTGTTGTTTTTTTTTTTTTGGAAAAAGTTTTTATGAAGTATTTTTTAATAAGGCTTATTAAAAAATACTTCATAAAAACTTTGCTTTTATACATTTGACAATACATATTATTATTTTATGGCTTGTAATGTACCAATACGCCTAACTATACGGCCAAAAGCTGAGCGTATTATGGTGTCTTTACGTTTCGGCGTTACAGTCGTAGGTTCCCAGACAGACGTAGGTTCAGAGACAGAGACTATGTTTTGAAAACATTATAAAATCCAATTATTTTTAAAAGAGTCACCGTGGAGTTTCTTGCCGGCTCTTCTCCATAGGAAGCGACAAATTGGAACCGTGCACCTAGCTTCTGACGTTTCATAAGTGCCCTTGCAGGTTTATGTGAAATAAAATATTTTGATTTTGATTTTGATTTAGACCTAGACAGGCGCTCTACTTTGTGTAAATAATTTCATTATCATTGCTCTCAAAATGGTAAATTAAAATATCGTGAAAAAACAGGCATATCTTAGAATAAAAAAATCGAATAGGCACATGTGACATCTACCAACCCGCACTGGGCCCGCGTGGTGGATTACGGCCCACTCCGTCTCACCGACAGTGGGATTAGTATAGGCTGATTATGTATGTTATGTAAGTGATAGGTAACGCCCATAACTTCGGCTGAAACTGTAGAATTAATGCTTAGCAAGTGGGGCACCCGACATAGTATATCAAAAGAAAATTTATCTTGTTATCTTTTAAGTACCCTTTTTTTGGTGGGAAATCATCAAATATCTTCTCCCGCTCTGGATGGAGCAGGAGGGCGTGTCAGACTTTTATTGACTAAAACCCACCCGTGTTCCCTCTGTTGCCTGTGTGCCAGGGGCCGCGGTATCTCTTTCGAACAACCCGCACCTTAGTTGACATACAAACAGATGTAATAAAATCGCGGCGGGATTTTTTCGCGGGGTTGATTTTCAACTCACAGAGAGTTGAACCCAGCATTGAGAATCCAACAGAGTGCAGCGCGAATGAGTCTCAGCGCGTCGACACATCGTTATATTTTCAATTCTCGGCGCTAAGCAGTGCGTTGAAAATTCAGTGTGCGAAAACATCCCGCCGTGATTTTATTAGGCTCGTGGGGACGTGGGCTTACACAGGATGAAATGTAATTAGCGAAATTCCGCAGTGGTCACCGTACCGCGGTGGTCGCCTTGCCACATTAGTCACTGCGGTACGCAGTGGTTGCCTTATCGCAGTGGTCGCCGTACCGCAGTGGTCGCCGTACCACAATGGTTGCCGTACCGCACTGGTCGCCGTACCGCAGTGGTCGCCGTACTGCAGTGGTAGCCGTGCCGCATTGGTCGCCGTACCGCAGTGGTCGCCGTACCGCATTGGTCGCCGTACCGCACTGGTCGCCGTACCGCAGTGGTCGCCGTACTGCAGTGGTAGCCGTGCCGCATTGGTCGCCGTACCGCAGTGGTAGCCGTACCGCCACGAGGGTTAATTACATAATACACTATCAGTAGGAATTGCTTTCATTTTGATAGTTCCACAACATTCATGGTGTTAAACAACTCCTTGAATGTTGTGCTAAACAGATTTTTTTTTCGAACATATGAAAGAATGGATTTGCAATAACCTTCAAAATTATTCTAAGTCTGATTAGGTTCGTTCAGACTAGCGCGACGCGACGATTGCGTGCGATTCGGCGATTTATATCCGTAGAACAATTTCTATGAAAACGGGCGCGACACTTCACACAGGGGCGACGTGTCGCGCCACGATACGGTAGCGGCCGCGACCACTAGCGCGACAGCAAATAGTACTTCTTGAATGGCGTCGTCGCGGCGAATTCGCGGCCGCTACGGATTCGTCGCAGAGCGACGAGTCGTCGCGCGAATGTGAAAGGTATTGCATCTCAGTTTCCAGAATCGCCACGGCGAAATGTCGCGTGACAAGTCACGCCCATCTGGCGCGACTTGTCACGCGACATTTCGCTGATTGATATTGTGTCATCATGGATTCAGTTGTTTTTTTAGTTCTGTCACGTTTCCGTGTGATACCGTGAGAATGGGCAGCAGCGTTCTCCATGCATTTTACCACAATATTAGCATTTCATCGCCAACGCACTTGCTCACGGTCGCGATTATGGCAACCGCCCCCTCCCCCTCCTCCCAATATGACAAGCACTAAGAAATAACGGCCCCTAGTGCCCGGCGGCCCACCTAACCTTGACATACGGTAGCGGTCAAGGCTACGGTGAATGGGGAAGGCCTATGTCTAGCAATGGACGTTTTTCGGTTGAAATTATGACATCAATTATGCCATGAGACCCATCAGACAGTGCGGAGTTTGACAAGCTAATTTATTTTGACCCTGTACTTATATGTATATTATTTTGTTAGGGTTTTCTACACAAAGGGTGCTTACGGGACCCTATTGTCTACTAAGCCTCCGCTTTCCCTCCTTCGATCAGCGGGCTGATTCTGATTTAAATTTTCAAAGAGTGTATATTTCTATTGCAACTAAGTACCCAATGAAAATAAAACAAAGTTTAAAATTAATATACGAACAAACCCATACAAGAAACGTTTAAAAAAAAGAAGTAGTGTTAAATATCGTACAGTGGTATCAGTACCACCATACGATATTTGTCGAAAACAACCGCCCAAGCGTGAGTCGGACTCAGTCCGACTCACGCTTGGGCGGTTGTTTTCGACAATTAGTATCTACATAAACTTATAAATTACAAATGTAAATAAAATACAAAAGCGCAGTCACTTTCATCACTCATTATCATAAATAATTTAAATTACCTACTAATTTAAAACAGAATTTATAATTAAACATCCTCCTGAAAACGCTACATAAATTCCTGCTCACAACTTACACACAAAGTTTTAAATTGTGCAATATTATTGTAGGGTGTATCCCTACAATAATATTGCACAATTTAAAAATTTTAAAGTGAAAAATATTGAACCCAAACGTTCAATAATATTTCACCAATAAAATTCACGAGCCATCCGTGTCAATATTTCCGTGCGGGCAACATGTCTGACGAAGTTGCCGTCGAAAAAAGTTATTGAATACACTCGATTAGAAGCTCCTCCCTCGGCGTACCTTTACCTGCCATTTTAATGCAACACCCTACACTACGGCACACCGAATGCGACCACACCTAAAATATTGCGCAATACTTTGAAATTAACAAATATCGAGGGCAGTACTTTGTGGAAATTATTTCCTCACCACTGCTCCCAAAACGGTGAAGGAAAACATCGTGAGAAAACCGGCATATCCTATAACCAATAATTCCAAGATATCTGGCGTCTACCACCGCACACTGGGCCTGCGATGGGATTACGGCTCGTTCCCTCTCACAGAGAGAAGCCCTGCCTCACAGCAGTGGGAATATTATAGGCAAATAATGCTATGTTATGAACAAATATAGCGCAACAAAATGTAAACTTCTATCAAACTTCACAACCTTTCAATACTACTCCATCATTCAATAGTATTGTGTAGTCGTCAATTTATCGCAATATTGCGCCTTAGAAGGTTTCCCTGATTACTTCGATTCAGAGAAGCGTAGCACAAATCAGATATCATCTGCGTGGAGTATTGATTTTCCGGTCATCTAATCTAACTGTTTCATAGAAAAGTGCAACACTTAAGCGGTCAAAATGTATGTAACCGCTGATTTTTGTTTTGTATAACCGACGAACGATTTCTATACCAGGAGGTCTAGAATGATATGCTTAATTCATGGTTACAGTTTGCGCACTGATTAAAATACTCTCCTGTATAAAAACCGCAGACGAAAGGCATCGGCGAGTCGATAATCTCGTTCACGTTACTAATTATTATTATTTAGCATCCCCTCCGGGTATGGTGAAGCCTCCGTACAGCGACACACTACCTAGATCTTCCTATAAACGAAATTTCAATACCGCGAACAAAGAATCATACCCGAACGCACAAAATCACGCGCCACACCCTTGCCACGCCCAAACGCGACACAGCCACGTTGCAGTCGCCAATGCTAAAATTGTGCCTTCCAAAGCCCTAATAAAAGTTTTTACTAACAGTTAATGAGAAAAATCCCTTAGATATAAATATTACGTAAGAAATAGATTGATAAAACTTACGTTGAGTGCACCCATGTTCCCCGTCCACAACACAGACGTATGCACAGAGTTGCATTCGCGTGTAGACTGATGACGCGGAATTAGGTGTTACAGATGGCAGCACTGGGTGGCTAACGGGTGGTGGGCGGCTTGGCGAACCCGTGCCGTCTGCCACGAACTAATGAAACTTGTGGATGCGTTGTGAGGCTGCATTCCGATTTTCACGTGTGCGGGAAATTTTATAGAACTTATGCCCGTTTTTAATACTAGGCGTCAACTTATTTGTGAAAGCTTAAATAAAAGTGTGGATTGGGATTTTCAACTTTCGGCACTGAACAGTTTTGAAAATCTAACAGAAAATTTCACGTTAACATTTTTTAAATGTAGGAATGCAGTTTCTCTAAGGGACAAGGGGTTGGGCTTGGGACAGCATCTGTGCGGGAAAAAAGGTGCGCTTTTCGACCGCGTGACTGCAAACCCGACCGCATGGCGGATAACGGTCGACGCCCTTGGCTCCTATCAATGTCACAGAGCGCGTCGGACTACGGACATTTTTCCATCCATTAGATGGCGCTTTTAACTCATTATACATTAGTGAAAATTCTGCTTTGTCGTGGTCTCTATCACTCATATCTTCCTGTTTCGCGTGTCTAGGCTAGCCCAGCCGGTAATCGGATGTCGGAGAAGTGGCTCCCAACCTTTAATCATACGCAGCATCGAAAAGTTTTAATTAAAATAACTACCGTGCCTGTTAAGGTAATGCTCCAATGAGCTGGTGACGTGCACGATCATAACATCAAGTAATTTGATTAATTCTTTTGTCTCTGTTACCTCAAGGTTGTTGACATGATGACATATTTTATATTCTATATGATATTAAATTCTTGGATTTGTCTGTATCGTATTGGTAAAGAAATTGTTTTCTATAAGTATATAGATAGAGGATATATTAGAGAAGAACAAAAATGTCTTCATCATCATCATCATCATAACAGCCGAAAGACGTCCACTGCTGGACACAAGCCTCCCCCACAAGGGGGGGATTTGCCATAATTGCCACGCTTGGCAGGCGGGTTGGCGATCGCAGTATGCTGCACTTTTAATTGTAAATGCAGTACTTGCAAAAAAGCGGTTCAAGTAAAATTTTCATGCAAGTACTGTGAATCTTGCTATCAAAAAAACATACTTCCAGTATCCAAATATTTTTATTTTTGCCATATAGGTTTGCCCCTAAGGATGCCGTTTCTGCAAACCCTTAAAGTGTCGATTACTGCAGATACAATTGGCAAGGCAGTATGGTGGTCAAATGCATAGAGAACGCTGCTGCCATTCTCTAGTAAGTCCTTAGTCGCTTCCACGACATCCACGGGAAGAAATGGGATGGTGCTATTCTCTTACGTTCGGCACCACACGAAAATTTCTTAAAACATGATAATTATCTTAAAGTGTCACATAAGCAAGATAATGATAGCTTTAATAATTCCAAATATTTTTATCAATTTTATATTAAAAATATTAACTAACGCTGAGCACCGCTTTCTCAGATGATGAATGGTGTTTAGTGTTTACCATTATATATGATTATTAGGTACTTCAGTTTTGTAATCACATAGAAATATTATTAAGTATTTAAGGTGGTAGAACTTAGAAAGGGAGATTCTATGGAATAAAAACATTTTGACTTTGCCTTTGGAACATAAGAAAGCGAGCCCGAGTGTATGACATCATCCTGCTGACTTTTTTTTAGGAAATATTCGAAGAGGTCATCTGAGGCCCTGGTGTGAGTTTCATTTAACCATTTAGATCAAACGCAGTGAGCGCGTTCGGCGCTCCGATTGGCCCTGAATTGGTGAAGGACAGAAAAAGCGCTTTGTAGCTTAAATTTCCCGCTTTTGATATGAATGTAACAAAAGCATTTGCGCTCATCATGGCTATTTTTATCTTTAATTATAATATACATATATCAATATAAACTCGTTTTGAAGTTTATAATTCGAATTTCATGATATTAATGAGAGTAGATAAAATTACTTTTACAACATTTGTAAAAAATCATTTATTTGCATGAAATATGTAGGTACACTAAGTTCATTTAAATATTTCCAGATTAAGTTTTAGTCATAAATTTCACTATTTACTTAGGGTGCGCACAAAATGTGATGCATAACATAATTGATAATCCGTGTTGTCCGTTTGATGACTACAGCTGATCTATTCTATTAAAATTTCGCCGTGAGAGCTAAGGTGAAGTGACCTTGAAGTGAACTGTCACTTCATCTCGTGCTAGATTGACACTAATGACGGCTGACTTTATGCTCACCTCACCGAAGTTATCACTGTGAGATTTTTACAGAATAACACTGCTGGTCAGTCTAGACAGAATAGGTATCGCCCGGGGAGAGACGGGTTGGGGATTGGGGAAGCGTTCATGAGCTTTCCGCCCCGGCTACGTTGTGTAACATTGGATGTGGTTATTTCCGTTATTCTGTATCTAGTGAGAATATGAATTGATTTATTATGGCGGTTGTGAAACTTTGCAAATTAGGCGTCATGGGTCATATCCATGGTTTTTGAGGACGCTGATGCCAAAAATCAGAAAAAAAAAGAAAGAAGATATTATTTTATAAGAATACATTATTATATAAGAATACATTTATTTAGCACAGACTAAAAGGCACACAATATATGCTTACGGCAATAGCAAAAAAATAAAAAACAATAACGGTAATGTGCGTGAAATTAAAATTAAAGTTTAATAACGAATACTAAAAATGGTGTAATTTAAAATTAAATCATTTTTATCATTCGTTCTTTACGCAAAATTGGTTTTAGTACGTTACCATTATTTTTCTTTGAATTGTCAAGTTGATGAATTCAAATAAAAGTCGAACTATAATTGCCTATATTACTGTAGACCATTTCACAATGATTTGTTGGAGTAGACATTTGTAGGGAGGCGTAAGCGCAATAGGTATATTCTGAAACAAAAAGTCTGACGACGCTAATGTTGAATTCGGTACTCCCCAGTACCGAATTCAACATTAGCGTCGTCAAAAGTGTCAGACTCAGTGAAACAAGTCGATCATATAAACCGTCGAAAGAGGGGAATGTAATCTACGGTAATTTAGGAGAACTAAAATTTATCTCTTGCGCAGTTGAACATTTAACGCTATCACTTACATTTTACCTTCACCGTGTCGTGTCTACCTATCCCTAACTAATAAAAGGGGTAAAAGTAGGCTAGTCAATGAAATTTATTAAAGGGAATGCAAAGTAGAGAAGTTATAAAAAAGGTAACTGCCTAAAAAAACGCACTCTATGTGAGAGATGGGGAAGGTAGTGGGTAATAGTTGAAATGGCGTCAGGCCAGGTCTGCGGTTCAGGCGTCAAATGCGGCCAAACGTTTCGTGTTGGTGTCAGGGCAGCGCCACGGCTCCGGCGTCAAATCAGGTGGTTCCAAGAAGTGTAGGGACACGTCAGAGCGTCGGCGCCCCTAACCCTTGTAAAAATCCTCGCGAAGCTCACACATGCTTTCACGATCCGCCACCCTCAATCATCCATCGCTCCCTTCCACACGACCCGGGCCTCGGTATTTTCGACCTCCAAAACGACTTGACAGCCCTCTCCTTCCTTTTTCTTTTCTTGACATTTTTCCACTGAGTACATTACACCATTTTTACAAG
Organism: Polymixis lichenea; assembly: GCA_949091785.1. Lineage (NCBI taxonomy): Eukaryota > Metazoa > Arthropoda > Insecta > Lepidoptera > Noctuidae > Polymixis > Polymixis lichenea. Next base: position 56,525,963 of record OX420931.1, on the reverse strand, counting down.
TTCCATTTTTCCCTCTTTTTCTTTTTCAGCCATGTAATCCTCCCATCTGCCGGTCTAGTCGGCCAAGACGTATCAAACCTCCTTGATTTCAACCGAGAGTGCGTTTTAGTATCTTATAATTATAATTTAGAATTCCTTTATTTATTAGTAGACAACGTAATTAGGTAGAAAAACCGAGTAATTAAGTATTTGTTATTTTTTACGTATTTGTTTATACTATTGCAAGTTATTACGATGTTTTAGAAATCACTATCGTATTTTTATTAGTAAGGACAATTTATTTTGTGGGAAAATTATTTCCACCGCGCGCCCGTGACGTCTAATGTATGCTAATTTAATTCAACTAGTAGTACCTACTTGTTTTAGATATTCATGAAAAATGCAGCGCAATTTGAAAGTCAGCGACATAGAGAAGACATTGGAGAAGACTTTCGGCATACTGGATGATGGTTCAGAAGACGGATTCGAGTATGATGAGGCAGATGAATTCAATATGAACAGCATTCAAAGAATACTGGAATCAGATGATGATGTTTTACCAAATTCTCCTGCTCATTTGAGTTCCACCCCCAGTAATATATTAGATACAGGTACATCCACAGCAATGCCATCAACTTCAGTAGAAAATTCACATCAAGAAGAGCCTTTGGGACTACAACCACAAGAGGTAGAATTTAGTGATGAATCTGAATGTGAAGATGAGTCATGGGGAAAGCATATGTGGACTTCCAGTCCAGATCCAGATGAATTCGATAAGGTAACAATAAAACACAGTATTTATTGAACAGAAAAGCGCATCCAGTAGCGCACTTCGGAAAGTTCTTCAATGATGATGTCTTTGATTTGATTATCACTCAGACAAACTTGTATGCAGAGCAGCAAAACATAAAGAATTGCAACCTGTTGATAAAAAAGAAATTAGAGCTTTTTTGGGCATTCTTATTGTAATGGGCTATCACATACTTCCCGAAATAGATCTGTATTGGTCATCAGGTCCTGGATTTCGAGTAAATGAAGTGGCTGATGTTATGCCTGTGAAACGCTTTAAAAAAATTTTTGGAAGCGATACATCTTAATGACAATATTCAACAACCTAATAGAGAAAATCCCAATTTTGACAAGTTATATAAAATTCGTCCTCTCTTATCTTTACTCAACGATTTTTTTCAAAACAATGCTTCTAACTCATCTTCTCAGCGTATCGATGAGAGAATGATCCTCTTCAAAGGAAGATCCAGCCTAAAACAGTACAAGCCACTAAAGCCTATCAAAAGGGGCTACAAAGTGTGGTGTTGTTGCGACAGTAGCACAGGGTATCTGTATAACTATGAAATTTACACAGGCAAGGCGGGACTAGGAACAGAAGGACTGGGGGCTAATGTTGTAAAGAAATTATTAAGTAAACTGACAGAGGAAGAGTTCAACACACGTTACTTACGATAAAAAAAATTGTGACTATTCTCCTAAGCAGTACTTATAGGAAAAACATATTTATGCCATCGGAACGGTGAGAAGAAATAGAGCAATTTTACCTAATATAATAAAAAATAACACCAATAGAACGAACAAAAGTCTAAAGTTGAACAAAGGTGAGTTCAAATGGCGAACGAAGCAGGACGTAGCGTTTACTGTTTGGCAAGATACTAAAAAGGTTTTGTTGCTAACTACCGCATTTCATCCTAAAATAGGAATAACATCTGTACAAAGAAAGCAAAAAGATGGCACCAGGGAGGTTCACTGCCCCAAGGTTATAAAAGAGTACACGAAAGAATAATGGGCGGTGTGGACCGATTCGACCAAATAAAGGGGACATATGCCGTTGGACGAAGAAGTAAACGCTGATGGCAGCGAATATTCTACTTCTTAACGGACGCATGCTTGACAAACGCTTTCATTTTATATTCAATAACAACAAGAGCAGAAAAACTAACCAATTTAGAATTTCGGGTGGCTGTTGCAAGAGGACTGATCGGTGGCTACAGCAGCCTAAAAAGAAAAGCCAACATCCCCACATACGTTTGCAAGAAATCACGCATAGCATGCCCAGCAAGCTATCAAAAAAGCGTAAATGCTGTGTCTGTAGAATCGCGGTTTCTAAATGTAGGTGACCATATGCCAGCAGAGTTAGAGACCTATAGACGCTGTAAGTTCTGCAGCACAAAAGCGAAAGATAACAGAAGCAAAATTAAATGCAGTAAATTCAATGTCCCGTTTTGCATTACGTCTTGTTTCTCGAAATTTCATCACAAATAACATCTGGTACTTCGGTAGTAAGTATGCGTAGTCGTTGACGGGCGGTGGAAACATTTTTACCACCAAGTTTTCCAAAATTGTTTGAGTTTTTAATGTAAGTTTATAATTTTTTATAAATAAAAACACGCCATAAAACATAAACAAAAGTTATATCATTCCTCTGGAACCTTCTGCCTTAGAAAGGGTTATATAATGTCATTTAATTACCAAGACATTTAAATAAATGAAGCGTATTTTCGAAACGCTATTCGTTTTGGTTCTACATCCTCTGAAAAGTTAAGTGCGCAGTCTTTGACCACCCTACCCTACGCAACTGTTGCTTAGTCGTAGGACCCGGGGGGTGGGGTACTCTCTAATTCCGTCAACGAAAATACGGGCCCGTCCGTTTTTGGACGGATAAAACCTTAAAGGGAGTAGGGACAACTGTCAAATCGCGTAGTAATTCATTCTTAGTTTGGGCCCCAAACTAATCATAGGTCCGTAACTGGGGGCCTACTCCCTAAGCGAAATCCGTAGTACCGGCCGTCGTTACGAGCCCGATACGTCGATGCGCGATGCTAAGGATTTCGCTTAGGGAGTAGGCCCCTGATACGGAGTAGGAAACGTACGTAACTTCGACCGAGATTAATAGTGTGTTAATGTAAGGATATATATTTAATTTTCAGATTAGCTAAAGTACATACATCTTTTATGGGGTACTGTGTTAAATGTTATAACAAAATACCTTGTGATATATTGCAATTAAATGAAAGGAAATTTAAAACTCATATGAAAAGTACACTTTGTAAACAAGCATATTACAAATTAGAGGATTATATCCAAGATAAGAATGCTTGGAAACATGCTGGTTCTGCTCCATAGGACAATCTAGAGTCTAGACAAAATCAAACTGGTTGCTAATTGAATTATGTAATTAATTATATTTATGACATTGATTACACTCAGTGATTACTTCAACTCACACACTGACTGATTACCTACTTGTTAATATTCTAGGAAAATTGTATATTTACTTTTACAATGTTTGTAAATATGTGAGCACCATGTATCTATCATAAAATTAATTTGTCTATAATTGCTTCAATTTCATTCTTTTTACCTATCTTGGTATAGTCATTTTGTCCTGGATGCATCGTTTTTCACACATAATTATACAATGAATGTATGTTAAATATTGTAGTTAAAACATTTTAAAAGAGTAGCGGTGGAGTTTCTTGCCCATTCTTCTCCATACGAAACTACATTTTGGAAGGGGCGACTAGAATCAATTCTATTTTAATGTAAATGTTGACGTTCAAAAGTGCCTTTTAAGTGCCTATTTGAAATAAATGCTTTGACTTTGACTTAATATATACACGAATAAAACGCCAAATTCCATTTAATATTTTATTGAATTTCACAAAAAGCTTACACCTATGAGTATCCAATTTTAGGAATGTTCCTCCTTTGTCTAACTTATATAACTAAGTGTAGAAAAAGCTGCAAACTACAACTAAAATGTATGAGATACCGAGAGATCTGGAAGTTTTAAATTAACAATATTTTAAATGTAGACCTACCAGACTAAGGAAAATATTGTGCTTAGTAAAAAAGTAGCCAAAAATTTCATAACATGTTGGACAACCAAATTATAAACATAATTCAAATTCATTAAATAACGAACGTTCCGTGTGGGGCCGGACGTAAAAGAATAGCACCATCCCATTTCTTCCCGTGGGTGTCGTAGAAGGCGACTAAGGGACTTACCAGAGAATGGGCAGCAGCGTTCTCTATGCATTTTGCCACCATACTGCGATCGCCAACCCGCCTGCCAAGCGTGGCGATTATGGCAAATCCCCCTTTTTGGGGGAGGCTTATGTCCAGCAGTGGACGTCTTTCGGCTGATATGATGAAATAACGAAAGCATAGATGACAAACAGTTTTTAAATTCGTAGATACATTATCCTTATTTCTATCAGATAATATTATTTGATTCGAGTTCAATTTTTTTTCGAGATACACAAATTCATAATTTTTTTTTCATTCGCAATTTCGCCGTCGCCTTAAAAGTGGCCGAATTATTTTAATACAATAATACTAATACAAATTTTTAGTCGGGGAATACCCCATATTTTAGGAATACATGAGTAAATTCGTAAACATTAGTGACTACAATCTAACATTCATATTTGAATGCAGAAAAACCGTATATTTGATTATTGAGAGAGACTTAAGGGCGGTTACACACCCCTCTAATAGTGATAGGAAAAAAACTAAGTGTAGCCCAGAGATTAAATCCATGATGTGTCTTACAACTGGTAATGCCTGGAAATGTGGCACAAACCAAATGCAGAAGCAATAATATCTTTAGAATGAGGAGCCATGATCCTCAAGGTATATGAGAATGGAGTCTACTACGGAAGCCATTTTGAAACGCCCAAGCTTGGGTTTTTTTTGCTGAATGGGCCTGCTCTTGACCTTGATCACACCTAATGGAAAGTGTTGGATAAGGTCTATGTTGGAACGAGCGTGCCCAGAAGATACAATCTTGCTTTGAAGGCAAACAGTTTAAAAGTGGAAGGGAACACAGTTTCCTATGACAACGGTCACCGACACAACATATTCGTATGGCAACTCACCCTAGGGAAATACGTCTACAGTGACGTCACGTTAAAGAAACCCGAGCTCTTCTTTGAAAATACTTAATTGAGTAGATTATGTTGTCAGCAATGACTTTTGATAGGAGACTCCATCCAGGACAGAACCTTCAATATAAAAATAATTAGGTTGTGCTGAAAAAGCTTTCCATTTCAACTTAAATACCAGTGAAGATACTACTGCCGCTGCTGTTCTGTATTTTGGCAATTTCTTCTTTAAACTTGGCAACGGTTTCTTTAGCGAGCTGAAGCCTCTCCTTCAGCTCACATATTTCTGTGCGTATCTTCGGTTGGGCTGTGACTATCTTCTGCAGTGATTTCTCCTTCTTCTCCTCGACTGCAACAAGAAGGAAATGATTTGAAGATCGCAATGCTTGAGAGGCTCGGCTGTTTTAATTGCATACAAATTGGCTCTGCTGTAATGAATCTTTTATCAGGATGGCGATTAGGTTATCATATTAAACAGTACAGTGCTGTTATTACAAGTTCTTATCAGTCCGCAAAAATTAACAATTTACACTAAAATAGACAAGTGAATTCTTTAAACAAAATAAATAGCATAAAAATTGTCATGAAATTATCCACTCAGGCTCTACACGCGCGGGGTATCAACAATTCAACACAAACTTTATGGTATTGTCAACAAAGAATCACAAAATTAAGTTTAATGTTGTTAAATACTTACTTACTTGGTTCAAGCTTACAACAATAATTTTAACGATGTCGACGTTTTTGCCCTAACTAAACGTAAATTTAAAAGACTAATTATTAAGCGCCTTGCTCAAAATTGTTGATTGTTTTGTAGTATATTAGTATGTTTTAACCGTTTGCTATTTGGTTTTAAGATTTTTTTTTTTTTTTTTAATAAAACGTTGCCCCACACTAGGAATTTCTCCTTTACTGCGGGTGCGTTTAGAAACATTTAAACTCATATACACAAACACCCAGACCCAGAACAACTACTTGTAGGTCATACAAATATTTGTTCCGTGCGGGAATCGAACCCACGACACGCAGCGCAGCAGCCAGTCGCTTAACCACTGCGCCAACCGTGCCGTCATATACAGATTACCAATTGATTGTAAGTATTGTTGATAGAGGTATATTGATTGTATTTAATTTTAGCAAAACTGTATCGTATATAAGCTAGTAACATGTGGAAACGTAGTGGATTGTACATTTACATACAGCATACTGTGTATCTAGACATAATATACAATGTACGAGTGTTTGTTTTCCAAAATAAAATAAAATACTAAAACAAAAAGAAGGTTCAACGGGCAGAATGTTAATAATGTTATTAATTATTTTTATTATAAAACACAAATGTGTTTAAAATACGTATTGAGAATACATGGTTAATGTCGCAACTTAATCGTCACACTGTATTGCTTTCCGAATATTAACTACCCAGTCATGGTTGGACTTTACTTTATAATTTAACATCAAAAGTAGACTTTTAATGCAGTGTGATTGTTAATTGCAATGGATTATTTGAACTCGCACTGCAAACGGACTGCATTGGCTACATAAAAGATAACATTAATAACAACTCAATCATTTATAATTATAAGAAGAAACTTGACTGACTGCCATTCCAACGCAAAGATGAAACTATTTGACTTTTGTAATGTGTCGTTGAGCTCCTTAAAATAGGGTTGAGCTACACAATTACTGATACATACATGTTGGGACAGGTCAGCTCAAAGCTGCAATGGCTCTTTCTTCAAAAGGCCCTTCCAATCATGGCCTTGCATTGTTTCGACGGTTTTTCTCAGGGTTCAGTCAGCTAGGAAATGCCGGAGCTATCTCGTTTTTGAAATATTGACCAACTAAATTCTGGCGTACCAGTGTCTTAAAAGATCTACTTACGTGAATTTACATTTCATTTCATTGCCATACCATGTGCAAAATTTATTCTCAATTTTGATTTTCAATCAAATTTATAATGTTTTTATAATGTTCAATGCAATTTCCAAAACCACTTTGTAATGTAGGGGACATTAAGACGTGGTTTTTGGAAATTGGACCTATAAGGACATATATATGTGGTCGAAGTAGGGGCGAAGTGCTAGTATACCATATACAGGAGAGTTTTTCAACACCGGCATTCTTCCTGACTTACAGAATATGCCAAACATGGACCTTGACCAAACCCAACAGACAAAACTGCAAATGCGTCAACAAGATAGAAAGTACCAATCATTGTGTAATCAGGACGGCTAATATATAAGGTGTATCTATTCATACACGAAATATCTGAAAGGGTCATTGTACTCATCATTATGAACAACTTTTACTACCGGACCAAACCTGAAATCGCGAAAAAATATCAGCTGTTCCCTACATTTTGACGAGATATGCGAACATAAATGTAGGGAACAGCTGATATTTTTTTTCGCGATTTCAGGTTTGGTCCCATAGTAAAAGTTGTTCATAATGATGAGTACAATGACCCTTTCAGATATTTCGTGTATGAATAGATACACCTTATATAGTTCTAGGTGATAAGTAATACGGGCTGGTGTCCGCAACTCCACGTCAAAAGCTCGTATTTTGCATACGGGGGTGGGAAAATCGGTAATTCGATCCACATCAGCTCCTCGAGAAAGGCCAGCAACGCCTTGGCGTTGCTGACAATTTCATGTAAGGTATCTGCGTTACCAAAGCACTTTGCCTTCAAAATGCAGGTCTAAAACTAAAAATATTAAAATGGGCCTGGCTACACTGCCAGAGAAATGGAACAAAAAAGTGATATAGGGCAACCCTAGGGAGGGGAAGAGATAGAAAGGTAAACCCCCGAAAAGATGGCAGAATGACTTGGTGAGGATGGCTGGAAAAACATGGATTAGACAGGCAAGAAACATGGAGAAGAAGGGGTTGGTAGAGACCTTTGCTGAAGGGCTCACGGAGACTCAGAACTGATATTAAAAGTTTGGTACAACAACTAACACTTTGAAGACATACAACTCTCCAACAGTGTCTTCGTTCTCCAATCCCTAGGAATATAGTATATTATCACAATGCACTAAAACTAGTAACAGTTTCTAACTGCAACATTGTGACACTGCGATGGATAAAAAGACAGCCGATCAGTGGCAACAATGCAGCTGATGATCTGGCTAGAAGAGCATCCAGCACACCAGTTCTATTGTGCCCATTCCCTTCAGTTACACACAAGTGGTATCCATATATCTGGTGGACTGCCCTTGAATGGCAGGGTGACCAGATATCTACTACCCCTGGACAGGAAGAGCCTAAGTTAAGTGACAGGGACCATCATGGGACACTGCCCGCTTAACAAACACTTTTACACAACAAGGATAGCGGACAGTCCTATAGGCAGGGCTTGCATCGAGACTGAGGATAGGATACCGTTTGCACATGTATTCTTTGAATACACAGGCGTCACTCCAGATTAGGAGAGAAACCCTCGGGGCAACAAGGTCTTAACAGATGAGTAGATGTGATGTTGGAGGTGTGATGAGGATCTTCTGGAAGGTGGTGGGCTGGTTGGAATAACCACGCACAATGGTCTGGTTGAAGGACAAAGTTCGGAAACCAAATTCCTTAACATAGAACAACAACAAAGAACACTTTGAAGAAAGTCTATAAATAAATAATATGGTATTTTGCAATGCAAAGCCCTGTGCATCAATCATATTTAAAATAGAAAGTATGTCTAAGTAATAGGGATAAACTTACAATTGGTGTTGTGGACCCAGGGCCCGTTGGTAATAGGTTTGATACTATTAAACAGATGCTGCATCAGCTGTGTGGGTTCCTGGAATACGATCTCATCGTATGATTCGCTGACAAGTGTACGACCAACTTGTGGTGCCCCACCCACTGTCAATGGAGATTGGAATAGCTTCAGGATGTGGTACAGCGTCACCTGAAATTGAATATTTTGTTGTTTGAATAGGGAATTCGTGAATGGGAACAATAAGGTAAGTAAATAATCAGTTTTAAGGGACCAAATTAATGTAGCTAAAATGTAATGCCTATCACTAACACAAGATTATTAATAAATCTTCACTGCCTCGTTGAACTAGTGATCGCAGGTGCTCTGTGGTGCCTGGGTTTGATTCCCAGGTCGAGCAAAGTTTTGTCTGGACTTTCTCAGTAACAGCCTGGAGTCTGAATTCGTATCTGGTTGATGGCAATAGGCTTGTCCCCTATTACATGGGACTTCAACCTGGCGAAGTGTAGGTTTAGTATAGGTACACAACACTTCGGGGAAAGGCGTGAAGTTATTTATATATGTCTAAACAATACTTACAGGCCTCTCATTAGGATCAAGGAAATATATCTTGATGACAATCTCGAACTCGCCCCAGCCCGTCTCGGTGATCTCGTACGGCATCTTTGTGAGAATCCTGTTGGGGTTGGCGTAACTCTCGTGAAGCTTGAAGTGGACCTTCTTGACATACGCAGACATGTCCTCGTTGGCGAACGGCTTCAAATACACCGTCCATTGATGAGTGTGGCCATCTTCTTCGCGCTTCTTCCCGAAGTATCTGGCTATATTCCCAAATACTACAGGTTTTACCACCTGTACACCCTGGAATGGTATGAATAATGTGTTTTAAGTTCCCATGATGGATATACAGAAAGAGAAAAGGGGTGGGTGGGAGCGGTAGGGTGGCCGACGACCGATCGATAATTTGAACAATATCATTAATTGAACGAACTTGTTGTGACTGTAGTAGAAAGTGCGGAATTGATTTGAATACAAGTAGGTATATTTTTAGGCATCTTATTACTATTATAATGGTAAACGGGATGGGCACCGGTAATTCCTTCAATTACTTGACAATACAACAAACTTAGACAACAAAGGAATTGTACAGCCGAAGCTCGTTTCGTACGAAGTAACTTACCTTAAGTCTGCCCCCTGAGTCGGGGCCAAAGTCATGGCAGCACATATCTCGTTCTTTTCCAGTTTTGGCCATCTTGATTTAGCTTTAATTTGCTGTTTTATAAAAATACAACTATTCTTAAAAAATACGTCCGAACCGAAATTGACAGCAAATTTCGCGGACTGTGTTACCAGTTATTTTGATTGACTTGACACTGGAATTGTTGGTTGGGTGCTTGAGTTCGAGTCTTTTAAGCATTAAATCATGAAAATAAATACTATGCTAATATATATTTACACTTTCTGCGTCTATAACTAAATACTGTGATTTTTCTATTACGCAAACATATTATTTCCCATAGAGATAGTTCAATCCATAAAGACGCGCCCCAATCTTTACACTTGTACTGAGAGCAGTCAAAAACAAAGGAAAGGGGCAGAGAGGGGCGCGAAATCGTTGATTGAACTATCTGTAGGCTTATTTTTCACAGGATGGGTAAACTTACATGAAAAGGGAAAGTTCTGAAAGATTGAACTCGATGGTAACAAGCTAGGATCCGTGCAGATACTAAATGCTACATTTTCGCTTCAAGTATTTTTTCTCTATTTTCACCTTTGCCGTGACGTTATCTCCTTAAAACATAAATGAATGGCTTAGAAATTAAAAAATAAAAATTTAAAAGATCTTTATGGTAGATATCCAGGGTAGCCCGTGAAATTCAAAATGACTGTCCTGTTCGATATCACTGACCTGAACATTGCAAAAAACGTAAGAAACGTTTTTTGCAATGTTTAGGTCAGTGTCAGGTTTTAAGTTTACTAAATTATGATTCGCGACCGTAACAAATATATCTTTCCAGAATTATAATCATTGAAATCATCATTGTACAACCCTGTAAGTTAGTAAGTTCATACGATTTACCTTTGCATGACTATTTCATCAAAAAATCATCTTGGCGCATCCAAAGTCGTCGTAAAATACAGAATAATGATGACCTATTTCAGAACTTGCTTATCTTTTAAAATAAAGATAGGTAATAGAATATTTTCAAGAAGACGAATTGTAGAAAATCAGAAAAAATGTACCTAAGTAAGTAAAAAGTAAGTAGTAAGTGGTACATCATAGCTTTTTGGAGCGACGGTGGACGCGACCGGGTAGCCCGCAAAATTAGAATTTTCTAATATCTATTTCCTGAAATCGTCATTCAATGGGATTATGATGAACTAAGAGCGTTGTATCGATGACTTGAATGTTTAGAATTCTGATTGACATACTTTTTACGGTCGCGTAAGAAAATTTGAATTTTGCGGTGTACCTACCGTAGACCTTCGGTACAGACGCCAGCAAGTCAAGCTATTCCAAACTGTAAAATTTTCCCAATCAAATATGAACCTTATTTGTTTGGAATAAAGTTAAAAAACTATCAAAGAAATTTGACAGATTGGGGTAACTTGATGCTGGCCTTTGTACATTTTAGAACTAATACAGTCGGCACCCTACACTATTAATCAGAATCTGAATAATTTTGAAGGTTATTGCTAATCCATTGCTTTCTATATTCGAAAAGTTTGTCTACTCAAAGTCGTAAATAATGCAATGACTGGTTGTTTATCTGTCATTCTCCTGCCTCCTGGAAAAAATTTCGCCAGCAACAGATTAACTCACGATATTTTATAAACGGTGCTGAGAATTAAATTATATAATTTTGGTAGTGAATTATTTAATTTAGTTACGTGTGAGTGCACAAGTGTAGTGAAGGTGAAAATAAGTGACTAACGTGGACTTTTCGTGTTCCCCCCAAAAACTCCTATTAGGTTGTTGTAAAGTTACTACCGCTTTACAATAACTTTGACTTGACTGACTAAAGACGACTATGACTGTTTTGTAACTTCGTGCCCGATATCGGGCGGGCCATTTACTTGATCGAAAAGAAAAATTACTTGACACTGGCTAAATGCACAAACCGTGTGAAGCCAAAACAAAAAAAAAAAAAAAAAAAAACGGTGCTGATAGTGTCTGCAAATCCATACATTTTTGACGTTTTACAATCCGTTATTTTAACGTCAAATTATGTATGAGCTGTACAAAAACTTATCAGCGAGTTATTTAGATAAAAGTTTCATTTTTCAAAATCTCGCGACGTTTTTCGAAACGTTGTAACTAGGTATGTACCTAACTGGACGACATCAATTTTATTCTAACTTGTACATACTTCGCTTTTCCTCCATTCAAGAGGTTAACAACGTTAAAACGGGTCACATTGAATCAGGGTTTGAGTTACAGTGGATCGAATGGGGTACTATGAATCATAAGCGTTTATAATTGAATAAAACTTATTATATTAATTAAACTCTTCATTGTTTACAAATCTAATATAATTATCAGTTATTGCTTTAATCAGTCTTAGTTGAAAAATCACAATATTGATAAGATTAATAGTACAGAAAATTATAAGAGAAAACAAAATCGGCAACTTCTACTACTTTTGTTTAGATTTACAACAAAAATACACCTTCTTAAACATGAGTAGATAAGTCTCCTAAAAAATCTTGAGTAACAACATGAACAATAGAACATGGGAAAATAACAAAAAATGCACCTATATCTTGCAAAAACTAAAAACGTAAAAATACATGTTACAAAATCAAACTGTCGTAGGAGCTATCAATGTTTTGAGCATAGTGAATTGGGTACTTACTTACTTATTAAAATCTTAAAGTAAAACTATTTCTCTTGACATAACATTTTCTAGATTATCAAAAAATAATTTAACGTTGTGGCGGTTGAAGGATGTTGCACGGCATAGGCCACTCAATACCTGCCCGTTTAGTATCATGCCACTTTTGTGGCACCCGGATATTATTGAGCATTGCCATCTCGTATGCAAGTTTACGAATATCAATTGTAGTCAGACCATAGAACATCTGACTACATTTAATAATATAAGTAGTCAACAATTGCTTGCTCTTGAGTGGAAGTAAATATTTTGCGTAAAGCAAGTTCGGTGTTAGTACAATTGAGCTAGTAGGATCCTTTTTTTTTTTTTTTGGGTGGGAAATCATCAAATAACTTCTCCCGCTCTGGGCGGAGCGGGAGGGCGTGTCAGACTTTTACTGACTAAAACCCACCCGTGTTCCCTCGGTTGCCTGTGTGCCAGGGGCCGCGGTATCTCTTTCGAACAACCCGCACCCCTGGCAGGCATCGGCCCTTGCGGGCCCCATCAGTTGCTGCTGACATCTCTTTGAGGCGCGCGTGGAACACAACGCGCCGTCGACCCGGGCTTGGTCCTTACCGGACAGCGAGCTACCCATTACTCGCCGTCCGCAAGCCCGCGCCTACGATGGCCGGGAATCAGCCTGGGATTCCCGACGCTAGTAGGATCTAGTAGGATCTAGTACGAGCTAGTAGGATCCTGAGCTAAACAGTTTGATACTTTTTTGTAATACCTTTGCTGTGTGGTGAACGGGATCTTGGTTAATTTTGAAATGGCTCTTATGGTTTGACCCTCTACTACCATGTCGACCAATCTGTGTCTTCCTTTGTCTATCACGTGGCCATGTTTACCTGTAGTAAACAAGTAGGTATACTTTGAAACTCGAAACTTTTTGGGGAACAGTGGATCACGATCCAACGAACCCTATTACCACATGATTCACTGTAACCCATTTACTAATAACAGAAATAATATTTTTAACCAAATATAAATCGTTTATATCACATAACTTAATACAGTTTTATACAATTAGACACATACTGAAGGACAATATGCAAAGAGTATTTATATCTAAATAACTTTGAACTAAAGTAATTTCAAACATTACGTAAATTATTTTTTCGTACTTACCTACTGACCGATACGCTATCGCGCGTCCTTCCGTTGTGATTCAGTGACGGCGACTAGTCGGGTGGCGAGGGGTAGGGGATAGCTTTAGCGAAGCCAACGCGTGTATGTGTAAGTACAATAGATACAGAGTTTTAACAAATGATGCACTGTTCCCCGTGATCCACTGATGCACATGTTCCCCTAATGCTCGCGAAGAGAGAGGCGGCGCACGTGAAGGAGCGCCCTCACGGCCTTAGTCGCCGCAGGAGCCACCGGTGATTCCCGGCCACCGTAGGCGCGGGCTTGCGGACGGCGAGTAATGGATAGCTCGCTGTCCGGTAAGGGCCAAGCCCGAGTCGACGGCGCGTTTTATTCCACGTGCACCTAAAACAGATGGCAGCACCAACTGGTGAAGTCCACAAGGGCCAATGCCTGCCAGGGCTACAGGTGGTTCGAAAGAGATACCGTCGCCCCTGGCACACAGGCAACTGAGGGAGAACACGGGTAGGTTTCAGTCAGTAAAAGTCTGACACGCCCTCCTGCTCCACCCAGTGCGGGGGAAGTTATTAGATGAGATCACCCTAAAAAAAAACCCTCTTACTAATAAACATTACGTTACGTAAGATCGATATCTTACTTAACGTAATGTCCTACACGAACACCAGCCCAGAGGTATAAGCATGCACTAATAAAACATCAAATTCCATTGAATCTTTTATTATTTAGTACAAATAAAACTTATACAAACTAAGTGTGTGATATCGGAATGTAATTCCGTTATCTTCCTTAATTAACTAAAGGTACATTTAAATCCTGTAATACCGAATATATAATATTTTCAGACAGTTAAAAACACATTAACATTAGTATTTGGCGAATTTTATGAGTTCATGTAAAACAAATAAGTTTAAACACAAGCCATAATGTTTTTTTTTTAAACTTACAAATACTATTATTCTGTTAAATAATAGTAAAAAATCTGAAGATGATCACAATTTTCAAAATCGCATCTACAACCTATTCCTATGAGTAATTTAATAAGAGATCTTGTCTTTTCTAAATATTTTAATATGTAGTATCCTAATGGTTTTAAGGTAATCATAATAAGGAAATAAGTGTGATTACATTAATTAAAATTGATTAAATACTACGTAGAATAAGAAGAATGTATTCATGAAACATAGGTAATAAGTAACATCCAAATGATTCGTTATTAAAAAAGATTAGTAGGCTATGTTTCACAAATGTTCTTTTCTATGCTAAGGGCGGAGTAAACACATTATTAAACTGCAAAAAACGTAAAAGCGCAGAAATTCATATATTGAATAAATGTGTCAAAAATAAAATAAAAAACACACAATTAAAATGCTTTTAAACATTAGTCTGATTATATAGAAATAAATTAATATGGCTCGCAAATTATCACAATTTTCGAATTCACTTAGAAAACTATTTTATGAGATATTAAATACCAAACTTTTCCGATAAATATTAATCACATTTTTTGAGTGATATGAAACAGTGAAAGATGATGACTACCGAGATGATTTAACTATCATAATTTTTTTTAAACATTCGCAATGTTTTAAACAGTAGCTTAATTTTTATAAGTCTAACAATTTTGAAGGCGATCTAAGAATGAGTAAAATCACCAATAGGTCAAAAAAATGTAGACGGGGAAAACCCCATACATTAAGATCATTAGGTAAAATTGACATTTAAAAACAGTCGGTTGGTAATACCTAATGGCGAAGTAATAATCTCATTTTTTTTATTTTATATTAATCGGGTAAACCCCTGATTATGTAAAGGACTTATAGATATACGAGTGTAAAGGTGTAAAATTCACTCATCCTCTTTTGAAATGGGAGGACCAGATGGGTGTTGTCTGGTGGGCAATTGTCCGACGGTTGACGTCCGGACGTTGTATGGGTCAGTCCTCCGCAGAGTGATGGGATGCATGCTAGGATGACCGGTACATTTATTCCAGGAATATTATGAGAATCAAATAATCCTGATTTGTTTGATTACTACGCTATGTAACGTTTCCGTGGCAAAAGGAACATAGCGAACGATTCGACCGAAAGGGAGGCAAAAATACAAAATTCGGAGAATCTGTAAGGTGGTCGATGAAATCTGTGAACAGCTGATTTCGCGCGTCGTTAATTAGAGTATATCAACATTTGTTGCTGGTTTCGTGATTTTAGCCGTTTTATTTATATATATACGTGAAGCTAAAAAAATGTACCCTTTTTTACGAAAATTACGCGGAAAAAGGAATATGAAATTTGGCACAGTTAAAGTTTATATGGAGAAAGAGTGCAGAAACGAAATATTTTTATACAATAATGCATAAGCAATATTTCTTTTTTAAATGGTCAAATTTCCTCTGGGCGGACACTAGTTTAAATTAAGGGAGTACTGCGTACAGCAAATGTATTTTTTTTAAAATCCTGAGTAATTTTCTGGTGGAAGATGATTCAAAATAAGAAGCTGAATACACCCAGTCAGTTTCCAGAGGACTATCCCTTATACCCAGTATACATAATTATGCTAATTGCGCAATTCAGGATTGTGCATGACGTCAGTTCGTTAAGTAGCGCTATGCTACAGACTTATGTAATATTAGATTCATACAAAAATAATTACTACAAACTAACAGTCATATTTAATATTTAATAAAATAAACAATAAATAATTTTATCGACCGTATAGTAAGTCACAGATAATCATGATTTTATGTCGACACGACAGATGCCTCACATGTACGAGGTTATGTCTTCAAATCTGGGTATGTGGCTTTTCAGTTCTTACAATACGGGTCACATTAAAATTAGCTGACAATACTTTTACCCACGTTTTGGGTATGCTTATAGGTTAATTTAAGTTAAATGTAAGTTTTTTTTTACTTAGCACAATTAAGTTATTAACACAAGCACATGATTTTTGTAATGCAGTTTAGCAGACTATTTTATTTGTGTTAAGTTATTGTTAATACAGATTTTGAATAAATAAATAAATAATAAATATCGAAAACAAATAAAAAAACTTTTTACATTATTCCAACTTTGTTCAAAACTTGTACTTTAACCGACAGTCAACCGAAACACTGTTATGTTATGGTTTTTAGAAGTTATCTAAGTTACACGAATATTTACAAAAACAGCTGACCGATTACGGGCATTTACTTTCGTCCATCGAATGATTAATAAAAAAAATGTTTAATTTGTTTTACACATTACCACATTGTATAATAAGCCACAGTAAAATTATATTGTTGGAATATCACAAAAAATGGCGAATTTGTATGCGTTTTAAAGTCAATGCTAGACAGACAACAATACAGTAACGCCATTGTAACTCCGCGCCATTCAGTACAATGATCGTTTGCGTGACAAAATAATAACTTCAAATGCGTGTACCTTGTAAATTTTTCAACTCATGTCTTTTTTTTTTCAAATCATTTTTTTAGCCTTTAAAGTATGTTAAGTTCATGCATATTTTTCATGTTCGTCAAATACCATACTGTCGCACCGACAGCTATACTCTCGACGGCCGGACTTTATGCGGTCTTCGTTTTTGGAGAGATTAGTCGTAAGTCCATGAGTGTGAACCGCTTGCCTACATGCCCCCCCCTACCGGGACGTGAGGTACTTGCGCGACCGACGCCGCGCCTACCACCGCGTGCGACCCAACCACGGCCTACGGCTAAACCACTGGCCACGCCGGTATCACCGGCGACGGCGGAACCACTGGCCTCGCCGGTATCACCGGCAACGGCGGAATCACTGGCCACGCTTGTATCACTGGTGACGGAAGAACCACTGGCCACGCCGGTATCACCGGCGACGGCGGAACCACTGGCCACGCTTGTATCACTGGCGACGGAAGAAACACTGGCCACGCCGGTATCACCGGCGACGGCGGAAGCACCAGCGACGGCTGAACCACTGGTTACGCTCGACGAGCCGAACATCATGCTGGTATTACGCCATGACCGGGAGCTCTGCGGACGAAACAGTTTCATCAGACGCGCTACACACATGTGCACAATGATATTTTAAGTTAATCAGTAACATCGGTGGACAGATAAGCGAAAGGGCTATGGAAAATGACAAGTTAAACCTGGGCTAGGTAGCCTGCCAACTTATTTTTTAGAAGAAGTAGTGAATGCCAAATTTAAGAGAGAGTAAATAAAGACTACATTTTAATAAAACTAAAATTCAAACGGTCTTATTTATAAAAAAAAAAAACTTATCGAAGGTTTAAGACATTCATTAGATAAACTGCTCCATAAGTCTATAAATATAAAACCTTTGGCAATTTTTTTTAATTCATAAACGTTCTGT
Source organism: Polymixis lichenea (assembly GCA_949091785.1). Taxonomy (NCBI): domain Eukaryota; kingdom Metazoa; phylum Arthropoda; class Insecta; order Lepidoptera; family Noctuidae; genus Polymixis; species Polymixis lichenea. The sequence goes on along the minus strand of OX420931.1, from coordinate 56,508,040 downwards.
AACTAATATGTCGTTTGTAAATAAAAATGTCGCCATTTTAATGAAGTCATCCAACAAATTGACCAACACATCGAATTGTCAAACAAGAATGTCTGCCTACACACCGAATAATTGTGACCATAGACATTATTACTACTGGCAACTATTTAATTGTCTAGAGTTTCGACACTTATGACGCGGTGACGTCATTGTTATTTAAATTTGACAAATACTAAAATATTGTAAGCAATTTTAAGTAACTATCAACTGCTAACTTGAAAACTGACATTTGGTGACACACAATATCTGTACGTCAAATGTCATTTTCTTTGTAATCAATCAGCTGTTTTACAGAGTTGGCCATTTTTTCCTTAAAACACTGGTTAAAGTAGGGATCTAGCTTCTATAACTTTATAATAGGGAACGTGCACAACGAAGGGTCTGCCATCTAGTGGCGCAAATTCGAAGTTTTATCGGAATCGTGAAAAAATATATAATTACTAAGTAAAAATCTATTGTCGTGTTTCTGGATGCTCGAACACTTCAAAGAAAACTCAAAAATAAATCAAACTGTGTGAAATTCTATTACTTTCCCAAGGATATTACTTACTTTCCTTGGTTACGTGATAAACGACAAAGGTCGATAAATGCAGTAAAACAATGTGTAAGTATGAGTTTTAAAACATTTAGAAATTACTACAAAACCGACCTCAAATGGTGTTATTTGCTGATGATACATCACTGATTTTTAAAGTTAAAAGACGTGCACAGGAGCTTGACGACGTAAATAATGCTATAGTTAAGGTCCATAATTGGTTTACTGTAAATAATTTGGTATTAAATGGAAAGAAAACGAAATGCATAAGATTTGCGTTACCGAATGTTAGAAGTAGTGAATGTCATGTTGTATTGAATAAGGAGAAACTAGAATTCGTCGAACAGACGGTTTTCCTGGGGATCACGCTTGACTCAAAGCTACAGTGGGGTCCTCATTTAACATCACTTGCAGGGCGGCTAAGTTCTGCCGCTTACGCTGTTTGGAAGATCCGCCAATTCACTAATGTAGAAACCGCGAGGTTAGTCTATTTCAGTTACTTTCATAGTATCATGTCTTACGGTATCTTGCTATCTCTCAATATCCGCAGCCCGTCCCCATGGACGAAAAAAGCGTGGGGTGCTTGATATTAATTGATTATAAAAATACCTCAAAAAGCACCCCACGCTTTTTAATAGAATTAAATTATTTTCTACTTTTTAGTTTGGTTTTTAAAGCGCGTTTTTTTCGTTTTTTTAAACTATTATTTTTATACATATAAAGTTCAAAATATTCTTCTTCTACATTACGAACATAGTACTGGACGTACTATGTTCGTAATGTAGAAGAAGAATATTTTGAACTCAATCAGCAAAATTGACATGCACTTAACATGCGGTTATGTGTTTTAGTAAAAATGCTAACGCGACCACCGTTGCCCGACCCAACGGTCATCTTTGGAACCAAAATGGATAGGTGGATAATTTCTTAACACGAATTAGTATTTTTTGTTGTTACGAAAATGTTAAAATGATTATAAAGTTAGTTTAATTTCTGTTCAAGTGTGTTAAAGTTCTTTCTCACGTATGATTGAAAACAAAATTTTCGCATCCGCCATCTTGGATTTACGCGAGTGTGAGAGTGTAGTGCTTACCACTGCCTCCCTCTGCGCTATTAATTTTCGCAGCACTGCGACGGAGTACAGGTGTCGCTGCACGGCGTACTCCAACTCGCTCGTAGACACCATCCACAGCGGATCTTGGTCCAGATACCCGGCTGGCAACAACATCAAACAAAGACACGTTTCGAATACATCTGATTCAGATAAATCGGTTTTCTCTTAAGGCCTGCGCAGACAACGGACTTTGTCCACAGAGAAGAAAAACCCCATGATCGTAAAAAATTGCTCGCCGAGAACTTGACACGGACTTGAAACTCGTTGCCCAGAAAATTTCTGAAGCGGACGCTATGGAAGCAAATATTCAGAGATTACTTTGTTTTGTAATAATTTACATGAAGTTCAAGAAAAAGAAAAGACGTTGTAAGAGAAATGTATTGCGGATCGATAAATGAATGGATATATTTCGGGGAATCCTCTGTACTTTTCCAGTCCGGTCCGGTCTCTCGGCGTCCTTGGTTCTTCGGAGGACTTTTTATACGGGGTACTTTTAGTCCTTTGTGTGCTTTCTTGGGTACAGTTTAAAAGGGATCTAAAGGATCAAATGTTAACCGGACCGCAACTGTAACCATGAATGCAGCTTATCATGCTAGAATCCAGCGTAGTAATTTTTCGTCGTTTGTACAAAAAAAGATATCAGCTGTTCCTTACGTTTTGACCGCGTAGGTATTGCACTTTTCAATGAAACAGCTGATTTTTTCGTTTCTCCATTTTTGAAATCGCACCGTAGATTTCCTTCTACAATCTGTCATTTTATCTTTCGTTTCTAACGATCTTTGTCTAGGTCCTTATAAATGTAGACTATTTCAGAAGAATATTTCTTCCCAAACTGTCAAAATTACACTGACAACAAAGTTTCTACTCGACGGCCACAAAGTATATACGATTATCTGCAAAATTGATTCGTTTAGAACACAGAACTGTGATAATTAATAGAAGAACATAGCTATCATCTCGTATTTGTACATCATTTAGTTAATGGTTAAGTCTAGTCTTCCCTCGAGAAATCGGTGCTCGTGCTAAGCCTGCGTTTACGTATAGATAGATTAGTTGAAAGTTTTAGAGCAGAGCGAGCAGAAATAGAAAGCGTTATGCTAAACCTGATGTAAGTTACAAATGATCTAAGAAAATTTGAATTTCGCGGTCGGCCGAAGCCGCATACATAACCTATAATTTAGTAATATTTACCTTCTGCTAGGGCTTCATCCAGTGGCTCTTTCATGTTTTCTAGCTCGAGCAAGAAGTCCACCAACTATAATATAACAACATTAATTCATTAAAAATAACTACTGATAAAAATGCACAGTCTATCTCGAAATTCACACAGACTTAATAAAATCGCGGCGGGATTTTTGCGCACAGTGTACTTTCAACTCTGGGTGTTGAACATTGAGGATACTATAGAGTGCACCGCGAGTGAGTCTCGGCGTGTCGAAAAAACAATGTTCGATTTTCAACTGGCCTTAGATAGTGCGTTGAAAATACAGTGCGTGAAAAAAAAACCCGCCGCGATTTTGTTACGTCCGTGTATGTACAAAGCTGCGCAGGTAATACTCATGATTGGAAGATGGGTGCAAAGCTTTAGGGCGATGATTGTACAGGCAATTTAGAACCATTTAAGCTATGGTTGTCTTAGACGAAGTCTTACCATTTTTTAAACCGAAATATTATGACCTTTTTCGAAAATTCCCAAATTCTGCTTATTTGTGGCCAAATTGAATGATAAATGAATTCATTTTTATTTAATTTAATTAAAGTAATGTGGTAAGCAATCTAGCAAAACATGTTTTAGGCCTTTGTAGGGTGCTATTTTTATTCAAATCTTTTTGAAAACATGTTTGATAATCCCTCTTTCTTTTGAGGTATCATTTACACGGATATCTTACAAATTATTGACCTTAGGACCCACAAACCATTTTCGGGGAAATTTTTTAAATTTTAGGCGGACTAATTAAAACAACATTTGAATTTAAATTGATAAAGATTATAAATCCGTGAAGCCATATTTGTTACCGTCGCGAATCATATTTCAATCAACGTACATCCTGACACTGACCTGTTAATTGCAAAAAAACGTAATTAAAAATCGTATCAAAATAGACGATGATGGTGATTTACTTTTAAGAAGCATATGTGATGTTACAGTGGCACCGGTAACTGAAAAGTTCTGTGGAAATCGCTTGTCATGGAATAGGCATGTGATACGGAGGAATGAGGAAGATGTCGCGAGGGAAGTTTTGTGTATGAATGTCGATGGCTATAAGAGTAGGGGGAGACCAAAGAAACGATGGATGGACTGTGTGAATGATGATATGGTTAGAAAGGGTGTGACTACGGAGATGACGACTACTAGAGAATGGTGGAAGAAACAGACATGATGCGCCGACTCCAAATACATTGGAATAAGGGCAGGAAAATGATGAGACGATGATTTCTGAAGCGCAACACTATATTGGTTAAGTACTAAAAGAACCATTTGGCGCTCGTTGTTGGTAAATATTAGCGAACGTTTTGTGAAATCGATTGTAGTTCCAAAATTCTAATAAGTATAAATAGTGTGTATTTTACCCTATCCGAATACGCGGCAAAATGACGGCCCCCGTCGGTCTGCCGCGGGTGAATGGGCATCCATTTCTGCAAGCCGTGCGGCCCCTGCATCTGCGTCAAATGCTGCGATCAGAATTTTTGGTTCGAGGACGTGCCGGCTTCCTCAATAAATTAATCCCACTAATATTAAGCTGAATAGATTTTTTTTTTCGTGTGATAATTTCATAGATTCTTTTATCATTTGATATCCCAATTCTTGAGGAAGATATATAACATTACGCTAAGCCTCTTAGAGGCCGAGCAAAGAGAACATAAAGTTAGACAGAACTCTTAGCGAAAACGAAAAAGCAGAGCAGGCAGGCGATGGGATGCGACGCGGCGTCTCGGGGGCCAAGACCTCACGCGGGCGAGGTCGCGGGTAAAAATAATAGTTTAAAAAACTAAAATAACACGCTTTAAAAACCAAACTATTAAGTAGAAAATAATTTAATTCTATTAAAAAGCGTGGGGTGCTTGATATTAATTGATTATAAAAATACATCAAAAAGCACGCCACGCTTTTTAATAGAATTAAATTATTTTCTACTTTTTGTTTTTTTAGTTTTTTTAAACTATTATTTATTTTCTATTTTTTTAGTTTTGCTAACTACAAAAGCGTGTTTTTTTAATTATTGAATTGTCATAGGTCCTCGATAAGTCTACAAAGTTTAAATGAAATCTGACCGTTTAAAGTGGGTCAAAATAGCGTCCAAAGGAGTCGGTTACATACAAACAAACAAACAAATAAACATACAAGTGAAGCTAATATAAAGCGTGTAAAAAGGAATCTTGGCATCCGCACTGTGATCTAGTACTTTTGTTTTCACCGCACGCCTGTCCATGCCTGCCGGTCGCGGTCGCTCGACTGCATTGATTTGCAATTAAACCACTTAATACACTTATAAATACACTTAACCAATTAATACACTTATAACCAAATAAACAGCTGTAAAAAATACCTGTGGTAGACGGTTATAACGTCAGGAATTTTAGATTTTGTAACTTAAGACGATATAAACAAAAAAACAAATATGATTAATTTTACACTGGTCGTCTTTTAGCGATCGAATACTCAGTTCCCATGACATTAAGAAACATGCCATACTTTAAACAAATTAAAATCATTCATGAACAATACTTTCTGTTAATTTCAGATCTCAATTACGGCTTTAATGAAAATTATATCAAAAACAAGAATATAACAGCAATTCTCTAATAAACCGACCAAATTGAAATGGTCACGTAAAAGCGACCGTACCAAACATATGCGCAACCATCTTAAATGAATACTTAATAGTTATGCCAATAAAGATTTTTTAATTTTTTTTTTCCTTATTTTGTATTTGGGTCTAAATCGGTTAATAACTTCTAACATTTGTTCTCGCCGTGGTCGCAGACGCACGACACAGGTCGCGCGATAGGTGATGTCGAGGAAAATAGGGGTGCGCTACACGATGACTGATGCATTCATGGCGTCTGTTGGGACAGGTTAGCTCAAAGCTACAATGGCTCTATTTTCAAATGGCCCTTCCAGACTTGTCATTTTGAGACTTATGTAATTCGAATAACATAATGTTTGGACTTTAAAAGAGACCGAGAACTCGAGTTTGTTTCGACATTTGTTCTCAGGATTCAGTCAGCTAGGAAATGTCGGCGCCATCTAGTTTTCTAAATATTTACCAACTAAATATTGGCGTGTAAAAGTGTCTTAAAATATATACCCACATAATTAAACATAACATTTCATTACTGACTACCAGTTTCTACCCGCGACATCGCCCGCGTGAGTTCTTGGCCCCCAAGCCGCCGCCACCGCGTCGCAACCCATCGCCAGCCCGCGCTAATTTTCTGTTTTCGCTAAGAGTTCTTTCTGACATTATTTTCTCTTTGCTCGGCTTCTAAGCGACTTAGCGTAATGTTATATATCTTCCCCGAGAATTAGGCTACCAAACGAAAAAAGAATCTAAGGTATCATCGCACGAACAGAACAAAAACTATTCAGCTTTCTTATTAGTGGGATTAATTCATTGACGAAGCCGGCACGTCTGCTGCCAGACAGTTACAAAACCATGTAATGATCACAGTTAATTTCTTCGTGTTTCCCAATTACCACGAACGTCGCGCCTCAGAGTAACCCCCACAGACGGTAAGCCTATAAGTGTTGTACTGCTGCGTTTTATCGTGCGCTCTGTTCTAACAGTATGTATATGAAAACGTTCCTGTGAGGGTATCCACAAAAAATCCACTTACGAAAAAAGTACTTATTGCAATTCAATAATCAGTTTCTCCAATACCTCAACTCGATTTTTTAAAATCACCCATGTTAATAGAAAGGTAAGTACTTTCATGGTTGAAAAGGCTCTATGTTAGATCTCAAAAACACGCATTAGTATTTTCGAAAATAGACGATGATTGCCAAAGCGCATACCTTTTCTGAGTAGAAGAATCTTGGCCAACAAATGACATTGACATGGGCTCAATGATGTCAATGTCCTCTGTTGGTAACATATTTTGTGAGATGGTTTTTTGAAACGTATTAAAAATCAAGATGGCAGCGTTAGTTCCAATTCCTTTGAGTGTAAATTGTGTTACTTACCTCGCTCATTGCGACTTCAAATATGGCCTTGCGCGGGTGGTGGGCGTCCGTCCGCTCCGGCAGCCTCGGTCGCACCAGCGTCAAGTGCTGCGTTGGTGCATTAAGTTGAAATTTTTGGTTCTCGAATGTGCAGGTTCTTCACGAAATTTTTCTTCGCGGCTTTATAATATCTATACTAGTAAAGCTGAATAGTTTGATTTGTTTGAGCGCGCTAATCTCTGGCGGATTTCTAAGACTCTTTTCATTTGGTAGCTCAATTCTTAAGAAAGTTTTAAGGCTATTTAACGTCATGCTAAGTCGCTTAGATGTGCAAAATTTTTTTAGAAAGAACGCTAAGCGGAAACGAGGACTCACGCGGACCAAGTCGTGGGCAGAAGTTAGTAGTTCATAAATAAATGAAAAGTGATTTCTTATCAAACACTTTTACACGCCAATATTTAGTTAGTCTTTATATTAAAACTAGATGTCGCCGGCATTTCCTAGCTAACTGATCGCTGAGAAGAAATGACGAAACAAATTCAGGAGGCATGGTCTCTTTAAAGGCCAAACATTATATTATTAGAATTTTATCGTGTAGCTCAACCATATTTAAGGGAGCTCAACGAGTCACAATACGCTACCAGATCTGCAGGACATTTGCATGAGCCATAGACAAAATACGGGAACCTCCAGACCGTCATGAAGTTGTGTTCAATCAAGTCTGCATGGTACACACATCAAACTATACATTTGCAGTATAAGCTGATTTTGCATTGTATAGGATTTCCGTGCAGTGCGAGATCAGCGTTAACTGGAAATGTATAGCTTGATGTGAAGCCGTGTGTACCACTGGTACTGAAATTTAGTCAGTTTACTCTTCAAATGGTTTTTTTCATAAGATTTGTCACGTAATTCAAGAATTTTTGTATTATTTTAAAACATGTACACACACAATAGTTTATGTAATACTTACAACAACACCGTCTAGGAATATTTCGGATGTTCTCAATTAACTCAATACTTGGTATAAATAACATTCACTATATATATTTTTAAAGCCCATTTATCAGACTAAACTTCAGAATTAACCAAAAACATAATTTTTGGGTAAATAATATTTTATTTCAATAAAGACGAAAGTCAAATAATGGTATAACTAACATTCATCAATGTGTTTTTCAAGAATAAGTAAACAAATAAGCGAAATTATTCCGTATTTTTTGCAATTATGCAAAAACTCTGTAGTCAGTTAAATCACCCATGACGTTAACAACGGTTCTGCAACGGTTTTTCATGCTTTGAACAAGTTATCAAAGTTTTGATGCGGGAAGTTCCAGGTCCTACTAGGATGCCAAAAAGTAGCTTGAAGAGCTACTTTTTGGCATCAATGTCGCAATGTTTGCAAGAAAATTCTTCGACGCCCTTCTTTGGAGCATGTCCCACGCGTTCTCTATCGGGTTTAGGTTAAGTGATTGTGCGGGCCAGTCTAAGACCGTTACGTCATGGTTCTGCAGCCCGTTGGTCACCACTAGCGCTGTGTGCGGACGGGTGTTCTCGTGCATGAGCTGGAATTCTTGGCGCATTTGTAGTCGATGGGGGGTAGACTATTGGTACTAGCACCTGGTTCCGGTATTTTTCAGCGGTCATGGTGTTTCTGATTCAAACGAGGTCCGTTCTTCCACCAACACGAATTCCAACCGAAATCATAATTGTCCCGCCATGGTATGGATGGCTTCCTGAGGTGTTGAAGATGGCTTTTACGACCAGGAACTCGCCATACGCGTACTTTTCGCGAATCGGGGTGGAAACCGCATCGGGAGTCATCGGTAAACAGCATTACAGACCACAGGTTATCTTCCCAGAGCAAATGTTCACGAGCCCTCGGTAATCTTCGTTCACGATTTCCTCGGCGTAGTGCTGGAGTACGAAGCGGTCTACGAGCATGAAGGCTAGTCTCGTGCAGTCTTCTCCTCACAGTCTGGTTACTCACAAGCCACCGATGCTCTCACTGGAGCCGTTGAACGAACTGCATGGCCGTAACATTTGATTGTCTTCTCGCGGCAACTTGCAAAAATCGGTCTTATCGTTGGTTATGCGCATGGGTGCCTAGATGTCTTTTAGTCACATCAATAGCCCGATACTGTGACCATAAACTTGATATCACGTTTTGTTTTGTTCCAATCTCCTCAGCAATACTCCGTTGAGTAAACCCGGCTTGGAGCATGCATACTGCCCTTAACATTTCCTCTCTCGTTAAATGGTGCCGTTGCATGATGCATATATGGTGGCATAAATTCGAAATTAACTGCTAACTTGTTTTAAAACTTTAATTTGACACCAAAAGTTACCAAACAATGATATGTAAAATGAAACCTTCGAACTTCGTTAAAGTTATTCCGCGCAAATCTTTTATTTTTATTTTTTCAAATACAAATTTGGAATCATCCAAAAAGGCCTACAAAATAAGCTTTCTTCCAAACATTTTAAAACTGGGCAGTACTTTTTGAGTTTTAGAGGTTTAAACAAAATATACCTAGACGGTGTTGAAGTGTGTAGTTTGGAAATTGGAGTAGCGTAATTAATCCCGAGCTTTTTTGTCATCCAAGTAATTTTTAACATAATAGAAACCTTTTTAACAGAGTTTCAGTTTTTTTTAATTATTTAGATTTTTTGAGGCTCAGTTCTTTAACATGGCTTGGAAGTTTGTTGTAAAAACGTATACTTTGGCACCAAAATGAATGACAATTTTTTTGGAGCCAAGTTGTGAGCACTATAAGTAAATCTTCCGTTTCTAGTATTAATGCTATGTTCTTTGTGAATAGTGTGTTACTTACCTCGCTCGCATCAGCGGCTTCATTCTCCTGGCGTGATTGTCTGGTAGGAGGTGAGCCCCGCGGCCAGTGCACCTGCGTCAAGAACGTGTTGCATCACTTGAAATTTTTGGTTCTAGGACGTGTCGGTTTCCTCACAGACTTCAAATTAATCTAGACACTATGACCGAAACGAAGTTTCGGTTTCAGCCTAAAAATCATGTTTTGGTCAAAGGTTCAGTTTCAGCCAAAAAACATCCGAACCTTTCGGCCGCGCCTAAACTTACAACATCGTACTTTCGGGTCGCTTTCGGTTAACGTCGGGTGCGCTCGGCACCACATGAGTAACCAAACGGAACAGAGACAAAGCAAAGAAAGAAACCGCGCGAATTGGTTGCACTACTACAAGCACGCAAGCATGTTTGCGTGACCACTGGCCGCTTGTCGCGTACTCGGCGAGACTGGAAAAATCCGGTTTACGTTGGCACAGCCAGTTGACAATCTCGGGGTTAGTGCGACGCACGTTGTTTTTTAATAGTTGCAAGTTTGAATATTATAAAAACTTGAGTGGACCTTTTTTGTGAGCAAGGTCATCTGTCAGATATCGGCGCTGGACTTGACGGATACTTAACGTCAAGTCATCGTCCGGTCTATACCGATTTAACAAAGTAAGTGCTAATCCGCTACAAGCTCATAAACATATTCCAATGACTATCACCAGGTCCGTTGCTCGGCACTCATTGATGTTTTCAAACAATAGACCTGTATAGGATGATAACTTAAAAATATACAAAAATATTGACTCTTAGAAATTCTTCAATGACAGTAGAATACGCAGCAAGTGTTCAAATTATCTCTTTTTCAAATTTTATGTACTTTTGAAATATTTCGTTGGTGACAATGATTTTTACAAGTGGTCTTAAACTTTTGGCCGACAGTGTGTCTGGAAAGAACTGCCCATGGCATTTTATTCAACGTATTAATCACGTTAAAAATGGTTCGATTTCGGCAAAAAAACATGTTTCGGTCGGACTCTAGTATTAATAAACCTGAAGAGTCTGTTTGTTATTTTGTTTGACCGCGCTAATCTCTGGCGGATTTCAAAAATTCGTTTTCATTTGATAGCCCCATGGTTGAGGAAGGTTTTATGCGAATTAACATCACGTTAAATTGCTTAGGAGCTGTGCAAAAAAGATGACGAAAGAAAGCTTAGCGAAAACGAAGAAACCACGGTCGGCCCGCGCTATTAGCGCGCGTGGGCGCACGGATGCGACGCAGTGGGCAGGATTTAGTAGTTATGAATTAAATGAAATGTGCATTCATATCAGACATTTTTACACGCCAATATTTAGTTGGATGTCTGGCTTACTAATCGCTGAGAAGAAATGACGAAACAAACTCAGAGGTGGTCTCTTTTAAAGGCCAAACATGATATTATTAGAATTCTATGTGAGTCGAACAATGCAGGGCCATGTCTGGAAAGGTCTTTTGACGAAAGAGCCATTGCAACTTAGAACTGACTTGTCCCTCTTGCATGCATCAGTCATCGTGTAGCTCACCCCATTTTAGGGAGCTCAACGACCCGTCAACAAAATGCTACTAGATCTGCAGAACATTTGCGTAGGCCATATAAAAAATATGCAGAACCTCCAGAACTATCTGGAGGTTCTGCATATTTTATTAAGTTATCTATTAGTTAGCATTGTGAAATTTGTTTTGTTTTTCATTTGTAATATGATTTTTTCCTGAAATAAATGTTTTATTATTGTTGTTTTATTGACGGTCAGTTCTTTAACATGGCTTGGGAGTTTCTTGTAAGAACGTATACTTTGGCACTTAAACGATTTTTTTTGTTGTAAATAGTGTGTTACTTACGTCGCCCTCATCCGCGGCTAGATTCTCCTGGCGTTGTTGTCTGCGGGACCGTAAGCCCTGCGGCCACTGCATCTGCGTCAAGAACGTGTTACATCACTTGAAACTTTTGGTTCTAGGACGTGTCTATTTCCTCACGGACATTAAATTAGTAAAAGCTCTATAAATAAAGCTGAAGAGGTTGTTTGTTTGTTTTCTTTAGCGGGCAGAATTTATTAGTTATGAATGAAATGAAATGTGCATTCCTAACAGACACTTTTACACGCCAATATTTAGTTGGTCAATGTGCGGGACAAGCGATAAAACAGTGTACATAATAGAATAGTGTATATAAAGTGATACATAGACGCTCATAAGACAGTACAAAGTGAATAAGTTTACTATAATTTAATAATTCGTATTAGATGTGTAACTGAGTACTAGGGGTAAGCAGTAGTTCAAGTGTTTATGTTATATTTTATATTGTCTTAGTTGAATTTATATTTTTCTTAGATAGTTCTTATTACATAGAGTCCGATTATATATAGTTTTACCTATGTAAAATTAATAAAGTTAGCAAAAAACGCAAATAATGTAGCGCGGTCCTCGTTACGGTAAAGGGTCGAGGTATTTAAGTTAAAAATGTTCAATATAGTGCCTCGCTCTGATTGGTTGATGTTTTGCGCGCGTTTTTTTATAATATTGTGCCTATCCCTAATTAGCTGACGCCTTTACCCGCGCTTTTTTGTAATTATGATTGCTCAAATCGATATTTTAAATCCTTGGAAAATTGTATAAAAATAGGAACATTTTTGTCATTCAACACATTCAGCGGCGAACTACCTAGAACAAAGTACTCCAAATATAGAAGCAAGAAGTCTCCAGTGGTTTCATTCCCTGCCAACCCAGCACACAAATGCGGCTATAGGCCACATTTAATGGTCCTTCGAACACGGATACTGCGGGGAAGAATTACCTGAAGATTACTACAGCATCACAGAGAAGATTTCTCAAGAGAATAGAAGAGTACTTTCAAGATTCGAAGAAAATCAGCTGACAGCATGCCAGTTACGCGCTCCGTGGGTAGGGGCCGCAAGCCGTCGGGAGAACAGAAGCCGTCGTCGTCCGAGACCACTACCTCGGCGACCGGTACCAACGCGGAAGCCAGCACGGAATCGACAGTTACAGGGACGACCGCCACGGAAACTTCGGAACAGACAGACAACTCCGCGGCAACCGAGCCAACCACCGTGACTTCCGCGACCGCCAGAACCTCCTCGACCGCCACCGCCTCCGCCACAGCCGCCAGCGCCGCTGCCCCCTCCGTAACCCCGTCCACTGCGACGACACTAACTACGGGTGCGAAGGACAAACAGCTGATGAAGCCGCCCGCTACTGTCATCAATAGTGAAACTCGTCAAGAAACAGAAACCTCTACAGTGAAGCGAGTTATGAAGAACACCGCCGGTCCATCGAAGCCGACTGGACTACAGGATCTCCGCCCTCCTAGCAACAAGGGAGGAGAGGGAGGATCTATCTACAGCAGAACAAAGCAACTCAAGCTTGCGAAGGCGAGAGAAGATTTACTACGCCTTCAAGTGAAACTAGCCGCAGCACGCCTAGCTACATTGGAGAAAGAAGACTCAGAAGAGGAAGAAGATGACGTCTCCCTCTACTCGAAGTCAGAAGTTAACGCAAGAGTGGACAACTGGTTGGAGAATCAAGTGAATCGTCCGGTGTTAGCGATCACCAACGAACCACACTGCCCCCCAGAAGAACCAACGGTCGTCCGCACAGAAGAACCAATGCCAGCGAAGCATGAAGAAACACGTCAGTCACCGGCGGGAGGTCAAACCGACTTAGCCCTCCTAGCTGAAGCCATCACCCGGGCTGTCAGCACCGCTCAACGACCCAAGTTCGTCGAGTTACCGATCTTCAGTGGGTCCCATCAGGAGTGGCTACCATTCCGCGCCGCCTACTACGAGACAGAAGCAATGTTCAGCACAGTTGAAAATACGAATCGACTAAGAAGAAACCTGAAAGGAAAGGCCAAAGAAGCGGTTGAAGGTCTTCTGATAACCAACGCGCATCCAGCTGAAGTGATGAAGACTTTGGAATCAAGATTCGGAAGACCAGAAGCAATAGCCATGATGGAGATGGAGACGCTTCGAGGTCTGCCGCGCCTTACTGAGTCACCAAGGGACATCTGCATATTCGCCACGAAGGTCTCCAACGTAGTGGCGACATTGAAGACTATGGGTTGTTTCAACTACATGTACAACCCTGAACTCGCGAAGACAATAGTGGACAAACTGACGCCGACTCTGCGATACAGATACTACGATTTCTCAGCCACGCAACCACGCGAAGATCCTTGCCTCATCAAGATAGAAAAGTTCTTCAAAAGGGAAGCGGAGCTGTGCGGACTTACTACGGCCGCTTCACAAAAGAAGACACAAAGGGTCAACAACGTGACTGAGAAGACACAAGCAACGAAGTGCTTCATATGTGAAGATAAGGGGCACACCAATGCAACAGAATGCGAAGAGTTCAAGAAGTTAGATGCAAACGCAAGATGGGACATGGCCAAATCCAAACGTCTCTGCTTCAGATGTCTTCGCTACAGAAACAAGACACACAACTGCAAACTCAAGTCATGTGGTGTCAACGGCTGCAAGTACTCTCATAACAAGATGCTGCACTATGAAAAGAAGACAGAGAAGGCAGAAGCAAAAGAAGAGCCCACAGAAGTCATCAACTCAACTTGGACAGTCAAGAAGCAATCGTTCCTGAAGATCCTTCCAATCCAGGTGAAGGGACCGAAAGGAGATGTCAACACCTTCGCATTGATGGACGACGGGTCAACAGTCACTCTCATCGACGACAGCGTGGTAAAAAGCGTCGGAGCAACAGGACCCATAGATCCACTGAAGATTGAAACCATCAATGACATGAAGGCATCAGAGTCAGCATCCAGAAGAGTCACCATCAAGCTGAAGGGGCTCAACGATCACGAAGAGCAAATACAAGCACGTACAGTGAAGAACCTGCAAGTCTCGTCTCAACGGGTTCCACAAGAACTAGTGGAAGGGTGTCAACACCTATCTGACATCCGAGGACATCTCACATATGCTAATGCAAAGCCACGAGTTCTCATCGGTCAAGACAACTGGCATCTTCTGCTGACGTCGGAAGTAAGAAGAGGAGACAAGAACCACCCAGTGGCATCTCTCACGCCGCTAGGTTGGGTACTCCACGGCAGCCAGACACGAACCTTCGGGAAGCAGATCGATTTCGTGTCACACATCACAGAAGATCCAGAAGAGAATTTAGAAAACCTCGTGAAGCAATATTTCGAGATGGACGCGCTCTGCATAAACCCCAAGAAACCGAAGACTGACCCAGAAGAACGAGCACTTCGTATTCTGGAGAAAACCACCACGAAAATAGAAGAAAGAAGATTCCAGACCGGTCTTCTCTGGCGTAAAGAAGATGTCAAATTCCCAGACAACTACGAAAACTCACTGAAGAGGCTCTTCAATATAGAGAAAAAGATTGATCGTGAACCCGCATTGAAGAAGAAGTACGTCGAACAGATGGACGCTCTTATTGCAAAGGGGTACGCTGAACCTGCCCCGAAACAGAAGACAGCTGACAAGACTTGGTACTTACCTCACTTTGCGGTAGTCAACCCGATGAAACCAGAGAAACTCCGGGTAGTACACGATGCCGCGGCCAAGACCAAAGGGGTGGCACTCAATGACATGCTACTCAAAGGCCCTGATCTACTACAGTCACTACCAGGCGTCGTCATGCGGTTTCGACAACACATTGTCGCAGTTACAGCGGACATCAAAGAGATGTTCATGCAAGTCAAGCTGCGAACAGAAGATAGAGATACACTGCGGTACTTATGGCGCGGGGATCGACGAGACGACCAACCTCCAGAAGAGTACAGAATGACGTCGTTAATCTTCGGAGCATCGAGTTCCCCTTCGACAGCAATCTACGTCAAGAACATGAACGCCAAACAGCACGAGAAAACTCACCCAGAAGCCGCAGCTGCTATCATACAGAAGCATTACGTCGACGACTACTTAGATAGCTTCAGAAACCTCGAAGAAGCCAAACGCATCACGAAGAGTGTGCGAGAGGTACACATGAAGGCCAGCTTCGAGTTGAAACAATGGAAATCGAACTCAGCGTCACTCCTAGAATCACTTGGAGAAGACAACCAGACAGAAGACATGGAACTCTACAGAACAGAAGAAAAGACTGAACGAGTCTTGGGTGTCATCTGGAAAATCAACTCAGACGAGCTCACCTTCAACCTCAACTTAACCAGAATACCTTCCACACTCATAGAAGGTAAACAGCCGACAAAAAGGGAAGCACTAAGAATAGTGATGTCACTCTTCGACCCACTCGGGTTCGCTTCGCCTGTCACAATCAGGGCGAAGCAACTCCTCCAGGAAGTTTGGCGCAGAGGAACAGCTTGGGATGACAAGATCGACGAAGACCTGGCAGAGCAGTGGGAAATGTGGATGGGGCATCTGAAGAACCTCCAAGAAGTAGCAATCCCGCGGCAATATCTCCACTACAGCGACGCCGCCTCCCTAGAACTCCACGTCTTCAGTGATGCCAGCGAGTCAGCCTACTCTGCAGTCCTCTTCTGGAGAGCAGTGATGACAGACGGTGAGGTCGGCCTATCCCTCATCATAGCCAAAGCAAAGGTGGCACCTTTGAAGTTGACGTCGATCCCAAGATTGGAGCTACAGGCAGCCGTCATGGGAACTAGACTCACAGAGACAGTGGTCGAAGAGCTCGAGAGGAAGCCTGACCGCAAAGTGTTCTGGACAGACAGCAAGACGGTACTAACCTGGATAAGAACAGGGTCACGTTCATACAAACCCTACGTGGCTCATCGTCTAGCAGCAATAGAAGAGAGTTCCAAGGTCAACGACTGGCGCTGGGTTCCGACAAAGCTGAACGTGGCGGACGACGCCACTCGAGACGTACCATCAACATTCGACAGACATCATCGATGGTTCAAAGGGCCGGACTTCTTATACCAAACTGAAGATTCTTGGCCGACAGAGACCGCAAGGACAACACCAGAAGAGCCTTCCGATGAAGAGAAGACGCATTACGTGAGCGACAAGGGAAGACTGAAGCTCGCAGAGGGTCTGCCTGATCCAACTACGTTCTCCAACTGGGATCGACTTCGATACTCAACAGCACGTGTTCTGCAGTTTATTCAACTCTGCAGAGCCACCAATCATAGAGTCAACTACAGAAGAACGAAGAAGAACAAAGAAGCAGATCCCACCTGGAAGAAGAACAAGGCTACAGTTAAACAACAGGCGCCCACGATGGCAAAGTCATCACAAGGAGGAAAGAAGCGGCTACCAGTCACAGCCGATCAGCTCAAGACAGCCGAAGAACTCCTGATGCGGTCCTCTCAAGAAGAATCCTTCGCAGAAGAAATAGATAGTCTGAACAACGGGAAACCGATCAACAAAGAAAGCCGCCTTCACCAGCTCAGCGTCGAATCCATAAACGGCGCACTGAGACTCAGAAGCCGTATTCGAGCGGTCCAGGACGTGAAGGATGAATCCAAGAACCCGCTGGTAATCGACGGTGATCATCCTACGGTCAAGCTCTGGGTACAGGCTGTACATCGACAACTCCATCACGCTGGTGTAGAAGCCACAGTAAACGAGTGCAGGCAACAGTATTGGGTACTACGACTGCGCCCTATCACACGCACAATACTGCGAACATGCCTATTCTGTAGAATGAAGACACAAGTACCGCCGCATCCAAGAACCGGGGACCTACCAGCGTGTCGTTTAGCTCATCACAAGCGACTCTTCACCTTCACTGGGGTCGACTACTTCGGACCTCTCTCAGTGACCGTCGGACGAACTCGACAAAAAAGATGCGATCACGATGCGAGCCATACATCTGGAAGTCGCCGGCTCGCTTAGCGCCGACTCCGCGGTGATGGCAGTTAGAAGAATGATCGCACGAAGAGGTTGCCCAACTGAAATATGGTCGGATAACGGCACCAACCTGAAGGCCGCCGACAAGGAACTACGACAGGCGATCGACGCAGCGACTGCAGAAGAAGCAGCGAAGAGGAGCATCTCCTGGCGCTACATACCGCCTGGAGCTCCGTTTATGGGCGGAGCCTGGGAGCGAATGGTTCGCTCCGTCAAAACGGCTCTCACCGCGACGTTACATGAGCGTCATCCGACAGAAGAGGTCCTCACGACTCTACTAGCGGAAGTAGAGAATACAGTTAACAGTCGTCCGCTGACTCATGTCTCAGTCAGCCCAGAAGATCCAGAAGCCCTAACTCCCAATCACTTCTTGTTGGGAGGGCCAGGGCGCGTGCCACAACCAGGCACTTTCACCGAACAAGACACCCTTTCACGATCCAGCTGGCGAGCCGCGCAGAGGCTAGCGGACATCTTCTGGCTACGCTGGGTGAAGGAGTACCTCCCTGAGCTCCAACACCGGCGGGAGCCCCATGGACGAGGTCAAGCAGTGCAGGTCAACGATCTCGTGCAAATCGTCGACCCGAACCTTCCCCGCAACGTGTGGATCCGTGGAAGAATCGTCGCTACGTACCCAGGCCCCGACAACGTCGTGCGGACGGTGGACGTGCAGACCAAGGGAGGTGTTCTGCGCCGGCCAGTAAGGAAGCTAGTGATCCTGCCCCTGACTACAAGCAACGAGCCCGCACCGGAAGTTGATACGACGCGGTCGCACGGCGGGAGTGATGTGCGGGACAAGCGATAAAACAGTGTACATAATAGAATAGTGTATATAAAGTGATACATAGACGCTCATAAGACAGTACAAAGTGAATAAGTTTACTATAATTTAATAATTCGTATTAGTTGTGTAACTGAGTACTAGGGGTAAGCAGTAGTTCAAGTGTTTATGTTATATTTTATATTGTCTTAGTTGAATATAAATTTTTCTTAGATAGTTCTTATTACATAGAGTCCGATTATATATAGTTTTACCTATGTAAAATTAATAAATCAATCAATCAATCAATCAATCATTTATTTGCAACGAATGTAGGTAGGTTACATTGAAATACAGTACATTCTGCCTGGAAATAGGCACGCAAAAATTATAAAAAAAAATGATAAGAAGCTAATTACAAATTAAAATGTCAAAGTTAGAATGATTACAATTATACATACATATTGAAAAATGTCAAATTTCTATGGATATAAAATAAAATAAAAAATAAATGTATATTAGGTCCATAATTTTAGGATAACATTAATTATATTTATTATACACATCGCCGATTAAAAGGTTTTGTCTATTAAAAAATCATTAATCGAGTAATAACATTTTTCTATTAGGAAGGCCACCAATTTCTTTTTAAAGTTTTTAATTGTATCATTTTTCATTACATCTGGCAATTTATTGTATATAGTAGGACCCATACAAATAACGCTTTTTCTCAATAGCGCTGTGTTACAGGACTCGATTTTTAATACATTTTTGTACTGGTTTCGGACAGGTCGTTTTCTAGTTTCTGCCATAGTAGGAAATAGGTTTTTATTGGTCTTCACAAACATGGCCATTTCAAGAACATACAATGACGGAAACGTAAGCACTTTTAAGGACTTAAACTTTGGTTCGCAACTGTCAGTGGTCTTCATACCACACATCCCTCTAATACAACGTTAAAGTTAAAGTTAGCAAAAAACGCAAATAATGTAGCGCGGTCCTCGTTACGGTAAAGGGTCGAGGTATTTAAGTTAAAAATGTTCAATATAGTGCCTCGCTCTGATTGGTTGATGTTTTGCGCGCGTTTTTTTATAATATTGTGCCTATCCCTAATTAGCTGACGCCTTTACCCGCGCTTTTTTGTAATTATGATTGGTCAAATCGATATTTTAAATCCTTGGAAAATTGTATAAAAATAGGAACATTTTTGTCATTCAACACATTCAGCGGCGAACTACCTAGAACAAAGTACTCCAAATATAGAAGCAAGAAGTCTCCAGTGGTTTCATTCCCCGCCAACCCAGCACACAAATGCGGCTATAGGCCACAGTCAATATCATAAAACTAAATGGCGCCGGCATTTTCCAGCTGACTCTGTGAAATAATGAAGAAACAAACTCAGAGGACATGGTCTCTTTTAAAGGCCAAACATTATATTATTAGAATTCCATGTGAGTCAAACAATGCAGGGCCATGTCCGGAAGGGCCTTTCGAGGAAAGAACCCCAACAGACGGCTTAGACGCATCAGTCATCGTGTAGCTCAACACTATTTTAGGGAGCTCAACGACCCGTCACAAAACGCTACCAGACGTGCAGAACATTTGCGAAGGCCGTTTACAAAATACTAAAAATCTCCAGACAGTTATAAAGTTATGTATTCAATCTACCTGCATAGTACATACATTCACGGTCGGTTTTCTCTTTAAATATCATAAAAAATATCATAATGATAATTTTTCATAAGTTTGGCAAGTAGCTAGATCAATTAAAATTAAAATGACACTATTATTCTATTATTAAGACAATTTCTTGGAGCCCAGTCGTGAGCACTAGCAGTACATCTCCGTTTGTAGTATTTATGCTAATTCGTAAATAGTGTGTTCCTTACCTCGCCCTCATCTGCGGCTACATTTTCCTGGCGTTGTTGTCTACGGGGCCGTAAGCCCTGCGGCCACTGCACCTGCGTCAAGAACATGTTACATCACTTGAAATTTTTGGTTCTAGGATGTGTCAATTTCCTCACGGACTTTAAATTATTAATAGCAATGAAGCTGGAGAGTTTGTTTGTTTATTTTGATTGAGCGAGAAGGCAGAAGTTAGTAGTTATTAATGAAACGAAATGTGCATTTATATCAGACACTTTTATACGCCAATATTTAGTTAGTCAATATCATAAAACTAGATGGCGCTGGTATTTTTTATTTATTTATTACATTTGGGAAAACAAACAGTAGTATATTAAGCATAAACAGAAAAATCTTAAAAATTAAACTTAACAAATACACTACTACCCATAACATTTTCAACAGATTACTATAATATAATAAAAAAAGCTGTTAGAAAACGTTAACTGTAGCAGGGCTAACTTAATTCATAAGAAATTAAAGAGAATAAAAAAAAAAAACAAACAGTATTCTAGATGTGACAACCACAAAAGAAATCAAGAAATCATGCGTGAATTGCGTGATGATGCATCACGCAATTACATACAGGATCCTAGCCATTTAATAATGATACCAACCTTTAGCTGACTAACCGCTGAGAATAAATGATGAAACAAACTCAGAGGTACTCATAGTCTCTTTTAGAAGCCAAACATCATAATAGTAGAATTCCGTGTGAGTCAAACAATGCACGGCCATGTCCTTTTGAAGAAAGAGCCATTACAACTTAGAGCTGACTTGTCCCAACCGACGACATGCATGCATCAGTCATTGTATAGCTTAACCCTATTTTAGGGAGCTCAACAACCCGTCACAAAACGCTACCAGATCTGTAGAACATTTGCGTAGGCCTTTTAAAAATACTCAAAATCTCCAGACAGTTAGAAAGTTATGTATTCAATCTAGTCTCCATAGTACATACATTCACGGTCGGTTTTCTCTTTAAATGTCATAAAAAATATCATAATGAAAATTGGCACGTAGCTAGATCAATTAAAATGACACTATTATTCCATTATTAAGACAATTTTTTTGGGCCAAGTCGTGAGCACTAGCAGTAAATCTCCGTTGCTGGTATATATACTATATTATTTGCAAATAGTGTGTTTCTTACCTCGCCCTCATCCGCGGCGACATCCTCCTGGCGTTGTTGTCTGCGGGGCCCTAAGCCCTGCGGCCACTGCACCTGCGTCAAGAACGTGTTACATCATTTGAAATTTTTGGTTTTAGGACGTGTTTGTTTCCTCACGGACTTTAAATTATTAATAGCTCTATTAATACAGCTGAAGAGGTTGTTTGTTTATTTTGCTTGAGCGGGCAGAATTTAGTAGTTATTAATGAAAGGAAATGTGCATTCATTCCAGACACTTACACGCCAATATTTAGTAGGTAAATATCATAAAACTAGATGGCGCCGGCATTTCCTAGTAGACTGATCTCTGTGACATAATGACGAAACAAACTCAGAGGACATAAGCCTAAGACGGGCAGGGTGGCGGCGCAGGCGGCGACGGCCCCAGCCGTGGTCCCAGGACGGACGGCCCCGCCTCCCAAATCTCCTCCGGCCGACGCCGAATGGCAAGTGGCCGGGGAGAAGAGGAAGGCGGGTAAGGCTGCAAGGGCGGCCAGACGGAGGGAGAGGCGGCAGCAAGCCAAGAAGCGGAACGCCGCAGCTAGGTTACGCGCCCCAAAGTCCGCAGCTGTAGTGATCACACTACAGCCGGAAGCGGAGAAGAAGGGCGTGTCCTACTGCGACGTGATCGCGAAGGCAAAGGCGGCGGTGGACTTGGCAGACCTAGGGGTTGCCAACGGCCTCCGCATTAGGGTCACCGCGACTGGGGCTCGGATGCTGGAGGTCCCTGGTGCAGATAGTGGCCCGACCGCTGACGCTCTGGCCGAAAGGCTAAGGGCGTCCATAAGTGCGGACGAGGCCCGAGTGTCCAGGCCCACCAAGTGCGCTGACATGCGCATCTTGGGCCTGGACGACTCCGTGACGGAGGGCGAGGTGGTGGCCGCCATCGTCAGGACTGGAGGGTGCTCTGCCGAGCAGGTGAAGGCAGGCACCATTCGTCCTGACAACACGGGCTTGCGAACCCTTACGGTGAGCTGCCCAGTGTCGGCGGCCCAAAAGATCACCGGGGAGGGCCGAAGGCTCCTGGTGGGCTGGGTATCCGCGCAGGTGAAGCTGCTGGAACCCAGACCTCTGAGGTGCTTCCGATGCCAGGTGGGGCATCACGTGGGCGTTCAATGCACCTCGGAGGTGGACCGCAGCGGACACTGCTTCCGTTGCGGTCAGCCCGGTCACAAGGCCGGCTCTTGCAACGCCACGCCGCACTGCTACCTATGTGCGGCAGCTGGCAAGCCGGCCGAACACCGGGCTGGGAGCAAGGCCTGCGCTCCACCCACCGAAACCAGGAGCCGGGGCAGGGGCAAGCCCTCCGCCACCGCCGTCACCGCCGTAGCTGCCGCCACCGCCGCCACCGCTGCCGCCCCTACAATCGCCGTCGCCGCCGCTACCACCGCGGCAGGGCCCTCTCAGGGGGCTCCGGAGGGGGCTGAAATGGAATGCCAATAACGGCTCCATTTCGCCTCCTCCAGGCGAACATCAACCACTGCGCCACCGCTCAGGATCTGTTGCTCCAGAGCATGGCGCAGTGGTCGATTAACATCGCCGTGGTCGCTGAGCCGTACTTTGTCCCGCCCAGGGATTACTGGGTGGAGGACCTGAGCGGCTCAGTGACCATAATTTCGTCGGCCGCCGCCGGCACCCCGGCTCTCGAAGGTATCCAGAGAGGAAGGGGTTGCAAAGCAGCACGGTTCGGGGAGATTGCAGTGGTAGGGGTGTACTTCTCCCCGAGCCGAACTCTCGCCGCGTTCCACAACTCCCTTGAGGAGTTGAGAGACGTCGTCGTCGGGTTTCGTTCCCTCCCCGTGCTCGTCCTCGGGGACTTCAATGCCAAGAACTTGGCTTGGGGTTCCCGGTTGACGGATGTGCGGGGTAGGATGGTGGAGGACTGGGCTCTAGAGGTGGGCCTGGTCGTCCTAAACCGGGGTTCTGTCGCCACGTGTGTGCGGATGCGGGGTGAGTCGGTGGTGGACATTTCGTTCGCCAGCCCCGCTCTGTCACCGCGTGTCGTCGACTGGCGCGTCATGGAGGGGGTGGAGACGTATTCCGACCACCGGTATATCCGGTTTGACGTCTCCGCCCAGGCCTCGAGCGCACTGGTCCAACAGGCCCCGTGTGGTCCGCGGTGGGCGCTGAAGCGGCTGGACCGGGAGCTCCTCCTGGAAGCCTCGATCGTGCAGGCCTGGGTGTCACCACCGGACAGGCCTGCCGACATCAACGACGAGGCGGAGTGGTTCCGGGAGGCCATGTCCGAGGTATGCGACGTGGCAATGCCCCGGGTCCAGCCAGGACGTGCTTCACGCCAGGTGTACTGGTGGTCGCCGGAGCTCACAGCTCTGCGCGAGGCGTGCGTTGCTGCGCGGCATCAGTACACCAGGCACCGCAGGCTCCGTATCCGCCCTCCGGATACGGAAGCCATTCAGGCGGAGCTATACGAGGGGTACAGAGTGGCGAAGACCGCCCTCCGAGCGGAGATCCTGCGGGCCAGGTCACTGGCCCGCGAGGAGTCGCTGGAGACTCTGAACAGAGACCCGTGGGGACGGCCCTAGAAAACGGTGCGGGAGAAAATCCGCCCGTGGGCTCCCCCGCTGACCCAGAGTCTCCGGCCTCAGCTCGTGCAGGACGTGGTGAGCGCTCTGTTTCCCTCGCGAGGGGAGCATGCTCCCCCGCCCATGGCTCCGCCACCTGCGGTGGCCGACGCGGACCACACCGACGACGACGACGATGTTCCAGAGGTGACCGAGGTAGAATTGAGAGTGGCGGTACGTAGGCTGAATGCCAAGAATACCGCCCCAGGACAGGTCCTGGCCTTGGAGGCTCTCGGGCCTCGACTAAGAGGGCTCCTGAGCGCATGCTTGGAGGAGGGCCAGTTCCCACGTCACTGGAAGACGGGGAAACTGGTCCTCATCAAGAAGCAGGGGCGCCCCGCGGACTCTCCGTCCGCTTACCGGCCCATCGTGCTGCTCGACGAGGTGGGCAAGCTCTTTGAAAGAGTCATTGCAGACCGCCTCGTCGGGCGGCTGGTGCGGGTGGGGCCGGATTTGGCGGAGAGCCAGTTCGGTTTCCGCAGGGGGCGCTCCACGGTGGACGCCATCATGCGCGTGCGAGCCCTCACGACGGGGGATGCTGTGGCCCGGGGTGGGGTCGTCTTGGCGGTGTCTCTGGACATAGCCAATGCCTTCAACACCCTGCCCTGGAGTTGCATAAGGGAGGCACTCCGGTATCACCGGATGCCGACCTACCTCTGTCGTGTGGTCGAGGCCTACTTGACGGACAGGGCCGTCATCTACCCCGGTCACCTAGGAGAGTGGAACCGGCGAGAGATGTCGTGCGGTGTCCCACAGGGATCGGTCCTGGGGCCGCATCTGTGGGACATCGGATACGACTGGGTGCTGCGCGCCGACCTCCCTAGTGGCGTCAGCGTAGTTTGCTACGCTGACGACACGCTGGTCCTGGCGCAAGGGAGGTCGTATCAGGCGGCGGCCGACTTAGCGACACACGGAGTTGCGACAATCGTCGATAGGATCCGGCAACTGGGACTCGAGGTGGCCTTGCACAAATCCGAGGCCATGTGATTTCATGGTCTTCGAAATGCGCCACTGACGGGTTCCCAGATAACGGTGGGAGGGGTTCACATCGGCGTCGAGTCGACGATGAAGTACCTAGGACTCGTCCTCGACAGCCGGTGAAACTTCGGGGAACATTTCCGACGTTTGGCTCCCAGACTGGAGCGGGCCGGGGCTGCCTTGAAGCGGCTCCTGCCCAATCTAGGGGGGCCAAACGCCTCCTGCCGGAGGCTCTACGCGGGGGTCGTGCGGGCCATGGCCCTATACGGGGCGCCGGTGTGGGCGCCTACATTGAGGCGCCAACCAGCACGCCGGTTGAAGGCGGCCCATAGGGTCATGGCCATCCGGATGATCCGGGGATAACGCACGATCTCCGGTGAGGCGGCGGGCCTCCTTGCCGGATTACCGCCATGGGATCTGGAGGCAAACGTCCTCGCGCTCACTTGGGAGTGGCGCGAGGAGGCCAAACGCCGGGGCGTAACTCCGCTGCCGCGGGAAGTCGCGGCACGGCGGACAGAGCTCCGGCAGGATCTCATGGCGACGTGGAAAGTGCGATTGTCGCAACCCAGTGCTGGGCACGCCGCGATTGCGGCGGTAAGTCCCCTCTTTGAGGAGTGGCTTGAGAGGCGGCATGGCGTCCTCACCTTCCGCCTGACACAGGTCCTCACCGGACATGGCTGTTTCGGGAGGTTCCTGTTTCGGATAGGGCGAGAGGAAACGCCCGGGTGTTTCCATTGCGAAGATCGCCCAGAGGACACGGTGGAGCATACGGTGGAGGTCTGCCCAGCTTGGGCGGAGCAACGCCGTGTCCTCGTGGAGGTGATCGGCGGCGGCGATCTCTCGCGTCCGACCCTGGTCCAGGCCATGGTACGGAGCGAGAGGGCATGGCTGGCAGTCGCCTCCTTCAGCGAAGCAGTTATGCTCGCAAAGAGGGAGGCGGCGCACGTGAGGGAGATGCAGTACATGCGCCCTCACAGCCGTGGCCTTCGCAGGAGACGCCCTGGGCGTCGGGAATCCCAGGCTGATTCCCGGCCACCGTAGGCACGGGCTTGCGGACGGCGAGTAATGGGTAGCTCGCTGTCCGGTAAGGACCAAGCCCGGGTCGACGGCGCGTTGTGTTCCACGCGCGCCTCAAAGAGATGTCAGCAGCAACAGAGGGGCCCGCAAGGGCCGATGCCTGCCGGGGGTGCGGGTTGTTCGAAAGAGATACCGCCGCCCCTGGCACACAGGCAACTGAGGGAACACGGGTGGGTTTTAGTCAGTAAAAGTCTGACACGCCCTCCCGCTCCACCCAGAGCGGGAGAAGTTATTTGATGATATCCCACCCAGAAAAAAAAAAAAAAAAAAAACTCAGAGGACATGGTCTCTTTTAAAGGCCGAACATTATATTACTAGAATTCCATGTGAGTCAAACAATGTAGGGCCATGTCTGGAGGGGGCTTTCGAGGAAAGAGCCATTGTAACTTAGAGCTGACTTCAGTCATCGTGTAGCTCAACACTATTTTAGGGAGCTCAACGACCCGTCACAAAACGCTACCAGATCCGCAGGACATTTACGCCATATAAAAATTACTCAAAATCTTCAGATAGTTATAAAGTTATTTAGGGTTTCTCTTTAAATGTCATAAAATATCATAATGATGCTTTTTCATAAGTTAGGCACGTAGGTAGGTAAATAAATAAAAATCCAAAGTTTGGACATTGGAGTGGCTTAATTTATCCCATGCCTTTCTGTCATCCAAGTAATATTTAACTTAATACCTAGTAACCTTCTTGACAGAGTTTCAGTTTCCTAAATGACTTAAATTTATTGAGGCTTACTTCTTTAACATGACTTGGGATTTAATTATAAGAACGTATACTTTAGCACTTAAACGAATTACATTTTTTTGGAACCAAGTCGTGAGCACTATCAGTAAATCTTTGTTTCTAGTATTTATGCTATATTGTTTGTAAATACTGCGTTACTCTTACCTCGCCCGCATCCGGGGCTACTTTCTCCTGGCTTTGGTGTCTGCGGGGCAGCAAGCCCTGCAGCCCCTGAACCTGCGTCAAGAACGTATATTCACTAGAAATATTTGATTCTAGGACGTGTCGGTTTTCTCACAGACTTTAAAATGAATCTACCATCATCATATCAGCCGAAAGACGTCCACTGCTAGACATCGCCATGCTTGGCAGGCGGGTTGGCGATCGCAGTATGGTCGTCAAATGCATAGAGAACGATGCTGCCCATTCTCTAGTAAGTCCCTTAGTCGCCTTCTACGACACCCACGGGAAGAAATGAAATGGTGCTATTCTTTTACGTCCGGCAACACACGGAACAAATTAATCTATGCTCCGTAAAGCTGAAGAGTTTGTTTGTTTTTTTGTATGAGCGCGCTAATCTCTGGCAGATTTCAAAGATTATTTTTCATTTGTTAGCCCATGCCAGATTCTAGATCAATTGTATTATAATTTAGGAATAAAACGCTATCATCAGCAAATAGTGTAATGTCATGATTTGTTACCGAAGACATGTCATTTATATAAACAAGGAAGAATAAGGGACCCACGATACTCCCTTGAGGAACGCCGAATTTAGCACAGATTCAGAAACATATTTTTCTTCTGTTTTATTTGTGGGATTTAATTTCCTTACTTCTATAAATTGTTATCTGTTGTTAAGATATGATTCTATAAGTTTGTACAAAAACTTCGTTTGTACAAAACTCACGCGGACGAAGTCTTCGGCAGAAGTCGGTAGTTAATAATGAAATGAAATGTGCATTTTTCTTCTTGGCGTGTCGATAGCAATGTAAATACAGTCAGCCCAGAATTTGGCTACGAGCTTGGCACTTTCAACAGCGTTCATAAACTTCAATGTGCATGCATGTTCATCAATGTGCATTCATGTCAGTAAATCTTTTGAGACACTTTTTTCGTAACGAGCTTTTGAATTAGTATTCAGTTTTGAATTAGTATTTGATTTGATGGCCGCACTCTCGGTGTTCCGCGCGGTCTATCTGGCTTTGTTTTATAATCTAAGCCTACAAATAACTTTATCACGGCTGTTCTTTGTAAGGCAAAGTAGGTCATTAATATAAACGGGAAATTTAAAAAAAGTCATGAATTGAGCCCTGCGGAACTCCGATAGTGACAATACAATCCGGGGATCGCGCGCGAATTCTGATAAGTGTAAACAGTGTGTACTTACCACGGAGGAATACGCGGCTGCATACTGGTCCTGGGGTTTCGGGTCCGTGACCAGCTGCTGCTGTGGGTATACCGGTACCTGTGACAAGTGCTGCGTGTTACATGACTTGAAAGCTTTAGTGCTAGGGCGTGAAAGATACTTGGCATAGAAAACGGATGATATGAAAACAAAAAACATCATTCCAACAGCTGTACTTTGTTCAAAACTTTAATTGACACTGACATGTAGTTTTGGATTTTGCAAATTCGTAAAAAATATTTGTTCCACGAAATATTATAAAAACAGCTGATCGATTACGGGTTGTTTTTGAAAAATTTCGGTAACTTCATACATAAATGCCTATTTTTTTTAAGCCAAGTCGTGGGCACAATAAGTAAATCTTCGTTTCTAGTATTTATGCTATGTCCTTACCCCTCAGTGAATGCCTAGGACATAACAATATGGAAATAACTAAAATAAAGTAACCGTGCTGTTTCTACACGAGTCGAACAAATGACAGATTTTATAGATCGTGTAGGCTGCAGAACTTAGCCGATTCGACAATTTGGTTCTATATGGGCCCCACGGCCACGGTGACTTCAGTGTTCAAAATAATACCTGAGAATCGGATCTTGTGGAGACATTGGGGTCCAAAAGATCCGATTCCCCCTTTTACCGTACATTGGAATTCATCTGCTTAACGTTAGGTATCAGAAAATACATTTAATCATTTTCTCGTTTAAGATTAACCACTTTACTACCACTATTTTAGCGAGAGCATTCTTTACATCGTCCGTGTCATCTGCAAATAACACTTTTTCACGGCTGTTCTTTGTAGTAGGTCATTAAAATACAACCCTAGTTTTAGTATATGCGAAACCCGAAACACGTGTCTACTATTTTTACGTAAAGAATCCATGTACTTTACTACATTTCAAAACTGTATCATGAAAATTCTCCAGTAGTGACAATAGAACCCGGGGATCGCTCGCGAATTCTGATAAGTGTAAACAGTGTGTTACTTACCACGGGGGAATACGTGGCTGCATACTGGTCCTGGGGTTTCGGGTCCGTGACCAGCTGCTGCTGTGGGTATACCGGTACCTGTGTCAAGTGCTGCGTGTTACATGACTGGAAAGCTTTAGTGCTAAGGCGTGCCGGCTTAATCTCGAAATTTTCCTTCACGGACTTTATACAAATCTATACTAATAATAACGCTGTAGTTTGTTTGGTATTTTGTTTGAACGCGCTAATCACTGACGCATTTGATAGATATTTTTTTCATTTAGGATATAGGCTATTTAACATCATGTTAAGTCGCTTATGAGCTGTGCAAAACGAAAAGGGCCAGCTCTAAGCCGTAACCTACCAAAGATATGGCGGTTGCTATTGTTTTTTTAGGCGTTACCATAATGAGAAATCAGTTTGAATATATTTGTGTTTCGTTAATCAACTATTAACTGTTCTTATCAACATTATTGTCACTACCACTATTTAAGCGAGAGCACTTTTTAAATCTTCAGTAACAGTCTGTTGTCGTGTAAGTTAAGTGTTGTGTCATCTGCAAATTAGATTGTTTCAGGACTGTTCTTTATAAGGCAAAGTAGGTCGTTAATCATCATCACTCTCCTGCCCTTATCCCAATTCTTCCTCATCATATAGGTAGGTAGGTCACTATACGGAAAAAAGGGCCCAGGAATGGAGCCCTGTGGAACCCCCATAGTGACAATAGAAGCCGGGGATTGCTCGCGAATTCTGATAAGTGTAAATAGTGTGTTATTTACCAGATAGGTATACGCGGCTGCATACTGGTCCTGGGGTTGTGAGTAGCTCAAAACCTGCTGCGGTGTGTTGTACTGCGGCCCCTGTGTCAAAGGCTGCGTGTTACATGACTTGAAAGTTTTGTGCTAAGACGAGCCGGATTCCTATCGAAATTTTCCTTCACAGACTTTATAACAATCTACACTAATAACAACGCTGTAGTTTGTTTGTTGTTTTGTTTAAAAGAGTAACCATGGACTTTCTTGCAGGCTCTTCTCCAAAGGAAACAACCTATTGGAACCGTGCATTTAGCTTCTGACGTTTCATAAGTGCCCATGTACGTTTACGTGAAATAAAATATTTTCATTGATTGGGTTTCCTAGTCTGGTCACACCAGTGGTCGCACCTTGTCATGCGTTACTAAAAAAATTACATGAGTTTTTAGAATTGCGCAGTGTTTTCATACTCAAATTTTGTAACTTGACAGCCATGTTAATACAAAATAGGTAAGTACTTCCATCGATGTAAACGCTATTTTATTAGAACTAATAATCGCGCATTTGTATTTTCGAAATAAACGATGGTTGCCGAAGTGTTTACCTTTTCTGGTAAAGTCAAATCAATCAAGTCAATCATGAATCAATGTCATTCGAGCGCTCGAATGACATTGACAGCGCTGTTGCTCAATATTCGTGTGATTTATTTGTGACTCGTATTGAAAAATCAAGATGGCTAGTTCCGATTCTGGTGAGTGTAAATTGTGGGGTAACTTACCTCGTAAGGCCCGTACCACGACTCTAAAGTCGGGGTCTGCGGGTAGCCGAACTGATCCAGATAGTATCCGTGATAACCGGCAGGTGTCTCGTTTTCCTCCCCTTCCACCAGAGGGTCTGCGTCTGATTGCTGCTAAATGTAAATACTCCAACTTTAATGAAAGCCAATAATTAGACGCATTACTAATTTCGGAGTCACATAGCACGTCCAGAAGCAAGGCCCAAATCAAAAGCATTACCATTTACTACTCCTCCCAAGGCGAGGGTGGTGCAAATGCTTCCTTACAAGCGAACCAGAGACACATTAATCGACTACGCCATATTCTACAGTGCATTTTACAAGCTAATTCTGTTAGATTGAAGGACCGAGCAGGCCATTTTAAACTATCGTCAATATACCGTCGACCAAGACACAAAATAACTGAAGACATGTTCAAAACCTACTTCAGCACTCGTAAGGCCTAGGTCATGTCAGGTAGTACGATAAAAAATATGATTCCCAACCGTAATACGTATGCAACACGTATTTCCTAAAATAGACGATGAATAGGAAACATTAGGAAGTGGTGAAGGGCGGGCGTTTTGGGGGACTGTCTTATTTAATTTTGACGTTCAAAAAGTGCTGACTCTCAGCCTAATTTTAATAAATGACTTTTGGTTTTTTTTTTAATGCCGAAGCGGAGGTTTTTTCCGGTAAAGTACGACAAGATTTTTTTGGGATTACATTGACAGGGGCCCCTGCAGGGGTAGTGTGTTCAATTGCATCTCTATTCCACCAAGAATAGACAAAGTTCTTTCTATCTAACTTCGTCTCTTCTGCTCGAGCACGGGGTGTCCCGTAGACTCGCGGTTCTATGAACACAAAAACACTGTTTCTTTCCACAGCAACGGGGAGGTAGCTAGTGACGCAATTAAGGTAGATGCGTTTATAAGATTTTATCATTAAATAGTCATGAATGGGATTCAATTAACTTAGAGAGTTGTATTTCATGATTTTAATGCTATGTGAAGACTTGTAGGTTGTAGGTTTTTTTTGGTTTCTTCCTTTATCAATTAGTAGTAATTATGATCTGGCAGTTAGAGTAATTTATGCAGCCTACCCAAACGTCCTTTCTTTGGTATTGTTCGTCGAATCGTTGAGCTCCTTCAATTCTGAGATGAGCTGCACGATTACTGGCAAATGCGTGCACTGACTTGACAGGTCCCCTCAATCTGTGTGGTCCTAAGACTATTTCAGACACCAATCTACATAGTCTTCACATGATCTGATGTAGATGATGTCTGGACTTCTGATTTTGTTTCGGCCTTCCGACTCAGTAGTCAGATAGGAAATGCCGACTTCATCTTGTTTTAATAAATAATAGTTTAAAAAACTAAAAAACACGCTTTAAAAATCAAACTAAAAAATTAGAAAATAATTTAATTCTATTAAAAAGCGTGGGGTGCTTTTTGAGGTATTTTTATAATCAATTAATATCAAGCACCCCACGCTTTTTAATAGAATTAAATTATTTTAAATTTTTTTAGTTTGGTTTTTAAAGCGCGTTTTTTAGTTTTTTAAACTATTATTTATTTACATTTTTTTAGTTCTGCTTGCTTGAAAAGCGTGATTTTTAAGTTTTTTTTTGTTTTTTTTCTGTTTTTTTTTAATTTTTGAATTGTCATTGGTCCTCGATAAGTCTACAAAGTTTCAATGAAATCTGACCGTTTGAAGTGGGTCAAAGTAGCGTCCAAAGGAGTCGGTTACATACAAACATACAAACAAACAAACATACAAGTGAAGCCAATATAAAGCGTGTAAAAATACGATTGACAAGTAAAAGAGTTTGGACAAACCTATTTACAGAAATAAAATCAAGTACCAATGATTGTTTTATAATAATTCTGTAGTCTGTTTAAGTAGAGAAAAATAGATCGTCATGCCTGACATCAGACTTCTGAAGAGAAAGATGTCTTCTCTTTTTTTTTTGCTTGGGAAATCATCAAATAACTTCTCCCGCTCTGGGCGGAGCGGGAGGTCGTGTCAGACTTTTACTGACTAAAACCCCGGGTGGGTTTGTGGGGGTGTTCCCTCAGTTGCCTGTATGCCAGGGGCCGCGGTATCTCTTTCGAACAACCCGCACCCCTGGCAGGCATCAGCCCTTCCGGGCCCCATCAGTTGTTGCTGACATCCCTTTGAGGCACGCGTGGAACACAACGCAATGTAGTCTCACAAAAACTATAATAATAGGAACAAAAATTTTTCTTCAAAAAAGATTTCTTCTCTTTAGTTTTAACATCGCCATGCTGAGGACGGTAGAAATCTTTCTACAGTCTGTGATTTGTCTATTCTTCTGTCAACAAAGCTAATTTCTATGTTGGACAAGCTATTTGTTGTGTTACTACATACACATTTGTGCGATCGTATTGTGAAATGTATTGAAAAATCAAACTCAGCGTTAGTTCAAATTCTTATAAGTGTAAATAGTGTGTTACTTACCGCGCTCGAATATGTAGCTGCAGCTTCTTCCTGGCGCGGAACGAAAACACTAGGCTCCCACTCCTGCGAGCTCCTCGTCGTCGGCGGCAGCTGTGTCAAGTGTTGGGTGTTACAGTTACAATTCACGGACTTTATACTATTCTATACTTACTAATAATAAAGCTGTAGAGTTTGATTGAACTCACTCATCTCTGGTGCGATTTGATGGATGGCGAGCTAGTTGTGTAAAGGCAGCGTCAATAATATTGAGACGAACAGACTTCTAAATGATGTAAACAACTATGAAAATTAGATATTAACTCAATGACACAAGGAATGTTTCAGAATGAAGACAGTACACGACAACTGCCATTCTGACAGAGCAATTGAGATAAAGTTTAATTTTCTTAGTTGTTGATATCATTTTGAACATTCTGTTCGTCCCGATATTTTTGTGGCTAACTGTACACAGCAAATTCTAGGTGATGCTGCAGCATCAGTTCAAGGTACTATGTTCTAATTTCAATCAGAGGTATGGATGACGCCCAGATTCCTTCAACAACTAGAATAGAGCTGATAATCTTCAAACGACTGAACAGATATTCTTTTTCATAGCCAAGGACACTCTCGATTAAAACAAAAAAAACAACATCAGTTCAGCCGTTTGGGAGGTATGATGGCGCCGACAGACACCATCATTATTTCAAAAGTGTGGTACAGTCTGTTCCAGTAAATATAATTTTACAATTTAGGGTTAAATCGAATATAAAAAAAAATAACATAATTGAATCGGGCATCCTAGATAGGTTACATGGTAACCTAGCTGTCCACCAACTAAACTCGATGTCAGTAGGCTATAAAATATTTGAACATAGCAAAACTTGAATGGAAAATACAAACGCCATTAAAGCTCTATTCGGAAAAACCTATAAATAAAATGTTAAATGTTAATATCAATCTATAAATAAGTTGCTCAAGACAAGATCTGTATGAGAGGTAATACCTACGATAAGCAGGTTTTGACACATGACATGTTACATAGCGGTTTAGGAGGTAGGTGGGTAGGCTCCATAAATCTTTATCGGGATCAGCACAATTTGAACGTCAAAATTACGTAAGGCAATCCCACCAAAACCACCCGCCCTTCTCCTCTTCCTATCCTAGTGATTTCGCTAGGAAGGAAAAGCGCTTCTCCCCAACAGGCTAGGTTACATGGTAACCTAGCTAAGACGCCAGCTAAAGGTAACTTA
The DNA here is from genome assembly GCA_949091785.1 of Polymixis lichenea. Classification (NCBI taxonomy): domain Eukaryota; kingdom Metazoa; phylum Arthropoda; class Insecta; order Lepidoptera; family Noctuidae; genus Polymixis; species Polymixis lichenea. The sequence goes on along the minus strand of OX420931.1, from coordinate 56,473,712 downwards.
TAAACATTGCTCTCTTTCCGTCGGGGTTTAAAAATGTAAAGAAATTGATCTAAAAACGTTCCTGTTGATGCCAAATAGGCAGCCATGTTAATACAAAATAGGTAATTACTTCTATGATTGAATAAGCTATAATAGATCTAATAATCGCGCATTCATATTTCAGAAAAAAAGAAAATGATGATTGCCGAAGGGCACTGATAGACCCCTGATTATGTCCCCTGTTGTTAAACGTTTTTACATTGTCCGACTGTTTATTTTTAAATGTATTGAAAATCAGGATTGCAGCGTAAGTTCTGATAAGCGTAAACATTGTGTTACTTACCCCGCCTGCAAACGTGGCTACCTTCTCTTCCTGCTCCCAGTCCTCCACTGTCGGCGGCACCTGCGTCAAGTACTGGGTGTTAAATGACTTGAAATATTTGGTCTAAAGACGTGCCGGTTTACTCACGAAATTTGAATTTTCCTTCACGGACTATACAGGGTATAAAAAGACACTTCACCATAGCCGTCAACTACGCTTTCTGTACATCAAACTAAGTAAAATTGCACAAAATTAATTGCTGGGAAACGACTTATTTTTTGTGTCCAACTTTGTTGTTTGCGGTATTTCGCATATAACGCACGCAAAATTTGGCCTTAAGGGTGCATGTAACGGTACAGGTATTTTATATTATACAACAGTAAAGTTGTGTTTTATCATTAAAAACTTCTTTTCGTAATAAAATTTCGTAAAACTTGAAATTTTGACCTTCAATATCTCCGTAACCCCCGATAAACATTTAAAGGGGGGTACAAGCGACTTTCGGCTTCGTTAAGTCTTTTTACACCCGATATACTAAAGTCCCCGACACGAGATCCTATAAATTTTGTAAATAAAGAACTTCTACTAAGTTACGCAGCGACAATTCAATCCCAAATTCAATCAACTCAAAGTAACATACGTGTAATACGAAACTAACGGGCATTTCACTTGGTCGGGTTATATGTTAGCAGTATGAAGCGCTGTCGTCTAATGTTTTGTGGTACTGGAACGCGTCTGACTCATGGAACGTAAACATTTGAATCCCTGAATGTGTTCACAAAACTTACAGTTTCTCGTGACGGGGACTTTAGTAATAAAGCTGTAGCTTGTTTGTTGCTAAGTTTGAGCGCGCTAATCTCTGGCGGATTTGAAAGATTCTTTTTTCATTGTTTAGCCCAATTCTCTAGGAAGGTTAGACCCTAAGAAGCTAAGCAAAACTTAAACAAAAACGGAAAGAAGCGAAAACGAAGCTACAGCGCGGGCGGCCGATGGTGTGTGACGCGATGGATCAGCCGATCTATTCTGTTAAAATCGCACCGTGAGAACTTAGGTGAAGTGACCTTCGAGTGAGCTGTCATTTCATCTGATGCTAGGGAGTAACGCAGCGAATACGTCAGCGTGCTATGGAGCGGGCTATGCTCGGAGTTTCTTTGAAGGATAAAATCAGGAATTAAATTATCCGGAAAAGAACCGGAGTTACTGACATAGCTTGTAGAGTGAGCAAGCTGAAGTGGCAGTGGGCTAGCCATGTTTGTCGAAGGACCGATGGACAGTGGAGTAGACGAGTCCTGGAGTGGAGACCGCGTATCGGCAAACGTAGTGTGGGACGCCCCACAGTGGAACGAATGTATGGGAGCGGTTGGACGTAGACATGTCCGAAAAAAAAGAGTAAAATTATGCCAAACTAATGATGCCATCTTATTCGATTACTTAATGCCTTCATAACTTGTGGTGATGAATTTCTTCATAACTCCCATATTTCGGGAGTAATTTGAGAAAATGTGAAATTTTACTATGAAAATGAGTGTATCGAGCTCTCTCCCTCCTGATTCCGGGCTTGTTTCAAGTAGCGGTCTCTAATATCATAATGCTAATACTAAGAGCTATATTTAATACTAAGACACATAGTGCGCCAAATGTGCACTTTCTGGGATAAAGAGTGATGTTTATTTTATAACACAATTTTTTTATTTTTTGTTTATTTTGTTGATTAAAACCGTTTTTCTAAAGGTTTACCTTATTACAATAACATTTCTGAGCAGCCAATTAGAGAAGATATAAGCTAATTAGGATATATAATTAGGGACTTAAGGTTTACATATAAAACTGATGCACTAATGATTACTGATAAGAACATTGCTATTATTTAATTACTAAATGGCTCTTAATACACTAATTTAGTATGCATCATTTACTAATTATCACAATAACTAATTACCTTGCAATATTTAACAAAGGATACCTGGGATACCTGGATTTTATATAAATAGGTCACTATTAGTAACTTTAAAATCAGTGTTGATTTACACCTCGTTGTATCCAAGCTAATCTCGCAATGTATTTTCCAAATTTTAATACAAATCTTGATATTCACGTTGCTTTATGCGCACGCGCACATAAAGATTTACGCGACTTTAACTATTTGTTCAGTGTTTTAAAAGATAACAGTTGTGTTCAGTTATGTGAAAGTGCTGAAACAAGTTTAAAAGACTGGTGTCGTCGATTTTGCTACCGCATTTATGCAAAATGGACACAGTCTGGAAGAAGCACAGATAAGTTTCGGAAGAAACATGAGATTTGGCTACAGGCTGCAATTCAATGGCCGGAATTACAGAATGAAAATATGGAACCTTCTACAGAAAATATAAGTGACGTCATCGAGCCCATAATTTCTCCTGCTAAATCTGATGCTTCAACTTGTACACATCCTAGTCCTCGTAAATCTTTTGAGGACCTTAGTAACCGGCAAAAAAGAAGACGCACTGAAGATAGTCTTTCATGCAGCAGTAGCAGCGCTGAAATTATGTTTTCGGCCGAAAGGGCGCTTCAAAAGGCAGGACAAAGCGATACAGCTTATGTTATGAAATACTTGACGGAGAATCCAGAAGAGGCCTCAAAAATCAAAGCCTTCATTGAAGGTAAATCAATTCAGGTACGGGAAATATCCCCTTTGAAGGCATTGGCTCTTTATGTATCGATGAACTTATCGAAATGGCGCTATAACACTCTTCGGGATTTCAACACTCAAGAAGGAGCTCTTCAATACCCGAGTTACTACATGTTGGTTAAAGAAAAAATTAAGTGCTATCCGGCCAAAGAAGATCTCACAGTTACAGAGAGCTCTGCAAAAATCAAATTACAAGCCTTGATGGATTTAACCTCAAGAAGACTTATTAGGTCGTTAGAAACCCCTGTTGATCCCAATCAACAGCTCGTATTGACCAGCAAATGGGGTTTTGACGGATCATCTAGCCAAAGCATTTATCATCAAAGGACGAGTGAAGATGAGCAAATCGATCTTGCTAGTAATTTTATGATTAGTCTTGTACCACTGCGGCTCGTCTCAAAAGGTGTAACAATTTGGGAAAACGAGCGACCATCTTCCACTTCATTTTGCCGGCCAATATTGTTTAAGTTTATAAAGGAAACCAAAGAAAATGTGCAGAGAGAGATGGCTGAAATCGAAGCAGAGATTGAAGCCTTAACTCCATCCACCATCACTGATGGAATTAGTGTCAAACACCAACTGCTGTTGACAATGATTGATGGTAAAATTCATTCCATTATATCCAATACAGCAGCTTCAGTGTGTGACATATGCAAGGCTTGTCCTAAAGAAATGAATAATTTAGAGTTAATCAAAGATAAACACGCAAACGAGGACATGTATAAATATAGCTTAAGCACCCTTCACGCTTGGATTCGCTCAATGGAATGCTTATTACACATTTCCTACAAATTAGACATAAAATCATGGCAAGTAAGGGGTGATATAGCAAAAAGGCAAGTTGATGACAGGAAGAAAAGAGTTCAAGAGGCTGTAAGAAGAGAAACGGGCTTACTTCTCGATGTTGTGAAACAAGGCAGTGGATCCACCAACAATGGCAACTCGGCAAGGAGATTTTTTGAAAACTACACTAAATCTGCTGAACTGACCGGAATAGATGCTATGCTTTTAAGAAAAATCTGTGTGATCTTGCAGTGTATTTCATCAGGAGAGAAGATCAACGTAACTAAATTCCGAGAGTTCTGCTTTGATACTGCTAAGCTTTACGTGGAGTTATACCCATGGTATTATATGCCTTCTTCACTTCATAAAATTTTAATGCATGGGCCAGACATAGTTCAGAACATGTCAATTGTGCCCATTGGTTTTCTATCCGAAGAGGCATCTGAGGCTAGAAATAAAGATTTTAGAAAATATAGAGAGGGGCATTCTCGAAAGCATAGCAGTATCTCATGCAATGAAGATATTATGCACAATCTTTTACTGTCTTCTGATCCACTTGTTACAAGTATCCGTCCAAAAGGAAATAAGTTTGTAAAAAAATCTTCTTTTAAGGAATTTTATGAGCTTACGGATTCTGAGAAAAGTGATATCGAATTTGTTAACATAAATGATTTAGCGGACATCGATTCTGAATTTGAATTAATTGATGATGATGATGATGACGAAGATAATTAAATGATGTTATTGTTTTAAAATGTGTAACTTAGTAAATTAGAGCTTACATCTTAATTATTTATTGTACTTTTAATGAAACTAGGTAATTTATTATCAACTTACTTAAAAGTCATACTCTCATCAGTTCTTGTGAATATTTTTGTTAATATATATTTCTGTATATATATATAATATATTTATAGACCTCTTAATAAGTCTGTCTGCGGTTTAAAGTAAATACAAATGGGGAAAAAACGTTTTTTTTTTAAAATTTTCATTTCCTTTTATCCCAGAAAGTGCACATTTGGCGCACTATGTGTCTTAGTATTAAATATAGCTCTTAGTAATAGCATTACGATATTAGAGACCGCTACTTGAAACAAGCCCGGAATCAGGAGGGAGAGAGCTCGATACACTCATTTTCATAGTAAAATTTCACATTTTCTCAAATTACTCCCGAAATATGGGAGTTATGAAGAAATTCATCACCACAATTTATGAAGGCATTAAGTAATCGAATAAGATGGCATCATTAGTTTGTCATAATTTTACTCTTATTTTTCGGACATGTCTACGTCCAACCGCTCCCATACATTCGTTCCACTGTGCGCCCCCCAGCTAGATGGATCGACGACCTTAAAAAGGTGGGTGGGACAGACTATGCGGAAGGCGGAGGATAGAGGACTGTGGCGCAGCCTGGGAGAGGCCTATGTCCAGCAGTGGACTGCGATAAGCTGAGTTGATAGGGAGTAACACTAATGACAGTTCATTTTAAGCTCAATTCACCCAAGTAATCACGGTGAATTTTTTACAGAATAGCACTACAGGGTTCAAAACTTATTTTATATCAGTCTGAAATCGCCAACCTGTCTTGAGCTAGCGTGGTGATTAATCCTAATGCCTTCTCAGTGTGATTGTAAAGCGCTGTAAGTGGCTACTGGGCCACAACTGCTCTAAACAGGGTTTCTTGTAATGTTATTCCAATATGACATACAGTGAAACCAGACAAGGTATGCGATTTGGTAATATTCGTGTTTCCCAATTACCACGAACGTCGCGCCTCAGAATAACCCCTACAGACGCTAAGCTTCTAAGTGTTGTACTGCCGCGCTTTATCGTGTCCTCTGTCCTAAAAGTATTTGCTGAAAATGTAAACAAATGGATAAAAAAACGTACCTGTGGATGCAAATTAGTAGTGCCACTTAAGAATTAAGTGCTTAGGTGGTAAAAGATTATTTTTGTTTTAGAAAAACTAAGTGTGTACCGTGCTTTTTGGCATCTAGAGGCAACCTCTTAAATATTTTTGCTGATTGGTATCGTGGTCTGTGTTTCACAACATTTAATTTCGGATTGATCATGACTTTAAGGTCTTTTCTACGGGTGCCTTCCCTTACCTCTCATTCTTGTATTGTTTCAAATTCATTAAGATATGTAGCCATATTATTAAAGAAAAGTACATAAAGGGTATTTTAATAATCATAATCATAACTGTTTTCCCAGTGAATTATTATGCTTTATCTAATTTTGGACTCGCCTAACCTCAAATATATACTATTCAGAGTTCTACAGTGATTTCAGTTCTCAGGGCTCTCAAAGCGTAAAATGCGTATGATATAGATGCATCTATTGCCTTTAGTTATGGTTTATAATTTAACAATTCTTCAATTTGTATACCTAAGACATCATTGATGAGCTCGGTTTTGTCTTCATTCAGTACAATCTCCGTATCATCTCTGTTACTGGCTATCGTTCTAAATAACATAATTTCGATTTTTGTAGTATTGGTAATTTATTTTTTCGCGGTGGCCACACATGAAAGGATTGCAGTGAACTAACTCAAAACAAAATATTTTCATTCACATAACCTTAGGGCACTTATGAAACCTCAGAAATTGGGTTCGCGGTTCTAATTGGTTGTTTCCTATGGAGAAGAGACGGTAAGAAACTACACGGTCACTCTTTAAAAAATAATTGGCTTTTACAATGGTTTCAAATTACAGTGTTAATAGGTATGGGAGGACAGTGTAGGCTTTTCCACAAGTACTAGCTACTTAATTAAATAGAAAATGGTCTACGAATTTACAGTCTACAAGGCTTACAACGTTCTCACATTCAGAAAACATAAAAGAACCTACATAAATTAAATACTAGATAAATAAAATGATGAGTGCTGCAATAACTTTCTCTATCAGCTACTGCGTCATTTACTGCTTCTATGGCATTTGTGTCGTCGGCAAAAATTACTAGTCGTCCGGTAAAATTAAATTCATAGCATTAATTAAATCATTAAGAAGTAATATAAAACATAGGTCCCAAGATAGATCCCTGCGGGACGCCCGTTTTGATTTCAACTGTTGCTGTTGTTGTTTCAATTTCGACAAACTTTTTTTAACAAGAAGAGATTAGTTGTAAGCCTACACCGTTATGAGTAATATTTTCAAGGAGTAACTTATGGTCTAGTGTGTCAAATGCGGAAGTCTAGAAAAATCTCGCTCATGCTACTAATTATTTTTCCTGTCACTATGTCTAGGTCTAAGGTATATGACATCTGAAGTGCCACGACCGTTTTGGTAACCGAAATGCCTACTATCCAATACTCTATTTTGCAAATTCGACCTTTGCTAGTATTATCGACTGTTTAATCGGCTCCTCTGCAAATTTTTAAAACGTTTCTAACTAGTTAGATAGCTGATTAAATGAAGATGTTTTTCCCGTTATTTGTACGTCTTGGTAAAATTTTGAGATCACTGGTGTCAAAGTGTACGTAGATGATTTTAGAAAACGGTTAATAAACTTCTTGTTTTTTTTTAGTTTTAACTGTTTGATGCCATAGAACATCTGAACAAATTAGGCTGTGAATCAGCACTTTTCAAATGGCAAAATTAAATAAGACAGTCCCCCAAAACGCTCGCCCTTCACAATAGAATAGCAGGTTATTAAATTTAGAGTTTAGAGAAAAGTGAGTCAATAATTCTGGGTTAATTACAAAAAAAAAAAATCAGTATTACGCTTTATGGTGTGCTTAATTCGTGCAAATGGGTCACATTATCACGTCCCGGAAGGAATACGTCAAATTACAGGCTTTTTTTGATGGTGGGAAATCATCAAATAACTTCTCTCGCTCTGGGTGGAGCAGGAGGGGGTGTCAGACTTTTACTGACTAAACCCCCCCGTGTTCCCTCAATTGCTCAGTTTATACTCTTCAATAAATTGACATACCTCTACGTGTCGATTTCGAGGACACCGGGCGCAACTACAGTGTCGTGTGTTAAGTAATTGGAAATTAAATGTTAGGAATCTAAAATGAGCATGCGTGTTAGTAATTTAGTATTATTCTAAGTTAGCTATTAGTGGGTTATATTGATGATTTTAATGATTATAATTCGGTAAATACATACTTGTTACGGTCGTGAATCATATTTTTTTCAACAAACAGCCTGACAGTGACCTGCAAATTGCAAAAAACGTAAGAAAACTGGAACTTCGCGGGCTATCCTGGTTCTACTCTCTTATGTTATGTCGTTCGAGGGTACGGGGGCTTCTAAAAGTTATAGGGAATATGCATGTTTTTAAAAACTTTCATTCAATAAATATACATTGTATACATACTCAGCCTAAAACGTTCCCGCTGCTGGGACACAGGCCTTTCCGTGAGAGGGAGTGGGCTCTCATCCACCACGCGGGCCCAGTGCGGGTTGGTAGATGTCGCGTCTTCGAGTTTTTGGTTCTAGAACATGCAGGTTTCCTCACGTAGTTTTCCTTCGCCGTTTTTGAGAGCAGTAGTGATAAAATAATTTACACAAAGTAAAACGACTGTTTGGGTTCGAACGCACGACCTACACAACTCGTAAGCCGCGGTCGTTACCACATCTAATACTTTTAAACGAGCAATTCTTGTGTATACATGATAATTTTTTATCCAGTGCAAAAACTGTAACCATGAATTCAGCATATCATTCTAGGCATAAAATTTCTACGCTAGCGCAGAAATATTACGTCGGCTTTACAAAAAAAATATCAGCTATTTCATAGAAAAGTGCAATACCTACGCGGTCAAAATGTATGGAACAGCTGATTTTTTGCCGACGAAAAATTTCTGCACTGGAGGTCTAGAATGATATGCTGACTTCATGGTTACAGTTTGCGCACTGAATAAAATCTTATCCTGTATATACACCGTGACATTTTAGTCGTCTTACAAAGGTGGCCCACTCAATGTATCCGTCATAAAATATCTCTAGGCGCGATTAAAACATTGTTACCATTAATAAAGATAATAGGTAAAGAAAAATAAATAATGCTATAGAATTATGAAACACCCTCCCTGTTAATAATGATTACGTATCAAACGGTAGAAGATATCCACCTACCTACCATTACATTCTATCATTAATTCCACCTCCATGAAAGCGTGTGCGCATGTGTTTCAAACTACGTCATGCGTGAATGATATTTTAATTTTTTTAATCATGCAAATGTTCAAAAATATCTTTTTTTTAAATAAATTATTTGTAGTCATTGGTTACATGAAGTGAGCTGCCGTTGTAAGACGACTAAAATGTCACGGTGTATAATCTGAATCTCGGAAACGGTTCCAACGATTTTCATTACATTTAGTATTCGGTGACGATAAATCTATCTAGTTAGGTTTCATTTTCAGAAAACGTCCAACAAAAAAAACCGGTCATCCAGATATTTGTATATGATTTAAGAAGCTAATTGCTATATTATTACATTTTTTGATGCATTACTTATTTTACGTCATCTGCTGTCAATCGATGCATTACATATTGTGTTTTTCTGGTGAAAGTGACCTCAAAAGGCATGTGAGTATCTTTTCTTAGAAAACTGCTTGAATTCTCACCAAGGTAAGTTAAAAAGTGCGATTTCTGCTTGAATAGAGCACAAAAAATAATTTAATTTCCATGATTTGGTGCTAAAACAGAGATGTAAGCAAAGCAGTATAGTGGTACGTGACGTCGCAATATTACGGCCACGACAATAACGCATGTTTGAACTGTAGTAGAAAATTGTTTTATTTTAATCATATTTTTGAGCAACAAGTATTAAAACTCAAATTTTACTATGGTTTCATAGTAAAATTAGTACTTTTCTTGGGTTTATATTACAGTGCTTCACTGATTAAGAAAAAAAAAAATTACATGCATATACCCACCCTATTACGTTCCGTGTGGTGCCGGACGTAAAAGAACAGCACCATCCCATTTCTTCCCGTGGGTGTCGTAGAAGGCGACTAAGGGACTTTCTATAGAATGGGCAGCAGCGTTCTCTATGCATTTGACCACCATACTGCGATCGCCAACCCGCCTGCCAAGCGCGCCAGATTATAGTAAATACCCGTTTTGGGGGAGGCTTATGTCCAGCAGTGGAGTCTCTCGGCTGATATGATGATGATGATAACCCTATTACGTACGCCTGCAAAGTTGTGAAACAAAACCTTATTCGTTTTTTTTACAGGTAGTCAGAATCCCGAAAGTTTGACAACTAGTCTTACCACGGAGAAGACCAATGCGGGCGGTTTCGGAGGCACGTGTGTCGGTAGTTATTCATTAGCGCAATTGGTTGGATAACTTATGAAAGTACGTTTCCAAACGTCGCAATGTACGATAAACTCTGTTTAAACCTATTCATAACTTAGGTCGAATTAGACCAATGAAACTGAATGCCATCAGCATATAAACCACGTTAAGGGGCTGTCAGTGTCGTTATTTACTGTTAAATATTTACACTAACAGCTCTTGATCGCGGTTTAGGCGATGAATTTCATCAATGGTACCGATCATTGGTGAAATTCGACCTACATGTGCCGTTTATCGGTTCTATATTTGACATTTCATTTCATAGCAAACTAAAATCGACTTTTAGGTTATACTTCGATCTCTAATACAGAGTCATCTAGCGGCAACTAAGGAACTAGCTATCGGGTTCTACTTGAATCGTTTGTTGTGTATTCAAAAACGCAGTGACAGTTAACAGCCGTATATATATCTACTGCATTTTTTTATTGAATAAATAGCTAGTGAGAATTCATCTGGAAGCTTTAGAAACCGGGCATTATTAACTTCATAACATAACGTGGTTGTGAAGTTCATCTAACGTTAGCTACTACTTAAGCTTTAGCTGACTTCTCAGCTACTTTTATGAATGTTCTGATCGGAAATGGATATGAATGAAAGGCGACTAAAGGCAGATGTGAGAGGAAACGCCTGGAGGGGCACCCTAGAAAAACCAACACTGACTTTATTGGTGACGTGCTTCAGAAATGTCAGCTGCGTAGTACACGCACCCGACGTGTATCGAACAAGAAGCATGGAGATAAAAGTGGAGGCCACACTTCAAATAAAAAAGTGAAGACAACCTGTGGGCTAGCGCTCTCTTTCTGAATACATACATAAGAGAGAGAAAACACGTATCACTGTCTCGTTCTTATGTATATATTTAAAAAGAGAGCGTCAGCCCACAGTCGTCTTCATTTAGGTATTTAGAGCGTTGCCTCCACTTTTATCTATAAGCTTCTTGGTATCGAACTTAGACGAAGCAAAAGGAGTATACCAGAATCGAAGCAGGTGGCATTCCGTTTTTTCAACCTACACGCATGAGAAAAAGTTGCCAGTTGTATATGTATAATGTGAATGTGCCTATTTCGAACAATAAAACAGGGGATGCCACTGATATTTCCAATTATAGGCCCATTTCTTTGGTCACTGTGATAATTATCTTGGTGACAACTACAAAATAAAAAAGGAGGAGCTACGTCTGCCAACTGCTTTGCAGTGTGGCAGAGGTAATATATTTTTGTGAAAAAGGTTCCTATCTCTGTGAATACACACTTTTCTTCTTTTTTGTCAAAAGGTTTGGACAGTCTGCTTGGTGAAAACTTCGAATGACATGATGCCCAGTTCGGATCTAGGGCTGGGCTGTCGACTAAGAGTGTAATCTTGTGCCTCAATCAGACTGTTCAATACAGCCAGGAAGTCTCCTACGTTTGCGTGTTTCGTGGATCTGTCAAGGGCATTCGATCTCGTATGTGCCGTGGTTGAGTCACCCGAGGTTGAGTCAATATTTAAGTACTAGGTTTGGTAGTAGTAAGTAATGAAGTCGAAAGGAAGTCGTGAAATGGGTTGGTTTGAACTCGGACGAGTATCTGTTGGAGTGGGCGAGGCAAAGGGGGCTCAGCTCACCCCGGCTCTAAAACCTATACGTGATTTGACTGTGTAACTGACACGCTGAGACCTTAAAGATAATTGTGGCATTGAAAGGGAACGAAGGTCGCTGAGAACAGTAGTGGCCCAGTGGCAACGGCCGCGACTTGCCGAGTTGTATGTCATAGGTTTGAACCCTGATAGGCGTTTTACTTTGTGTTAATTATTTCATAACCACTGCTCTCAAAACGGTGAAGGAAGACATCATGAGGAAACCGGCATGTCCAAAACCTAAAATTCGAAGACATATCACATCTACCAAACCACACTGGGCCCGCATGGTAGTTACGGCCCAGTCCTTCTCACAGACAGGATCCCTTTACTCATCCGAGAAGGCGTAAGCGCTGTTCACCACGCTTGCTGAAGACGAGTTGGCGATTCGGCTTATATTAACCTGTATGTCCAGGTTTTCTTTACGGTGTTTTCCTTCACTGGTGGCGATAATATCCAAGAAAGACTCAGAAAGTACATATGAATTGATGATGTCACATAGGTAATTGCCCGGACCCACCACCTCGTGCATAGAACAGAAGTTATCCACGGGGCCATCACGGAAATCACGACTGTCCTATACAGGTGCCACCCTGTATTGTCATTGACGCCAACATGTCACCATGGATTGTCAACCGAGTATGTACTTGATCTCAAACCCCTGCGTTGAAATATGGCGTCAAAAACTTATTAAAAAATTGCTATTACGATTAATTTTGACCGCGTAGGTATTGCACTTTTCTATGAAAGTGCAGTTTTTTTTTTGCGATAACCTTTACAAAAATTCTACGCTAGGGGTTAGAATCAGGTGTTGGATTCATGGTTTGAGTTTGAATGTGAATCTGATATCCTCACCTTCCATATGTCTTGGGTCTGAACAGCTGTCCTATCTACGGTCCGGGGTCGGTGCCAGGTATCGTGCCAGGAGGAGCCGGCTTCCGAGGGCTGCGGGTGCTGGTCCGGCTGCTGGTCCTCTGTGGGGAACAGTGCTGGTCATTGCATGGGTTGCTCGTATTGGGGATACTCAGATGGTAACGCATAAATGTTGAGATGGAAAGAGGCCAAACGAATCTGCGCCTTTATGGACAGACTGGACATGCAATCAATTTGCCTAGACTTTTCCCAACTATGTAAGAGTCGGCTTCGGGTCTGACCGGAGGCAGCTGAATACCAGTATTGTACATGGAGCTTACTGGGTAATTACGATACCCCTTGGTAAGACTGGTTGTCAGACTTTCGGGCTTCTGACGACCAGTAACGACTGTCAAAGATACATGAATGACAGCCGGGACCAACGGCTTAGCGTGCTTTCCGAGGCACGGAGAGGTCTCGTATGTAAAGATGGTCTCCCATTCATGGACCTACCATGGCAAGCGTACCTTAACCTGATCGATCTAACCGTACGGCTGCTATTAATTAGCCACGAGGCCCTAATTGTACATGCAAATACACAAAATAATGACAAGTGTATGGATGTAAATATTAAGCTTTCGCCAACGTGGATATCGGCAATTGTCACACAGGAACCTACCACCTGCAGGCTTAGCGTGACGTTTTCTATTTCTACTCTACCGTAGAATAGAAATCTCTTGTCTACATTTCTCGGTTCAAAACTGTCAACTGTCTACACGGAAACGTAATTTTCGTCCACTCTTCCGTCGATAAAACGCTTCTCTACGGTTCACGTGCTAAGCCTGCAGGTCATGAAAATACTGACGGACAATAAACTCAAATAATGTTTTTATTTTTATTTTAATAAACAAAACAGGTTTTTTTTATTTTTGTTATAGTAAGTTTATTTTGGTACACCAGTATGATTTTATTTGTGTAAATAAAACAAAAAATAAATATAATACTAACTTAACTAAACCTATTCACAACTTAAAAAATGGCGTCAGTTTTTTTTTTGTGGTTTTTGTGTTTCTAAAGGTCTAACTTGAAAAAGAAATGTTATCATCATCAGGTATTTTGAAGAACCGGAGCACCGCCATTGACCACGAATTACCTACCAACTCACATGTTGATTGTTGCAAAGTTATTTGTGACTTTGTATTAACTTTTGACCGATTGGATGACTGAAGGTACCGTACACGTTTATATCGGTCAACAGGACCTCATCAAATACACACAAATATAATGGCTTGAATACCCCCCGTTGGGTCTTTTGCTTCTAATAGTTTCAATACACCTTGTACACACAATAAATAGGTTTAATACACGTTAATGTTGGTGAACTATTGTACAAAAAAATATCTTCTATCTGTGTCAATTCTGCGCCAACATTCCTCTCTCAACAAGAGGTACCGTGTTACCTAGTTACTGAGTTGTGGAGGTCAGATAGGCAGTCGCTTCACGTGACATACTAGTATACAGCTGCATCCAGTTAAACTGGAAGCTGACCTCGAAAATAGTTGGGAAAAGGCCACCTGCCTAGAACTCATGAATGAGAAACGATGGTATGTCCCACCGTACGCCATAGGACCACTCTTAATAGTCGACATTTATATCTCCTCAGTCCTCGTCTTTATAACAAGGCCAACAATTCAACAAAATGACAGTTGGTTCTGTTCTAAGTTGTTATCTTAGTATTATGAACTTTTCCTTAATCAAAATAAAGTTCGAAATACAAATACAGGCTCAAAGGTTTTGGCTAGAACTAAAGTTAGATTTCGTTTTTTCTACAATGTATTTTACTCTATATGAAAAAAAATATAAAGTATATTATTGAGATAGTTGTTATAGTTAATATATATATATTGAGTTCATGAAATAACAAAATAAATTTTAAAATTCAATTCAAAGATTTCAGTTTTTTAAATCTTTTTGTGAACATCATGAAATACAGGGCCCGAATACCGGTATATTTTTCGAAACGGTTTCGTCTTAAATACCTAAGAAACGATTTGTTTCGGTTACGTTCGAACAGAACGATAAATAAAACGTTATTGAAGAAGGAACAAATTTATTTCGTTTTCGATTAATAAAACGTTTTTAACCGATTTTAACCATTTTTGTCAATTTTTTGGGTTGTTCGGTCTTCCATACGCAACTACGAATGTTACAAATTTCATTTAGTAAGTATTTCACGGCCGTGCGGCTTAGAGTTGTCTTTCTTTTCGTTATAGCTTAAAGTACTATTATCTCTGACTATTAAATGTTTAACCGTGTGGTGCGGGGCTTAAAAAAGTAGCACCATCACATTCCCGTGGGTGTCGTAGGAGGTGATTCTTACTCTGATTCTTACCCGAGAATGGGTAGCAGCGTTCTTTATGCATTTTACCAGCATACTGCGATCGCCAACTCGCATGCTGCGATCGCCAACTCGCCTGCCAAGCGTGGCGAATTTGGCAAACCCCCCTCCCCCAAAATGACAAGCACTATAGCAAAATGGCTCCTAGTACCCAGCGGCCCGCCTACCCTTCGCTATGGTAGCAGTCAAGACTACGGTGAGGAAACCGGTGCTAAGAATCTTCGGAAGAGATCTGGCTACCAAAGCAACCGAAAACTGCACCGGTCCGGAGTGTACGTGTGTAAAATGTTGCCAACTTTTAACACACTTACACTTCGGATCGACGCGCGACGAGAAGATCACCGAACTCGGGGAAGAATTGAGCGGGTTACGATGGGTTATAGTAGGGATATGTGAAGTCCAAAGAACCTGGAGAAGGAGGACTCGATAATCCTCAAATCCGGTAACTTCTTATATTTCCGGGAGGGCCATCAGCAGTCTCAAGGCGGTGTCGGATTTATTGTCCATAAGTCCCTTGTGAGCAATGTGGTGAAGATCGAGAGTGTGTCGACCAGGGTGACGTATCTTATACTCAGAATATCCGGAAGAAATTCATTGAAGGTCATACAGGTCTACGAGGTCGGGGAACCTCATTACACCCCAACCATGAGGTGGAGATAATGTTTGAGTGTATATCGAAAATCATGGTCTAAAACTCATTTCACCGTTGTCACAGGGGACTTCAACGCGAAACTGGGCAACGAGACGATGATGAGCTGAGAATGGGGTAATTTGGAGTTGGACGTCGGAACCACCAGGGTCACTTACTGGCCAGTTTTATAGAAAAGGAAGGCCTCTTTATGAAGATCTACTTCTTCAGAAAGCGTGAACACAGAAAGTGGACCTGGTAGAGCCTTGATGGTGCAAATCAAAACGAGTGACTTTATTATTATCTATCTACATCCATTTGGAAATATTCAATGATATATCTGTGATCAACGCGGTGAAAACCGGAAGCGATCACCGTATGGTAAGAGGTACATTGAATATCAATATCAAGCTGGAAAGATCTCGGCGAATAATCGAGGACGTACATCATATCTTGATGCGAGTGTGAGCGGGGCGAACGCTTCAGGAGAAGTTTGTTTGATTCCATAAATATGTCTGGAATTGGCACTGTAAATAGTGTTATAGCCAAGCCTATGTCGGACGAGGCTAGAACTATGTACAAAATATATTACGATCATATAAACTACAGTAAAATTCAAAATTTGGATATGATGGAGCGACATAGTCAGTATTTTGACAAAGCTCCTTAATGAAGGATTTAAAAAAAAAGATCTCGTCTGATGAAGTCTACGCTCCGTCTAGAACCGATCCAAATCCGAAACCCCGAGAGCTTTTAGCTCGAACTTCAGAATCGTTTCGAGTGCCTAGGGACACCAGTGAATGATTTTCACGATTGGTTCGTCGAAACTGCCCATAAGGTCGAGTCTAAGGTCTTCAAGAGTCGTCGTACAAATGGTAAAAAGAAACTCTTTGATCCTACTCGCCACCTCTTGGAGGACAGGCGCAAAATGATCCTGCAGTCTTCACACGATACGCTAAAGTACCGACACCACAATAGACAGATCTCTAAGTCTTTCAAAAGCGACGTTCGCCGCTTTAATACATACCGCATTAAGGACGCGATAAAGCGGAACAAGGGCTCCAAGGGCTTTGAAAGAAATCTATTTATGGGATAAAGCCAGCTTGTGAAACTAAAGACATGATGGCAGGATCGTATCCGCGTTATACACGTCAATAAGCAACCCCGTTACGAATCTGGCAAAAGACCTAACCAGCCAGACCTAGCCAGATTATGCCGACACTATACCGAAGACATCCCGGACGTCAGCTTTTATGAGATTAGGATGGCTCTGCAGCAGCTTAAAAACAAGGCGCGCGGTTAATGACGGAATTACGGCCGAACTCCTGAGTGCGTGCGGATAACCCGTTTTTAGGCCCTCTAGGAGCTGTTTGATTCCGTCATACTTGAGAGCCAAACGCCACAGAGGTGACATTACCTTTCTTAAAAATTATAGACGCATCTCAGTCCTGAGCCACGTCTACCAGCTGTTTTCAAGAGCCATCACGAACCGTCTCGAGCGCAGGTTTGATGACTTCCGGCTTCCCGACCAAGCCGGATTCCAAAAAGGCTTTAGCACCGTAGACCACACACATACGCTGCGGCAGGTTATTTAGAAGACCGAAGAGTACAACCTGCCTCGCTTAGAGTTTGTGGTCTACAAAAAAGCCTTCGATTCGAGAGATTGACTATCGGTACATGGAGGTGCTGAAGTGTCTGTACGAATACGCCACATTTCAGTCTGATTCCAGGACCATACCACGAAACCTAACCTTCTGCAGCGAGGTGTGAGACAGGGATAAGTTATTTCTCCGAAACTGTTCACCGCTGCACTGGAGAATGTATTCAAAGTTCTGGACTCGAAAAGAGCTGACTATCGGTACATGGAGGTGCTGAAGTGTCTGTACGAATACGCCACATTTCAGTCTGATTCCAGGACCACACCACGAAACCTAACCTTCTGCAGCGAGGTGTGAGACAGGGATAAGTTATTTCTCCGAAACTGTTCACCGCTGCACTGGAGAATGTCTTCAAAGTTCTGGACTCGGAAAAGAGCTGGCATCAACATTAATGGCAAGTACATCACTCAACGTCGGTTTTCCGATGATATAGTTGTCATGGCAGTGCCTATGGAGGACCTCAGTACAATGCTCGATGACCTTAGTAGAGTTTCCGAAATAGTGGGTCTTAAAATGAACACGGACAAGACAAAGGTCATATCAAAGCCCATGTAACACCCACTTTTATGTCGATCGGAGGCGGTACACTTGAAGTTGTGGTCAAGTACGTTTTTTACCTAGGACAAACTGTCCAGTAAGGTAGGTCTAACTTCGAGAAAGAGGACAATTGTCGAATCCGACTCAGCTGGGCAGCGTTCGGGAGGCGACGCAATACCTTCTCGTTCCAAATACCGCAGCGTCTCAAGACGAAAGTCTTTGACCAGTGCGTGATGCCAGTGATGACCTATGGCACTGAAACGTGGTCGCTCACAATGGGCCTTATTAGAAGGCTAAGATCTACCAAAGGTGAATGGAGAAGGCTATGCTTGGAGTTTCTCGACGTAAGCGAATCAGGAATTAAGAGATCCGCAGAACAACCAAGGCAACCGACATATCCCTATGAATTGCCAAACATTGGCAGTGGGCAGAGCATAGTGCTCACAGAACAGATTGCTGATGGGGCCGAAAGGTTCTGGAGTGGCGACAGCGTACCGGAAGACGTAAAGTTGGAAGGCCTCCCACAAGGTGGACCGATGACCTTGTGAAGGCCGCAAGAATCCGCTACATGTGGGAATCAGAACCGGCCGAAGTAGTTGAGCTTGGGGAGTCCTATGTCCAGCTGCGCGTGCGTGGACGTCTTTCGGCTGAAATTATGATTTATTATGATTTAATATAATGTAATGAAACGAAAACATACGAGTTAACGCTTGTCGCCGCGCCCTGTGCGCGGCTGCGCCCTGCTGAATAAACCGGTTTTTCAAATCGTTCTCATTTCGTTTTCGTTCCGAACAAATATGTACAACATTTTGTTCGAAAACTGTTCGAAACGCTTTAAATACGTTATTTTTAATAACGTTTTGAGGCCCTGATGAAATAGTAGCCGCCATGTTATTACGTCATACGGCATGTCAATTGAACAACTTTGTACTTTTATTGTTTTCGTAACCAAAGTAATTTTTATTGAAATAATATTTTGCATTCAGAAACAGAAAGAAAACCAATGATAAATAGAATAATAAACTCATTTTTTTAAATAATAAACAATTATCATATAAAATATCAGCACATTTGTCTATAAGTATAGCAAACTGACGTCATACCCACAGAACAATATGGCGTCCACTGCGTCCAGGGTTTTCGTAAAATCACGCGCGAAATTTGAAAATGTAAAATTTAAAAGCATTTTAATTAGATTAAATAAAAATGTTGTGTTTGTTTTAGTGGGTTATTAGCACTTTTGAATCTAATTCGGACACTTTTCAAAAAGGAGTGTGAACCCTGTTAATGTTTGTACAACATTATTAAAATTGAACTTTGGGTTTAAATATTCAAATTGGTAGTAAAATCAAGGCACACAATTTGTAAATGGCGCCACAGTATTGGTTATATTTTCTGATCCATATTTACATCATTTTGATCACATAAACTGATCTAATCAGACCAGCTAATAAACCAAAAATAACAGAATACTAACCTTGTTCATCAGTGCCCCACACAGCCTGCCTCATACCATACTGATGTTTTGGGTAGTTTTTGTGGCCTTTGGGCATTTTGTTGAGCACACTGTAATAATACAATACATTCATGATTGCAGGCAGTCCGTCTAATATCAACTGGTTACCACAATACCACCACCTTCCAAGGTTTTAATTTAGGTATACTAATTCGTTTTGTTTAGCTAGTATATACATGACTTAGAAACTAGTGGTATTGCTTACATCTACCAGAATAACAGCACAATTTATTTATGAACTCCCAGTATGGTCCTGTCCCACCTACAGGTGTCAGGCACATTTCTCAATTACGTAAGCACTACAGGGGGGGGGGGGGGGGGGTGTTTGCTTTGCTTATTTTTGATGACATGGGGGTTGGGGAGTCTGGATGGCAACCCTACTTGTCTATGAATGGCTCGAAGAAAACGATGTCAATATAAAAAAATCACACGAAAGTGAGCAGAAACACAACATTGAGCAGCAAACATCCAATGTCATCGAAGAGAGTCATGTATTCGTGTGTCATGGACTGAAGACTGTTAATTTGAATTAATATACCAAAATTTTAAAAGCTTGTTTTGTTCAATAATTTAACAAGATTATCATAATAACTGAATACAATCTCAATAACATTTGATTACCTACTTAAATAAATATTATATGCGTTAAAGTCTTCTAATCCAAGCCTATTCCTTATTTCTAGACTTTAATAAACCAGAACATATTGAAAAATGCATGTATCAATGTTTACGTGAGCATGGGAGGGGGAGGGGGTAAGAGCTTTGCTTACTTTTGCTGACGAGGGGGAGGGGTGTTAAAAATTGCAAAAAATCTGCTTACGTAATACTTGAATGGCCTACGTTGTTTAGCAGACAATTTTTTCGAAAAAATTACTCTTTTTCGCACTTGGATTGCTTCGAGGTCTAGTGGTCACAAGTGCTACTGCTGAGCACGAGGTCCTGGGTTCGATAACCAAGTCAGTGTTTTTATAGGCTCGCCCCCTATTACATGGGACATAAACATAACTGGGGCAATATAGGTGTTCTACAGGTAGACAGACCTCTGCCGATCCCTTCGGCGAAACAAGGGCGTGAAGTTATCGTTCTTAAAGTTCAACAAAAACTTGATCTGTGAAGTACAATTCATAAAGATGTTTAGATGGCTATACAGACGCACATAATGTATAAATAATAATCTACCAACTCCCAAACTAAGTCAAACTTGAACGTTGAAGTTCTTAGATGAAGTGGTTTTTAAGGCAGGACCTTACACTTGTATCCTAGGAATTCACTTCCAACACTTCACAGTAGGTAAACAAACTAAATTTAGAAACATACATTGCGAAATAAATTATAATATCTACATTACCTATCTAAAACAACATCCGGGCAAACCTATTGAGGTTTTGTGATGTTTGTTTATATTTTGTTTGTTCCTTTTAATAAAGGTTTTTTTGTTTGTTAATACAAACAAAAAAACAAAATACAAAACAAAAGAAAGAAAAGAATGATCGGGAAAGATGATTAGATACAGAACTAAGGTATTAACAATGTAATGATTTCAAAATTATTCTGATCTAGTGTGTTACGCAATTAACTTAGCCCCAACAGCATGCTGAAAACTATAGCAGGCACGTGGGACAGCACCATACTGGGAGTTAATAAATAAATTGTGTTGTTATTCTGGTGGATGGTAGGTATCTGGTAGGTAAGCAATACCACTAGTTTCTAAGTAATGTCTATACTAGCTAAACAAAACGAATTAGTATACTTAACTAAATTTAAAAAAAAAGCTTAACTTATAGAAATATTGTACTTGAACACCAGGAAAGAACAAAACGAAATTTTTATTTTAGTAGCATTTGTGTGCAAACACCACAGATGCCGAAAACTAAAATAACAATGGGAGTGTGAGGAAGAGCATATGGCAGGCCTAAATTTGTATTCAAGCAACAATAATAGGGCTCCTATTTCTGGGTTTAATGCCCACATAGTTTTCTGAGACATTGCCAAACGGTTGGTCGACTCTTCACGTGACCAGAGGGCTGGCCGAAGAATCAGCTTTGCCTTACAAGGTGGCAATGCTGCCAGCCTTTTGCATAGTTTTCCCGTTGACAATGATTCAGATGAACTTTTCCATGCCATTTAATGATTTTCTTTTAATATACTTTTACATATTATTATTTTAAGACTGGTAGTTTTTAAATCAAGTAAACATCTGTATAATTAACTTTAAAAAATTTGCATGGGGTCACCGGTCCCTTTCCTGTGATCAAAAAATATGATCAACTGTGGCATCTTTGCTTTCTATGAGCAACTTTACCCATGAGTATTGTACCTTAAATAGAGCTCAATTACTAAACATCTGTTGCTGCTATTTGTTATCAAAGCGGTACAAAAATACAAAACTCGACTATGCTTACAAGATTTTAGTGATTGTGAGATATTTGTATTTTACACATGGAAAGTAAAGATGCCATAGTTGACGGTACTTGCATTGCTTGAAACGTCCGGGCATTCCGAGTAGATTCACAAAGCACCTCAAACAATATGTCTTAGCACTGATTAGACTGCTGCAGGTGCAGGACTCATCGCTGCTCTTTTGAGCCAGGACCCTATGCGAGTAACTACATAACTTTTTTCAGCATTGTTACTCAAATTTTAATTTTTTCAACCAGTTTGAATGCCAATTTATAGTAGTTTACATTCTTGTATAATTCAATTATAATTTTACAAATCTTAAAGGTTTTTATGCAAAATTTATACATTTATAGAGGGTTTTCTTCGTTCCTCAGTTGTATATGAAACTTACAAGTTGTTCAAGAGTTTTTGGACGTTTTTATTGGAAATATTCATATTGGAGGTTCTGATAAGGAGTTTGAAGAAGAGAAAATCTAAACATGTGACTCAAAATGGACTAGCAAGACTTTTTCTGCCAAGTGTATGGGGTGTATTATTTGGCTGAGGAAGAACAACCGAAAAGTGTGCATAAAAAACAGTAAATGCACATTTTTTGTTTGTAATTTTAGAATCTGTGATGAGTTAATGATATAGTTAAATAATGACCAAAAAAAATTTGCGACGTGGGCGCCATCCCTAAGACGACCGTCACTGACTGAGGATTCACTGCTCAGAAAAAGGTTTTTGTTTTCTTTTAAGTACTTTTTGCTAATCTTGCAATTAATTTTTTAAACTATGAGCAGATGAGTTGTAGGAAGATCTAGCAAAGAAGAGTTCCTCATCATGAGCAATTCTATTAAGAGTAATACAGCTTTCTACGAGTTATTTCAATGTAGAATCTTGCGCCATTTAAGTCTGCTGACACAAACCAGTAAGTATTGTGAGTTGACCGGAAATGTGAATTTAATATTTCATATCTTTGTTTACTAACACTTTGTTTGTATTTTTATGTCATAATTTATCTATGTTTGTCCAGGAAAAGTTTAGTACAATATAAAGTTAAAAAATTTAATTAGTATTTTCTCATGAACGATTAAATTATTTCATTGAGAAAAATAATAAGGGTCTCTACAGATCGGGCACATGGATCTCCTTTGTGCAAGTAACGGACTAACGGATCAAGGAATCAACCCCTGAGAGTGAAATCTTACCTGAGTCGGAGTGCCCCAAAAATCAATCCTCCCCGGCTGCACTTCTCCAATCTGATGGTAGATAACCAGGAGTAATAACTATATTAAATAAATCCAACAATACAAATACGACAAGACCGGCCGGCCCTCTCGTCCACTCGGTGCACGGAATCGGCGGAATTAATAATCCACAGAGAACTAGAGCAGTAATCAGTGCTGCCAACAACAAAAGTTAAAATTATATCCAATAAACAGGAAATTGCGGAAAAAACCTAAAACATTCATCAAGCGTTGTTAGTTAACAATAACAAACGACAATGACTAGACAAAAGTGGAGAATATGCCAAGTTTTACTTTTTACGCTCTGTGTTCAGGCGTGCCCACGACACATACAGCTAGCTAGATCTGCTAGAAGCAAATAAGTAATTATGAAGATATCTCAAAAACCATAAAAATACAGTGTAAAACGCGGAGCCGCAATCAGATAGAAACAAGTGTTATTATTTTCATGTGAAAGAAATTAACGTGAGGGAGAGAAAATTTGGGAAGCCAACTGACTGATGGTTCCATTTGTAACTGAAGACAGTGTACCTATTCTTGTTTGTTTCTTCTGGTGCACGAAACTAAAACAATGCTACCAATTACTGAGACAATGGTGCCGATTCTCTTGTCACAAAAATCTCTAAACTAAACTAAAAATCACTAAAATTTAGTTTATTCCTGTCAAACGACGATTTCCCATTCTGAAATTGACTAAACTGACACAACTTATCTATATTTTAGTTTGACAGCACTAAGATTGTACTGAGTTTTTAATTTAGTGAAAATGGTAATTTTGCTATTCTGTTGTTGTCAAATTCATTAATCTATTCAATATAAAATTTTGATTGTCTAACTAAATCTGACTATTTTTAATCGCGATTAAAAAGGTGTGGAATTAAATTAGTTGTCAAGAACTAAAATTCACACTGACACCTCGACTTCGGGCGCAAATACAGTACTGTATCTTTTTTTTCTTTTCTTTTGCTTATATCTCGAAATTGGTGTGTCCTATCGTAAAAATAATGAAAATTTCGACCCCCTTTATCTTATAAAGGGGGTCGAAATTTTCATGCACCTCTAAAACTCAACATGTAGGTAATATTTTTTCATATTTTCGATACAAAAAGTAAAAAAACCCATATATAACACGTTGAGGCTGCCCCCCCGCGCGATTCCGGCTCTCAAAAAAATCACGGGGTAGGGCAAACGTGGAGTCGCGTTTGTCAAATTCGATTTTAATTGTGTCAAAATTATTTTTAAATTTAGAGATCTTTTTTTGCAGAATAGCTCTGATTCTCATAGCCAAAAGTAAGGAATTTTAGTGATAGTTTAGTTAGTTTAGTTCGGTGTACAACAGAATCGGCACCAATGTCTGGAGCCACGGAGCTGCGCTAGACGTCTACACGTCGCCGCATCCCTCAAGTGATCCCCGTTGGCCTCCATAACTCTCATTAGAGTGCCTTTCTCTTTAGGCAGGTACCTTTTATAGCTTCTCTATTTTGTATTCTCTATATTAAATTTAATTATCTGGTCTATTTCTACCCTTTCATTTGTTAGCGATAGGCACGACAGCACTACGTGGGTTAGTTCACCTCGCTACGCTCGCTCATTTTGTTAGTGGGTCTGCTTCACGCACTGGTCTTGCGTGGAGGCTCGCTTTTGTCATATGCAAGCGCGCTCGGTTCACTCACCGCTAAAGCCCCGGCGAACCCGTTTTGGGTTCGACTGGGTTCGGCGGGACTTCAAGGGATTTTCACTTTTTTTTCATAATATGAATAGAGTTATAAGTCGTGTGCGATTATTTTATTCTGTGGCCAGATAGATATTCTCGTCGACTAAATCATTCAAATTCATAAATATTCTGTGGTAAAATTGAATAAAAATGTTGACAGTGACGCTTCGAACTCGCGCGCGAACGGGGTAATAACGTGACGTACCCGCTAACTTTTTTAGTGATTTTCTTATTTTTTGTGCATATTGGACGTTAAGTGGATAAATATTCATTTATAAGTCGTTATTACATCGTTTTAGATAATATTTGCATCAAATAGCATCACAAAAACTGTTTTTTCGACAAAAAGTGTTACGTAAACAAACCGTTGCTCAAGGTCGTGACTGTTTTGTGAATTTTGTTTGTTTTGAGTGTTTCAAAGTGAATTAAGTGTATCCTGGTGTATTTAATGGTATGTACACAAATCATACTCGTAATTAACGAAAAAATCTAGGTATATTTCATAACAAAACTATTTTTATAAGTTCTTTGAATGTT
The DNA here is from genome assembly GCA_949091785.1 of Polymixis lichenea. Taxonomy (NCBI): domain Eukaryota; kingdom Metazoa; phylum Arthropoda; class Insecta; order Lepidoptera; family Noctuidae; genus Polymixis; species Polymixis lichenea. The sequence continues at coordinate 56,448,563 of OX420931.1, read as the reverse complement.
CGAGTGGCACAAAACGGTCGTTGACCTTCGCGCGATAAGAAGTTTGAGATCAAATATTATGAAAATGTTAAGTAGGATTCCCAAAAAAATACTGCTGTTAGATTACTTGTCTATTCAATAAGAAACAAGCAAAATTTCATGCAAATTAACATCGTAATTTTATCAGAAATCATCATAACACGGGAACAAACACACTGTCAGCCATTCTCTGTTATCTCCATTGTATATAATTAAATAACAACGTAACAAGAGAACTGTTTACAACTTATAGTATGCTTTGTTTATACAAAAACCCAAACAAAAAGTCACTTGAGTCCCAAACATCGATAAAAACTCGAGTGGACCCTTTTTTTATGAGCGGTCATAAATATGTCGGTGTCGGTGACGTGTCCGGGGCGTGGTCTATTTCTACCCTTTCATTTGTTAGCGATAGGCACGACAGCACTACGTGGGGTTAGTTCACCTCGCTACGCTCGCTCATTTTGTTAGTGGGTCTGCTTCACGCACTGGTCTTGCGTGGAGGCTCGCTTTTGTCATATGCAAGCGCGCTCGGTTCACTCATTGCTTAAGTAAGCGCGCTGTGCTAAGTCTTAAACTGTGCTCGCTTCATTCCCGTTTTATTGTGAGAGAGCTCGCCTCGCTCGCTCTTGTCGTACATCCTTACTAATATTATAAATGCGAAAGTAACTCTGTCTGTCTGTCTGTCTGTCTGTTACGCTTTCACGCCTACACCGCTGAACCGATCGTCATGAAATTTGGCAGAGATATAGCCTGGGATATGGAGAAGGACATAGGCTACTTTTTTACGCGATAACCGACATCCACGCGGGCGGAGCCGCGGGCAAAAGCTAGTATACCTATAAGTGCGCTCGGCTCACTCCTGTAGAGGACGGGCTCGCTGTGTTCGCTATTATTAAGTGCTTGCTCATCTTGTCAGTAAGCGCGCCCTCGTTCGTGTCACTCGTTATCTCGTGTGAGTGCTCGCTTCGCTCGCTCTTCTATTGGGGAAGCGCGTTCAATTTGCTCAGCTTGTAGACTTGTGTTTCTTATGACTTAAAATTCCTTAGATTGTCATTTTTTTTTATTAACGAAAATATATTTACAACTGATTTGAGGTAAAATATGTTTTTACATTGGGTTTTATGACAAATGTTCATATGGTTCCCGATAATGCTATAGCCATTGTATCTGACCGATACTTGGTTTTGTAGGCTCGTTGCATTCCTTATGAAATAGGAATTCACCGATTATGATGTTTTTCAGTTCTGAGCCGGTTTACAGCCAATGTTAGACGACATTTTAAAATTTTTTACTGTTTGCAACAGATTTTCTTACGGTTTTAGTCACTGCCATAGGTCTTGTATTTGCTCGGCACTAGGTTTTTTAAGCTCATTGCATATCTTTTGATGCAAGCTTTCTTTTGTTGGGATTTTTTTAAATTTCTGAACATATTTACGGCCTGTATGTGACGATTTATGGAGTTGTTTTGCTATTGTCAACTTCATATTAATATTTAACCCCTTTCGGCCCCCTGCCAGGGATGCGGGTTGTTCGAAAGAGATACCGCGGCCCCTGGCACACAGACAACCGAGGGAACATGGGTGGGTTTTAGTCAGTAAAAGTCTGGCATGCCCTCCCGTTCCACCCAGAGCGGGAGAAGTTATTTGATGATTTCCCACCCAAAAAAAAAAAATACCCTTTCGGCCTATATTTTTATTAATTCTCTCTTTGCCCTAGTAGTGCTTTGTTAATTCTTGACAACGACACTGGAATCAGTCTTCCAATTTAACACGTTTTTCCTCTACACGAATTGGAATGTCGACTCATAGTGAAAAATAGAGGGCCGCCCGCATGCGCATGCCCACGCAATGCAACGTCATAGGCAAATTTGATCATATTTTTAAATTGTTATAAATATGACATAACTTTTAGATGTTCAACCAGCACTAAAACTCTCGTAGTTAATCGCGTTTGAAATCTTATATGTTTTTGTCGATCAGAAATACTGAACTTACTAGCAGTACACCGAGCGATAACACGTTTTGACGTCAAAAATATACAAACTTATAACCGTCCATGCCAAATGTCACTTGACATTTAAAAATCATTCAGTGAAAACAGCGAAAATAACGTGTTTAAGTATGTTACAATCTGATAAATAAGTCATACAAGCACTAAGAAATAAACGTCGTGCATCATGTTACTTCCTTTTGCTCCTTAGGTTTTCTTGTTAGATTTAGACCCCTTAATTTATAAACGTTGCTTTAAGTTAAGTAATGATTAGCGACTGCTTTAACCATACAAATTTGATGTTTAAATATCTCTTAAATTTAATCAACGTTTATAAATAAGTCCCAAAAATTATAGAAACCTTGGCCTAAAGCTGAGTCAGGTTTCCCGTAAACGTTCTAATTTACGTATCGCAGGTCACAAGTTATTGATTTAAATGCAGGGGTGGACTGGGTGAGGGCGGGGAAAGCTTTAAATAGCCGAAAGGTAGACTAGCCCTGCCCTGACACTAGAAGTGGATCCACCATAAAAATGCATCGTTACTTTTACTTATGAATATGTACTTTATTTAGAAACATTATCAGCTTCTATCTCTCTCCATTATAACCTCATTTAATTGGTTCTGGTTAGGGTAACGGGATACTAAAACATATAGTTAACTCAAGCCTTCTTTTGTGTGGGTAACATTCATTGGAACTGAACAAAAGTTTACTTGTCTTTCGGCCAGTTACACGAACTTATGTCAAATGTTTTGAACTTATTCGTTGCGACTGCAAAGGCCACTTTTTATTTTGTAAGGAGCGTAAATAATGAAACTACATACATAGGAAATCGTTTAATAGATTAGGTGATTATTGAATTTACAAATAATTTAAATAATCTACGTCGCTGACAATATCAATCTGCATGTCTAGACACACACTCAGATTTTTATTGTAGGTTTGGCAAGGCTGAACAATTAGTTAAATCAATAGAACGGGTTTACAAATTATTCCGTTTCTACGTCTTGGATGACGATTGGCTGGTTCGAATCGTTCTGCAATAGGCCTGATTACCTAACATAAGTTCTAAAAATATTTGACCGAATTTCATTTCACCTAAAACTTTTCAACTATTACCATTTCGTGTTTTTTATTTCATCGAAGTCACGTCTGCCCCTGTATTAGTTGACTTATTATCAATTCGATTTTTTTCGTTACTCCGTCGTTTCATTTGGTCGAATTACTTTTTACCGAAGTTACGCTTAGCCGAAATAACATTTGCTCGAAGTATAATGTATCGGAACATTCAATATACCACTGTTTTAATTACCATATTTTCATTTCATATTTCAATTATTTGAATGTCATGGCACTTAATAAAACAGTTGATTACGAACAAAAATGGTTTTAAGTGGTCCCAGTAAGAAGCATGCAAACAAGGATGCTTGCTGCAAGCATGCAACATGCAAGCAAGCATGCAGCGTGCAAACAAGCAAGCAACATGCAAGCAGGCATGCAACATTCAGCAAGCATTCTTTCTGTCACGGCGGGGTTTGGGCGGCCCCCATGAGCTTATTGTCGCACCTGCACGTCAGCTCGCGGCCCGCCCCACTCCTCCGCGCCTACGCGGGCTTAAATTACACTCTAAGGGCAGGGCAGACAAGACTGCGTGAAGTCGGTTTTGCAGCGATTCGTTTCTCACAAAATTTTTGTAGCACAACATATTGACTTTTTACGACACTATTTTAATTTAATATTGAAAATGCTACCAAGTAACCGGCTATATACTTATTTGTAACCAAATAATTTTCCGTGAAATGTTTTTTCGGCGTAGTGAATCAATGACAAATGAAAAAAGTTCAAAAGAGGCTTCGGCCAATAGCATAAAGTTATTTTGTACATCGGTGAAATGTAGTTCGGTAAAATAATACCTATGACACATGATACTTCGATGATCAAAAAAAGGTGTCAAATATTGCATAAAGCAAAAAGGACGTCGGTCAATAGCTTTCGGTAAAGTGAAATTCGAACAAAAAGAAATCGGAAAAGTGATCGGTTCCCACGATGGACATCTGGAAAAGCTGGTATCAAAAATCCTTAAATTGCCGTCCGTATGCACGTCCACCGCCTTTTCTTGTCCCACGTTGGTGCTTTGATCATCATTCTCAATTCCGGTCGTAGCTCTTAGCAATTTTTTTCGGTTTTCGCCTCCTTGAACTACATCCATTACCAGTTATTTAAAAAGTCTTGAATCACCAACGAGTTAACCGAAGCACCTTTTTCCTAAACAAATCACATATTTCGATTTAAAGTTGTAAGATAGGTAGTTTAAACATTGTTGCACCAAATAAAAAGCGACGTCTTGAATATTCACTTATCTAGTCACTTTCCTTGGTGGCAGCCGTTTCCGTCTCAGAAGAACGGCGCATTTCCTCCATGAGATCAACAAATGCACGGAAACTGATCTCCGCGCGTATTTTGCTCCACTCTTCCATAGTTTTTGCATTGGCTAGAGCCTGCATCAAAACTAGACGCCATTTTTCGACAAATTTAATGTTCGGATCAATTACTAGCTCGAAATCCTCTTCATTTATGTGAAAACCAGCCCCAATTCTTTGTCCTTCTGCCATTTCTTGAAGTTAAACAGGTACTTGGACGCCAGATATGATGTTTCACTCGATCAATAAACGGCAGAATGGGTGGCGGATCAGACTAGACTGTAAAGGCGTTTGATACAGTACGACAAGGATCTAAATGTGTGGGAAAAAAAGAGAATTAACATGCACAGCAGCGCCGCCATCCACGTTCATTTAGTTAGAGCCATTATGTGGGACAGGTTGGTATTTTTGTTTTTTGGCAATTGCAATAAAACAAAAGGTATGTCGAGCTATTTATGTCGCGCTAGGATAAGACCGTACGAATCTGAATAAGACGACATTTTTTTATTAAAAACTAGCTTTTTCCAGAGTTTTCGCTCGCGGAAATAATACCACAGGAATGTACTACCGCGGGATAAAAGTATCGTATGTGTCTATCCCGGTTATAAACTATCAGTTTGCCAAATTTCATCCAAATCCATTTAGTCGTTTTCGTGTGATTAAGTAACAAACATCCAAACATACAAACTTTCACAATCATTTATAATATGAGTAGGATATGTTTGTCATTCGGTGCCACTCATCGTCATTACCATCACCAAAATTTTTATTCACCGATATTTGGGTCCGGTGTAGATTCCGTGTGGCGCCGGACGTAAAAGAATAGCACCATCCCATTTCTTCCCGTGGGTGTCGTAGAAAGCGACTATGGGACTTACTAGAGAATGGGCAGCAGCGTTCTCTATGCATTTTACCACCAAATCCCCCCTTTTGGAGGAGGCTTATCTCCAGCAGTGGACGTCTTTCGGCTGATATGATGATGAATGTCTTTAGACCATACCTCCTGGACTAGTGCCCGTGACATTATTTAGTTGGGAATAGTGCTTACAATTGTCCAAACTGTAAAAAAAATCAAATCTCGGGGTTTTTCAAAAACACATACCTACACGTCAAAAATAAAAATAAACAAAAATTGAGATCACCTACGTGTGAATTTCGTAAAAAAATCACAATCTTGATTCATTTTAATTTTTATGTGTTTCGTATGCAAAGAGAATTAAACCGTCATTGCTCGTATGTCTCATCTGACAGTAAGCTTTGAGGAGGGGAAAAGCCTGAGGGGTAGTTGCATAACACACCAACAATACGAAAGGCTTGCATTTTGTCAGTTTAACAAAATTTATTGCGTTTTTAAACGGTTTTATTTAGCTTGCCCTGTTTGTTGTTTTTCGTTCGGGCCAATTTTAGTATCTACTTGACATTTACCCCCTTCCTATTGGCAGATTGATCTGATATTTGGTACACACCTTTAGTTTTGATAACAATAAAATTTAATTTAATCAGTATCATTGTAAATTTAAGATGGCTGGCGCTACAAAATGGCGGATTACGTATTTTTTCACAGCCCTCTCAATTATGGAAATCAAACCATATGTACCCCCACTAGTGCTGCCTCTCGCGGATCTTTTTTAAATCTTCAGAGGAAACAGGCTAGTTGAATCATTCAAGCATTTAGGTTACTATAGTCTAATTCTGATGTCTGCACTTCATATATTTACATACTAGCTTTTGCTCACGGCTTCGCTCGCGTGGATGTCGGCAATTTTCTCAAAAGGACGTACTAACGGAATAAAAAGTATTATATGTCTTAACTTAAGTCATGGCTTTAACCTTTCATCCAAATCCATTCAATAAGGCGTGAAAATATAACAGACAGAGTTAATTCCACATTTAAAATTATGGTTTTGCCTTTGACGTCATCTGCATGGACTTAACAATTGATGAATGACGTGTAAATCTATGTAATTGTAGATGATTTGTTAACTTTGGTTACTAGATACACTTGAGCAACCAAATCGGAATCCGTTGAGCTGTTTTTATGTTATCTATAGAATTCTAAACAGCGAAACAGGTGGCACTGTAACGGTGCAAGGTCAGGACTATAATAATGGTGGATGCATTAACACTTCCGAACCACGCTGTCTCATATTTTGCTGAGTTGCTAAAGTTGGGTGTGGTCTGGCGTTATCGCGATGAAATCCTTTCTGTGGATCAATTCCGACCATAACTATCCAACTAATGAACCCTTAGTCAAGATTTTATTGCTGACTGTACCAAACTTTCTCATGGACCAGTGTAGGGAAAGAAAATATTGTATATTTCAAAATGTTGTGGACCCGAGTAAAGTATGAATTTTCATTTTAGACTCGCGGAAAACAATCCGACAAATTGTTGTTCGTTGCTTGCGTGTTGCGTTATTTTATATTTGCCATCGATTTGCCGTGATTATTTATTTATTTATTTATTTAACCATTTATGTACACACATATATAAACAGACAAGAAGATTAGAACAGAAAAATAGGTACAGAGGTGATGCTTATTTCTAAAGAAATCTCTTCCAGCATACCTGCAATAGGAGAGAAGATAAAGAGATGTAGACAGCGTGTGAAAGGGTAAATAAGAAAATAAACTACATTGATTTACGATCAAAAACAATAATACACTAAACAAATTAAACAACTAATATGGGAATATACTTACATACATAATTACAAACATACATACATACATATTTCTAAAATAAATATCACTAAAATATTAATAATAATAATGTAAATAAAATAATATATACACAACTATGCCGATGTGGACAGATAGTGTTCTTTCACTCTTCTTTTAAAAACTGCAACATTTTGGCAGTCCCTAATGTCGGGCGGAAGTGCATTCCACAACCGCACCGCGTGCACAGTGAAGGAGTAGGAGTAGAAGTCAGTGGAGTGGGGAGGGGACTTAAGGAGATTTCGAAGATGCGACCTGCAAGGCGCATCTGAAGGACGGGCGTAGGCAAAACGGTCCCGCAGATAGGAAGGGGTTTTAGGATTGTGAAGAAGGTTGAACAGCAGACACAGTATCCACAGTATCTACTTTATCGACTGCTTATAAGGCTGCTCATGGGGTCTGATATTCACTGACATTTAGTGGGGTACACACGGCTTCATATCAAGCTATACATTTTCAGTTTACGCTGATCTCACATTGTACGGAAATCCTATACCTTGCGAGATCAGCTACACATCATGTAGCCGTGTGTACCTTATCGCACCCCCCTTAATTATTTAAATAGGCTAATAATCTCACTATTAAATAAAGTCATTTTTGTTCTACCTACAAGTAAATCTACATTAATACGTGAAGCAAAAACTTTGTCCCCTTTTCTTATGAAAATTACGCGGGCGGAGGAGTAGGCTAATCCTACTATCCTACTATCCTACTAATACTATAAATGTTAAAGTTCGTGAGTATGGATGTATGTATGGATGTTTGTTACTTTTCCTCGCAAAAACTACTCAATGGATTTTAATGAAACTTTACAATAATATAGCAGCTTATACATCAGAATAACACATACGCTGTAATTTATAAAAAAACAAAAATCAAAATCAAAAGTCATTTATTCAAACTAGGCTGAGAGTCAGCACTTTTTGAACGTCAAAATTACATAAGACAGTCCCCCAAAACGCCCGCCCTTCACCACTTCCTAGTGCTTTAGCTGGGAAGAAGAAGTGGCGCAACAAACTCCTCAGCAGCACAGCTGTCTGTTATGTTAGAAGAACTTGAATCTATACAATAATAGCATATAATTAACATTCAACAATAAATGAAAATTTAACTGATTAAAATTAAAAAAAAAATGGTTTATGCAGTCAAGTTAAATAAACAATGTTATGAAGTAATTCATATGACCTGTCAATAGTTAAGCTAATTCTGGTGAAAGAACACAAACGTTGCGTTGAGTTAATCACAGCGACCAACAATCCTTATCGTTTAAGTAGTCGTTGATAGAGTAGTATGCCTTCGAAATCGATAAAGATATTGTGTGAATTGATCAAAATACAACGATAAGTGTCAAGTAAGAAGGAAAAAAATTTGCCATCTGCGTGCGCTGCAAAAACTGTTAGAGTTACAGGTAATGCAATGTTTATCTTAAATAGTCCTACAAAAAAGCCCGCGTCAGGATATATATATCTATCTTTTATATGTAAGCCATTATCGCCAAAATAGTGAACCATAAATACGACAAAACTTGATAATTTATTTCTAATGATAGATATACGATAGGACTTTGGAGAAGAAAATAAGCCACTCGAAGTACTAATCCTACGGGCACCAGCTAGTGTTTATATATAATAACTAGCGGCCTGTCCCGGCTTCGCACCGATTCGCACGGGTGAGCTCCCTTATTTTTTCTAGTAATAAATATAGCATATGTAAAGTGACCATACGTCCCGTTTTGACCCTGTCCCTTTTCTCAGTCAACAGTCCCGTTGTCCCCATACAAAGTTCCGGGACGCAAAATAGTCCCGTTTTCTGAAGCAGCGCGAAAAATTCATATTACAGATTTGCCAAATGCCGTATTTCAATATAGTATAATCGGTTATAGTAAAATCAGGTGGCGTGACGTCTTTGAAAAAGGTGGTTTTCTGTTTTACCCGTACATGTATGTTTGTATGATCCGATTTAGATGGGGAACGAAAAGACAGTTACAGGTTACTTGGGGAGGCTTGTGTCCCCCCCCCGCCCCTGTACCCGCCCATGACAAAAGCACTGATGAAAAAAAAATGTGTTAATTTTAATTCTTAACTTGCTTTAAGACGTCCCGTTTTAGGACAAAAAATAAATGGTCAGTTTAAGCATACGTAACTCAGGGATAATGTAGCATTCTGATGGTGATAGAATTTTCGAAATCGGTCCAGCAGTTTTTGAGTTTACTCGTTACAAATATACAAATCTTTCCTCATAATAATAGTACAGATGCATTAGACATACTGAAGTTTGAAATGAATTTTGGTCGAATTTCAACCACTGGGCAACTAGTAAATAATAGAAATATAAACCAACAAGTGAAAAGTTAGTCAACCAGCTCCGGACTGGGCTGCGTTTACACCGACATGTAACACGAAAGTGAATACAGTTACGTGTTTCCAAGATGTTAGTTGTTATTATTATTGTTATTTCATCCGGTCCGGTCCGTGGATGGGTGACCATCTTTACATACCAAGACCCCTCTGTGCCTCAGAAAGCACGTTAAGCTGTTGGTCCCGGCTGTTATCTCTGGATTTTTGACAGTCGTTACGGGTCTTCAGAAGCCCGAAAGTCTGACAACTCAAACTCAAAGCATTTATTTCAATTAAACCATTTACAGGCACTTTTGAATTGTCAAAAAGTCGATCAGTTGGAATTTTAAAAGATGCCCATTCCAAAACGTAGATCTCTATGGAGAAGAACGGGCAAGAAACAGAATGAAAGGCAACCAGTCTTACCAAAGGGTGTTAACCAATAACTGGGTTGTGGTGGTCAGATAGGCAATCGCTACATGTAAAATACTAGCATTCAGCTGCATTAATTGATGCATAAATTGAATTAATTCTTATTTATATTTTTTTTTCTCATAACATATACTTCAGTGGACTTGCAAATTGTTTAGAATATTGTTTAACTACGAAGATTGATTTAAAACCAGATAATCATTACATAAATTCATTTGTTTTTTATCTTTAAGTTATATGTCTTCATGTAGTTTTAGTTTTTACTGTTTATCATTTTGACACAATGTAAAAATTGTTGATGAAAATAAATAAATAAACATTCGGTTAGACTGGAAGCCGACCCCAACAAAGTTGGAAAAAGGCTAGGCAGATGATGAAGTAATTACGTAAGTAATTACGCTTCGGTGTGACTGCGCCCATTGCACCGTTGCAATTGGCGGGGTGCTCGTATACTGTGTTCAGTCCCGGACACGCTACAGTGAAAGCTTGCGCACCGGCCGACACACAAGGTAAATAACTCTTACGTAACAATTTAGTGCAACGCGAAATGCATTTAAGTACTTACCGTGTTTTCGTTTTTAAGAAAGTAGTTTGTTTTTTTATTGCTAGGTATTTGCGGCTAAGCATTTTGTCGATCTGCGTTCTCGTTTTTTGTGTATCCGTTTGACGTATTTTTGTACCTACAAAAGAAATATGAAAAATGTCTGTCTTAGTCGACATTCACACAGACCTAATAAAAAGACGGCGGGATTTTTTCGCGCACTGAATTTTCAACTCGGAAATTGGTGTTGAACAAAGCATAGCGAATTCAACAGTTCACAGTGCACCTCAGCTCGTCGAAAATCGAACAGTTTTACTGTTAGATTTTAACTCTCGCTAAGCAGTTCGTCTATCTATGGTAAGTACCTTCGGTGTAACCCCTAATTTCGGTCACACTATTGATAAGATTCTGAATCATTTTTAAAAGTTTATTGCTAATCCATTGCTCCGTATGTTCGAAAAATATATCTGTTGTAACAACGTAAAAGTGCAATGTATGTTGCTTGAACTGTCAAAATGAAAGCACCCCGCAGGGTACACTGTTTTTCGAAGAGTGCGACGGATGTGAAGTCATTCATCATCAGTATTTCAACCGAAAGACGTCCATTGCTGGACATAGGCCTCCCCCAAAAAGGGGGAGGTTTGCCATAATCGCCACGCTTCGCAGGCGGGTTGGCGATCGCAGTATGGTGGTAAAATGCATAGAGAACACTGCTGCCCATTCTGTAGTAAGTCCCTTAGTCGCCTTCTACGACACCCACGGGAAGAAATATGATGGTGCTATTCTTTTACGTCCGGCACCACACGGAACACGGATTTGAAGTGCGGAATCGTAATTAGCCGTAAAATAAAATCAGTTTCTGCACAGATTTGATATCGTACTCGTTACTTAATTAATTTACCTAATTAGCATTCAGTAGACTTTATTTTCTTTTAAGTGCTCCTATTAGCACAGAGTAATCAATAAACACCATTATTATCAAGCTTTTTTTTTATTGGTTTTGTTGATGGTAGTAAGTCGTCGTCAACACTAACGTAATAAAATCGCGGCTGGTTTCTTTTCGTGCACGGGATTTGCAACTCTCGGTGTTGAACTAAGCATTGATAATGTAACAGAGTGCAGCGCGAGTGAGTCTCAGCGCGTCGAAAGAACAGTGTTGGATATTCAAATCACGGTGAAAAAGCCGCGATCTTTATACGTCCGTCGGGTGCGAACGTAGTTTAGAGGGAGGTAATACGGACTGTTGTCCGCACTCCACGTCAAAGCGCGTATTTTGCGTACGGGTGGGAGAATCGCTCATTCGATCCATCCCAGCTCCTCGAGAAAGGCCAGCAACGCCTTGGTTTTGCTGACAATCTCACGTAGGGTACCTGTGTTACCGAAGAATTTAGCCCTGTAATTGGCGACCACGGGGCAGTTTAACAGCACGTGCGCTGCTGTCTCGTCGTCCTCCATGCAGGCTCTGCACAGCGACTGTTTGTTACTCGTATGACAAGGTTCCTACGTAGCACAATAATTCATTATACAACAATGCAAGTCTGCTGTAACCAAATATCTAGTTAGGCTCAACAACCTTATGTTACACAAGCACGGAGCGGTGGTGGCCCAGTACTTTGAGCAAATTATTTTATCACCATTGCTCCCAAAACGGTGAAGGAAAACATCGGCGTGTTCTAGAACCACAAATTCGAAGACATATGATTGCTACCAACCCGCGCTGGGGTCGCGTGGTGGATTACGGCCCACTCCCTCTCTTAGAGAAGAGCTCTGTATCCCAGCAGTGGGAACATTATAGGGTTTTTATGCTACAGAAGCAGTAGTTAGTAGTTTTTTTTTTTGGGTGGGAAATCATCAAATAACTTCTCCCGCTCTGGGTGGAGCGGCAGGGCGTGTCAGACTTTTACTGACTAAAACCCACCCGTGTTCCCTCAGTTGCCTGTGTGCCAGGGGCCGCGGTATCTCTTTCGAACAACCCGCACCCCTGGCAGGCATCGGCCCTTGCGGCCCCATCAGTTGCTGCTGACATCTCTTTGAGGCGCGCGTGGAACACAACGCGCCGTCGACCCGGGCTTGGTCCTTACCGGACAGCGAGCTACCCATTACTCGCCGTCCGCAAGCCCGTGCCTACGGTGGCCGGGAATCAGCCTGGGATTCCCGACGCCCAGGGCGTCTCCTGCGAAGGCCACGGCTGTGAGGGCGCATGTACTACATCTCCCTCACGTGCGCCGCCTCTCTCTTTGCGAGCGTGACTGCTTCGCTCAAGGAGGCGACTGTTAGCCATGCACTCTCGCTACGGAGCGAGAGTGCATGGTCTGGACCAGGGTCGGACGCGAGATATCGTCGCCGCCGATCACCTCCACTAGGACACGGCGCGGCGGTGCTCCGCCCAAGCCGGGCAGACCTCCACCGTATGCTCCACCGTGTCCTCAGGGCGATCTTTGCAATGGAACACCCAGGTTTTTCCTCCCGCCCTATCCGAAACAGCCGTGTCCGGTGAGGACCTGTGTCAGGCGGAAGGTGAGGACGCCATGCCGCCTCTCAAGCCACTCCTCAAAGAGGGGACTTACCGCCGCAATCGTGAAAACAACTTCTTGAGCATTCTCCCCACGCGGGCTGGCAACGGCGCATTATGGCGGTTTTCGTGATTAGTTCATTAAATACAAATAAAAGTCATTAAATACAAGTAAAAGTAAACATTGGTAAGCATATTCAAGTTTGTATGCTATTTTTACAGTTATTTTAGTATTTGCTTATAAAAATCGACATACCGTCAATTATTTTCTATTTGCATTACTAAGTACGATTAAATGTTTTTAAGAAGAATAAATAATTAAAATAATTATAAATACCAACAATCTAGTGATTGGCTGAAAAAAAAATACTAGTTGTTTGTTTGTATTTAATGAAATAATCACGAAAACTAGTATAAATGCGTTGTTGCCAGCCCGCGTGGAATGAATGCTCTTAAAGTGCCGCATTTAAAAAAAAACCATTTTCGAGGTTTTTGTTTGTGTCGGGGGTTTTAAAAATTTAATTTTTATTTCTTGATTTGTAAACTTAAGGTGAACCTAGTCCACATTTTTCTCATACAAAGTTCGGGAGGGTATTACTCCACTGTTGGACAATGTACATCAAAAATTAAACATGGTATGGTTTTGTCTCATTATTAATATTGTCTGTACGGAAACAGAATACAAAAATAAAAAGCCGTTAAAAAGTTAGGAGCCAACAAAGATTCGTTTTTCTTGCAAATTTAACCTAACTTTGGGCGTGTTTAAGTAATAAAAGAAGTATAAAATTTGAAAAACCAAGTCGGTACCGACAAAGCTCAAATATCGAAAAGTTCAATAAACTTTTTTGGTCATTGATTTATGCAGCGGTTTTTTTATAAAACCCGATCTTCCGAAGAACTGTTCTTAATTAATTACGCGCCTGTTGTACTATAAATGATCCTGCATCTCACTCAATAATGTTGTGCGTGTAGACTAGCTTCTAACTGCTCATCACTGATGTTACCTCTGTCGGACACGATGCCTGGTGAGACAGCGTGCTTTTTAGCCAGGCCCATCAGTGAGTTCGAGCCCGCGACTAGGTTCCCCTTAATACAGTAATTGTAGGTAAACACGTTACGATCGACATATGGTTATGTTTAATCAGCCTATAACGTTCCCAGTGCTGGGATAGACTTCTTCTCTGTGAGAGAGAGTGGGCCCGGTATCCACCACGCCAGCCCAGTGCGGTTTGGCAGATGTCACATGTCTTTGGTTTTAGGAAATGCCGACATCCTCATGATGTTTTACATCACCATTTTGAAAACAGTGGTGATGAAACACTAAGGAAAGCACCTGTCTGGCTTCGAACGACCTACAACTCGTATGTCACGGCCGTAAACACTGCCCTCATGCCACCAGGCGCGGTCCGAGAGGGGTCATGACCCCCCCAAAGCTGTAAACGTTAAAATAGTATTTTTTTATAATATGTAGGTAGTCTTTGTCTGTGACCGCACCCCCCCCCCCAAAGTCTTTGGCTGCGACCGCGCCTGCATCCAACATCCCTCACTTAAATCTGCGCAGCTGGTGGGATGCAACTTGTTGAATAATGTCAGCGCGGCGAATACACACTGTTCGATTTTCAACTCTCAGCCTTATATGCAGTGCGTTGAAGCTCCGGTGCGCGAAAAACTGCTATAAAATTTTCTAAAATCTTGTTGCCTCGTCTTATGTTCAGTTAATCATGACCTTTAACCGTAGTTAGTACAAGGCAACAACCTACTTACATAATACTATTAGACGCAGTAAGGAAGACTTTCAGAATAAAATCTGTCGTGAGATTTAAGTAGTTATTTATTTTAAACAGAACAGCCGAAGCCAATTACACTATTCTATGTTATGGGTTTGGTTTCCGCACTTAGTCCTTCAAGTGGACCATTGTGCGTGAGCCATGGCGGCCTTCGGTTGTTATTCCAGCCAGCCCACCTCCCTCCAGAAGTTGGCTATAACTCCTGGTCTGTTGAGAATATCCGTGTAACATTTGGGTGCCCCGAGGGTCTCTGTTCTAATCTGGGCTACGCCTGTGCATTCGAAAAGCACATGCGTAACGGTTTCCTCAGCCTCCAAGCAAGCCTGCACAGGGGGCTGTCCGTTATGCCTATTGTGTAGAAGTGCTTGTTTAGCGGGCAGTGTCCTGTGATGGTACCAGTTACCAGACGCAGATCTTTTCTGTCCAGGCGTAACAGACGTCTGGTCAACCTGCCATCCAAGGATGGCATTGCCTCCCTAGACTGCCTGCAGCCTGGTGTCTGGGTCCACCAGCTCTCCGCTTGTGTGTGGGTGTATTCCTGAAGCCACCTGCATAGTTGGTTGAAAGTGATGGGCATGATGGATTCGGGACCACAGACTGACGCGCTGGATGCCCTCCTGGCCAGTTCGTCAGCAGCACTATATTATTATATATAATACACTATTTAAACATATAATTTCTTTAAAACAGTCATGCATTCGTGTGCGTTACCCTGGCAAAATGTTGCACTTTAGAGAGGTGAGACTATAACAAATAATTACTGTATCATGAGGAGCAATTTGTTTACTAATAATAAAATTTGTTTGAATTGCAGTTTTAAAGTTATTTGAGAAAAAGAGGTTTTGCTGGAGTAACGGTTTCATACGTTATCCTGGCAAAATCATTTTCAGAAATTCGCTTCAGCCCGGAACTAAATACATGAATAAATAGCTTTTGTTGCATAGTAAATGTGTGTTATGCAAAGATTACAATTAGTTGGTGGACTTCGTCCGCGCGGAATTGTTTTTGTGATTTATACACCGTGAAATTGAAATGGTTGTTTTCCCGCGGCAGAACAATTTACCATAAGGAGTACTTTTGAAGCATAGAGTAAAAATTAAAAAAAAAAAGATTTTTTTGTTTTAAAATAATTTAAAAAATATTCATCAACTCGATAAACCACTACTCAATAGTAACACTAGAGGTAACTGGTAGATACTACTCGAATCGCACGCACTGCTGACAAAGGGAACAGCGATGCTTAAATGATTAAGACAAAATAAACTCTCGCACGTGGTGATTTTTCACAATGGTTAATCTGCCATTTTTTGTTTCTAATATTTTATTTGTTTATAATACTATTGTATGACCAAGACAAAACCATTTCGCTGCAGCAAAACAACCATTAAAATTTCACGGTGTATATCAATAAAAACAAATAAAATTCTAAAATAAAAGTAGCTTAAGTTACTCCTTATTACATCAGCTACCTGCCAGTGAAAGTCCCGTCAAAAGCCATTTCAGAGATTAGCGGGAATAAACAGACAGACATGCAGACAAAAATTGTAAAAAAAATATATTTTGGTATATGTACCGTATATACATTCATATGCATGTAGCAAAAACCGGTTATTTTAATATTACAAACAGACACTCCAATTTTATTGATATGTATAGATGTATAGATTTTGCTGCAGTAACGTTTTGGGATTTTCCAGATCTCGAAAACGGCTCAACGCAGAAATCTAACAAAAATATCCTTATGAGACCTTAATTTGTTTAAACATTAATTTTTGATTTGGTTGACGTAAAACAATATACTTAAATGGTTTCAAAAATCAGAAAAGACGACCAGTCTTACCAAGGGGTATCGTATTACCCAGTAAATGTGTTGTGATGGTCAGATAGGCAGTCGCTCCATGTAATATACTGGTATTTAGCTGTATCCGGTAGATTGGAAGCCAACCCCAGTAGATTTGGGAGAGAGGATAAAACCCGTAAAAGTGCTTGTAAAGGTTGAGAAGCTTAGAACATAAACTATTGCCTTACCTACTCTTACATTAATAACAAATAAAAAACACTACTTACGAAGTGAAAAGTAGCTTTAATTTCGGCAGTCGGTCTCTTTGGTTTTCTTTGCCACCGACTTTCGAAAATTATTATTTGTTGAATGTTTCGAATCGGTTTATAAATGACAGAGTTCTGAGTTAACAAAAACAAAAAATGCAACCTAATTGAGAGCCCATTAGTTTTTTGAAGTCGGTTTAAAAACCGCTGCATTGAATTTAATAAATGCTGGTTCTATACTCACCTACTACACACTACGTATTATTAAAGTATAAATGTGTCGACATTACCTAAGTTCGCCCAGTGGTCGAAATTCGACCATAGTTAAATCAAACAGAAATATATTATTATTTAAAAATATTAGTTCTGCACTCTAGCGAAGCCGCGGGCAAACTCTAGTAGTTTATCTACTAGAGTTTGCCCGCGGGTTCGCTCGCAAGAATGTCGGTTATCGCGTAAAAAATAGCCTATGCATATCCCAGGCTATATCTCTGTCCAATTTCATGACGATCGGTTCAGCGGTTTAGGTATGAAAACGTAACAGACAGACAGAGCTACTTTCGCATTTATAATATTAGTAGGGAAGTAGGGATAACTGTGCCAAATTTCATACTCCTCCGTCCGCATAATTTTTGCTAAAAGGGGTACAAAGTTTTTGCTTCACGTATTAATATATAGATTAACCTTTTGACCTTTGAACCCTGCGGGTTGTGCGAGAGATACCGCGGCCGCTGGCACACAGGCAACTGAGGGAACACGGGTTGGTTTTAGTCAGTAAAAGTCTGATACGCCCTCCCACTCCACCCTGAGCGGGAGAAGTTTTTTTTTTTTTTTTTTTTAAAACCTTGCCCCACACTAGGAATTACTCCTGTATTGTGGGTGCGTTTACAAACATTTAAAGTCACATACACAAACAGCCAGACCCGGAACAACTATTTGTAGGTCATACCAATATTTGTTCCGTGCGGGAATCGAACCCGCGACACGCAGCGCAGCAGTCAATCGCTTAACCGCTACGCTAACCGTGCCGTTTTCGTGCCGTCGTTATTTCATGATTTCCCACCCTCAAAACAAAAAAAACCTTTTGACCGCCAGAGCGTAAACGCATCGGTGCGTGCGACTATCTGCCTTTATTCTATATTCTGAGGGTATAACATAGCGCGCTTGTAATTTCTCATAACAACTATTTATTTTACCTATGTTAACAAATGATTAAATGAATTATGAATTATGAATTATGAATTATGCCGTTTCTGCGTGATTGAGCTAGAAACATCCCAACATATAAACTTTTACGTTTACAATATTAGGATATTTATTCTGAATCGAAATCGCTCCCGATCTCTAGCCCTGTTTTCCTTAATAGTCCCAATTTAATAATACAGTAGAATCTCTCCAATCACCTCAATAGACCGATACGTCCAATAATCCGGCACCCTCCGGCCGCGCCTCCCTCGCCCCTGCCTACGCCACGCACCGCGTATGCGCGTCGTCTAGTACTAGGTAGTAATTGTAGTTCATTGTAAGATATGTTATAGTTATAAGTGTAGAACATGAACACAAATATGTCATATGTATTCTCTTTATGAAATACTTTATTTTATTTATTATGATTTTTTCTATGCAAACCAGTAATCCGAACATTCCAATAATCCGGCACCCTCTTGTTTTTAATAGTGCCGGATTAGTGAGATTCTACTGTATAAGTTTGTTTCAATATTTTTTTACATATCTTATCCTACTAATAATATTAAAATGTTGAAAGTTTGTGTGTATAGATGTTTGTTACTGAATCATGCAAAAACGGCTGAATGGATTTGGATAGAATTTGGCACACAGATAGATTATAAACTGAATGAATACATTGAATTCTTTTTATCCCGGAAGTACGTTCCCGAAGGCTAAATTCCGACCTCCACGCTTGTATAATAACATAAGTTTTTTTCAATAATTGTTTACAATTATACATATATCTTATAGTCTATATTTCAATTTTACAAATGAATTAGACATCTGTAGCTGAACTAAGCGAAATCCTGTATTTGGGCTATCAGCTCCAAAACCCTCAAATAATATACACTTAAAATTAGCCATCAAGTAGAGATGTTAATATTTAAACATAAAAAAACTAAATTAAACTTTTTTGCTACAAAAATTAGTGTAACTAAAAGTGAAAGATAAAAAAAAAACAAACGACTACCAAAAAAAAAATTACTACAAGTGAAATATTACTTTAATTTCGGAAGTAGGTTGTTTACAAAGAAGTCCAATAGTTCAGCGTGTTTGTTGGAGGTTGTTGGCCACCCGTACTCACTTGTAATTAACTTTAGAAAGTTTGGCCGTCTCGTCTCATCTCCGTCTTAATCTTCTGTTTTAGTACTACATCTTCTGTTTTCGTTTCTATCTTGGTTACTTGTCTGTGGAATGTTTGTCTCAGAGATAACTCTGAGTAAAACTTTTAACGACCAGTCCTGATTTATATTTCAGGAGATTTTCATCCAAGCTCCATCATCATCATCATTTCCGCCGAAAGACGTCCACTACTGGACATATGCCACCCCCAAGCTCCGCCACTTCGACCGGTTCTATGCTTCCCGCATCCAGCTGATTCCTGCTGCCTCCAAAAGATCATCGTTCTACTTAGTGAGAGTCCTTCCAACTCTACGTCTTTCGAAACAAGGTTGCCACTCTAAAACCTTTCAGCCCCATCGGCCATCTGTTCTGCGAGCAATGTGCCCTGCCCACTGCCACCTAAGTTTAGCAATTCTTCGGGCTATATCGGTTACCTTGGTTCTCTTGCGGATCTCTTCATTCCTGATTCAATAACGTAGGGATACTCTAAGCATAGCCCTACCAAGCTTATCCTAGCTCCTCGTTTTCTTAAATATCCATTTGCATTTTACTGCTTTCTGATATTTAGGTAGATCCACAAGGATCCAGACCTTAGCAATAAGGTCTAAGACAGATTTATACTCATCTTTCATAGCTTTCTTCCATTCTTCAGCCGCATTACCATCGAGTCCCTGTTTAACAGTCTCCGGGTATCCAGGACCTGTTCAGCTACCAGTTGTGCCAGATCTTCGTTTGCAGCATTGAAGCCCATTGTAGTCTTCATTTGAACTTCCTGGAACATAAGTATTATTTACTAATGAGTTATTTACCTCAGACCAACTACCATTGTAACATAGTATCACGCCTTTTTTCCCCGAAGTGTTTGGCAGAGGTGTACCTATAGTAAGGTGTAATTTTAATTACCATTAACCTCATAAGGGGTCATTGTACTTATCATTATGAACAACTTTTACTATGGGCCCAAACCTGAAATCGCGAAAATAAAATCAGTTGTTCCCTACATTTATGTTCGCATAACTAGTCATAATGTAGGGAACAGTTGGTTTTATTTTCGCGATTTCAGGTTTGGGCCCATAGTAAAAGTTGTTCATAATGACGAGTGTATATTTGTAATATTATACGTGTTTATACATACCTACTTTCTAAAGACAGTACCGAAATTTGAAAATATAATCTTATTATAACACTTTTTCTCTAACAAAATAATGTTGCAACAGAAACATGCTAAGATGACTTTTTTTTTTGCCTTGTTTTTTGTTTCACTTTTTGGGTTTTGTTTTGTTGTAGATTAAGTATATGTTTGTGTTTTATTTTTAAACAGTGTCTGCGATTGGATACGGACACTGTCTTTTTGTTGAGGTTTTTCGCAAAACTCCATAAAGGGGTTACCTTTCCTTGTTAGCTGCATAAGTTTTTGTACAGTTGTACAGTACGCGTGTCCGCCCCCCACGTAGCCAGGTGTTCAGCTTGGACGTAAGGTAGGATTTTAGGGGGCTGCTAAGATGACTTACGTGTATCTTTTGTAGTGGTCCATTCCTCTAGTGGTGACAGGCCCATGACAGCATCTGACTGCAATGCGGGACAGTCGCGTGCTGACCGATTCCATGTTGTTGCAGAAACTCCTATAACATTTTATTAATTATTTAGGTGTAGTGGTGAGACGTCAATAAAATTAGGAAAATTACGAGCACCACAGAAACACTTCTTTTGCCTTGGACCACATTATCTGTGTGTATCACAGTAGGTCCTGCTGTGAGGCACTTTTGAAAAGGCAATTAAGGTGGTTATACTTTTTTACCGGCAATAAATGACTGAAAATACGAAGTATTATTAACGATACAAATCAAAATCAAATGTCATTTATTCAAATAAAGCTGAGAATCAGCACTTTTCGAACGTCAAAATACATAAGACAGTCCCCCAAAACGCTCAGCCTTCACCACTTCCTAGTGCTTTAGCTGGGAAGACCTGGTACCAACCAGAGACCTATAGCGTTCCTACAGTTGCTAAATTTGAATGAGCGCAAATGTTAACTTACTTTAAAGACCCATGAATGGACGGGCAAGGAAACCTGTGAAAGGTCGAAGAAGGATTTCCCTTCAGGTTAAACCGCTAACCTAAACTTTAATACTCAGTTTTCTGGACTTTATGCCTACTCCCCAAAGGCAAAAGGCGTGAGTTTATGTATGTATGAATGAAACACTTAGTTTTCCAGTCATTGTGGAAAAAACAACATAAAATCGGCAGCATCGCATATAAACAATGGATCTCGGTCTCTGATTCTAGTTTGACAACACGAAGTATATAGGTATCTCGTAATTATTGAATCTACAACACTTTTCTATCTAGCAGTTCAAAAAAACAATAAATAATACGGCAAAACACTAAAACAGCAGCTGAAAATATGTCCATTGTCCTCTTCCACTACTTGGCAAAATAACAACAATAGCACAGACTACCTAATCATACAGAAAAACAAGAGTATTAAAAGTAAAGTTGCCATTACGTAAAAATATAAGTCGGATTTTTGGTGATGATAAATAACACACTTGCTGCACTGCTCCCAAAGTCCAAGAATTTGAAAGCTAGCTGACTTCCTTACATGTTTTTGTTAACAAGCGACTTCCTTTACTTGCGCATCATTCATTTTTTTAATATTCCCCGTTGATTGCAAAGAAACGGGGGAGCCATGAATGAATGAAAATGTAGGAGGAAACTATAAGAACAAGAATTAGAAACCTGATATTATCATGGAGACTATTTGTTAATCTTTCGGTCCATCTCAGTTTTATGGTAAAACGTCGTAAACAGGTAATTTTTTCAAGATAACTACGTCCGTTTGTATTTACAAGACAGGCATTTGTGGTGTGGTATTTTTTTTGCCTTGTTTTTTGTTTCACTTTTTGGGTTTTGTTTTGTTGTAGATTAAGTATATGTTTGTGTTTTATTTTTAAACAGTATCTGCGATTGGATACGGACACTGTCTTTTTGTTGAGGTTTTTTGCAAAACTCCATAAAGGGGTTACCTTTCCTTGTTAGCCGCATAAGTTTTTGTACAGTTGTACAGTACGCGTGTCCGCCCCCCACGTAGCCAGGTGTTCAGCTTGGACGTAAGGTAGGATTTTAGGGGGCCAGTGGTGTGGTATTACGTAAATTACAGCAAAGATGTGTTTGTGTTTAAATAATCCTAGTAGATCCTGAATCTCTGAAGTTTTACAGTCAGGAAGATAATCCTCGAGTTGGTTTTCAATAAGGCTATTCCTGTCGTACGCCTCCAGTCATCAACAAAATTTGAACTTCAAGTTAACAAACACGAGATTATCTATATTAACGTTCATAATTTGTTGTCTTTTCCACTAAAGCTGTTTTTTAAAAGGGGTAGATGCTTCCCTTTAGTGACATTAAAGCACGACAATACAGTGGCAATTTGTAGACTCTGAACTGTGCTGCCACCTATGGCGAGCTTTCAGTCTTTAACCCCTTTTGATTATGATAAATCGGGCATGTTTTACGAATCCAATATCTCATTCTTTCGTAGTGTTATCCTTTTTTGCAAATCCTGCCATTCGCGTTGTTGTTGGCATTGGTCGCCTCGCAGAAAACTGACCACCCCTGACTAAAACAGACTTTGTACCGGTCACGGTTTTCGAAATTCAATAACCTGTTGATAGATGGCACCACTACGTCCAATTTTGGTTTTTGTATGGAATGCAGATCAATAAGATTTTTTGTATTATTGGTCTTATAAAATATAAGTTTTACAGATTATTTGGTGTGCCTTTATAACCTTATAACAGGACTAGCGACTTGGATTTGAGACGAATTAAAACAACCCCTTTTCAAAATTGAATTTCAATCGGCTGTTGATAGATGACGCTACTGTAAGAAAATCATTGATCTACAATTAATGGTACAAAAGGCTATTTACTGCGCCTGTCATAAACAGACCACCCCTTTCTGCCAGGGGTGCGGGTTGTTCGAAAGAGATACCGCGGCCCCTGGCACACAGGCAACTGAGGGAACACGGGTGGGTTTTAGTCAGTAAAAGTTTGACACGCCCTCCCGCTCCACCCAGAGCGGGAGAAGTTATTTGATGATTTACCACCCAAAAACAAAAAAACAGACCACCCCTCATCTGTTAACCAAGCTGAATCAGGTAACTAATAATTACATACCTAACACCCGTCTTGTTCTGCGAAGGATTGTTCAGAAGTAAACCGATACGCACCATTTCGCCAGTAATGTTCAAGTCCAATTTAATAGGGGGCGAGCCTATTGCCATCAAGCGGGCACAAATTCAGAATCGGATCTGCTACTGATAAATTCCAGTTATAGAAACCCAGGACCTCAAGCTTAGCGTAGCGTTTGTGATCATTAGACCAACGAGGCAGTTAAAGTTTTTATAGTGAAAAGTACTAAATTGATTTAATTATTTGACAGTTAACCTCTCTTTTCTTTTTAAGGCAACTGCGATTCCATTTATGTAGGTATTTATGCAATGCAGTGGCCTACTTGGAGCACCAGAAATAAACTTCGGATCCAAGCAGGTCGCAGCAAGGACAACCTCCACAAGTCTGATTCATACACGACTTAGATCCCCGGTGTGTGTGCGGCGTCTCTCCACAGATAATGGCTCACCCATCTTGCACCGCATGCCTTATTACCTGCACACGTGAGGATCTTAATGGCTGCATCAGCGAACGGTATTCGCGTTGCTGAATTTTGGGCCCAACAAATTTAATTAACTATATATATTATGTACATTTCTTTTTTGTGTGGGAAATCATCAAATAACTTCTCCCGCTCTGGGTGGAGCAGACTTTTACTGACTAAAACTCACCCGTGTTCCTTCAGTTGCCTGTGTGCCAGGGGCCACGGTATCTCTTTCAGGCAACCCGCACCCCTGGCAGGCATCGGCCCTTGCGAACCACCCAGTTGGTGCTGACATCTTTGAGGCGCGCGTGGAATTCAACGCGCCGGGCGGCGACCCGTGCTTGGTCCTTACCGGACGGCGAGCGACCCATTACTCGCCGTCCGCAAGCCCGCACCTACGGTGCTATCAGTAGGATTGGCTTTCATTTTGATTTTGATCGTTATTAACGTCGACGTGTAGACAAATTTTTGGAACATATGAAGCAATGGATTAGCAGTATCCTTTAAAATTATTCAGATTCTGATTAATAGTATGTAACGTAATTAGGGTGCAGAACATCGCTTGCAAGCGATATTGTTTCAAGGGGAAAATAAAGTAGGATACTCACAAGAAAAGAAAGAAAGAAAAATAGATTTATTTGTCACAGAAACACGTGTACATAAAAAGATGACATAATTTAAAAAAAGAAACATGATTACAACACAGATATTTAATCAGGCATATAGAGCATAAATAGTCGGCAGCTGCACGCCGTGACTGTGACAAGTAGACTTCCACTCAGCATGATGCTGTGATATAGGACCCACAGCACAACGCTCGTTTTCAGTGGTCACCCGAAAACAACGTACGAAAATCAAGCCAGGATTTTTATTTTTATTCTCTTGAAGGATTTAGCAGTCGTGTGTATAATCAATTAACGGGTCACTAGTTATGTTTAACTTACCAAGCCTTGACTAATGACCACACTCTTGGGAGTTGGTTGGTCTGGGAAAGTCCATCAACATAATTTCAGCCGAAAGACGTCCACTGCTGGACAAATGCCTACCCCAAGCTCCGCCACTTCGACCGGTTCTATGCTTCCCGCATCCAGCGGATTCCTGCGGCCTCCACAAGATCATCATTCCACTTAGTGAGAGGCCTTCCAACTCTACATCTTTCGGTAAACGGTTGCTACTCCAAAACCTTTCGGCCCCATCGGCCATCTGTTCTGCGAGCAATGTGTCTTGCCCACTGCCACGTAGGTTTGGCAATTCTTCGGGCTATGTCGGTTACCTTAGTTCTCCTGCGGATCTCTTCATTTCTGATTCGACCACGTAGGGAAAATCCAAACATAGTCCCCTCTATTTCCTTTTTTGTGACTTTTAGCCTTCCTAATAAGACCCATTGTGCGCGACCACGTTGCAGTACCATAGGTCATCACTGGCAGCAAGCACTGGTCAAAAACTTTCGTCTTGAGACACTGCGGTATTTGGGACGAGAAGATACTGTGTAGCTTCCCGAACTGGAAACTTAAATTCAATGTACTTACCATGGGAGTCCATTACCTACCAATTAGAACGAAAATTACTAACCTATTTTCTTACCAGCTATGTAAACACTCACGTGCGTAATAACGTGCATTTGTAGTGAAGACGTGAGTGTTCCCGTTCTTTGTACCGACAGTGTATTAGTGTCTTGACACGCGAACGCACATAATATACACGTAACATGTTCCGCACTAGTTGGTAGACACGCCTGGATGGAAGTATTACCTACGTGGTGCATTGTGCCTGGTGAAGTGGCGACTGATCTGGTTCCGAGAATCTATTGATCGATAGGTAGTAGTAGAATTTTCGAAATCTTTACACCGACAACAATTGTCGGGATGATCCTGACAATTGTTTAAAATGGGCATATATTATAACAGAACAGTGGAACGGGCATAATATCTTGTCTACTGTGTCCTGTTGTCTGCACGCTACAGGATCTGATGGACGCTGCTGAAAATACCAAACTCGTAGCCAAATTCTGGGGTGACTATTATTTAGATTGCTATTGACATGCTAAGAACAAGACGAGAGCAGTGATGGCCCAGTGATAACCGATCACCAAATTGTAGATCTTTTGAGATTCTGGTACGGGGGCCAAACCAATCAAGTGAGATGGGGTGACACGCTATCTAGTAGTTACAGGTTAGATTGCGGTGTTCGCCAAGGGGGCTGACTTCTCCGGACCTGTTTAACCTGTATATCAATGATCTGATCGAGGAACTCAGAAGAACCCAAGTAGGCTGTCACCTGAGCAATGTCTGTGTGAATAGCTTGAGTTATGCTGATGACATGGTTCTTCTGAGTCCCTCGATTAAAGGCTTAAGGAAACTGTTGTCTGTCTGCGAGCATTATGCTGATGCTCATGGACTGAAATATAATGTTCTCAAAACTGAATCTATGGTATTCAGGTCTGGGGCAGGTCCGGGGAACATACCTAGTCTATATTTGAATGGTGCGACCATAAAGGTCGTAAAGCAGTTTAAATACTTAGGGCACATTTTGACGGACAGACTTCAAGACGACTGCGACATTGAAAGAGAGCGTAGGGCCCTCTCAGTGAGGAGTAACATGCTCGCGCGCAAATTTGTGAAGTGCACCAAAGATGTAAAGAATACTCTGTTCAGAGCATATTGCTTGTCAATGTACACATGCCAACTTTGGTGTAACTTTACAAAAAAGATGTACAGTTCATTAAGGGTTCAGTACAATGATGCCTACCGAACCCTAATGAAACTGCCAAGATACTGCAGTGCCTCGAGCATGTTTGCCGAAGCGAGGGTCCCGGACTTTTACGCCATCATGAGGTCGAGGGTTGCGTCTTTTTGGCAAAGTTTGAGACGCTCCAGTAACAGTATTTTGAAGGTTGTCTCGGGCAACTTAGCAAGCCCCCTATTTGCGCACTGGATTTCTGTTCACCTAAGCGCGAACAAAAAATGAGGAAACATGACGACAGAATTAATGTATTTTTGATGAGTATGGGTACCTATATATGTATAGGTAAAAAAAAAACACAAAAAATAAAAAAAAAACAAAACAAAAAATAAATAAAAAAAAACAAAAAAAAAACAAAACATAGAGGTATGCCTCTATGTTTTGAATTTTATTATTATTTTTAATTTAACTTATTTTCTTTACTGTAATTTTTTGTATATGGGTACATTGCCTGCAATTAAACAACATTTATTTATTATTTATTTTATTATAACGGCCGCGACTTACGAATTGTAGTCGCGGCCGGTTCAAACGCAAATGCATGGAAATAGAAGTTAATGCAATTTAATCGACGCTAGTCAAAATTGTATGAGCAAGAAACAGAAGACAATTGTTTTGGATCGACTTAAAGAAAGGTGCTTTCGGCGAAAATAGGTATCGGTGAGAGATTATTTAGTTCAAACGTGTTTTGGCGAACCATGACATCGGTAAATCTTGGAATCGGCCAACCGTTCATTCTTTGTAATGGCGAAACGTGCTGTCGCCAAATAATGGTACCGACTAAAAGTTTTTACGTATTACCGTTCAACGGTGAACGATGCTTTCTGCAAACAATTGTATCGTTCAAGGGTGATTCTATTTATAGAATACGGGAACCGTACGGGACTCCAGTATGTCTGGTGGCTTTTATTTTGGTATTAAGCTTTGTTTATAAGCTTATATTTTTTCCTTGAGTATAGTTTTCATTGTATTTATTGGCTAGCTGACTTATGGCAAATGATTTAATTTAATGTTCGTGTGGGCATTTAATGTTAGGTAATTACTTTGCATACCTACTATTGTACAGAATCAAGTTTATCTAACTAAACAGACAGCTGTGGAGTTTGTTGCGCCACTTTTTCTTCCCAGCTAAAGCTCTAGGAATAGGTGATGGGCGGGCATTTTGAGGGACTGTCTTATGTAGCTATGACATGCGAAAAGTTCTGATTCTCAGCTTAATTTAAATAAATTACTTTTAATTTGTTATTACAAATTAATTAAACATTATATTATAAACCGAAATTACTTAACATTAATTTCGGTAATTTCTATTGTTTCAGATGTGGCTAGCAGCACTGACTATAGTAGTAGCGGCCTGCTTTTACCTGTACTTTGATACTCATAAGCCTAAAAAGTTTCCTCCGGGCCCGAAATGGGTTCCAATCCTTGGTTGTGCCACCGAAGTGTACAAACTTCGAGAAAAAACAGGTTACCTGTACAAAGCTGTGAAGGAACTCTCCTTAGCCTACTCCAAAGATGGATCACTACTTGGTCTTAGAATCGGAAAGGACAGAATCGTGATGGTGAACAGTCTAGAAGCCAATAAAGCGATGCTTTTCAATGAAGACATTGATGGAAGACCAAAAGGCATCTTCTACCAAACAAGAACATGGGGCGAACGACGCGGAGTACTACTCACTGATGGAGAGCTATGGAAAGAACAGAGGAGGTTCCTTTTACGGCATTTGAAGGAGTTTGGTTTCGGAAGACGAGGAATGGAGGATATTGCCCGGTTAGAAGCAGCGCATATGGTGCGTGATGTCTTCGAGATAGTTGGTGACAATGATGGCAAAACAGCCGTAATTCAGATGCATAATTTCTTCAATGTTTACATTTTAAATACGCTGTGGACGATGATGGCAGGAATCAGGTATAAGCCCAGTGACCCTCAAATGAAGGTACTTCAAAGCCTGTTATTTGACTTATTCGCGGCTGTAGATATGGTAGGAGCTCTCTTCAGTCACTTTCCTATCCTTAGCATTGTGACCCCCACTCTCTCGGGTTACAAAGACTTCATTAGAACACACAAAAGAATTTGGAAGTTTCTTCGGGAAGAGTTGGCAAGGCATAAAGATCGATTTGATTCTTCTCAAGAGGATAGGGACTTTATGGACGTGTACATAAGAGTCTTGAAGGGGAGAGGGGAGGTGGACACTTATTCTGAAGGTCAGCTTGTAGCCATGTGTATGGACATGTTCATGGCTGGCACGGAGACGACCAGCAAGAGCATGAGCTTCTGCTTCAGTTACTTGGTGAGGGAGCAGGAGGTACAAAAGAAGGCTCAGGAAGAGATTGATAGGGTTGTCGGCAAGGATCGAGCACCCAACCTGGATGATCGTCCCAAGTAAGTAGTATTTACTAAATAATGGTTAGCCTATATAATTCAGTCCATCGTCAGTAAGAACCAGCACACAGTATTAATCGCAATCTGATTTATTTTGAAGGATTTTGTTAATCCATTGCTTCGTATGTTCGAAATGTTTGTCTGCTCAACATCGTAAATAACGCTATGAATGTTGTTGAACTATTAAAATGAAATCCATTATTACTAATAGCGTATTACACAACTACCCCGCAGTAGGAAAATATTCTAACCAATAGGGAACGTGCACGGCGAAGGGTCTGCCATCTGGTGGCGCAAATCCGAAGTTTTACGCGATCATTCCTTGAATGGCACCAATGAGCAATAATGACGTGTTACCACTTCGGGTGCACAAAATTAAATGTTCCATGTATGTTATTGCAATTTCTTTTATACCTGGGGGTAGAACTGTAGAAGGGTTATTTATGTATCCTGTAACGATAAATGGCATCAAAATTTGACCATCGACATTCCAGCCCTATGACCAATGGGCAGGGCCACTGTGCACCGTGGCGCTCGTGTCGATTGTGCTGCCATCTAATAGAGTTCGTTCACGTTCCCTATAGGCATTATTGTGACAAACTGCCTCGTTGGTCTAGTTGTCGCAAGCGCTACTATTGAGCATGAGATCCTGGGCTCGATTCCCAGATTGGGCAAAGTGGTATTGAGTTTTTCTATCTGGAATTTCTCAGTAGCAGCCCGGAGTTTGGAGTTGGGCCCGGTTGATAGCATAGGCTCGCGCCCTATCACATTGTACTTGAACATAATTGGCGAAGAGTGGGTGTCAGATAGGTACCACTTGCCCAATCCTTCGAGGAAACAAGGCGTGATGATAAATAGTTCGTGACAAAACGTTTTGTCAGTTTTTTCAATAATTTATTCTGTCATGTCAATTTCCTACTGATATTTTTTTTTATATTTTTTCTGTCACGTAAATTCCCTACTGATATTTTTTCATTTTTTTTTCTGTCATGTCAATTCCCCACTAATATTTCTTTGATAAGCTGTGCTAAGATTAAAGTGGATGCGATAAGGTAACCCGGGAAATTCAAATTTTCTTACGCATTTGCAATTCGCAGGTAAAAGCTTCTTCAGACGGGCGCGACGCGACTCTCGTAGAACAATTTATATGAATCTATCATAGAAATTGTTCTACGAGATTTGCGTCGTGCCTTTTTGCGGGAGCCTTAACAGGTGTAGAATAATAATCATTTCATTGAAATCAAGTAAGGTCGATTTTCGATTACTCGGTGACCACCAGTAATATTAAATGAACCAATGACGAAATTAATGAATTGGATTATATGAAGTGAGATGGTTGTATTGTTGGTTTTAATTTACAAAATTCTGTAAAACTATATGTAACGTTTGCTAATCATATTTTAATCAAAGTACAACCTGATCTGCAAATTGCAAAAACCTAGAAAGTATGTATTGCGCAGGCCACCGTGGTGCTTCCACCTTATCAAGTGCCATTCACACAGCGCTCTCTCGCGGCGAAGCTTCAAACTACCCCATTAAATAAAACTCTCCTTATTCAGTATGCCCTACAACGAGGCCATAGTCCACGAATGTGTACGGCATTTCATGGGACGGACGTTTGGAGTTCCCCATCGAGCTCTGAGAGATACCTGGCTGGCTGGTTACTTTATACCAGAGGTAAGATATATTTTCTACTCGATATAGTTCTAAAACTTCCAGCTAAGTCATAGCAGCCGCATTGGTCGATCGATTAGGTTAAGCTACGCTTACCGCATGGATGGTGGA
Source organism: Polymixis lichenea (assembly GCA_949091785.1). NCBI lineage: Eukaryota > Metazoa > Arthropoda > Insecta > Lepidoptera > Noctuidae > Polymixis > Polymixis lichenea. The sequence goes on along the minus strand of OX420931.1, from coordinate 56,417,845 downwards.
TGCCCTCATCCACCATCTTTACATACCAAGACCCTACCGTGCTTTGGGAAGCACGTTAAGTCGTTGGCTGGCTGTCATTCTTAGTTCTCTGACAGTCGTTACAGGTCGTCAGAAGCCCGATCTGACAATCAGTCTTACTAAGGGGTATGGTAAGACCCAGGAACTGGGTTGTGGTGTTGAGATAGGCAGTCGCTCCATGTAAAATACTTTTATTGTGCTGCATCCGATTAGACAGGAAGCCAACACCAACACAGTTGGGAAAAATCTAGGCAGATGATGATGATGATCTAATTTGACTGACACATATAGGAGGAAAAGCCGTTCTCATTGCCGAACAACAGAGCAAAAAGATTCGAAATGATTTCTTGTCAGACCTACGCATTTATCTCCGCCTTACTGTCTATTATCAACCGATATCTTACCATCATCTCTTCGTTCCAGGATACGATGGTGCTGAGCAACTTCACGAACATCTTGATGGACGAGGCCATGTTCCCTGAGCCCTACTCCTTCAAGCCGGAACGATTTCTACGTGAGGGAAAAATCTCTCTCCCCGATCACTACTTTCCGTTTGGACTAGCCAAACACAGATGTATGGGCGACGTTTTAGCTAAGTGCAACATTTTTATCTTCACGACGACGATGTTGCAGAGATTCTCTTTCTTGCCGGCTCCCGAAGAGCCTTTGCCATCTCTCGATCATGTAGACGGAGCAACACCTTCCGCTGCTCCTTTCAAAGCCCTAGTAATTCCAAGAGAATTTTAATATCTTAATGTGAACGTAGTAAAGTTGCAACTTAATTGCGGTCGATCGATGACGTCGATAGTTTAGGTCGATCTAGTGGGGTTGCCAGCAGTGCTGAGCAGAGAGCAGTTGTAGTCCAATTGTAACGGCTGCGACTCACGTGTTGTAGTTTGGAACGCAGGCAGACAATTTCTTTTGTTTTTGTCAATCCCAATGCTCTCAAAACGGTGAAGGAAAACATCGTGAGGAAATTGGCATGTCCTAGAACTAACAACTCGAAGACATGTGACATCTACCAACCCTCACAGGGCCCGCGTGGTAGCTTACAGTCCAGTCCCTGTCACTGAGAGGATGCCTGTGTCCCAGCAGTGGGAACATTATAGGCTGACTGTATAGTGCGGTTACCATGGGGGTTATCATCAACCGACGCGACGTGTAAATATATCGACAGTCAATCGACCACGATCAAGATACACCCAATTTTTTCTTCATTCCATAATTATATATTAAAATGTGTAGCTTTAAATGAATTTGACCACATAAGTAGATTGTAGTTGTAGTGTGAGACTAAAGACTCTTTCCGACTGTTGTATTTTACCCGTATCTTGTAAATATTAAATTAACGTTTTAGATCGGTCTTATATTTGTACAGTGTGTATTTGCTGAGATATTAATCTCTTTTAAAATAAAAATTACGTTTTCGATTCGGTTGTTTGAATATTCTAATGAAATTTTGTCACAGAGTAACAAATTGATGGACTTCACAGTTATCAATCATCAGTAGTACAAATTGATGGACTGCACAGTCATCAATCATCAGTAGTACGTAAAGGGATAGCGCTCCAGGGCTGCGGGTTGTTCGAAAGAGATACCGCCGCCCCTGGCACACAGGCAACTGAGGGAACAAGGGTGGGTTTTAGTCAGTAAAAGTCTGACACGCCCTCCCGCTCCACCCAGAGCGGGAGAAGTTATTTGATGATTTCCCAACCAAAAAAAAAGGGGGTATTCGATTTTTCTTAAGATTTATGCAATTTGCAGGACAGTGTCAGGCTGTATGTTGAACCATATAGCTATGTTTTGCAACTGTAACATTTATGTGTTTACAAAATTTTAATCATTATGATTATACAACCCTCTTCCCATTGACTGATTTTTTCATGGAATAATAATTCCAAGGGATTAAATTAACATACAGCGTTGTTTTGATGATTATAATTCTGTAATGCCATGTTTGGTATGATCGTAAATCATATTTTGTTCAATGTACAACCTGACACTGATTGCGATTTAATATTTACCCTATGACTAAAAGTCTGCTGAATGGAAAATTTACTGACTGGCTTAAATCTTTGTCTTATCAAGAAAACGAGGAACGTATGATATCATAAACACTGTAAACACACACACACACACACACACACACACACACACATCCACACACGCACACTGACCCACAAATTGCAAAAAAAACGTAAGGAAATTTTAATTTGCAGGACTTTGACTCAATAGGACTTTATGTTTTTTTTTACTCCCATGAAATTTTGTTTTTATAGTTTTTGTATGAATGATGTGTTTAGTTTAATATGTAATCTTCCTGTGCGTGTCACAATAAATACTTTTTCTTTCGTTCTTTCTTAGAATTCCGCGGATTACCTTAGCGCAGCTTCAACTTACCAAAGGGTGAAAAGTACCTTTTTTTGTTACTCTGTGTTTTTTCTAAACTTCTGACTTAACTATGAGATATCGATGACTGATCTAGGTTTAGGCACCACTTTATTTCTGAAATTGAAATGAAACGAATTGTATATTTTTATCTACACTTTTGGAAGATTGTTTAATTAGAACAAGCAGTTTTATACTAAGCACGGTTTTTTAAAGCGTTATTTTTGTCTCATTGTGCCAATTAGAAACGGAAAGTATTGTTGTTAAATTTAGTTTTAAATTAATTGCTCACTGTTTTTAAATTGTACTGATTTTTTACCGATCAATGGGAAATGCCAGAGGGCTGGCCTATTCTTTGGCCAAAGAATCAGCACTGCCATACAACGTGGCAATACTGCCAGCCTTTTGGGCACTTTTCCCATAGACGACGATACTTACAATTTTTTGATGCCCTGTGAATTTCTGCCTTAAATCATTGTTCTAACTTTTATATTCATTTCGCTCTTATCAGTTCAACCAAATTAAATAATTTCTTAAAAATGGAAAGTTTTATTTTATTTACCGACAATTATGTAGCTTTAATATTACTTTTATTAATATTAGGTAGGAATTTCAAAGGCAATGTAATTGACTGCCTCATTGGTCTAATTGTCGTAAGCTCTACTGAGTATGCGGTCCTGGGTTTAATTCCCGGATCGGGCAGTGTTATTTGGTCTGAAATTTTATAAAGCTTTAAAATTCGATATTAACTATTACTATAACGATTAAGCAAAAGCGAATTTTATTGACTGACAAGGTAAATTCCCTGACTGACAAAGTAAATTCCCTGACTGTAAAATTAATTTCCTGACTTTAAATACGTTTATTTGTCGAAAATTAACTACCTAATGGAAGTTCAATTGCGTAAAAAAAAACCAATATACTGTTAACATTTTATGCAATATGTAACAAAAACCCTGTTGTTCCTTTTAAGGACGTATACACTCACCTACAAGCACAACATTGATGAAGTTTTAATTTAAAAAAAATAAGCATTGGGTAGTCGAGAGTTCAATATCAAATAACTATTAAAATCTACACATTCAAAAAAATGTTTACAGTATCTGATTTAACAAGTATCCTTATTTCGCACAATAGTGCGAGTACGAGCTCGGCGGCTTTCTTTGATCTAATTAAAATCAGTTAAACATTACAAACATTCATAATTAAATATTTATTTAAATTATTTTTGTTGAACAGTTTTTACAAATGACTTGCTTTATTACGTTTGTATACCGTTTCTGAAAACGTGGCTAGAAGGAACAACAGGGTTTTTTGTTACATATTGTATACTGGGGCAGCAATTACTTAATGGTACAATTTACATTCTCGATGTTAAGTAAAGATTAAAAACGTATGATTAATCAAGATATTACATATGTAGATATACCCTACCCTAAGGACGCGTCATAAACCAAAGCGACAGTCGCGCACACGTGACCCACTCGTTCATTATTTTCGGCGAACCCGAAGGCGTTGTCATTGGGTCGATCACGAACACGCGCGACCGTTTGCTTTGGCTAGGACGCGGGTACAATCTACCATAGAAAAAAATGTCGTGTATGCTGTCCATTTAGATTTTAAGGATTTTGCCCAATTTGGATAACTTAAACTTCGCATTACTATGACAGAAAAGTTGAGCAACAGTTGCTCAACATTTTTGCCGGCAACTTTACCAGTCCACACAGCTTGGCTGTGCCTAAAGGCATTATAATAGTTCCTCCAAACACTACCATTATTTTGTTCTTCGAATGTTTGCGTTCCCCAAACGGCAACATGAAAGATGTTGCTCAACTTTTATAAGTACTATGAATATAGGGATTTATGTAGATTTCCCATTGATATACAAAAAACCCAAGAAATACAGTCAGCGTCTCTTAAACGTCCGCATAAATGGGCGCAATGTGCGCTAGTGTCAATAGTATCGTCTTTTTGGACATTGCTTTGTAAAAACCACTCTAAAAAGTCATGTGTGTAAGATTGAATTTGCAAAAAAATGTGTTTTATCATAACTGACGTACCTACAATTGGGGTCAGTTTCGAGTGTTACTTTTGTTCGAGGACTGTGCATCTTGGGTTTTTTGTATGTCAATGAGATTTCCTGTATAATATTCAAAGAACCTTACATTTTTAAACCGTCTTGATGTTTAAACACCACCCCTGAATCAATTAATTAGGAAGATAAGAACAAATCCCAATACTGTAGTGTCCAAATGACTTGATGTTGTCTAAATAAATACTCTATGTACCAACATTGTTTTATTTATTACATGCTGGCGTTTTTAGAATGCCACTTTTTTTGAAAAAAAAAACAAAATTGGCACTTGGAACATTTCTGTGTCAAATTACATAACAAGGTTTTTATTTCTATCAGCTTTAATCCGAACAAGCCCGAACAAATCTCTGCAGTCACAGTTTACGTAAGCTGTGTTTAGTCTACGTTACGTAACGTTTTGCGTTACTTTTTAAACGACTTAAAAAAAAGGAGGAGGTTCTCAATTCGTCTGTTTTTTTATGTTTGTTACTAGGTGAACCGATTTTGATGATTCTTTTTTTATTTGAGTTGGTGTTTCCCGTGTGGTCCCATTTCAATTTCATTAAGATCTGATAATGCATTTCAGAGACAGACAACGGAACTCGTCAAAAAATAACAGTAAATCAACAGCGATTGCTGAAAAATGACATTAATTTCGGAAGGCGGTGACAAAAAATTTAAATACTTATCCTTAGTCACCGACTTCCGAAATTAAAGTAATTTTTCACTTTGTTTTTTCGGAAGTTGCTTGTTTTTTTTTGGTAAAAGTTTTCTTACTTGTGTCTTTGGTGATTCAGTTGGTACACCACCAGCTTTGTAGTTCGTAGGTTCGAAACCTGACAGACGCTTTACTTTGTGTAAATTACTTCATCACCACTGCTCTGAAAACATTAAGGAAACCGACTTGTCCTGGAACCAAATATTCAAAGACATGTGCCAACCCGCACAGGGCCCGCGTTGTGGATCACGGCCCAGTCCGTGTGGAGACGAGGCCTGTGTCCCAGCATTGGGAGCATTATAGACTGAGTGTGTTTATGCCATTACCTGTACAGAAACCACCGAGACAGTTTTTGAATTAAGAACCCTATGTTTAATAACGCAGTTCTTTTATAAAACTGACGTCCTTATAGACATGGCCATAAGCCAACAGGTTCGTAGATCCCGGAAGGATCTGTTGAAATGTTGGATAAATTATAAGAAGGCCTATGACTCGGTGCCACATACATGGCTCATGAGGGTGCTGGATTTGTACAAAACAGACGCAATTCTACGCACCTTCTTGATGTCGTGTATGAGGCGGTGGAAGACGGTCCTTCTCTATCCAGGATGTTAACAGATCCGGGGGACCGATTAACCGATTAGGATTGAGCGTGGAATATTTCAGGGCGATAGTTTGAGTCCGCTTTGGTTTTGCTTAGCCTTGAATTCTCTAAGCACACTGCTGGAGGATTCAAGCCTGGGCTATCGGTTGAGAAGAGGTGGTCAGGTGATATCACACCTCCTTTACATGGATGATTTGAAAGTCTTTGCCACCAACAATTTGCAACTGATGGAGCTACTGAAGGTAACAGAAACCTTCAGTAGCGCCATCAGGATGGAATTTCATGTGGACATGTAAAGCGACACAGCGAGGACAGTCATGCATGTAAAGCGAGGAGGGATTATGGAATCCTTGGGAACCCAACTTACGGAATCTATACACCTTAGAACCCTCTCCTCAACCGAAACCTACAAGTATTTGGGTATGTCTGAAGCATTAGGCATCAATGCTGCCGACACGAAACAATCGTTGAAGAAACGCTTCTTTGGCCGCCTGAATAGAGTCTCATATAGTCTTTTATCAACCGGAAACAAGGTTCAAAGATTGGGTCATGCTGGTTTTGATGTATTGTTTCGGCATACTGAAATGAACTCAGACGGAACCTGATGCCCTGGTCCGTACATTGCTGACGGCATATCGGATGCATCACCCACGGTAATCAGTGATGAGATTGCAAATCTCGCGGATGTGGAGGACATCCGTGAGATTTGCAGTCTCAGCGAATATTTCCTTCACACTGACGTGGGGATGTTTCGAGATGTGGTAGCTGTGGGCAAGGGCCTCACCCCGCTCTCCTTGGCGATAGAGAACTGGCGCAAACCAGCAGTACTGGATACTAACGAACGTAAGTAAGTATGGCAAGGCAAAGAGCATCCCGGACGCTTTTTCCGGGGGTTTTCTTGGGCCTGATGTGGACTTTTTGGCGTCTGTATCAACCGTAAAGCTGAAGGTATTGTCTGTGCGATAATCGGCATTGACATTATAGTATCTGTTTATTACTGATACTGTACTTACGCTTCTTTTTCATTCATCCACATCATCTTCGTTTTATTATTATATTTCTCTCTTTGTTTTCTGTGCTAACACTGCGAATCGGTTAGAATTATCTGATTTTACATTAGAATTTTCCATCTTTTTACACGATAATATTCTTGTTATGACATTTAAGTCAAACGTGTCAAACTGATGTCTCCTTAATCTTTTAATTATCTATGCAGTCTATTTAAGGAAAGTTGCATTAGGATTGTACTTACTAAAATCAATTTTATATCGTTTTGGATAGCCTAAATTTGGTTTTTCTATGGAACTACGTTGTCAACTAATTAACAAAATTCTAAATTATAATTTGTAAGATTCATAAACGCACTCTCGGTTTGTATGAAGGAGGTTTTATGCATCTTGGCCGACTAGACTGGCAGATGAGAAAATCGATGGCGGATGGGAGAAGAACGAAAAAGAAAAGCAGCGAGAGCGGGTCAGAGAAAAAAAAGGAGAAAAATGAAGAAAAAAGGGTGAGACCGAGCTGAAGGCCGCGTTTATACTACTGGCTCGTGCGCGGTATCTCGTCCCGGGCATGAACGGAACAGTTATTGAAACTATTCCTAAGCAAGCTTGTGTGACTGCTACTACAACTCCATGAAGTGTTTCAGGAGTGGAAGTCAAAGATATGCATGTCAAGGAATTGGACTGCGATTATTACCAATAAATAGAGTGCAAAGGGATAGGTAGACACGACAGTTTTGTGACTGTTACTACAACTCCAAGAAGTGTTTCAGGAGTGAAAGTCAAAGATATGCATGTCAAGGAATTGGACTGCGATTATTACCAATAAATAGAGTGCAAAGGTACCTTTTTTATAATTTATCTTGTATTTCTCTTATTAAATTTAATTGTCTAATCTATTTATTACCCTTTTATTTGTTAGGGATAGGTAGACACGATACCCTCATGGCTAGAATCTCGTGAAAGATGATCAAGATAAGAAAATCAAGTCAAGTGTCAAGTTTCTTTACTTAGCCCACGAGGTTGTCGACATGTGGGACGTGGACTTCGCAATCATTGTACCGATAATCGTTACAGTAAGTGACCTAATAGCAAAGAGCCCGGACCAACACATCAGGAGGCTCTATACGCGCTGCTGGATCAAGGGCTTGATTCAGAAAGCAGTACTCCTGGACGCGGCACGCATAGTCAGGAAGTTCCTTTCTCTAGACCACTGACCACCGGCATCTTGGACCCTATGCCTGATACCGATGGGCCACTTTTATATTTTTTTATGTTTTTGAATAATTTTTGTAAAAATATTTAAAAACTATCTGGTGCCCGCGACTTCGTCTGCGCAGGATTAGTACTTCCAGTAGCTTATTTTTATTGTATTTATGGTTCACTATTTTGGCGATAATACCTTACACATAAAAGATAGATATCGCAGTCTTTTTTGTAGGACTATTTAAGATGAACATTTCCATTTTACATTATATAAGTGTAACTCTATCGGTTTTTGCAGCACACGCCAGAATAACTCGTAGATGGCACAATTTTTTCCTGCTTACTTGCTTGATGATTTCCCACACTAAAATAAAATACTTGTCGTTATATGTTGGACAATTCACACAACATCTTTATAAGTTATAGCGTATGTGTTATCCTGATGTATAAGCTATATTATTGTAAAGTTTCATTAAAATCCATTCAGTAGCTTTTGCGTGAAAGTGTAACAAACATCCAAACATCCATACATAGAATCTTTCGCGTTTATAATATTGGTAAGGGTATGCTTAATATGTATGAAAATAAACAAACGGAAATAATAATAAAAGTTTTTATTGGTTCTCATACAATTGTTTTACAGCACAAAATTGAGGCAGCCCCGGGAAAGGTGTAAGGATACTTGTGATGGTGTTATCTCGCAACTTCCCATAGGTTGCTAGCTACAATAGTGAGACATAATTAAAAGAGGAAAGAAAAAGCTTAAGTTCTAAGGTGTTAATACATCGAAGTACACCAGCATTCATCCAAGACTTGATAACCCGCATGCCATTCGGGACTGACTTAATTGTAGTATTTGATAGTAGCGATTTTTTTATTACATCTATAAATTTATAAGCTATGATCTCAGGGTCATTATACTGACATATTTATATAGTTGAATCTGTTACTGCGTTGTTGAGATGTTTCAGAAATCTTGATTATTACATTAATATGTCCGTTACAATTATAATATTTTTATGTCTTAATAGAGTAAAGATAAATATTCACTTAAAACTAATACTATCTTCACAATAACCGACCTCTTTACATAATTTGCAATCAATTTCAATTTCCAGACGCATTGGAACCCAAGCGCAAACCTCGAATTTCTTTTAAGCCCACATTCCCACGGACGAGATAAAATAGTTTTTTCTCGCGCACTTGTTATTTTAACGCACTGCTTTGCGTCGAGATTTGAAAATCAAACATTGTGTTTCAACGCGCTGGTAATCGCGCTGCACTCTGTTGGAATTTATTACGTCCTTGTACCTAGATGTCGACTAACTTTTCCTGCGATCGTGCGTGCAGTTACCACTGAGATGTTTCCTTACGACAATACAACTTCAACCGTCTTTCTACTTATACCTAATAATGTTTCCTTGCATAATCGTTTTCAAATTACAAAGCAGTGCTTTTTGTTTTAAAGCCATTAAGCTAGAAATCTGGAAGAACTAATGATTATTGTTACTTGTTACATTTGACTGCAGCCTATTTTCCTACCACGCCAGTGTCTACAGCCTCCTCAACAGAACGTAGTGGTAGGCTGCACGTCCATATCTACAAACCAGTTTCCGTTTGCGTACCTTTGCGTCTCCGTCTCCGTACATTCAATTCGTTACTAGGTTCTACACACCGCTTTAGTCTTAAATATTATTTTGCTGTCCCAGTCAGCATTACTTATTAATTATAATAAAAAATTACAAACTATCTCACGAGGAGAATTGCACACAGACGGACTGAATATTTTCAGCTAGCCAACTGCGAGTTGGTTCTAAATACTGCATCGTAGCTCTGCTGAAGGCTTTAGACAGTCAGTTTAGACAGTCCAAATTCAGTCTGATTGTGGCTTTTACAATTATGCTTAAAAATAACATTATAATATTTAAATATTAAATCAGTGACGATAAAGGTATTTATAGTATTAGGTGCTTCTGCATTTTAGTGCATTCTTGCATGTCGAGGTGTTCACAATAATGTTTCCAAGGCAGAATTTTTTTTTTTTTATTATTGTTAATTTTAGATTTTTCAGAACATAACATTTACCAATCAATACAAATAAATACTGCTTCGTAGCTTAAGCCCAAAAAACTGTTACAATTAATCCTGTTTACTCTGAATCCGGTTACATATTGTTTGTGTTGTTGTTAAATAAAGTAATTTTAGCATATCAGTCATATCTATTATATGACAAGATTACATAAGTTACATACAATAATGTCCGACTTAAATCCTCCTTACACCGAAAGTTTGATTAACTTTAACGTTGGCTCCGAAGAGTCAAATAGATCATCATAAGATTACTTACTCTTAGAACTATGATGCACCGAAAGGGGAGAATATAAAATTGGTATACCTATAAACCGAGCAGACAATTCTCTTCACAAGTCTGTTTAGCTTATTTACCAATTTTATAAAATGATATATTTAAAATAAGAACATCCGTAAATTATAAAAAATAACTAAGATGAATACGCGAAAAGAGAAGTACCAAAAGAAGAAGAAACAAAACATTTGTTTGGCATTTCGAACATAGCAGTAAAAAAAATTATAAAAACTGAGAAGAAGATACAAATTAGGACACCAAAGAACCACCAGTGCACTAAAAAGTGGTCCCTCGTGATTAGCAGAAGTCCAGCCCAACTCCGCCGATGACGCTGCTGTCGCTACCGGCGACGGCCGCTGGACTGGCAAACAGTGATCTTTGAAAATAGTACATAGACTTTGAGTTTATCGATTTTAACATTTTAACCCTCAGTGGAAGTATTTCCATTAATCAAATTCACTTCGAATACAAAGGTCGTGTCTTGGTTTGTTTACCTTTGAAGATGATGGATGAGGTGTTCCCAGAACAGTAGATAAAATTTCAACATTAAAATCTGCGACGTAAATCAAAGGTACCGTGTCTACGCCTACGTAAATATAGTCGTATTTAACAAAGCGATTCACGTCGTGTAGGCGTCATGTCCAATTCGCAAAATATCCAGCGCGGTCGCAGTGTCCAGTTCGCAGAATGTCCAGACATTCATGTTCTGCGAACTGGACATTCTGTGAATTGGATATTCTGCGCATAAACGAATAAAAACATTCAAAGAGCCTGTAACTATCAGTGTATAAAAGTTGATAAAAATCGAAACATTGGTGTGTCACTAATTGCAAAATTTCAACATTAAAATTTTGAAAATGTGGATAAATGTGGCGATACCGGCTCGTAAATTACCATACGGTAACTCGCGAGCTGGTAGCGCCACATTTAACGCCCTTGTAACACAGTCAAATCTAACAAAGCGATCGACGCGAATAAAAACACTCATACAGCCTGCCACAAAATGTTAGTGTTGTAATTTTCCAATTGGGGACACAGATACTCAAGTACCTGCGTCGCCAATTGCAAAACTACAGCCGGAAGCGGTACAGAAGGGCGTGTCCTACCGCGACGTGATCGCGAAGGCGAAGGTGGCGGTGGACCTGGCGGACCTAGGAGTCGCCAACAGCCTCCGCATAAGGGTCACTGCGACTGGGGCCCGGATGCTGCAGGTCCCTGGTGCGGCCAGTGGCCCGACCGCAGACGCTCTGGCCGAAAGGCTAAGGGCGTCCATAAGTTCGGACGAGGCCAGAGTGTCCAGGCCCACCAAGTGCGCTGACATGCGCATCTTGGGCCTGGACGACTCCGTGACGGAGGGCGAGGTGGTGGCCGCCATCGTCAGGACTGGAGGGTGCTCTGCCGAGCAGGTGAAGGCAGGCACCATTCGTCCTGACAACACGGGCTTGCGAACCCTTACGGTAAGCTGCCCAGTGTCGGCGGCCTAAAAGATCACCGGGGAGGGCCGAAGGCTTCTGGTGGGCTGGGTATCCGCGCAGGTGAAGCTGCTGGAACCCAAACCTCTGAGGTGCTTCCGGTGCCAGGTGGGGCATCACGTGGGTGTTCAATGCACCTCGGAGGTGGACCGCAGCGGACACTGCTTCCGTTGCGGTCAGCCCGGTCACAAGGCCAGCTCGTGCAACGCCACGCCGCACTGCTACCTATGTGCGGCAGCTGGCAAGCCGGCCGAACACCGGGCTGGGAGCAAGGCCTGCGCTCCACCTGCCGAAACCAGGAGCCGGGGCAGGGGCAAGCCCTCCGCCACCGCCGTCACCACCGTAGCTGCCGCCACTGCCGCCGCCGCTGCCACCCCTACCATCGCCGTCGCCGCCGCTACCACCGCGGCAGGGCCCTCTCAGGGGGCTCCGGAGGGGGCTGAAATGGAATGCCAATAACGGCTCCATTTCGCCTCCTCCAGGCGAACATCAACCACTGCGCCACCGCTCAGGATCTGTAGCTCCAGAGCATGGCGCAGTGGTCGATTAACATCGCCGTGGTCGCTGAGCCGTACTTTGTCCCGCCCAGGGATTACTGGGTGGAGGACCTGAGCGGCTCAGTGACTCTAATTTCATCGGCCGCCGCCGGCACCCCGGCTCTCGAGGGTATCCAGAGAGGAAGGGGTTGCGTAGCAGCACGGTTCGGGGAGATTGCAGTGGTAGGGGTGTACTTCTCCCCGAGCCGAACTCTCGCCGAGTTCCACAACTCCCTTGCGAAGTTGAGAGACGTCGTCGTCGGGTTCCGTTCCCTCCCCGTGCTCGTCCTCGGGGACTTCAATGCCAAGAACTTGGCTTGGGGTTCCCGGTTGACGGATGTGCGGGGTAGGATGGTGGAGGACTGGGCTCTAGAGGTGGGCCTGGTCGTCCTAAACCGGGGTTCTGTCGCCACGTGTGTGCGGATGCGGGGTGAGTCGGTGGTGGACATTTCGTTCGCCAGCCCCGCTCTGTCGCTGCGTGTCGTCGACTGGCGCGTCATGGAGGGGGTGGAGACGTATTCCGACCACCGGTACATCCGGTTTGACGTCTCCGCCCAGGCCTCAAGCACGCCGGTCCAACAGGCCCCGTGTGGTCGGTGGGTGCTGAAGCGGCTGGACCGGGAGCACCTCCTGGAAGCCTCGATCGTGCAGGCCTGGGTGTCACCACCGGACAGGCCTGCCGATATCAACGACGAGGCGGAGTGGTTCCGGGAGGCCATGTCCGAGGTATGCTACGTGGCAATGCCCCGGGTCCAGCCAGGAGGCGCTTCACGCCAGGTGTACTGGTGGTCGCCGGAGCTCACAGCTCTGCGCGAGGCGTGCGTTGCTGCGCGACACCGGTACACCAGGCACCGCAGGATCCGTATCCGCCCTCCGGATACGGAAGCCATACAGGCGGAGCTGTACGAGGGGTACAGAGCGGCGAAGACCGCCCTCCGAGCGGAGATCCTGCGGGCCAGGTTACTGGCCCGCGAGGAGGCGCTGGAGACTCTGAACAGAGACCCGTGGGGACGCCCCTACAAAACGGTAAGGGAGAAAATCCGCCCATGGGCTCCCCCGCTGACCCAGAGTCTCCGGCCTCAGCTCATGCAGGACGTGGTGAGCGCTCTGTTCCCCTCGCGAGGGGATCATGCTCCCCCGCCCGCCCCGCCTCCTGCGGTGCCCGAAGCGGACCACACCGACGACGACGATGATGCTCCAGAGGTGACCGAGGTAGAGTTGAGAGTGGCGGTACGTAGGCTGAATGCCAAAAAAACCACCCCAGGACCCGATGGCTTGCCTGGAAAAGCCTGGGTCCTGGCCTTGGAGGCTCTCGGGCCTCTACTAAGAGGGCTCCTAAGCGCATGCTTGGAGGAGGGCCAGTTCCCACGTCACTGGAAGACGGGGAAACTGGTCCTCATCAAGAAGCAGGGGCGCCCCGCGGACTCTCCGTCTGCTTACCGACCCATCGTGCTGCTCGACGAGGTGGGCAAGCTCTTTGAAAGAGTCATTGCAGACCGCCTCGTCGGGCGGCTGGTGCGGGTGGGGCCGGATTTGGCGGAGAGCCAGTTTGGTTTCCGCAGGGGGCGCTCCACGGTGGACGCCATCATGCGCGTGCGAGCCCTCACGACGGGGGATGCTATGGCCCGGGGTGGGGTCGTCTTGGCGGTGTCTCTGGACATCGCCAATGCCTTCAACACCCTGCCCTGGAGTTGCATAAGGGAGGCACTCCGGTATCACCGGATGCCGACCTACCTCTGTCGTGTGGTCGAGGCCTATTTGACGGACAGGGCCGTCATCTACCCCGGTCACCTAGGAGAATGGAACCGGCGAGAGATTTCGTGCAGTGTCCCACAGGGATCGGTCCTGGGGCCGCATCTGTGGGACACCGGATACGACTGGGTGCTGCGCGCCGACCTCCCTAGCGGCGTCAGCGTAGTTTGCTACGCTGGTCCTGGCGCAAGGGAGGTCGTACCAGGTGGCGGCCGACTTAGCGACACACGGGGTTGCGACAATCGTCGATAGGATCCGGCAACTGGGACTCGAGGTGGCCTTGCACAAGTCTGAGGCCATGTGGTTTCATGGTCCTCGGAATGCGCCACTGACGGGTTCCCAGATAACGGTGGGAGGGGTTCACATCGGCGTCGAGTCGACGATGAAGTACCTAGGACTCGTCCTCGACAGCCGGTGGAACTTTGCGGAGCACTTCCGACGTTTGGCTCCCAGACTGGAGCGGGCCGGGGCTGCCTTGAAGCGGCTCCTGCCCAATCTAGGGGGGCCAAACGCTTCCTGCCGGAGGCTCTACGCGGGGGTCGTGCGGGCCATGGCCCTATACGGGACGCCGGTGTGGGCGCCTACATTGAGGCCCCAACCAGCACGCCGGTTGAAGGCGGCCCATAGGGTCATGGCCATCCGGATGATCCGGGGATACCGCACGATCTCCGGTGAGGCGGCGGGCCTCCTTGCCGGATTACCGCCATGGGATCTGGAGGCAAAGGTCCTCGCGCTCACTTGGGAGTGGCGCAAGGAGGCCAAACGCCGGGGCGTAACTCCGCTGCTGCGGGAAATCGCGGCACGGTGGACAGAGCTCCGGCAGGATCTCATGGCGACGTGGAAAGTGCGATTGTCGCAACCCAGTGCTGGGCACGCCACGATTGCGGCGGTAAATCCCCTCTTTGAGGAGTGGCTTGAGAGGCGGCATGGCGTCCTCACCTTCCGCCTGACACAGGTCCTCACCGGACATGGCTGTTTCGGGAGGTTCCTGTTTCGGATAGGGCGGGAGGAAACGCCCGGGTGTTTCCATTGCGAAGATCGCCCAGAGGACACGGTTGAGCATACGGTGGAGGTCTGCCCGGCTTGGGCGGAGCACCGCCGTGTCCTCGTGGAGGCGATCGGCGGCGGCGATCTCTCGCGTCCGACCCTGGTCCAGGCCATGGTACGGAGCGAGAGGGCATGGCTGGCAGTCGCCTCCTTCAGCGAAGCAGTTATGCTCGCAAAGAGGGAGGCGGCGCACGTGAGGGAGATGCAGTACATGCGCCCTCACAGCCGTGGCCTTCGCAGGAGACGCCCTGGGCGTCCGGTAAGGACCAAGCCCGGGTCAACGACGCGTTGTGTTCCACGCGCGCCTCAAAGAGATGTCAGCAGCAACAGATGGGGCCCGCAAGGGCCGATGCCTGCCAGGGGTGCGGGTTGTTCGAAAGAGATACCGCCGCCCCTGGCACACAGGCAACTGAGGGAACACGGGTGGGTTTTAGTCAGTAAAAGTCTGACACGCCCTCCCGCTCCACCCAGAGCGGGAGAAGTTATTTGATGATTTCCCACCCAGAAAAAAAAACCTACCTACACATCACATTCCTTACACACACATCCAATACATTTCTTAGTATGAGTCAGCCCTTGTAAAAAAATCAACATTGACGTATCTGTAATTTAAATGGAATTGCAATAAATCCTCATACAGAGGTAGATTGTGAAATGAGACCGGAAATTTTCTGCTATTTCTGCAAGACATAGAAACGTGTTTTTCCTAAAGACATGTTTTTCATAAGGCCCCTCGGTGATAGATGTAACAGCTAGAACATCCGTAGCTGATCGTGGACTTTCCTGAACAAAAGTACCAGTAGGCACTCTGCGTGGTGAGACAAATATGGTATACGTCAATAGGTGGATGCTGTTACTGATCCACCTGATAGTTTCCTTCGTATATGGGCTCCTAAGGCGGTAAAAGTATGATCAAGGGCACGTGAAAGTTTACACTGACACTGCGGTGTACCCAGCATCCCGTTGTACATCGTCGTCAGCTGTCGACTTGTTCAGAGAAGGCGGTGGCACTAGCGATGGCGGACAGTTTGGCAGTAATTATACCATCTGAAATGTAGTAAATTAAGTATCAAACACCCACCAGTTCTGCCGTTATCGTCTCTGTGTGAACAATGCATTAGAAACTATGATATAACTAGAGGCATGTGCCTGCCCCGCACTCTACGGGTAACATAACGACGTTATTGCATCTAAAATCTTAATCTAAAGAACCCTATTGGATGTGACTTGGTGGCGAAACTGCGTGGTCATGATCGCTAACAGACGTCTCGATGTGACTATCTACTCAATGCAATCATATGGAAACCACGTCTCATTGCTATCACACTCAAAAACGATCAGTGCAGTTTAGTGGCTGAAAGTATAATCCAATAACTGACTTCAGACAAAACGGTGAATTTTCTAAATATATTTTTAAACTAAACCTGCGTCTGTTGTTGTAATGGTCAAACTGTGACCTTTGGGATCCTGAACTTTGAAATTGGTACTAAAGAAGAAACTCAACACTGAAAACAACTCACGGGGGTTCTGTCAAGGGTTCTGTACGCCGTTTTCAGCAGACTTTCCTCCCCCCGCTTCCCCAGGTAGGGGAGGGAGGGTTGCTGAACTGGTGGCATAGCCCTCACCAGAAGAAACTACGCTATAATTGTGATGACTTACACACTCAATAATGGCCCCTAATACGTTGACGAAGCAACAGGGGGGCAATACTTCTTGAGGTGCTTGAGGAGTGGAGAGGTATTCCACGGCTATCGGAACAATCCCGAAAGTACGGTCAAGATCCCTACCGGCTTCTTACTGCAATACTTCGTTCCTCCGAGCACGTTTGCTCTTGCGATTCTCCACTCAAGCCGGCCAATAAAGGCAAGAATGAAGTGGGAGATCTGTTCCTCGTCATTGTTTACTCCAACCAGCCAGTAAAGGCAAGCCAGAGATGAGGAACAAGACTTCTCCCGGGAGATCGGGTCCGTGGGGTCGCTACTGCCCAACAGCTCGCCACATGCTGCCCTGCGGGTTACTAACGGGTATCAGTTTTAGTTTGGCTCCTCATCCTAGATTTATTACGGCAAAATACAAAACTAGAGACCTCACAATTTTCAAATAAAATTACGCTTAGTCATAATCATCATATTGCGTTACATTTATCAACCTCAACGACGCCGGCAATTAAAAATCGAATGCATAACGTCATCTAGGCACGCACTGCTATGTATGTGCGGCAGCTGGCAACCCGGCCGAACACCGGGCTGGGAGCCAGGCCTGCGCCCCACCCGCCAAAACTGGGGGCCGAGGCAGGGGTAAGCACTCCACCACCTCCGTCA
Source organism: Polymixis lichenea (assembly GCA_949091785.1). Lineage (NCBI taxonomy): Eukaryota > Metazoa > Arthropoda > Insecta > Lepidoptera > Noctuidae > Polymixis > Polymixis lichenea. Next base: position 56,400,343 of record OX420931.1, on the reverse strand, counting down.
CCGCCGTAGCCGCCTCCACTGCCGCCGCCGCTGCCGCCTCCACCGTCGTAGTCGCCGCCGTTACCACCGCGGCAGGGCCCTCTCAAGGGGCTCTGGAGGAGGCTGAAATGGAATGCCAATAACGGCCCCATTTCGCCTCCTCTAGGCGAACATCAACCACTGCGCCACCGCTCAGGATCTGTTGCTCCAGAGCATGGCGCAGTGGTCGATTAACATCGCCGTGGTCGCTGAGCCGTACTAGCCGCCTAGGGATTACTGGGTGGAGGACCTGTGCGGCTCAGTGACCCTAATTTCGTCGGCCGCTGCCGGCACCCCGGCTCTCGAGGGTGTCCAGAGAGGAAGGGGTTGCGTAGCAGCACGGTTCGGGGAGATTGCAGTGGTAGGGGTGTACTTCTCCCCGAGCCGAACTCTCGCCGAGTTCCACAACTCCCTTGCGGAGTTGAGAGACGTCGTCGTCGGGTTCCGTTCCCTCCCGTGCTCGTCCTCGGGGGCTTCAATGCCAAGAACTTGGCTTGGGGTTCCCGGTTGACGGATGTGCGGGGTAGGATGGTGGAGGACTGGGCTCTAGAGGTGGGCCTGGTCGTCCTAAACCGGGGTTCTGTCGCCACGTGTGCAATGCGGGGTGAGTCGACTGGCGCGTCATGGAGGGGGTGGAGACGTATTCCGACCACCGGTACATCCGGTTTGACGTCTCCGCCCAGGCCTCAAGCACGCCGGTCCAACAGGCCCCGTGTGGTCGGTGGGTGCTGAAGCGGCTGGACCGGGAGCACCTCCTGGAAGCCTCGATCGTGCAGGCCTGGGTGTCACCACCGGACAGGCCTGCCGATATCAACGACGAGGCGGAGTGGTTCCGGGAGGCCATGTCCGAGGTATGCGACGTGGCAATGCCCCGGGTCCAGCCAGGACGCGCTTCACGCCATTTGTACTGGTGGTCGACGGAGCTCACAGCTCTGCGCGAGGCGTGCGTTGCTGCGCGGCACCGGTACACCAGGCACCGCAGGCTCCATATCCGCCCTCCGGATACGGAAGCCATTCAGGCGGAGCTGTACGAGGGGTACAGAGAGACCGCCCTCCGAGCGGAGATCCTGCGGGCCAGATTACTGGCCCGCGAGGAGTCACTGGAGACTCTGAACAGAGACCCGTGGGGACGCCCCTACAAAACGGTGCGGGAGAAAATCCGCCCGTGGGCTCCCCCGCTGACCCAGAGTCTCCGGCCTCAGCTCGTGCAGGACGTGGTGAGCGCTCTGTTCCCCTCGCGAGGGGAGCATGCTCCCCCGCCCATGGCTCCGCCTCCTGCGGTGCCCAAAGCGGACCACACCGACGACGACAACGATGCTCCAGAGGTGACCGAGGTAGAGTTGAGAGTGGCGGTACGTAGGCTGAATGCCAAGAATACCGCCCCAGGACCCGACGGCTTGCCTGGAGAAGCCTGGGTCCTGGCCTTGGAGGCTCTCGGGCCTCCACTAAGAGGGCTCCTAAGCGCATGCTTGGAGGAGGACCAGTTCCCACGTCACTGGGAGACGGGGAAACTGGTCCTCATCAAGAAGCAGGGGCACCCCGCGGACTCTCCGTCCGCTTACCGGCCCATCGTGCTGCTCGACGAGGTGGCCAAACTCTTTGAAATAGTCATTGCAGACCGCCTCGTCGGGCGGCTGGTGCGGGTGGGGCCGGATTTGGCGGAGAGCCAGTTCGGTTTCCGCAGGGGGCGCTCCACGGTGGACGCCATCATGCGCGTGCGAGCACTCACGACGGGGGATGCAGTGGCCCGGGGTGGGGTCGTCTTGGCGGTGTCTCTGGACATCGCCAATGCCTTCAACACCCTGCCCTGGAGTTGCATAAGGGAGGCACTTCGGTATCACCGGATGCCGACCTACCTCTGTCGTGTGGTCGAGGCCTATTTGACGGACAGGGCCGTCATCTACCCCGGTCACCTAGGAGAATGGAACCGGCGAGAGATGTCGTGCGGTGTCCCACAGGGATCGGTCCTGGGGCCGCATCTGTGGGACATCGGATACGACTGGGTGCTACGCGCCGACTTCCCTAGCGGCGTCAGCGTAGTTTGCTACGCTGACGACACGCTGGTCCTGGCGCAAAGGAGGTCGTACCAGGCGGCGGCCAACTTAGCGACACACGGGGTTGCGACAATCGTGGATAGGATCCGGCAACTGGGACTCGAGGTGGCCTTGCACAAGTCCGAGTTCCCTGATAACGGTGGGAGGGGTTCACATCGGCGTCGAGTCGACGATGAAGTACCCAGGACTCGTCCTCGACAGCCGGTGGAACTTCGTGGAGCACTTCCGACGTTTGGCTCCCCGACTGGAGCGGGCCGGGGCTGCCTTGAAGTGGCTTGCTGCCAAACGCCTCCTGCCGGAGGCTCTACGCGGGGGTGGTGCGGGCCATGGCCCTATACGGGGCGCCGGTGTGGGGGCCTACATTGAGGCGACAACCAGCACGCTGGTTGAAGGCGGCCCATAGGGTCATGGCCATCCGGATGATCCGGGGATACCGCACGATCTCCGGTGAGGCGGCGGGCCTCCTTGCCGGATTGCCGCCATGGGATCTGGAGGCAAAGGTCCTCGCGCACACTTGGCAGTGGTGCGAGGAGGCCAAACGCCGGGGCGTAACTCCGCTGCCGCGGGAAATCGCGGCACGGCGGAAAGAGCTCCGGCAGGATCTCATGGCGACGTGGAAAGTGCGATTGTCGCAACCCAGTGCCGGGCACGCCGCGATTGCGGCGGTAAGTCCCCTCTTTGAGGAGTGGCTTGAGAGGCGGCATGGCGTCCTCACCTTCCGCCTGACACAGGTCCTCACCGGACATGGCTGTTTCGGGAGGTTCCTGTTTCGGATAGGGCGGGAGGAAACGCCCGGGTGTTTCCATTGCGAAGATCGCCCAGAGGACACGGTGAAGCATACGGTGGAGATCTGCCCGGCTTGGGCGGAGCACCGCCGTGTCCTCGTGGAGGTGATCGGCGGCGGCGATTTCTCGCGTCCGGCCCTGGTCCAGGCCATGGTACGGAGCGAGAGGGCATGGCTGGCAGTCGCCTCCTTCAGCGAAGCAGTTATGCTCGCAAAGAGGGAGGCGGCGCACGTGAGGGAGATGCAGTACATGCGCCCTCACAGCCGTGGCCTTCGCAGGAGACGCCCTGGGAGTCGGGAATCCCAGGCTGATTCCCGGCCACCGTAGGCACGGGCTTGCTGACGGCGAGTAATGGGTAGCTCGCTGTCCGGTAAGGACCAAGCCCGGGTCGACGGCGCGTTGTGTTCCACGCGCGCCTCAAAGAGATGTCAGCAGCAACAGATGGGGCCCGCAAGGGCCGATACCTGCCAGGGGTGCGGGTTGTTCGAAAGAGATACCGCCGCCCCTGGCACACAGGCAACTGAGGGAACACGGGTGGGTTTATTCAGTAAAAGTCTCCACCCAGAGCGGGAGAAGTTATTTGATGATTTCCCACCCAAAAAAAAAAAGTAAAACAACGTCATCTAGGCAACGATTATCTCTCTCTATAGGGAAAATACCAAGGCGAGGAAATTTCGTGAGTGAGTTCCGTCAAAACTGTAAATTTTATGAATAATTTTTCAAATTAAAGCGGCATTGATTGTTGGAATGGTCAACAAATGGTCAAACGGAAAATCAACACTGAAAACCAGTCACGAAGGTTCTGTAAAGGGTTCTGTACTCCAGATCAGCAGCCCTCCCCTCCCCGGGTAGGGCAGGTAGGGCTACTGAGCTGGTGGCATAGCCCTCTCCGGTAAATAAATTATTTTCAATGAAGCTAATTATGAAATAAATAAAAATCATCAATACATATAAACAATGAACAACCAAACCGTGATTTTTTTAAAACTTTAACTCTATCCATTATTGTAATGTTCAAAGTGTAAACTTTGTGATTCTGAACTTTGAAAGTGGTATTAAAGAAGAAACTCAACACTAAAAACCACTCACGGAGGTTCTGTTAAGAGTTCTGTACTCCGTGATCAGCAGCCCTCCCTCCCCCTTGCCGGTGACGCTGCTGCCGCCGCCGGCGGTCTAAGCTGTCACATTTTTCTGATCTTAATCTAAACACCCAATTTGCTGTTCAAACTTGGTGACCTGACTGCATTATCTTGATCGCTAACACTACGCACTACGTAGGTGCACTCAAAGACATACTCGGTTGCCGCAAAACTGTTGCAGAACATGGAAACAAAATAAGTTGGACTATGGGTTTTGGTTACAATCATCATCATCATCATCATGTCAGCCAAAAGACGTCCACTGCTGGACATAAGCCTCACCCAAAAGGGGGGATTTGCCATAATCGCCAGGCTTGGCAGGCGGGTTGGCGATCGCAGTATGGTGGTCAATTGCATAGAGAACGCTGCTGCCCATTCTCTAGTAAGTCCCTTAGTTGCCTTCTACGACACCCACGGGAAGAAATGGGATGGTGCTATTCTTTTACGTCCGGCACCACACGGAACGGTTGCTATAGTGGCTCGGTAACCTACAACTATGTAAGGACCATGTCCCCTGCCGACAATCCCGGAAGTACGGCCAAGATCCCTACCAGCATCCGGGAATATTTCCTTTCTCCGAGCACGTTTGCTCTTGAGAATTTCCACTCACGCCAGTCAATAATGGCAAGAATGAGGCGGGAGATCTGTTCCTCGTCCTAATTCACTCCTGCTATGCCAATAAAGGCAAGCCAGAGATGAGGAACAAGACTTCTCCCGGGAGATCGGGTCCGTGGGGTCGCTACTGCCCAACAGCTTGCCACATGCTGCCCTGCGGGTTAATGTATTTTTCTTGGTCTGGCTCCTCACTCTAGACCCATTACGGAAAGTAACTGTCTGTGAAAAAGCTAATGAATAAATATTTCTAATGGTTGGAAGTTTGCGGAATTAACTTGGTTTCCATGTTTTGCTCATGAACAACTAAATATCGCGTGTTTGCATGTCTGCACCCCGACATATCTGCGTATTTACGCACCGAAAAGCAAAACAAACAATTTTGTTTACCAGAAAGTTTTACGTTAAAACGGTATATCTTTCCTGCTAATTAAAGACATTGAATTCATTTGAATTACAATCAAGTTTTATTTAACAACCTAACGTAATTCAAACGGTAAACGATGCAGCCAGTATTATTGATCTCAATGGATTTGAGTTGGAAGGTTTACTAGGATTGATAACCGCTGATCAAAGTTTAAATCTAATAAATTGTATATATGTTAATTTAGGTTTTACGGATATGAATTATTATTTTAGTTTAATTATACTAGTGTGACACAATGAGCGGTCTCTCCCGTAGTGAATTCGGGCGCGTTTTGTTTTTGGAAAGGCTTTCAATCAGGTGCTGGCACGTGTCAAACACTCTAGTGATCTAAGTTTATCTGTGTTTACAGTCCAAGCACCGGCGACTGTCCTCTGTGCTCCCATCGCAGATTTAGGCATGAAAACATTTTAATATCTTTCGTAAAGATTTTCTTTTTTATAGAAGAAAACAGGACAGTCGTCCAAAGGAAGGACTGGCCCAAATGTCAGTGGTACTAATACCAACAGTTTGGGTATAATACTGAGGTGTTATCAGTTAAGAAATGGATGTTGTTATCTATCCACGTTTCATATCCCTAAGTCTTTTGACACCCACGGCGGGACGAGTGTGGTCGTGGGGCCGTGTGGCCTCGAATGGACTGGCTACACGGCATGGTAGGGCCAAGTACTTGGAGCACTCAACTCCTACCGCACCGAGGGCTCAATCGTTCAACAAGCACCTTGTCATCGGTGGTGAGTAACACTATCATAGCCATCATTCTGGTATTAGGCCGCGTTTGCACCAAACTTATAGTCAGCCGCCGAATGTGAGCAGGCTCACTGTATTCATACTGGATGTAAAAAGACTCATCACGTAGCCGTTGTCTAAGTCACATAGAGTGGACATTACTGCTGGGAAACGACAAAATCAAAATCAAAAGTCATTTATTCAAACTAGGCTGAGAGTCAGCGCTTTTTGAACCTCAAAATTACATAAGACAGTTACCCCAAAACGCCCGCCCTTCACCACTTTCTAGTGCTTTAGCTGGGAAAAAGAATTGGCGCAACAAACTCCCCGTTTATTTAAGTGTGAAAAATCGCTGGTTATAAGAGGGTTTTAAAGTTAGGAAATTAGTTTTTTTAGTTCTTTCCATCAGGGATTTCTGAGTAGTAGCCTGGAGACTGGGTTTGTGTCCGGTTGAGGCCAATAGCCCCTTTTACATGGAAACTATATGTAACTGGCTAAAAGTGGGCGTAGGTACACCCCCTGCCTAACTCTTCAGGGATTACAGTCGTGATGTTGTGTTATAAGTTTATAAGTTGTTCCGTCAAAAGAAAGTACTTGCAATATGTCTGGAACCCGCAGGTTCTAAGGTATGGTCCAGTACGACATAAAGACCATAAGGACGGGGAATATAAATGAATCTCGGCTACGTTAAGCGTCTCGACACTCTAAACACAGAGCGTAATAGCTTATTTTAAACTGACAATACTGAACGAAAACCTCCAAACATCGAGTTCCGAAGTCGTATGAATGTCAATGAAATCGGAACACGTATTATGGAGCTCGGATGGAGTCAGGTAGGACACGTGGCAAGGCGCGGTGATGCCAGGTGGAGGCAGAGGTTTGGCAGAGTGGCGTCTAAGAACTGATCCCGACGTCCCCTGAGTCTCATCCAAGGCGGGATTTCTTGGAAGAAGCGTCGAAATTGGCACAGGAAAACAGAAGCCTATGACTGGTAGTAGATGAAGTCGGGCTGTGGGTGATGATGATGATGTAGTTTAATATGAAAGGAACAGCAGTAAACTGAGTCCAGCTCGTGCACTGTTGGCGACTGACTTTCGTTTGGTGTGTTTCCCGCTTTCCCTCGGTGCAGATGATGTAGCTTGTTGAACAAAAGTTCACAATTCCACAAATGTTCATTTCCAAACACATTGACCCTAACAGAGATCATAAAATGAGCCTCGGTATTTGGGCAGATGTAGTATTGCGAAAGCTCTTCGGTGTATACAAAATTGTTAGCTCCAGACGTATGCTACAGCATATTTTCCCGTTTATTCATTATGTTAGTTAAAACTAACTAACCTCGAAGTCGTAGTATTCTTAAACATTGTTTGGTTATGTTCTCGAATTAATCGTTTTTTTTTCTATCATAAACAGTCCCATCCAAGCGTAGCGTAGGATGCCCCCCGTCCCTAGACGAACCGCCGCCTTTGAGGAATTGGCTGGGACAGACTGGATGTTCAAAATATACGTTCAATTTAAAAACAACTTACTACTAATTTTACTAATAATAATACAGCATTAGCAGCTTTGATGAGTTAAGTTAATTAATAGTATGAAAAATATTTTAATAATCTTAACGCTTTATTATGTAAAATGCAGCCTGATCAAATACGACAAGTAGAGATACAGTTCAATTTATTGAAGATTAATTGAATACTTTTTTCTTATAACGTCAGTGAGTTTTTTATAGACTAATAAACTTTTTTTTCTTAATTTCAAACAATGCTAGGACTTCTAAGACGTTTATCAATTGACTTTGAAAGACAGAGAACAGCTGGCGCACACTCTGGATACTATGTTCCATAGTGCCATACGCTTGTTAATGAAAAATGAAGAAAATCATCAAAATATCCAGGTGTTCAGGAAACCAGGTGGACTTCGCGCACTACCCCTGGTTCAAGTAACTTCACTTCCAACGAAGTGTTTCATAACCATATCCTGATTCACTAGATCGTGCGTGAGGCAGGAGCCACGTAATGTGGCAATTTTAGCAAAATAATGGCGAATAAAATTCGGTAGCTCAAGCATGAAACGATAACCATCAAGCCTTAGGATGCACTCGTGGCGAACAGAAGAGACAGCCCACTCGCAGCTGCGGAGTTGTGCCTGACAGATCAAGTGTTCCCTGTGACCCCGCCATCTGACGCAAAACGCGACCGGTAGTCTCAGACACACCATTTTGAGTGTAATCGTCGAGTTTCGTCACAAGACTTGGTGATTGAACCGTGAAATCTGTATTTGAACAGGTCTCGGGACTATTTACCCTAGTCAATGTGCAGCACCTCGTTGATCACAAACAAATCTTTATACTCAGTATGATTCACTTTCTTGACGAAAGTACCTACTACTACATAAAGAAATGTAACCAGGTGCTGTAGAAACCTGGTGGCCTTCCTGTGTGTTGTCCTGACCGCTAACAGATGCTTTGATACGACTGCGCATGTCTTCCAACCGGATGGAAAGCAACCAATAAAACAATTACAGGTTTTTGTGAGTGATGAATGCACAGGTGGCCATGTTAAACAAACTAAAAGACGTAATTACTATGACAATGGTCAATAAGAATTTCTACAGACCCTGAACATCGGCTTTACAGATAAAACTTGAAGATGGAAATTGAAAATCACGTTAGAATCTCCTTGATTAGAGGAACTTGCCCATGTGATAATAAGTTTTGCTTTCCTAACTACTTCAGTTCGTTAGGGATGTGGGATAGTTAGACCAGCAGAAAATGGTTATGTCGGCCATCTGTCGGACGCCAGAGCCCCGTCGCCGTCGGTAGCAGTAGGGTGCACCGAGTGCAGGTGAGGCTGACTATTGAGGAAACTAGATGTTGAGCCCCTCCCTTTTACAATACAATTTACGATACTAAAAGAACTATCATAATAAATTAAATTAGAAATGAAAGGGGAATTTTGTCATTTAGACAGGTTGGTAAAAAAGGTAATAGTTCGAAAAACGGCTTTTTAAATTGAAACATGTCTTTTTTCATTAGCTTCCATATTTACAAACATTGCTTTAGTAAAGCAATGATTAGCACCTGTTTAACCATACATTTTTGATGTTTAAACGTACCTTATTTTTAAGCAACGTTTATAAATAAGAGGGTAGATACGAGGCATTACGTTTTCACAGTTGCTAAAACAGTAACGAACATCACCTCAAAATCGAAAGCGAAATAATACGAGATTTGGGAAGTATAATGCAGAAGTGGAGCCAACCAGAAGGGTTACTGAGTAACACAATAGTTATTTACGTTGTTGAGCTTCGAGAAATGATTCAGGTTCTGTTTGATAGTATGACGCAATTAGGGTGCAGTCAAAAAATAAATTAAAGATCCTGCTAGAAGGGAAAGCATACTACAGTATTCTAGAATTTCTTAATGACAACATCTAATACTGTGTAGTAACCAATATTATCAATACATCTTTGACATAATCCGTACATGGAGCAACATATTATTGCTATGATCATAATTTTAATTAACTAACTACTTGACTAATTGTTACGTAATTATGATGACGAAATTTAAATATTTGTTCGGCACTGAGGCCAAACATGACTGATCCAAACTATAAGGTTAATTTAATAACTTGCATGCTCTGTATGTGTACTCATGTTTCCACAAATAAAAAATCTTGAATCTTGAATCTTGAGTCTTATCCTGCCAAACGAACTACTCAAAATAATAAAATGTACCAAATAAGAGATGTGAAAGGGATGTTATCCAAAACTGTCAAAAGAAATTTAAGAAAGTAAGGTCCAGTACATAAAAATCATTGAAATGAGTACCTACAAGGAAGACAAAACATTTAAAAACAAAAACGACTACGTTTAAAATGAGAACCAACAGAAAATATTGTAGGTACAGCTGGAGAGTAAGACTAAGGAACAAAAGACACATAACAATATGAATGGCCGCCGGTTATCCCTAAATTAGAACTAAAATCTTAAAAATAATTTCAATGGCCAAAATGCAGGGATGCACCGTTTTACGATGGTCCTTTTGCCCGAGTGTTTTGAATTTAAAAAGTTTCACATGCCTAATACCAACTTATAGTAAAATGGAATTTCGAAGCGAAAAATAGAATAAATATACACTAAAATTCCAATAAAGAAGAAAACATTGTAAGAATCAGAAGGCAAAACGACAATGATGAAAGAAAGAGACGACATAGTAAAAATTTGAAGGAGGAAGGAAAACACGAAAGTAAGAAAGAAGTTGTTCCAATTAGGGATGATGTTAAATAGCAGCTTCCTAAGCCTTTGAAGGTGGTGGCTGGATGATCAGCAATGCCAGAGCTCTCGGACCGGCTTCAGTCACTGCTTGCTGGATGGATGTAGTCCATCTGTTGGTCGCCAGAGCCTCGTTTGTCTAGGCGGGGTGCACCACGCGCAGGAGAGGTTGGCTTGGGGAACTGAGTAAGTATACGTTCGCCCCTTACACCCCACCCTCATGCACCGCTACAAAAGATAGGATCTCCTGTAGTGGTCGCATCAGGGGTGTTATTCAATCATGTGTATAGTACTTAATACGTGTATAAGATGAAACCAATCCTTTCGATCAGCCTTTTTCAATCAATGTCATCAGTGTGTTTACGATTACGCATTGTAAACGTGTAAGTGATTTGGTTAAAGTCTAGAGTTAGTGGTTGTTTCTTCTATATTACTAATAGAGGTTAGATATGATAACTTGCTGAGCCAGTATCAAGCCACTTGTTTGCTTGAAGTCCGGGGGCCCGGGGCGGTTGCTTGTTTAAGGGGTTTCGGGTTTCGCGCGCTAGTGGTACGCGTACAATGAACCGTCTGTTAACGACCCATTAACATTTTTGAGACCTCATAAGTTATGTTTTTTATATATTTTGATAATAGGGCTTTACGATTAAATAAAATTATAAATGATTAGTTGCAATCGTTTTAATTTTTTACACACTCAAAAATTTAATACTCAGCTTTGGTATCATGTGCCACAAAACTGTGTTTATTTTAAAATATGGAGCGGTGACATTTTACTTTATTGATCTAATGTTAATGATGTACCAAATAAAACAAACATAAAACAAAATTACATAGAGCTAAAAGTTATAGACCGTCGAGTAGTACACCTGAGCTCACGAAAGATGGGCACGCCGCGATTGCGGCGGTAAGTCCCCTCTTTGAGGAGTGGCTTGAGAGGCGGCATGGCGTCCTCACCTTCCGCCTGACACAGGTCCTCACCGGACATGGCTGTTTCGGGAGGTTCCTGTTTCGGATAGGGCGGGAGGAAACGCCCGGTGTTTCCATTGCGAAGATCGCCCAGAGGACACGGTGGAGCATACGGTGGAGGTCTGCCCAGCTTGGGCGGAGCAACGCCGTGTCCTCGTGGAGGTGATCGGCGGCGGCGATCTCTCGCGTCCGACCCTGGTCCAGGCCATGGTACGGAGCGAGAGGGCATGGCTGGCAGTCGCCTCCTTCAGCGAAGCAGTTATGCTCGCAAAGAGGGAGGCGGCGCACGTGAGGGAGATGCAGTACATGCGCCCTCACAGCCGTGGCCTTCGCAGGAGACGCCCTGGGCGTCGGGAATCCCAGGCTGATTCCCGGCCACCGTAGGCACGGGCTTGCGGACGGCGAGTAATGGGTAGCTCGTTGTCCGGTAAGGACCAAGCCCGGGTCGCCTCAAAGAGATGTCAGCAGCAACAGATGGGGCCCGCAAGGGCCGATGCCTGCCAGGGGTGCGGGTTGTTCGAAAGAGATACCGCCGCCCCTGGCACACAGGCAACTGAGGGAACACGGGTGGGTTTTAGTCAGTAAAAGTCTGACACGCCCTCCCACTCCACCCAGAGCGGGAGAAGTTATTTGATGATTTCCCACCCAGAAAAAAAAAAAAAAAAAAGCTCACGAAAGACAACACGAGGTCCGGTTCTCCGGACAACATGTCCGAGATGCGGGCGGAGGTCACCCGCTTGGCAGCCGCCACGGAGCTTCTTCGAAAGGAGAACGAGGAGCTCCGAGCGGATCTGGCAGCGCTCCGAGGATCTGGCCCCAGGACGGTGCCAAAGGGGGGAGCACGGCAGGTGCAAGTTGAGTCCGTGGCTGCGGAGGACCGGGTGCTGACTCTGGTGCGGCAGGAGCTTGCTGCCTTCCAGAGTCGGTTTTCCAACCTGGAGGCCATAGTCCTGCGCCCCCCGCTAGCAGCGAGTCGGCCGGCCTCGGGCCAGCAGCAGAGGGGGTCCACTTATGCCGCAACCACCGCTGCCACGGCCAAATCGGCACCGCAGCCGGGACGGACTCCGGCGAAACCGGTGCCGACTAAGACTAAGAAGGGTGGTGTGGCTATGCAGGCGGCGACGGCCCCAGCTGTGGTGGTGCCAGGATGGACTGCCCCGCCTCCCAAATCTCCTCTAGCCGACGCCGAATGGCAAGTGGCCGGGGAGAAGAGGAAGGCGGGCAAGGCTGCGAGGGCGGCCAAAAGGAGGGAGAGGCGGCAGCGAGCCAAGAAGCGGAGCGCCGCGGCTAGGCTACGCGCCCGAAGTCCGCAGCTGTAGTGATCACGCTACAGCCGGAAGCGGCAAAGAAGGACGTGTCCTACCGCGACGTGATCGCGAAGGCGAAGGCGGCGGTGAACCTGGCGGACCTAGGCGTTGCCGGTGGCCTCCGCATGAGGGTCACCGCGACTGGGGCCCGCATGCTGGAGGTCCCTGGTGCGGCTAGTGGCCCGACCGCAGACGCTCTGGCCGAAAGGCTAAGGGCGTCCATAAGTGCGGACGAGGCCAGAGTGTCCAGGCCCACCAAGTGCGCTGACATGCGCATCTTGGGCCTGGACGACTCTGTGACGGAGGGAGAGGTGGTGGCTGCCGTCGTCAGGACTGGGGGTTGCTCTGCCGAACAGGTGAGAGCGGGCACCATCCATCCTGACAACACGGGCATGCAAACCGTTACGTTGAGCTGCCCCGTGTCGGCGGCCCGAAAAATCACCGAGGAGGGCCGAAGGCTCCTGGTGGGCTGGGTATCCGCGCAGGTCAAGCTGCTGGAACCCAAACCTCTGAGGTGCTTCCGCTGCCAGGTGGGTCACCACGTGGGAGTGCAATGCACCTCGGAGGTGGACCGAAGCGGTCACTGCTTCCGCTGCGGTCAGCCCGGTCACAAGGCCGGCTCGTGTAATGCCACGCCGCACTGCTATGTGTGTGCGGCAGCTGGCAAGCCGGCCGAACACCGGGCTGGGAGCAAGGCCTGCGCCCCACCCGCCAAAACTGGGGGCCGAGGCAGGGGTAAGCCCTCCGCCACCTCCGTCACCACCGTAGCCGCCGCCACTGCCGCCGCCGCTGCCGCCTCCACCGTCGTAGTCGCCGCCGTTACCACCGCGGCAGGGCCCTCTCAAGGGGCTCCGGAGGGGGCTGAAATGGAATGCCATGGGGCCGTTATCCCCATTTCGCCTCCTCCAGGCGAACATCAACCACTGCGCCACCGCTCAGGATCTGTTGCTCCAGAGCATGGCGCAGTGGTCGATTAACATCGCCGTGGTCGCTGAGCCGTACTTTGTCCCGCCCAGGGATTACTGGGTGGAGGACCTGAGCGGCACAGTGACTCTAATTTCATCGGCCGCCGCCGGCACCCCGGCTCTCGAGGGTATCCAGAGAGGAAGGGGTTGCGTAGCAGCACGGTTCGGGGAGATTGCAGTGGTAGGGGTGTACTTCTCCCCGATCCGAACTCTCGCCGAGTTCCACAACTCCCTTGCGGAGTTGAGAGACGTCGTCGTCGGGTTTCGTTCCCTCCCCGTACTCGTCCTCGGGGAATTCAATGCCAAGAACTTGTCTTGGGGTTCCCGGTTAACGGATGTGCGGGGTAGGATGGTGGAGGACTGGGCTCTAGAGGTAGGCCTGGTCGTCCTAAACCGGGGTTCTGTCGCCACGTGTGTGCGGATGCGGGGTGAGTCAGTGGTGGACATTTCGTTCGCCAGCCCCGCTCTGTCGCCACGTGTCGTTGACGTTGGAGGGGGTGGAGACGTATTCCGACCACCGGTATATCCGGTTTGACGTCTCCGCCCAGGCCTCGAGCGCGCCGGTTCAACAGGCCTCGTGTGGTCCGCGGTGGGCGCTGAAGCGGCTGGACCGGGAGCTCCTCCTGGAAGCCTCGATCGTGCAGGCCTGGGTGTCACCACCGGACAGGCCTGCCGACATCAACGACGAGGCGGAGTGGTTCCGGGAGGCCATGTCCGAGGTATGCGACGTGGCAATGCCCCGGGTCCAGCCAGGACGTGCTTCACGCCAGGTGTACTGGTGGTCGCCGGAGCTCTGCGCGAGGCGTGCGTTGCTGCGCGGCATCGGTACACCAGGCACCGCAGGCTCCGTATCCGCCCTCCGGATATGGTAGCCATTCAGGCGGAGCTATACGAGGGGTACAGAGTGGCGAAGACCGCCCTCCGGGCGGAGATCCTGCGGGCCAGGTCACTGGCCCGCGAGGAGTCGCTGGAGACTCTGAACAGAGACCCGTGGGGACGCCCCTACAAAACGGTGCGGGAGAAAATCCGCCCGTGGGCTCCCCCGCTGACCCAGAGTCTCCGGCCTCAGCTCGTGCAGGATGTGGTGAGCGCTCTGTTTCCCTCGCGAGGGGAGCATACTCCCCCGCCCATGGCTCCGCCACCTGCGGTGCCTGACGCGGACCACACCGACGACGACGACGATGCTCCAGAGGTGACCGAGGTAGAATTGAGAGTGGCGGTACGTAGGCTGAATGCCAAGAATACCGCCCCAGGACCCGACGGCTTGCCTGGAAAAGCCTGGGTCCTGGCCTTGGAGGCTCTCGGGCCGCGACTAAGAGGGCTCCTAAGCGCATGCTTGGAGGAGGGCCAGTTCCCACGTCACTGGAAGACGGGGAAACTGGTCCTCATCAAGAAGCAGGGGCGCCCCGCGGACTCTCCGTCCGCTTACCGGCCCATCGTGCTGCTCGACGAGGTGGGCAAGCTCTTTGAAAGAGTCATTGCAGACCGCCTCGTCGGGCGGCTGGTGCGGGTGGGGCCGGATTTGGCGGAGAGCCAGTTCGGTTTCCCCAGGGGGCACTCCACGGTGGACGCCATCATTCGCGTGCGAGCACTCACGACGGGGGATGCTGTGGCCCGGGGTGGGGTCATCTTGGCGGTGTCTCTGGACATCGCCAATGCCTTCAACACCCTGCCCTGGAGTTGCATAAGGGAGGCAATCCGGTATCACCAGATGCCGACCTACCTCTGTCGTGTGGTCGAGGCCTACTTGACGGACAGGGCCATCATCTACCCCGGTCACCTAGGAGAGTGGAACCGGCGAGAGATGTCGTGCGGTATCCCACAGGGATCGGTCCTGGGGCCGCATCTGTGGGACATCGGATACGACTGGGTGCTGCGCGCCGAGCTCCCTAGTGGCGTCAGCGTAGTTTGCTACGCTGACGACACGCTGGTCCTGGCGCAAGGGAGGTCGTACCAGGCGGCGGCCGACTTAGGGACACACGCTGTTGCGACAATCGTAGATAGGATCCGGCAACTGGGACTCGAGGTGGCCTTGCACAAGTCCGAGGCCATGTGGTTTCATGGTCCTCGGAATGCGCTACTGACGGGTTCCCAGATAACGGTGGGAGGGGTTCACATCGGCGTCGAGTCGACGATGAAGTACCTAGGACTCGTCCTCGACAGCCGGTGGAACTTCGCGGAGCACTTCCGACGTTTGGCTCCCAGACTGGAGCGGGCCGGGGCTGCCTTGAAGCAGCTCCTGCCCAATCTAGGGGGGCCAAACGCTTCCTGCCGGAGGCTCTACGCGGGGGTCGTGCGGGCCATGGCCCTATACGGGGCGCCGGTGTGGGCGCCTGCATTGAGGCGCCAACCAGCACGCCGGTTGAAGGCGGCCCATAGGGTCATGGCCATCCGGATGATCCGGGGATACCGCACGATCTCCGGTGAGGCGGCGGGCCTCCTTGCCCGATTACCGCCATGGGATCTGGAGGCAAACGTCCTCGCGCTCACTTGGGAGTGGCGCGAGGAGGCCAATCGCCGGGGCGTAACTCCGCTGCCGCGGGAAATCGCGGCACGGCGGACAGAGCTCCGGCAGGATCTCATGGCGACGTGGGAAGTGCGATTGTCGCAACCCAGTGCTGGGCACGCCACGATTGCGGCGGTAAGTCCCCTCTTTGAGGCGTGGCTTGAGAGGCGGCATGGCATCCTCACCTTCTGCCTGACACAGGTCCTCACCGGACATGGCTGTTTCGGGAGGTTCCTGTTTCGGATAGGGCGAGAGGAAACTCCCGGGTGTTTCCATTGCGAAGATCGCCCAGAGGACACGGTGGAGCATACGGTGTAGGTCTGCCCAGCTTGGGCGGAGCAACGCCGTGTCCTCGTGGAGGTGATCGGCGGCGGCGATCTCTCGCGTCCGACCCTGGTCCAGACCATGGTACGGAGCGAGAGGGCATGGCTGGCAGTCGCCTGCTTCAGCGAAGCAGTTATGCTCGCAAAGAGGGAGGCGGCGCACGTGAGGGAGATGCAGTACATGCGCCCTCACAGCCGTGGCCTTCGCAGGAGACGCCCTGGGCGTCGGGAATCCCAGGCTGATTCCCGGCCACCATAGGCACGGGCTTGCGGACGGCGAGTAATGGGTAGCTCGCTGTCCGGTAAGGACCAAGCCCGGGTCGCCTCAAAGAGATGTCAGCAGCAACAGATGGGGCCCGCAAGGGCCGATGCCTGCCAGGGGTGCGGGTTGTTCGAAAGAGATACCGCCGCCCCTGGCACACAGGCAACTGAGGGAACATGGATGGGTTTTAGTCAGTATAAGTCTGACACGCCCTCCCGCTCCACCCAGAGCGGGAGAAGTTATTTGATGATTTCCCAACCAGAAAAAAAAAAAAAGACAACACGAGGGCACGAAACTTTGGAAGCGAACTAACTTCTAACAATCTAGTAAACGAAAACAAGCGCCGCCTACGGCAAAATACGTATCAATTATATGAGAAAAGGATAGAAGATGCGTTGAAACGAGTAAATGTAAAGGTTAGAACGGAATAGACATAATATCCTACATGTACCCGTTCGACACTTTAGTGTCCGCAAAACAAGCGACGGCCTTTTCTCCATGGACACCGGCTAGTCTAGTTTTAGGTATACTTCAGGATGATCTAGAGGGCTTGAACTCGTGGCAATCGCTTCTAAAGTGATTGGTATTTCCACAACGATTTTTTACGTGATTGTTGCTTTTCTGTTTTATGACAGTCCCTTAATTTTTTAGTTCAGCATTTTTTATACGTATGAATATACAGATGCTGACTGATGAGTTTTAATAAGAAGTTGTTCTTAGTAATTTATTACAATCTAGCCCAATATACTACTAATCAATACAACTCTTACTTAATATTTTACGTGGTGGATTACGTTTTAACTAAGAATAATTTCATTTTGGACTTTTACACAATTCCGTAGCACTTTCTTAGAGTCTGATAATTAATAAAAACACGTTATTCATGTGTTACATGTGTAACACATCACTGTTACTATTATTCACTATTTATACGTCACTTCTAATGTACAAGCTATTTGATATACAGGCAGCTAACTTCATGTTGAAGCAACTTTTAAACGATGCTGTCTGTATTCACAGCATTTTTGTGCTCGGGTTGAATAGCCAATTCTTTGCTTTTCTTTAAAGTAGGTGGTTAAAAATGAATACTGCCGGTTTGTAAATTTTATCCTGTATACCAATTAGCTTGTTTAAACTATGGTGCATTTACAGCACCCCTGAAAACTTTATTTTGAAATCGTTGAATTATTTTAACGTTGCTTTATTTGGTACTGCCCCAAAGTTAGATGCATCGGAACGCCGAACGCGCTCACTGCGTTTGGTGTAGATGGTTAAATGAAACTCACACTAGGGCTTCTGATCACTGATACTACCTCTGTCGGGCACGATGCCTGGTGAGACAGCGTGCTTTTTAGCCAGACCACCAACCTACATCCAAATTGGCATAAGAATATGCCTGTATACTACCTATAATTTCATTATGTACTGATAGGCAGGATTTCCTTCCGAATATCCAATACATACTTTTATAACGTGTTTCAAATTTCTGTCTTTTCTTTTTTACGAGAGATTTCCAACGCAGTTCGGCGTCAAGAGTTTATGCCAGATATTTGGCTTGGCTGTATTAGCTAGCTAAGCTAAAGAAAGAATAATTGATATTCTTAATGGTTTAACGAATAGAGGATAATTAATAAATGTTGATTTAGATTCATGCGTTAATTTTGTTTGGCATAGTACGAAGTTTATGTCAATATCACTGGTTCGTAAATTATGGAATATTGTGAGACGTTACATGGACTCTTTTCAATGGAATATCGCGCAGATTCAAAAAAGGACATTCTCGCTGCATCATAGCTTCGTTAAATCTATGCTAAAATTTAAATACCTGTACGATTATTAAGAGAAAGGACGTAAATCGAACATTATTGGTTTTTAAAGGTAAAAAGTTTTACATACATTCATATATCTTAATCTTAGTGTAATATTTGGTTTTTCTAGGTTTGATAATTTTTAATACATAAACGAATTACTCAAATTCATTACGTGCTTTCAGGCCAGTGTGCCTAGGTAAATATTGTGTGGAATTAACTTTAATATCTATTTTATAATTGCACTCACAGAAGTGAATACGTCAAATACACTCATTATAAATATTAAACAGATTTTCAGGATCCTTCTATTTAACATTTCTGTAATTGGAAAAATGTACACAACGGAGTATAATAAGGAGATGAATGACAAAGATAATTAAATTTCATAGACATAGAATAGTTGCTTAAAATTACACACACGTCAAATTTTTTATCACATCGAGGCAGCCTTGGACTGTTACCTACTATCTACTGGTGTCCACATCAGATCTTTGGCATAATACAACACTTCACGATATAACTTAGGCGATTATCAACATTTTGTCAGTTCGAGGCAGCCTAGACACCGTACAGTTACGCCATAATAAAGACACTAGTTTCACGTAATGTATATGCTTAAATTTACGACGGGCTACGTTTAATATCACGATTAATTGAATACTTAATTTACAAAATTACAATTCTTTCATAAAGCAAAGAGATGTACAATAAACACCAAATATTAAACAAAAGTTAAAATCAATTTACTTCCTACTTATAGACAGACATTTTGTGGGTGACATTCAAGTGAAGGGTCGAATTGAAATACAGATATTAAAATTCTGAAATCTGAACTCGGGTAAATTCAAACAGCTTATTTAATAAGGTACCTTGCACTGAGTAGTCATTTAAAAACTATCATATCGTGTCGAATGGTGGGATATATTCAACGTATCATATCCAGTAAAATCTGTACAATTACTTCAAAGACATCTTGCTTAGGAATAAAACACCAATAATTACATAAAATGGTTTGGTCTCGATACGGCCATGAAGGCACAGAGTATGTGTTTACTTCAGTTGTGGCAATATTTGCAGATAAACTTACGACGATTCAAACATTGAATGCTTTCGTTTGCCCTGCTATATTGTAACCGTTTACCATTTATATCCCTGATGTTTCAATTTTTTTTATTATTATTTGAAATTAAACCAAAATGTCTTCTGATATTAAAACTAGCGATTAATTATAATTAAATGATAGCTTACTTTTACTTATCTGATGTAAATATTGAATTCGTTAATAATGTACAGAACACGGAGTAATGAAAGAAGGTGCAGAACTCATTTTCAAAAAGGATTTTGTTTCCCCTGTATTTGTATGAAGCATATTAGACAGACATTAATTACATAGAGATTGTAATGATTAATTTTATTTTATCACAATTTTATTTCAGTGTAACTACCAACCGTTATGATTAAATACGAGGAACACTGATATAATTTTAATATTGAATCAATTTAAGTAGCTAGGCTAATCAATGTTTATTGGAATATTTTAATTTGTATTTACCCGTAAGAAGAACTCGCGTTGAAATATCTTTAAAAAAATTTACTTATTTAGTATCCTTTTCATTCATTTCATTCCCTAGTGCTGGGAAGCAGAAGTGTCACAACAAACTCCCCAGCAGCATAGCTGTCTAATCGGTTAGCTATCATTTATGTATAGCCAAGTGTTAGTGATTTTTTTAAATTGTAGTGGTGGGAATACTCTTATTGTGCAGGTAGTATTTTATTTTATAAATCAAAATCAAAAGTTATTCAAACTAGGCTGAGAGTCAGTCCAGTCCCCCAAAACGCCCGCCCTTCGCAGACGTACATACATAAAATTACGCTTTAAAGTTGCGTTTAAAGTTGGCCAATATATATCGCTTTAGTTTATCTAAAATAATATTAAGCTATATTACTTACTTACTTAGTTTACGGTATAAGACGTTTATAATTCTCAAAAGATTTACAAAATCACTTCTAGAGAAAATACAATATATCTAGGTATGAATACACTAAACAGATTGAGGTAGTGGGTTGGTACTATGACAAATTATATTAAAATATATTATGATTAAAAACTAGAAGTACTAGATTAATAGTGTGTCTTCCGCTTAAGTTGCTTTTAACAAGTCATTTAAACCATTGACGTTCTCTTCGCAATGGAAAGTTGCTAATGTGGTCGCCAATTTATGAAAGGAGAAGTCGACGATTCTTCGAACTATCGTCCCATTTCGCTTCTTTCCGTTATTTGCGAAGCTGTTTGAAGCGCTTGTTTGTCCCATATAGACTTCGCACATAAGAGTGCAGTGTGCTCCCCAACAGCACGGTTTTACCACTAATTTGGTACATTACGGTACTGACATTAGCAAATCTCCGGACTCACACAGGTTGAGTCCATCTATACAGATTTCAGCAGTGCCTTTGACAAGGTTAACCAAAAGGTACTTATCAGAAAGCTAACGAACAGTTTGGCATATCCGGCCAACTAGTCATGTGGTTTGTCTCATACCTATTTGAGCGGAAACAGAAAGTGGTTGTTAGGGATTATGAGTCACCGTTTTATCTTTCCACTTCCGGGGTACCACAGGGATATCACCTGGGACCGACTTTCTTTTTAATATTCGTCAATGAAATTATTTATTCAATACGGCACTGCAAATGTTCCATGTTTGCAGATGACTTGTAAGTTGTACAGGGAAATTAAAACAGACTTTGACATTGTTCTTCTTCAGGAAGACTTCGATGCGGTGCATGAATGGTGTCAACTTAATATGATGACTCTCAATGCAAGTAAATGTTATCACATGACATTTATGCGAAACAAACAAGTACGATCATCGTCTTATACGTTGGAAGGAGTTCCTCTGCTTAAAGTTGATACCATCCGTGATTTGGGTATACAACTCAACAGAAAGCTAACATTCATCAATCATATTGACGCGGTTGTTGCCAAAGCGTCAAAAATTTCGGGGTTTCTGAAGAGAACTTGATCGGAGTTTCGGTCCATATCAACACTAAAAGAACTTTACTACACCCTCGTTAGAAGCATACTGGACTACGCATCTCCAGTTTGGAATCCCACATATCGTGTCCATATTAACAGGATTGAACGCATACAGAAGGCCTTCACCAGGCATTTACGCTTTAGATGCCCTAGTTGCCCTCATGACGCTAATTATTCCCAAAGGCTCAATCAAATCCATATGTCACCACTTGAGGAACGTAGGACCATTTCAGATCATCCATAACCTGGCCGATGTGCCTGTGTTATTATCAGAAATTAATATAACTGTACCTAGGCGTACCGTAACTAGATCTTTACGCAAATAAATCAATACCTCTACACCGGCCTCATAAAGACCCAACCTTGAATTCCCTTGAATCGATTAATGGCTAATAATACAATAGATATATCTGTAACAATATTGGTGTGTTTAAAGACACATTTTCCCAATTTCGGAGAAAACTTAAAACTACACTAAACTTTTTATTTTTACAATTTTTTTTTGTTTTTGCCACATTATACATGCCTGCCACTACAAAAAGTTTGGAATGTTCTCTGTGCACTCGTTATCCCGTTCTACCATTTTGAATATATATTTTGCTGTTTATTTTTCATTTTAATCGTAATGTTTTAATTTTGATTTTAGTAATAATTTTAATTTTTTATTCTTATTTCGATTATGATTTTGTTTTTTCCTTTGTTTCAAATTAAGTTCTCTATCGTCACCACGAGTAAAAAATCTTGTTAAAACGTATATTTAAGAAGCTATTTTTTAAGTGAGTGCTGTGTACGCCTGTAAGTAACAAATTCACCGTAACTAAAAGCAAGTGTTATTTTTATTATGTTAATGTTTCTAGAAAATAAGTCGTTGGTGTACCTTTTAAATAAATAAATATTAGGTAGTTACAATAAAATATGTCAACAAAACCAAGTGCGCGACGTCGTATGTTCGTCGTGCATCGGGTTAGTGAGCATGAGTGATAAGATATTTTTACTAAAGCCCGTGACACGGCAACAGCATTGCGAATAAAGTAAGTTGATAGTTTCTGTTATTGTTTGGGTTTGGTTATTGGTTTTTAACTAATTGTTGTTAAGCTAAGAACTACTAAAAATGTATTTGTTTATTTATGCACAAATATTATAAATTAAGTGTTGTTAAAATATTTATATTTTTGTTATTGAAAATGTAGATAGATATTTAAACGTAGATTATAATATAGTGCATGCATGTATGTATGTATATATGTATTTAGGTATATAATATTATGTATGTGTATATTGTGTTTATACGATAATGTGTATCAGGTATTTTTATATGTCACGCACGATATTAATGTACTACGTGTATAATATTCATATGATTAATTGTCTTATAAGTTTATTTTATTTATTTATTTATTTATTTATTTATTATGGCACTCCAACGACTAGTTCACATAAACATTACAGAAAGTTTAGTCATAACTGTACTACAGTGAACTTATTAGTTGTAGTGTGCACAGCACTTACATGGTTTGCCTAATTAAACCCAGTTAATGAAAGTGGCGAAAATAACAATAAAATTAAATTAATTAATAATTATAAAATCAAATAAGTTACTAATAAATATAAAATGACAATGATAAAATCAACTAAATTAGTAAGAAATTAACAATTATAAAATCAAGAAAATTAATAATAATACATGCAATGAAATGGCTGAATTTAACATTTTAAAAATTATAAAAATTAATTAGTTAGAAAGTTGAAATTGTAACAAAAAATACAGAAATAGACATGAATGACAGAATACAAACAAGAATCAACTATCAGCAATCTGCAAGTTGTCGTATAATATGATTGCGAAATTGAGTCAGGGTGTTGGAG
Organism: Polymixis lichenea; assembly: GCA_949091785.1. Taxonomy (NCBI): domain Eukaryota; kingdom Metazoa; phylum Arthropoda; class Insecta; order Lepidoptera; family Noctuidae; genus Polymixis; species Polymixis lichenea. The sequence continues at coordinate 56,377,264 of OX420931.1, read as the reverse complement.
AAGATGTCAATGCTATGGGTGCGAGAGTGACTTTCGTTATACGTCCTCATCAGACGGCTCAAAGGCGCTGATCGCCCAAGGTTGGTTCGAGCTGTAGGTAGAGAGAACACAGCTAGTTTGCGATCCGGCCTGGGTTGACTACTACGGGGAACAGTTACATTAATGTCTTCCAGAAGTTTTGGAACATGGATGAGTTCATTAATAATTTTGAAGAGCAGAATTTGATAAGTTAATTAAAAACAATATTAAGTACTTATTAATGAAAACTCCTTTAAAATGTGGGTTTTTCATAGTAACCAGAGATTTCACTTCTTTTATATCCTTAGGTAGTTCGTTGTAGTGTTGTTCTCCATCATATAGAATACTCTTTTTTCCATAATTCGTTCTATGGGATCTTAAACACAGGTTATTAGCCTGCCTTGTCATGCGGTTATGGTAATCTACCTTTTGTAAGGATTGTATATCTTTTGTAAGGATTTTTCTAATTAAAATGCATGTGGGTATTATATTTATAAATCTGGGTCAGATTGAATAATTTTGTATATTTATAATTTTTTATTGTGGGTGTAAGATAATAATATAGAAATTATGTTTTAATTATTCTATTTTGTGCAACTTGCAGTTCTTGCAAGTTTGATTTAGTTGCAGAACCCCATATTTCCACTAAATCATCTATTTGAGACTTGACCAACTGGTTAGAAATTGTGTAAAAATGTTGAAAATGTTTCGAAAATGTCTTGTTAGACATTGGCCTATGCCCTGCACCTGTTAGTGAGTTAGTTTTATTGCGAACATTTTCGATGTGCGGTTTCCAGGTAAGCTGGCTATCAAGAACGAGGCCTAAATATTTTTAATTATCAACTTTAGCTATTTTTTCACCGATACTAGTAAGAAAACTATAATTTTAAATTGTTTTATTCTTAGCAGATAAGTTATTGTATTTCGTTTTCGAGGCATTCATATTAAGTAAACTAACCAGATGTGTAAAAGATCTAGATCTGGCTGAGCATGGTTTATTACTGTTTGTAATGAGCGACCAGAAGAGAACAGGCTTGTATCGTCAGCATATAAAGTGATATCTCCCTTTAGCCAAATCTCTTAAATTATGTTGACGTAGATATGGAAACAGGGGTACCAAAATTGAAACCTGGGTAATGCCACCAGTAACTGTTTGAAGGCCATTTGCTGGCTATTAATTTTGATAACTTCAGATCTGTCTGCAAACTATGATATTAAAATCTCAAGTGCTTTGAAAGTTACACCAATGTCATTTAATTTTGATAGCAGTATGTCGCGTATATATACTAGAATTTTAATATATACTTCTGGCTCTTTTAAGAGTCTTATAGGATAAGACATAACTTGACTTTATGGTAGTTTTCTGAGTCTTGTAAAGTAAGGATCTGATGATATCAAAAGTAAGTGAAACCAATCTTCCATTTTGTTTTCTGGAAAATGTCCGGTAAAACCTCCACGATATTTCTTAATATCTTTGTTCTTACTTTCTTGGGTCACTTCCGCAAGCGTGGCCTATGGGAACTACTGCATTCTGTATTATAATAATGCCCATGAGTTATTATTCTGTGAATGGTAGTCCGCATATTATACAAAGAATACCATTTCATCACCATATTTTGAATTTTTCCTCATTTATTGCTAGCTAGACTACACTAGACACTGTCATCAAAATTATCCATAGTCTATATTGATAAAGAGATAGTTATGAGACACAATTAATTAATTTACTATGGTTGTATTATTATGGTTATTTATAAGTACCATTTGGCACCACTAGATGTCGTTACGTGTTTCAACATCACGTAATTAAGTTCTTCTTGAACACTTTTAAATTGATTATACCTCTTGATAGAGTGAAGCGATTGAGATGGGACAAAAACTGATAAATACCCCGAGTTATACACAATGTTTGAGGATGAAATTTAACCATATTGGTTTCGTACTTTTGACGGGATACCTGTTTAAATCACACATCTTAACAGATAAACAACAAAAATTTCGAAAATGATAGAAATGGCACTTGTTGCTTATCGTTTAACAACCCATTAATTATTATTTTTAAATATTTTGAATGTACAGAAAGTCTACAGATTTATTATATGTACGGATATATAAATAGATAGTGGGTTCGATCCCAAGCAGGTACTTTACTTTACGGTATATAACTTCATCATCAGCAATCATTGAAACTAGACCGTTTGTGACCAACTCATGCGCTGCACACTTCTACCCGAAGCGGGCAGCCCCCTATCAGTGGCCGGCGGGCCTTGCGAATCCTAAGCTGGCCGGTGGTCGAAATAACAGAGGCAACTCAGTTGTTGGGGAATCAGCATCTCAGATATAGACATCTCCAATTGCCACAAGTTATATTCAAGTACATCCGGAGACCAATGCGTACAGAAGTTTTAACTATAAAACGTCAGTTTTCCAGTGTCAAATGTGTTTACGATACTTCTTAAACACATTCTCCAGTGCGTTAGAGAACAACTTTGAATAACCCCTGGACGCGGGGTATATGTTCAGTTCGTGGTCCTGAGTTTGGACGGTCACTGTCGCGATTTCATAAAGACTTCTCAGCACTTAGATGTACGATCAGTAAACTTGGCGTCGCTCAGAGTCTCTAAAACCTCACCAGAAATAGAAATAGCAAGGCGGCAGGGCTGTTTTGCCATTGAAGAGTTTGTATTATTTTTGGTGGACGATCGTAGATCACAGCGTCTCGCACTAGTGAAGCTGCTGCCCGTCACTAGTCTGCGTCATTATGGTTTGTCAGAGCCTCGTCTGTTATACAGCAGGGTGCACCACGTGCAGGTGAGGTTGACTTGGGACACTGAGGTGGTAGGTGTGCCCCCTTACACCCCAGGGGAAATAATGAACGCCTAATTTGGCGCCGATAAAAACTTAAGTCGAATTCCTTTGGTAACCGAGTTGCAGGACTAACAAGTGAAACGGTAAAAACCTCAGGTAATTTTTCCATCAGTTGGTTGAATTCGAGGCTCCAAAGAGAGGAAACCGAACTTTCAACAACAGCAATAACAATAATACCTCCATTCCACGATAGAATACATGCGCCCATACTTTTTATAAAACGTCGACCATACCATAAGCCCTCGGAGTGCCAAAAGCGTGATCGTATTGCCCCCACAACGTGAGCTCCTAGCAATAGCATGACCCAGCAAGATACCAAGGCTGTTAAGCTTATGAAAGAGCACTGGCCCGAAGAAACAAAATACCCAGACAAAACGTAGACATGACCCGGAAAGTTGTTACCAGTAGGGACGGAAATTCAACTAATATGCATGGAATCACTGTCAAAAACTTACCCGAAACGCGAAAGGCACCTTCGCTGAAGTCGTGCAACAAAGCACTGAACAAACATCAGGGTCACACACCAGACTTAGCCAAACCCTGCTATAACCTAATATATGCCTTAACAAAACCGAAAAGTTTCAGTCAATTTTAATAAATGAGTGCAATTATTATACTCATTATCGATCTCGTGAATTGACTTACATTATGTATGCACTAAGAAAAACTGGACTGGAACCTTAGTTAACTGACTACCCCCAAAAGGAAGCGGCTGAGCTTATAATTTGACAGCGCAAGATTGATATTCTTCTCGCTGGAGCTCATGGTTTTTGCAAAACGAAAATGAAATTCCAGAACATCAATGCTTTTTGACAAACCAGCCAGCTAGCATGGAAATGGTGGAACATCGCTTTATTCCAGAATTAAAAAAAACAAACAATTTTGGGCGACAACTATAAGCGTCCTGAAAAACTTTTGGCTAAGTCTGGTGTTGGACTCTGACGTATGTTCTTTGCTTTGTTCCACGACGTCAGCGCAGGCATTTTTCATGTTTTGGATTAGTTAATGGTTGTGCTGTCAAGCGTATTGGCAAATTATCACCACCACTGTTAACAACTTTCCAGGTCGTGTCTACTTTGTGTCTAGGAATTTTAATTCTTCTGGCCAATATTCCCTGATAAACTTCACAACCTTTGTAATTTACTGGATGAGGCCCCATGCAAGTAACTCACATTGCGGGTGTAATACGATAGCACCTCCAGAATTTTGAGGTTTTAAGGCCCTGGTAAGCGATAATAGTTCTTATTGCAATCTATTACGGGTTAAAATCTGTTGTATTAAATTCGAATAACAAATGAGCAAGCGTATGTCGTAAAAATGCAAGAAAATCGTATAAAATTAGATATTAACTATTTAATCATAAATAATCCATCACTGGATGCAGTTTGGCATTTGAAATTTTATGGTATATTTTTAATTATGTTTATAACTGGTATTGAAGGGATAAACCGATTTTAAAGATAATTAAGAGGTGACTTTGATGATTTTTTTGCTGCATTAAAGTACGTTTTATTATGTTTTGAGTTCCATCACTGTATGCAAAAAGATTTGAATATATCATATATTTTTTTGCTTTCAAAATTATTTACACAGCTTTAAAAAACCACCTTTTTGAGATTTTTCCAGAAAGCCTTAAGGAACAGTACTCATTTTACTCAAGGTTACGGGCGTATGTAATCGTTCATCGAATGTTAGTATTTTTCCTATCGCTATTGTGGAATGATCGATTTAATCTACTTTACTGCCGCAAGCTCAACCTACTGACTGAAGATGTACATAAAGTATTTGACAGCTCAGGATCTGTTGCTCCAGAGCATGGCGCAGTGGTCGATTAACATCGCCGTGGTCGCTGAGCCGTACTTTGTCCCGCCCAGGGATCACTGGGTGGAGGACCTGAGCGGCTCAGTGACCCTAATTTCGTCAGCCGCCGCCGGTACCCCGGCTCTCGAGGGTGTCCAGAGGGGAAGGGGTTGCGTAGCAGCACGGTTCGGGGAGATTGCAGTGGTAGGGGTGTACTTCTCCCCGAGCCGCACTCTCGCCGAGTTCCACAACTCCCTTGTGGAGTTGAGAGACGTCGTCGTCGGGTTTCGTTCCCTCCCTGTACGCGTCCTCGGGGACTTCAATGACAAGAACTTGGCTTGGGGTTCCCGGTTGACGGATGTACGGGGTAGGATGGTGGAAGACTGGGCTCTAGAGGTGGGCCTGGTCATCCTAAACCGGGGTTCTGTCGCCACGTGTTTGCGGATGCGGGGTGAGTCGGTGGTGGACATTTCGTTCGCCAGCCCCGCTCTGTCACCGCGTGTCGTCGACTGGCGCGTCATGGAGGGGGTGGAGACGTATTCCGACCACCGGTATATCCGGTTTGACGTCTCCGCCCAGGCTTCGAGCGCGCCGGTCCAACAGACCCCGTGTGGTCCGCGGTGGGCGCTGAAGCAGCTGGACTGGGAGCTCCTCCTGGAAGCCTCGATCGTGCAGGCCTGGGTGTCACCACCGGACAGGCCTGCCGATATCAACGACGAGGCGGAGTGGTTCCGGGAGGCCATGTCCGAGGTATGCGACGTGGCAATGCCCCGGGTCCAGCCAGGACGTGCTTCACGCCAGGTGTACTGGTGGTCGCCGGAGCTCACAGCTCAGTGCGAGGCGTGCGTTGCTGCGCGGCACCGGTACACCAGGCACCGCAGGCTCCGTATCCGCCCTCCGGATACGGAAGCCATTCAGGCGGAGCTATACAAGGTGTACAAAGCGGCGAAGACCGCCCTCCGAGCGGAGATCCTGTGGGCCAGGTCACTGGCCCGCGAGGAGTCGCTGGAGACTGTGAACAGAGACCCGTGGGGACGCCCCTACAAAACGGTAAGGGAGAAAATCCGCCCGTGGGCTCCCCCGCTGATCCAGAGTCTCCGGCCTCAGCTCGTGCAGGACGTGGTGAGCGCTCTGTTTCCCTCGCGAGGGGAGCATGCTCCCCCCCGCCCATGGCTCCGCCACCTGCGGTGCCCGACGCGGACCACACCGACGACGACGACGATGCTCCAGAGGTGACCGAGGTAGAATTGAGAGTGGCGGTACGTAGGCTGAATGCCAAGAATACCGCCCCAGGACCCGACGGCTTGCCTGGAAAAGCCTGGGTCCTGGCCTTGGAGGCTTTCGGGCCTCGACTAAGAGGGCTCCTAAGCGCATGCTTGGAGGAGGGCCTGTTCCCACGTCACTGGAAGACGGGGAAACTGGTCCTCATCAAGCAGGGGCGCCCCGCGGATTCTCCGTCCGCTTACCGGCCCATCTTGCTGCTCGACGAGGTGGGCAAGCTCTTTGAAAGAGTCATTGCAAACCGCCTCGTCGGGCGGCTGGTGCGGGTGGGGCCGGATTTGGTGGAGAGCCAATTCGGTTTCCGCAGGGGGCGCTCCACGGTGGCCTCACGACAGGGGATGCTGTGGCCCGGGGTGGGGTCGTCTTAGCGGTGTCTCTGGACATCGCCAATGCCTTCAACACCCTGCCCTGGAGTTGCATAAGGGAGGCACTCCGGTATCACCGGATGCCGACCTACTTCTGTCGTGTGGTGGAGGGCTACTTGACGGACAGGGCCGTCATCTACCCCGGTCACCTAGGAGAGTGGAACCGGTGAGAGATGTCGTGTGGTGTCCCACAGGGATCGGTCCTGAGGCCGCATCTGTGGGACATCGGATACGACTGGGTGCTGCGCGCCGACCTCCCTAGTGGCGTCAGCGTAGTTTGCTACGCTGACGACACGCTGGTCCTGGCGCAAGGGAGGTCGTACCAGGCGGCGGCCGAAATAGTGACACACGGAGTTGCGACAATCGTCGATAGGATCTGACAACTGGGACTCGAGGTGGCCTTGCACAAGTCCGAGACCATGTGGTTTCATGGTCCTCGGAATGCGCCACTGACGGGTTCCCAGATAACGGTGGGAGGGGTTCACATCGGCGTCGAGTCGACGACCTAGGACTCGTCCTCGACAGCCGGTGGAACTTCGCGGAGCATTTCCGACGTTTGGCTCCCAGACTGGAGCGGGCCGGGGCTGCCTTGAAGCAGCTCCTGCCCAATCTAGGGGGGCCAAACGCCTCCTGCCGGAGGCTCTACGTGGGGGTCGTGCGGGCCATGAGCCATTTACGGGGCGCCGGTGTGGGCGCCTACATTGGGGCGCCAACCAGCACGCCGGTTGAAGGCGGCCCATAGGGTCATGGCCATCCGGATGATCCGGGGATACCGCACGATCTCTGGTGAGGCGGCGGGCCTCCTTGCCGGATTGCCGCCATGGGATCTGGAGGCAAAGGTCCTCGCGCACACTTGGGAGTGGTGCGAGGAGGCCAAGCGCCGGGGCGTAACTCCGCTGCCGCGGGAAATCGCGGCCTGGCGGACAGAGCTCCGGCAGGATCTCATGGCGACGTGGGAAATCCGATTGTCGCAACCCAGTGCTGGGCACGCCACGATTGCGGCGGTAAGTCCCCTCTTTGAGGAGTGGCTTGAGAGGCGGCATGGCGTCCTCACCTTCCGCCTGACACAGGTCCTCACCGGACATGGCTGTTTCGTTTCGGGAGGTTCCTGTTTCGGATAGGGCGGGAGGAAACGCCCGGGGGTTTCCATTGCGAAGATCGCCCAGAGGACACGGTGGACCATATGGTGGAGGTCTGCCCGGCTTGGGCGGAACACCGCCGTGTCCTCGTGGAGGGGATCGGCGGCGGCGATCTCTCGCGTCCGACCCTGGTCCAGGCCATGGTACGGAGCGAGAGTGTATGGCTAGCAGTCGCCTCCTTCAGCGAAGCTGTTATGCTCGCAAAGAGGGAGGCGGCGCACGTGAGGGAGATGCAGTACATGCCAGCACACCCTCACAGCCGTGGCATTCCCAGGAGACGCCCTGGGCGTCGGGAATCCCAGGCTGATTCCCGGCCACCGTAGGCACGGGCTTGCGGACGGCGAGTAATGGGTAGCTCGCTGTCCGGTAAGGACCAAGCCCGGGTCGACGGCGCGTTCTGTTCCACGCGCGCCTCAAAGAGATGTCAGCAGCAACAGATGGGGCCCGCAAGGGCCGATGTCTGCCAGGGGTGCGGGTTGTTCGAAAGAGATACTGCGGCCCCTAGCACACAGGCAACTGAGGGAATACGGGTGGGTTTTAGTCAGTAAAAGTCTGACACGCCCTCCCGCTCCACCCAGAGCGGGAGAAGTTATTTGATGATTTCCCACCCAAAAAAAAAAAAGTATTTGACAGTTTTATCAGTTAGTCCTGCAGCCAGTTTAACAATGAATTTAGAAGTGAGTTATTTCTCCGTGCCGAATTTGGTCTCGATTATTTCCCCTTAAAAATTGTTCTCCGCTGTCGCTATTGATTCGACCACCGGCCAGCTTAGGACTCTTAGGCCCGCCTGCTTCTACTTGAAGTATGTTAACGGCCATATATTGCTTCAGTTAATTTAAAATCACAGTTTAAACATGTATTATGAAAAATAAAGCTTTATTTATACAAACTTGTACGATTATAAAAATTATACTAGAATTTGAAATCTAGATATGGGAACAGGGGTACCAAAATTGAAACCTGGGTAATGCCACAAGTAACTGTTTGAGGGCCACTTTGCTGGCTATTAATTTTGACAACATGAGATCTGTCTGCAAGGTATGATATTAAAATCTCAAGTGCTTTGGCAGTTACACCTATGTCATTTAATTTTGATAGCAGTATGTCGCGTATATATACTATAATTTTAATAATTACTTCTGATTCTTTTAAGAGACTTATTAGGTAGGAGTTAACTTGACTTTCTGGTAGTTTTCTGAGACTTGTAAAGTGAGTATCTGACGATATTAAAAGTTGGTGTAACCAATTTTCCATATCTTTGTTGTTACTTTCTTGGTGCACCTCTGCAAGCGTGGCCTATGGGAACTACTGCATTCGGTATTATAATAATGCCCATGAGTTCCTATTCTGTGAATGGTAGTCGGCATATTATACTAAGAAGACCATTTCAAATAGATGACAGTTGTTTTCAGCCTTTAATGTCTCCACTGGTGGGACATAGGCCTCCTCTCGGTGAGATGCAAACAAACGGAAACGGAAGGCGGTGACAAAAAATTAAAATACATAATATCCAAAGTCACCGACTTCCGAAATTAAAGTTATTTTTCACTTTGTAGTGTTTTTTTGGAAGTCGGTTTTCAGTTTTTAGTGGTTCACATGTGCTTACCCCTTCACAGCGTACCGGCGTGATGGTATGTTATTAACTGGTGTGAACAATAGACAGACATGAGTAATCAGGAATCCCAGTCCATTTGCTATCATTTATTGAGGAGTTCCGTTGCCTATCTCCGAAGTTCTCCATCAGATCTTCACCAAATTGAAATGGAACCACTCCGAGAAAGTACTCTTCCAAAAACTACCCAATTGCTTCAAGTGTGCCCATAAAATTTGAAGAGTTCTCTCTATTTCTCCCGGATCCCATCATCAGATCCTGACTTGATGATCATGGGACCACCTGGGGGGAATACCCTTTCAAACAAACAGAAAAAATATCCAAAACGGTCAAGCCATCTTCGAGTAATCGGGGAACATACATAAAAAAAAAAGGTTCCGACGAATTGAGAACCTCCTCCTTTTGGAAGGCGGTTAAAAATGGGCTGCTGTCCACCACACGGGCCCAGTGCAGGTTGATGGTTGTCATGTCATGTCTTCGAATGTTTGGTTCTAGGAAATGCCGATTTCTTCACGACATTTTCCTTCACCGTTTCAAGAGGATTGGTAATGAAATAATTTCCATAATGTCATGTATCTTTTTGGGTTCGAACCTATACAACTCTACTGCTTATTGTATGAATTGATTCACAGGGTCATGTGGAGATGAATCATGAATTTGAAAATCATAAAGGCTCGTTCAGACTAGCGCGACGCGACGGTCGCGTCGTGACACTCGTAGAACAATTGCTATTAAAACTTAATGGAAATTGTTCTACAAGTGTCGCGTCGCGCTGTCGCGTCGCGGCTGTTTGAAGAAGCCTTAAATCTGAAAGCTCAAGTGCGTATTATTTGTAACTGGCGCGCTTATTATAATTACACCTTGAGTCTAACCTTTTTGTAAGGGCCGGGTGATCTGTAACTCAGAATCCTCCGATCTGAGACACTTGTCGTGCATTCTATTAACCAGTGCCTGTACTATGTTGCGATAAATAAATATTTATGATTACAGGTCAACAACATTCATTACGCTATTTAAGATGTTGTACAGACAAATCGAACATATTGTGAAGCAATGGACAAGCAATATTCTTCATAGTGATACAGATTTTGATATGTTAACGAAACAAATAGAAATGTAAGGATCTTAACAGCGGGCTTAGCACGAGCATCGATTTGTCGACGGAAGCATATACGAGTACATCACTACATAGTATAAAACAAAGTCGCTTTCTCTGTCCCTATATCCCTATGTATGCTTAAATCTTTAAAACTACGCAACGGATTTTGATGAGGGTTTTTTTTAATAGATAGAGTGATTCAAGAGGAAGGTTTATATGTATAATACATTGACATCCACGCGGGCGAAGCCGCTGGCAAAGGCTCGTATTAACTAAAAAAGAGATGATAGCTATGTTCTTCTATTAATTATCACAGTTATGCGTTCGAAACGAACCATGATTTTGTAGATAATCGTATATACATACTTTGTGGCCGTCGAGTAGAAAGTTTGTTGTCAGTATGATTTTGACAGTTTGGGAAGAAATATTCTTCTGAAGTAGTCTACTTATAAAAGGACCTAGACAAAGATCGTTAGAAACGAAAGACAAAATGACAGATTATAGTATATCTACGGTGCGATGTCAAAAATGGAGAAACGAAATGTGACTTTGTATAGAAAAGGCACTGTCTATTCTTCGTAGAAATAGAAAGCGTCATGCTAAGCCTACTGATGACATTCTGTAGTTTCTACCTACCCCCGTGGAAAGAAGGCGTGAGTTTATGTATGTATCATAAATAAGGCTACTGTTCTCGTTTATAATTATGTTATGAATCATTAAAAAAATGAGATTTATGTTATGCGAAATTATAATTAAATTGTTATAAAATGTATCTTTTGTATTTACTTTTTGTTCTATGTCTTCATTTACGTTGGTACTCTTAGACCCGAGTTCACCGACACATGGTTAAATTTAAAACAGTCGGTTAGACCATAACCGGCTGATTACCAATATTTTGCTGTTCACCACGCACTAACCATTGGTTAAGTCCTGTAATCGGATGATTAACTTAAACGAGGTGGCCAACTCAGTTTAACCGTTGGATTATGCTAACTGATTTGAAGTTTTGCATTTTGAATCACTTTTGGTTACAAAATAAAAATGAGTTATTATAGTTATTACGCTTTGAGTTACCTAGTCTTTGAAGAGGATAATGTGTTCGATGATTTTGATGATAATTTATAAATTTGCGCACTCCCCGTACATTCCAAACACGGCACAATAATTTCGAGGAATATGACGAGAAAGCATTTTGTATAAGATTTCGTACATACAAACGTAGTGAGTGCTCTGGAATTATTTGATTTATTTTAAAAGAAGTTTGAATAGCCAAGTACGTTTGCTGTGAGTGCCGAAAGCATTCAATTTGTTAGCCAGATGTTTCCGAATTCATTTTTTCGGCATTTGTCGTAGCGTCTTTCACAAAAGAATGGTAAACCATTCGATCTTTCCGTCATTTTCGACTCACTCATTCAGAAACGTTCGGTTATCTAACCGTTGCGTAGAATTGAATAGTGAACTCGAAAAAAACGCGGGTTGTTTAAACACCCACATATGTTTAATGCTAACAGGACGGTTACGTAATCAATGGTTATGTTGTAGTTGGTGAACTCGGGTCTTAATTAATTTTGTCGGTACACACAGCTCTATTAAGTGGCTACCGCTCCAAAAGACATGTGCGTTCAAATCTGTTGCAGGCCCAAGTTACTTTTTGTATTTTTTTAAATCATTTTATTCTAATTACTGTATTGTTTATGTGAATATTGTTAACATTTACAATAAATCGTTCAACGTCTAATTAAACCAGAGGATACAAGACCGCTTGCCGTGCATAAGATTGGAGGATCGAATCCTGGGCACGAAATGTGCTTTTTGTCATGCAATATTTTTTAATTTTTCTATTTTGTTTTAGTTATATTTATAAAGAATTAAAAAATTAAGGAAAATTAACATTTTCATAATTCTTTCATAATATTTGTTATTTCTATTATTTAATAAAACTTTAATCTTATTTTACAACAGAGATTTTACAATTTTATTTGATAATTTACAGATAACTTTTAATACATATTTTGCCAATGACACTAACGGGGGCCCTAGACAAGTGACATCCTTTTTTTTTGTTTTTGAGGGTGGGAAATCATCAAATGACTTCTCCCGCTCTGAGTGGAGCAGGAGGGCGTGTCAGACTTTTACTGACTAACTTCAGATTCTTGTGTGCCAGGGGCCACGGTATCTCTTTCGAACAACCCACACCCCTGGCAGGCATCGGCCCTTGCGGACCCCACCAGTTGTTGCTCTGACGGCGCGCGTGGAACACAACGCACCATCGACCCGGGTACATATATATATTTTTTGTTGAACGTGGAGAAATGCCTACTGCGTTACCACGGGGAGATAGCGCAGTTATGTGGGACAAGCGACATCCTTTTAACGCAAACGATAAAATAGGAAGCACTAGAAATATTTTAGATTGACACAAATAAACTAAATGTCACGTGATCTGTCATGTCGTCTCTGCATACAAACGTTTTAAGTGATCGTATACATCAAACGTTATAGTTATAACTTGAGGGTAGGGATTAATTTTATAAAGAAAACGTAAGTAAGTTAAATTAATGGATACCATCAAATTATATAGTCTATCGATTAGACAGAGAGCTAAAGATGAAGTGACTCGGACGATAGTCGATAACAATTTCATCGCAATTCAGAAGGCTCGCTACGCCAACGTTCGGTAATGCGATGGTTCGAATCCAAGTCGAAACAATAATCTGTTTTTGAAGTATTCTGTATATTATTCGAAACGAATTCAATGTTGTAGCAATGTAACATTTTAAATTTTGAGGGGTTAGCACATACTGACGCTGTGTACATAAATAATTAAAAGTACCTCCGTTTTTTATTTTTTGGTTTTTTTTTGTCTTGGTTTATTTATTGTTTCGAGCTGTAAAATGGGCACACCATAATATTTTATTTTATTTAATACTAGTACCTAATCTAATATTATTAAATTGAAAATTTGTTACTCAATCAGGCCGAAACGGTAGGACTGATTTAGATGAAATTTGCCAAGAAGAAAGTTAATAAACTGAATTAACACATTTGTAAACTTTTTATCCCGGTAGTACGTTCCCGTGGGATAGTTTTAGACAACCATGCGGGCGACGCCGCTGGCAAAAAGTAGATAGTTTGGAAAATTTACAGCTCAGCATGTATAATAGTACATTTGTTAATAACGAGATTCACGTTATTAGTTAAGGGGGCTATCACAATTTTTCTTGAATTTGAGCGTTTGACTCGAGATTTCATAAATTTCATTATTTTTCTTAAGAGTATTCCAAAAACATATTTCATTTTGTTTACATAAGTCAGTAAAAACCTTGTCTCGGCAAAGGATGTTACATAAAATTCTACTTTTGGGCATCTATTGATGCTTTGTTACATGGACCATAATAATAGTTTAGTAATTTATAAAAATGTCCATGGTAGGACTGTACCTTGTACTTTGGAATGCTCAATTTAATGTATTGTGTTTAATACAGTATTATACCAAAAATAATTCCGTAAAACAGAGAATTAATGATTTTTCGTCTGAGTTTATATTTTTATTTATGTATATTTAATCCAAATTCAAACAAAAACTATTTAATAACTAAGATTACAAAGTCATATTGCTTGAAAAAAAACAGTCTATTTTAAAGTAAAATAATATTTTGATACAATTGTTACATGCAATGCTATAAATCCATACTAAATATCAAAATGCGCGGTCCGGTTTTACTTGGCATCCGACGCATAGCGGTTTGCATTTGTGCGTAGAGTACTTCACTAGACACCCGCGCGATCGGCTACGACGCGCCGTTAAATTTACCTAAAACTGAGCACTTCGATTTCGTAATAGCCCTCTTCTCATCGAAGTACATACATTAAACACCTGTTTCCACCTCGTGCGCCGCGCCGATGAGCCGGCGGCGACGGCGCCGCGGCGCGCGAGCCGTGAGCCCGATGACTCAATAACTCAAAGACTCACAGTATGTCATCAGTTCATCACGCTCATAGGCGCAGTAAGGAAATGCACCTAATTGAATACAACAAAGTATTTTATTGTGAGCGCAGGCGACGTGAAGGTGAGAGTGGGATCGAGACAAAACGCGGTACATTTTTGTGTAGGTACTTGTATGTTTTTGTGTAACTAGGTATGCATTTCATTGCTTTATTCTATAGCATTTTTATACCTTGTGTTGTAGGGTAATGTAACATTTTATATACTCATTATTATAATTATTTTACTTTGTTACATACTTGTTTTGTCTAATTTGTAAAAAACCTGGCTTGATTTTCGTACGTCGTTTTCGGGTAACCACTGAAAATCAGCGCTGTGCTGTGGGTCCCATAGCACAGCATCATGCTGAGTGGAAGCCTTCTTGTCACAGTCACGGCGTGCAGCGGCCGACTATATAGTCGGCAACACGGAAATTTATACATCGGCATATAGAACATATATATGTTCTATACGCCGATGTATAAATATCCGTGTTGTTATCATGTTTTTTTTTTATGTTATGTAATTGTTTTTTATATGCACGTGTTTCTGTGACAAATAAATCCATTTTTCTTTCTTTCTTTCTCTTAAAGGTTTTCGTCTTCAAAGTTCAGTGAACGAATTTAAGTTATGCTCGTGAACGGGTGCTGCTTGTGGTGATTGGTCGTCTTGCTGACCATTATTTTGTTATTGTTGCTAATAATTACCTACCAAATAAACATATTTGTTTGTTTATTTATTTTACGTCGATGGTCCTAGGTTTTCATTTGTGAACATAATCCAGCGTTGCATATGTAAGCTATCACGCCATTTATACCAGAAGGCTTTTATTTTGGTAGTATTTGCTTTTTTACTTTGTTGTTTTAGCTTTGTTTACTTTTTATTTTTTGTGCTTGAGTTAGTCTTCATTTCATTTGTTGGTATATTGGCATGGCTAGCTGACATGACAAATTATTTAAGTTCTGTCTCGTAATGTTGATCACTTTGCCTGCCTATGTATAGAAACAAGTATATCTAACTAAACAGACAGCTGTGCTGCTGGGGAGTTTGTTGCGCCACTTCTTCTTCAAAGCTAAAGCACTAGGAAGTGGTGAAGGGCGGGCGTTTTGGGGGACTGTCTTATGTAATTTTGACATTCGAAAAGTGCTGATTCTCAGCACTTTTTTTAACAGCCTAATTTGAATTTGTTTTGATTTTGTAAAAATTCACTTTAGCTAAAGTAGAGGAATTTAAGTTGTGGAAATGGTTGAAAGAGTCTTTTTTAATTTACTGAGGATTGTTTAAAAGAACTACCATGCCCAGTAGTCAATAGATTAAAAAAGGTCGATACCGACTTTGCTCGCCTTAATCATGTGTGAGTTTTGTCTACAGATGGTTCTTCTAGCTGGAAAGTTCAACAAACGACGTACACTATTAACATTTATGATTTCTAAGTAAAGTATCATAATTATAGAGAAAATACTACAGAATATTTTTTTTTTGTTTTTCCTATAATATTTATTATCTTTATAACGATTGAAAAGTTTAAAAATGCACTTAATGAAAGACTTATTAGGTACCTTAGTATGTTCATGAAATATTGTAAAAATTTCGTTATACTGATTATATTTTTACCTAACTTATTAATGGCAAGCAATCAATATGGCAAGCCTATTTTTTATTAAGAATACATCATATTTTGTTATATAGCATCTAGTTTACTGACATACTTTAAATACAAGTATGCAGGTGCAAATAATTAAATAGAGTGCATCGAAAATACTTAACCTTACAATAGTAATATATAAAATACATAAAATATTATTATCAACCCATCTCTTCGCTTCTATACTAATCCCCTATAGGAGACACAAAAGTGCCATATTGTCCGAAGTCACACGAATGTAATACACGATTACACCAGTATTGAGAAACTTAGAACGAGCTGCCTTAATGACAGGTTTGAGATCGCCGAGATCAGTTCATGGATGGGGGACCGTTTTATTTACATACAGGGTTAAATTAAATTAGCTTGCAATACTTTCGGGTATGGGAGATGACATTGTAAAAAAATAATATTTTTCTTTATTCAAACTTTATTCAAAACTTTAAATTATTTTGTGGCATGTACACACAGCTCCATAATAAGATTCGATATTGTGCGAATTTATAATTTAATTTTTATAAAATGTATCTTATGTATTTACTTTTTATTCTGTCTGTCTTCATTTACGTAGGACCCTTAATTAATTATGTGGGTACACACAGCTCTATTAAGTGGTTACTGCTCCAGAAGACATGTGCGTTCAAATCAGTGTTAGGCCCAAGTTACTTTTTGTATTTTGCAAAAACAATCTACTTTAATTACTGTATTGTATAAGTGAATATGGTTAACATCTACAGCAAATCGTTTAACGTCTATTTAGACTGAAGGTTTCAAGACCGCTTGCCATGCATAAGATGGAAGATCGAATCTCGGGCACGAAATGTGCTTTTTGTCACTCACGCATTTTTTTTTAAATGTGAGTATTTTTCTATTTTGTTTTAGTAATAATTGTAAAGAAATAAAAAAAAACTTTAATAATCATTTCATAATATTTATTAATGCTATTATTCATCAAAACTTTCATCTTATTTTACTACAAAGATTTTACAATTTTATTTGATAATTTATTAAACATATTTTGCCAACTGACACAAACGGGTTCCTAGACAAGTGACTTCCTTTTAACGCAAACGATAAAATAGAAAGCGCTTGAAATATTTGAGATTGAACTAAATTAACGAAATGTCACGTGATCTGTCATGTCGTCCCTGCATACAAACGTTTTATGTGATCCTATACATCAAACGATGTAGTTATAACTTGAGGGTAGGGATTAATTACATAAAGAAACCGTTAGTAAGTTAAATTAATGGATACCCTCAAATAACATAGTCTATCGATTAAACAGAGACCTTCAAAGATGAAGTGACTCGAACGATAGTCGATAACAATTTCATCGCAATTCACATGGATGCGCTAGCTAGTTGCCAGCGAACTGCCGGTATGAGTATGCGTTCGTTGATACTATGGTTCGAATTCAAGACGAAACAATAAACTATTTTTGAAGTATTCTGTATATTATTCGAAACGAATTCAATGTTGTAGCAGTGTAACATTTTAAAACTTGAGGGGTTAGCACATACTGACGCTGTGTACATTAAGGCAAGTTAATGATGTTATATTATGGTTTTTGGAAAATCATACAAAATATCTTAGTTCCACGAAAGATTACAGAAACAGCTGAGCGATATACACGCGCCCGGCCGACGCGGTCCGCTGACCGATTACGGGCTTCCGCCATTGAATGACGATTTCAATTTTTTGTTTTGTTTCATTCGCTTTCAATATCGGTACCTAACAGGTGGGTAAAGTATTGCAGCTCAAAGAGCGTGTAAAGCCGTTGGTCACTCGCGTGCTCCTTGGCCGTGACCTCCCTGGCCGTGTTGGATTGCTGTCCCATCAGACTAAGACACATGAGCACTACTTTATCTCCTACCCCTGGATAGCAGTAATCAGCCACCTCCCTTAGACGGAGTTCTATTTTACAAAATGCAATGAAGTTCATATTTAAGTCCTAACATTAACTACTAAGGGTTTAAAATGTTTTGTACACACATATATAACTTTGGATATAAATAAGAGTTGAAATCGAAGTGCCGCCTAGCCTTGGGTAAAACTAACCTAAGGGAAGTACGAGTATTACAGAGAACCAGTACGAAGTATTTGGTAATCATTATAAATTATTTACATGTAAAATGAAGACGAAAATGCTTATCGCAGAAGTATTTAGCAGAGTGACATTACTCTACTATTCACAGCAACACTTGAAGCTCAAGAAGAAATAACATAATCAAACACGTTCCTTAACTAACACCTACCCCGAAAGCGCAGCATCTGTGGCCACACTGAAGGTACTGGAAGACGTTTGATTTGTTTTTGATTCAAAATGAATCATTCTCATATGTTTTTTTTTATATATCGAATGCAATAACCTCTAAAATATTAGCGGCATATTCATTAACGTTTACTATTTTAATTGATTATAAACTTATTAAGTCTTATGGAGTAACTGTATCGGTGATTATATACCGTGACATTTTAGTCGTCTTACAAAGATGGTCCACTCAATGTATCCGTCATAAAATACCTCTAGGTGCGATAAAAACATTGTTACCGTTAATTAAGATAATAGATACAAAGAAAAATAATTAATGCTTTAGAATTATGAAACACCCTCCCTGTTAATAATGTTTACGTATCAAACGGTAGAAGATATCTACCTACCTACCATTACATTCCATCACTAATTCCATCTCCATAACAGGGTGTTTCAAACTACGTCATGCGTCTTAGTGATATTTTCATGTTTTTGATTATGCAAATGTTCAATTATTTTTTTTTAGTTGGCATAGTAGTCATTGGGTACATGAAGTAGGCTGCCGTTGTAAGACGACTAAAATGTCACGGTGTATTTGTAGTATTTCAAAGACGTTGCTTAGTCCTTATACACAGTATTATGATCTATAATGTATGTTCTTATAGCTATGTTTGATTGCCGCTCCTACCGTGTGCCGCTCATGCGAATGGCGTTCTGCTCAGATTACGTAGAATCCGGTCCCAGGTTGTTATGGTCATCTGTCACCTACCTTTATCCGGTGGCTGATATTCTCGCAGTTCGATCTGAAATAGAAAAGTTTTGTTGATGTATATGTCCTTTGAGTTTTCAAAGAGTTCAACCAAAATGGAATGCTGGCTAATCAATATTTTAAATTCATGTATTCTGAGATAATAGATAGTTACTACAATTGTTACTATAACTGAATAACAGATTGTTTGGATATTAATTATTATCATCATCATCGTCATATCAGCCGAAAGACGTCCACTGCTGGACATAAGCCTCCTCCAAAAGGGGGGGATTTGCCATAATCGCCGCGCTTGGCAGGCGGGTTGGCGATCGCAGTATGGTGGTCAAATGCATAGAGAACGCTGCTGCCCATTCTCTAGTAAGTCCCTTAGTCGCCTTCTACGGCACCCACGGGAAGAAATGGGTTTGATTATTATGTCTTAAAGAAATGCAAAAAAAAAATATTTGAGGGGTACCCCCGAAGTTCAAATGTTCTTACGTTTTTTGCTATGTGACCTACACCCTAATTGAGTAACGAATGTTGAATCATAATCTGAATAATTTAAAAACAGATTGCTAATCCATTGCAACACTTCCAGTATCAACTATTTATTAGTGATTCTCATGAAAATCGTGTCACTTGGTTTAAACAGGTTGATCTTACTAATGTAGATTATTTTACATATTGTGAATGGGAGAACGCTGTAGGCCTCACAGACATAGATTTATAGACGATTTTCTATTCTTTATTTTCATTCCTCTAAGTACTTATTGACAGGTCTGCACTGTCTTCCTATACCTATTGTCACTATAATTTGAAAACATTGTAAAAGCCAATTATTTTTAAAAGAGTAACCGTGGAGTTTCTTGCCGGCTCTTCTCCATAGGAAGCGACAAATTGGAACCGTGCACCTAGATTCTGACGTTTCATAAGTGCCCATGCAGGTTTATGTGAAATAAAATATTTTGATTTTGATTTTTTGATTTTGACTGCTTCATACGAGAATATTCGAAAAATATGTCTGTTCAACAACGTAAATAACGCAATGAATATTAAAATGAAACAGATTATGATTGATCGTGAGTTACGCAGTTAGGGTGCAGGTCAGTTTACTTATTTATTTATTTATTTTCTCGCATACAAAAGGTACAAAGGCGGACTTAATGCCTTAGGCATGGCAGTTTCAGGATGCATGTTCATTAAAATATGATGCGCGATCGTCACAAAGATGGCTTTACAGAATTTTATTATTGACTAGTTTCTGCCCACGACTTCGTTAGCGTGGAAGTCGTAAGTCACCACAATTTATAAAACTTTCCTGTCTACTACGTTTGTAGTTTTGGTAATAGTACAGGAGTCCGATTGTAAAACAGCTTGTCCTGACGTCGACATCCCCCGAATCCTCTTATGGTTTCAATTTGCTAGAGAATACTGTCGTTGTTCGCGGTAGCTTGATCATTTTTGGACGTTAAAATGGCCCGTTCACACACCAAAGAAGTAAAAGTACACCAGACGATTCTGATCTTTATTGAAAATCATCAATACCAGCATCTAAGTCAATTATATACTTTTCTCAATTCTTTATTGCGTAGCATAATGTATAAAGATGTAGAGTAATAATTATACTATAGCAATTTTGGATCCTGTCGGGCACAGCATGAATCAAGTAGGAGAGAAGAAGAAGAACACTGTGTGTTTAAGGCCCTGGTAACTTTAAATATTGTCGTTATGAGCGATTATAGTTCTTATTGAAATCTGTTACGGGTTAAAATCTGTTGTATTAAATTCGAATAACAAATGAGCAAGCGTATGTCGTAAAAATGCAAATAAAATCGTATAAAATTAGATATTAACTATTTAATAATAAATAATCTATCAATGGATGCAGTTTGGCATTTGGAATTTTATGTTATATTTTTAGTTATGTTTATAACTGTTATTGAAGGGATACATCGATTTTAAAGATAATTAAGAGGTGACTTTGATGATTTTTTTGCTGCATTAAAGTATGTTTTATTATGTTTTGAGTTCCATCAATGTATGCAAAAAAGACGTGAATGTATCATATATTTTTTAGCTTTCAAAATTATTTACTGTTATAGAGATAAACAGCTTTAAAAACAATAGACAAAAATATAAAAAAAAGGTGAAAATTGTAGAATAAAATTTCAGATTTTTTAATATTTTTGTCTGTTGTTTTTGTACATTTTGTATTTTTTATTTTATCACAAAATTAAACGTGTTAGCAGCAGTGTGTGTTTTCACTTCAATTTTTTTATGCTACAAAATGGCGCCCGAACAGGGGCAATTAGCTTCATCTTTCTGACTCTTTGACTTTAAGATAAATGCTTTGAGTTTGAGTTTTGAGTTTTACAACAGATGTCGCTGACTACGCCATTTTTGTTCGTTGTTCTCGTTTTGCTTCTCTATGAACAACATTCTTGGATGACGAATCACGAATATTTTGGGAGTTCACTCACAAGTATTTTGGTCAGTTGATAAACAATTATTCGAATGTTTCGGCGAAGATGCAAACATGTTTGAAAAGTTATTATTGTTAAAGAGAATCTAAGGATGCTATACGTCAAAACTGGTGCGAAATATGTGCTGTGACTTAAGAGCATTCATTCCACGCGGGCTGGCAATAACGCATTTATAGTAATTTTTCATGATCATTTCATTAAATACAAACAAAAGTAAATTTTTTTGTTCAGTCAAGCACTAGATCGTTGGTATTTATAATTATTTTAAATATTTACTCTTTCATAAAAACATTTAATCGTACTTAGTAATGCAAATAGAAAATAATTGACGGTATGACGATTTTATAACCAAATACCAAAATAAATGTAAAAAAAATAGCATACAAACTTGAAAATACAAACGATCTAGTGCATGGTTGAAAAAAATGTTTACTTTTGTATTTAATGAAATAATCACGAAAAACCGCCATAAATGCGCCGTTGCCAGCCCGCGTGGGGAGAATGCACTTAAGCTCGGTTGCTATAAACAAAAACGAATCGTTTTGATTAGCAATGGTAGCATTATTTGTTGTTAAACTGGGAATATAAATAGATTCATTAGCTAATTTTATCTGTGATAGCTAATTCCATATAAAAGGGTCTACTATGCAAAGCTATGAGATCTTTGCTTCATAATTGGTAATATACAAGACTCTTAATTTTAACCAATAGCGGTCCGTAAGATGTAGGAATCGGCCAATAGCCAGTTTGTTTTATGAGTTGTGTGCATGGGCATTTACTTAAAAAAAGTGGTTATGAAACGGTTTTACTTTTGTACTCTTTAATAGTTTTACGAGCTTAGTCAGTCATAGTAATGGCATAGGTTGACGTCACTTCAAAATATAGTGTTCAATGATGTAAATAACTTGCTACGCCGCCTAACATCCACCAGATGGAGCGTCTCCCCAAGGCCTGCGAACAACTGGAATGGCACTCTGCTTTTCCGCTGACTTAGTGGATACAGCTCTAAATGAGACGTGCCGGATTATTAATGGCTACCTTAAACGGACCCCAGTACGAATGCTGTATCCACTGACTGGCATTGCGCCACCAGGCATGCGCAGGACCATAGCCAGCCGTATTGAAAGGGCGAAACTACAGACTGGCTCACGTCACCCAATGCACAACTACGTCTCAGTGCCCCAGAGGCTAAAGAGCCGAAAACGTTCTATAGGGTGCGTGGGTCCTAGCTGGCCAGTCCACCTAATACTGACACTTCCACAGCGACTTTTCCTCAGAGACTTTTTCTACTTTTTGTTTTGTGAGGCAAAGCTGACACCTTTTTAAGAAATTTACGCGTACGGAGGAGTATAAAATTTGGCACGGGTAAAATTTATCATCATCTCATCATCTGCCTAGCCTTTTACCAACTTTGTTGGGGTCGGCTTTCAGTCTTACCGGATGCAGCTGAGTACCAGTATTTTACATGGTGCGACTGCCTATCTGACCTCCACAACCCAGTTACTGGGTAACACGATACCCCTTGGTAAGACTGGTTGTCAGACTTTCGGGCTTCTGACGAACCGTAACGACCTCAAAGATCCACAAATGACAGCTGGGACCAACGGCTTAACGTGCTTTCCGAGGCACGGAGGGGTCTTGGTATGAAAAGATGGTCCCCCATCCACTGACCAACTGCGGCAAGCGCAGCTTAAACTGAACGGTTGACCCGTGTGGCTGTTATTACTTAGCTACTTTTATGAAATTTGTTTATCTTTATTTTCATAAAAAGCTTTATAAACAATTAAATATGTAGGGATTCTCCTTTTAGGCAAACAATGTCTGTCTTAGGAAACTCCAAGTCTTACTTAACTGACCTTACTTAACTGACCTAACTTAACTTAACTGTCTTACTTAATGAATCTTTATCAGTAAAATCCTTCCAATCTATCTTAGTGCTGTTATGAGTGCCCATTAAATTATATAATAAACTCCCCCATCAATTAAAAAAGAAGAGAAAAATAACATATACTTAAAAAAATACTGTAATTTTTTGATAAATAAAAGCTTCTACTCGATTACCGAATATCGAAGTAGACTTACAAAGTCGTAAGTATTGATGATCAACTATTAATTTAGTATCAATTATTAATTATTATTATTACATATCTCAATAGAAAACTTTTAATATTTTGTATTAAAGCTATTAGTTTATCTAAGTAAATATATATATTATATATAATTTTATATTATAGTAAAAAGTAAAGTAAAAGTAAAAAGTAAAATCGTTTATTTCAACATAAAAAATTACAGTATTGAGATATCGTTGGTCTCAAACTACGCACAGCCTGTATCTTGGGCACCATTATACATAAAAAAAACTACGCACAGCCTGTATCTTGGGCACCATTATACATAAAAAAACATTTTGGTTATTTTTAAATAAAAGTTGAAATTGGCGACAGTTAAACTGTAGTTAGCCTCTTCGAGACTGCAAAACCAAAAATTACAAAAATACAGAAATAAACTCAATAAAATCAAAAAATGTATGAAAACTATTATATTAACAATTCCAAAAATAAATAAGTAGTTTTGGTCTATAATGTATATAATTAACAAATACTTCCTCTCGTCTAACTCACTTATTTTGCTGTGTCTGACAGGGTCCATATGTACCAGCTATAAGTTTACCACCTGAGAATACATGTGGAATGCAATAAAAGTATTGACTATTGCGCGCAATCGTTACCTATATTCAAGAGACTCGTGAATGAGCATTACTTGTTGTTGTGATTTTGTTGTAGCTGTTATAATCTGTAGTCGTCATTTATTGTCTTTGTTTATATAGTAGTATGTATGTATATAATAGTATAGTGTATCTATATTTTTCCAATGACAACCCCATTTTTATGTCCACGCAATCACTGTCCATTCCAAGGTTGCCTGGAAGAGATCGCAGAAAGCGATAAGGCCGCCCATTATATGTTTTTAGTGTTAATTATTTTTTGTCAAGTATTTTCTGGTGTACAATAAAGCATATATAAATAAATAAATAAATATTGAGTATTGAGATTTTAGATCCTGGACACAAAATGGCGACGAATGGGATGAAACACGAATGGCACAAAATATGCAATTTAAAGAAAAGATCTTACCTCGCTTAGGATCACCCAGTAGTTACTGTTTTTGTTGACTTTTAGCCTGATCGCTGCGATGGATCCTGTGGCTA
Organism: Polymixis lichenea; assembly: GCA_949091785.1. Taxonomy (NCBI): domain Eukaryota; kingdom Metazoa; phylum Arthropoda; class Insecta; order Lepidoptera; family Noctuidae; genus Polymixis; species Polymixis lichenea. The sequence continues at coordinate 56,352,753 of OX420931.1, read as the reverse complement.
GATGGCCTTCAGCGAGCCCGAACTCATCGAAAGTGTTGACCGGTGTGAAACTTTTGTTACCTCTGGCTGGCAGCACTTCCACAGTGGTGTCGTAGAACTTGTCTTTAATGTGTTCTACATTCCCACTGCGGAATGTGTAGCTGAAACAAATAATTTCAAGAAAACTCAGCAACGGTTGTGAGTTGTAAGTTGGAAAATGCCAAACGTAAATCTCAGAGGATAGTTGACAAGTCATCATGGCAGTGAGGCACGTCACCATTATTGGCAGCAAGAGGAGGCTATTTCATTATGTTTCTTTGGCTAATTTAGTAGGAGTATGTACAGGCAAATTTCCCAATTGAAAACGAACTTGTAATAAAGTTGAAAATCTATCAAAGAAATTTGAGAGACTGGGGCCTTGGGGTGGCTTGCTGTCCTGGCACACGAAAATGTAAGTAACCATATTATTTCTAAAATGTTTGGTCTTTCGACATAAACATTGTTATGTCGGCTTATTAGTTGATTCGCACGAATTGATACGCCCGAATATATGCCCGGTAAATAAGATAATATTTAATAGTGTCGAATCTTTTAAATAATATGTTATTTTCTGTAGGTGACTCGCACGAAGGTAATTTATTTGTAGGCGAATCGACAATTCCAGAAATACGTATTAAGTAATTGGCACATTTTGAATTTTATGTGTCATAAAGTTATCAGAAAGGTCACTGCAAGTAAACTCAATAAAGTCATTGATATGCCCAAGATGCACAGCTTCAAACAAAAGTAACACTCGAAACTATCCCCAATTATATATGCGTCAGCGTTATAGTTTATGGGTTGAGCTGCATGATTACTGATAAATGCGTGCACTGAATGGACAAGTCCACTCAATCTGTGTGGTTCTTTTCTCAAAAGACCATTTCAGACACCTATCCACATGGTCTTCACATGATCTGACCAAGATTATGTCTGGGCTTTAAAGAGACTATGACCTCTGAGTTTGTTTCGGCCTTTCTTCTCAGAGTAGTCAGATAGGAAACGCCGACCTCATCTAGTTTAAAAAATATGATTGACGTGTAAAACAAACGAGTTTGTACAAACCTACTTACAGAAATAAAATAATTTATCATTTATCATTTATGATAAAACACATTTTTTTGCGAATTCAACCAAACGCCCATGACTTAAAGTGGTTTTTACAAAGCAATGTCCAAAAAGACCGACTGACGATACGATTTGACACCATTGCGCCCCATTCATGCGGACCTTTTTGTGACGCTGATTGTGTTACTTGGGTTTTTTTTTAATGCTATATCATTTTATTCATTGATATACTTACAAGTATATCAATGAATAGAATGATATAGCATAAAATTCAAAACGTGCTAATCGACTAATACGTATTTCTTGAGTTGTCAATTCGCCCACAAATAAATTTACTTTGTGCGAGTCGCCTATTGAAAAGAAGTAATTATTATCAGTATCAATTAGCTTATTTTGGGCGAATCGACAAATAAGCCGTTACATTACATACATAACATTTCATTGACCATCTAGTAATTACACTAAATTGTATGTAAAACAAAACTTTAGAAATAGGTACTCACTGAGCAAGAACGATTGGCTTTTCGAACCAAAACTCCACGGTGTTGCCTTTCCTCGGCTTCTCGCCCCAGAAGAACGACAGTCCATCATAAGCCGCTTTCAAAGGATGACCTGGGTGCACTGCAATATCGGTTCTAAGGTTCTGAAGAGGTGGGTTCGAAGTGTGTGGGTAGAATGTTGGGACAGCCCCAAATTGCGTGTCCTGAAAATAATGTTAAAACTAAAGTCACATAAATGAGTATACAAATATAACTGACGTTCTTATACAACATTATTTGTAGTATATGCGAAACCTGGTTATAGTTTGTTCAGAATAAGTAAGTGAATCGATTCCAATTATTTTTACACCATGTTATATTTTTTTCCCAAAAAAGTTTTGCAAGTGTGATGGAAAATGTTTTCACCAGTTAATTGCAATACAATCGCCGTACAATTAGGTACCTACTGCCTAATTATTATCAATGAGCACAATACGACGCTGGACGACGGCGACGGACGGCGCAGGGGGCCGCGTAGTGACCATGTTTGTGTAGACAAGCAGGTAACATAACAAGCTTGTAACTTTGTGATTTTTCATGACACAGTTTTGAAATTTTGTACATACATTCTTTACATAAAAATACTGGACACGTGTTTCGGGTTTCGCATATACTAAAACTAGGGTTGTATAAATTGCAAATGTATTCCATGGGAAGACATTTTCACACATAATGAAAATGCAAAGTCTAGGAATATTTAAAGATAATCTGCGTACCTAGATTTTATCTACTAACAATATTTTGTCATAGTAGATAGTCTGCCCGCTGTGGTACGGTACAAGAAAGCTTTAACTTACGTAAATATAAGCTATTTTAGCATCTCCTAAGCACATGGTGGCCTCTATCGTTAGCATATCAAAATAAAAAAAAATGAAAAAAAAACAAAAAAAACAAAATCAAATATTTAAAGCTTATTACTCGACCCACGCGAATTAACTCGCCCAAATCGGGCGAATGTTCATTCAATATTTTCTATAGGCGACTCGCATGAAGTTAATTTATTAATATTACAGGTGAAATGACAATTTCAGATATATTTTTTGGTAATTTGGCACGTTTTGAAAACGTTAAGGAAACAACAGAAAGGTTAAGAAAAAGGAGATACCTATACTAATTTTATTACACAAAATACAAAACGTGCCAATTGCCTAACACGTGTAAGTATGTGGAATTTTCGATTCGCCAACAAATTAATTAACTTCGTGCGAGTGGCCTAAATAAAATATTATAACATTTAAAAGTGAACTTTCGGCCGATTCGGGCGAGTTAATTCGTGTAAGGGCGGAATTTTTAATAGTCAGATAACTTTTATCTGACAAACCGACATATTTATTCCTTAGATGAAGGTTACCTGACGGTTGAAAAATCAGTCCTAAGTCAAATAGCCAAAATTACAAAAAAAAAATGTTTCAATTCCGTAGTTTTCAACTGCAGTTAATTTTTTCAACCCAAATCTTATTTTGACAGGTGTAACGACCAACCCGCATCCCTGGCAGGTGAATAAAAGGGTTAGTGCTGATTTCTCCCGTTCTTTCCACCCGAAAAGTAATAATATACTTACTTGTTAATCCCGTTTTAAAATAATCCTTAACACGTCACGCCTTGTAACCCCGGAGGGTTGGGCAGAGGTTAGCTTATTGCCATCAATCGGGCCAAATCCAGTCTCCGGGCTGCTACTGAGAAATTCCAGATAGAAAAACCTAATAAAACTTTGCACGACCTGGGTATCGAACACAGGACCTCAGGCTCAGCAGCCACGCATACGACCACTAGACGAAATCGAAGTGGGGAGGGGGCAAAAACGGAAGGAATCAGAACTAAGCCCACGTACTACGGACATAATGAAACCCGACCGACCCTTGCTCGTTGAAGCGCCAGCCCGCGCCGCAGCTGAGCCAGTACAGTTAAAAAAAAGAAAAAAAAAACGTAATGAAATCGCGCACTGGATCTTCAACGCATTGCTCAGCGTCGAAAATTGAAAATGAAACAGTAATAAACGCAGTTCAAATTTTTGACTCGCTGAGATGCACTCTGTTGGATTCTAGATGCTCAGTTCAACACCAAAAGTTGAAAATACAGTGCGCGAAAAACTCCCGCCACGATTTTATTAATTTCGTGTGAACTTAGAGGCTTTCTTCAAACAGACGAGTCGCGACACTTAAGTTTTCATAGAAATCGCTGTCGCATCACGCCTGTTTGTGTGAGCCTGAACACGAAAATTCAACTGTACCTACCTTGATCTTTTGTATCTTTCCCTTCAGTGATGAATAAAGCCCGATGTGTTGGAATAAAGATGACTTGTATTTCGGCCGAATCGCCTCCTTCGCCAGGGAACACTTTCTCTGAAACAACGGTAAAGGATAAATTATTATAAAATATAATATTATTTTATAAACTCAAGTCTTGAAAGAAATTGTTCATAATTAACTACTGAATCGATTTTTCAATATTTTCAATAAAAGTATTTTTTTCAATAAAAGTTTTTTTTTTCAAAATATATCGAGGGGTGAAAGGCTATTTGTTTGAAGCGACCTTTGGACGATATTGAGTTATATACAGTATTCAGTTAGTTATTGGGTATATAACTCAATATCGTCCAAAATGTCGCTTCAAACAAATAGCCTTTCAAACCCCTCGATATGTACCTATTGAGACAAGGCAAATTCTATCTTACGACAAGGCACTTAACTTAATTTTAAATGTATATAGTTATACTAGGATTACCACGATTTTTCTAAAGGTAAATTTAAAAAATATAGGTTTTACCGTCGTGTATCAAGACGAAAGTCTTTGACAACTGCGTGTTGCCAGTGAAGACAATTATGTAACCGAAACGTGGTCGCCCACAATGGGCCTCATAAGAAGGCTTAAAATCACACAAAGTGCAATGGAGAGGGCTATGCTTGGAGTTTCCCTGCGGGATCGTATCAGGAATGCAGAGATCTGCAGGGGAACCACGGTAACCGACATAGCTCGAAGAATTGCCAAACTTATGTGGCAGTGGGCATGGCACATTGCTCGCAGAACAGATGGCCGATGGGGCCGAAAGGTTCTGGAGTGGTGACCCCGCACCGGAAGACGTAAAGTTGGAATGCCTCCCACAAGGCGGACCGGTGACCTTGTGAGGGCCGCAGGCATCCGCTGGATGCGGGATGCACAGAACCGGACGAAGTGGAGGAGCTTGGAGGAGGCCTTTGTCCAGCAGTGGACGTCTTTCGGCTGAAATGATGATGATGATGAGGTAGTGGTCATTGTATTATGCTTTGAACTCAATACTCTAATCACGGTGAATGAGATCATTATGTTACCTACACGTTGTCATAATTATTTGCCTAGTTTTATCCCAACTATGTTGGGTTCAGCTTCCAGTCTAACCTGATGCAGCTGAATACCAGTATTTTACATGGAGCGACTGCGTATCTGACCTCCACAACCCATTTACTGGGTAATACGATACCCTTTGGTAAGACTGGTTGTCAGACTTTCGGGCTTGTGACGAACCGTAATGACTGTCAAAGATCTAAGATTGACAGCCGGCACCAACGGCTTAACGTGCTTTCCGAGGCATGGAGGGGTTTTGGAATGTAAACATGGTCACCCATCCACGAACCAACCTCGGCAAGTGTAGCCTTAACCTGAGCGATCGACCCGTGCAGCTGCTATTACTTAGCCCCAAGCCCTGCTATACGTTGTATATTATTTAAAAATACTTACCGCAGTCTTAAGAATGGTACACGTTCGGTCAGCCAGGTAACTCTCAAGAAGCCAGTCGATGGGCATGTTGTTGTAGAACAGTTGCACGTAGGTGACAAAGTGTATCAAGTCCGCTGACCGGAACAGCTTGCCAATGCCTCCGACGTGGCAGTACTCGATGAAGAACCAGTTGGGATTGGCCACTGTAGTCGATGAAGTGAACTGCTTAATTTCCTGGAGTAAACATAAATGATAATGATAAATGATTTAATTTCTGACAGTAGCTTTATACAAACACTTACACGTCCGTCATATTAAAAAAAAAACTGGATGAGATCGGCGTTTCCTATCTTCCTACTCTGATAAGAAAGTCAGAGGTCACAGTCTTTTTTAAAGTCCAGACATGTGAAGACCATTTGGATTGGTGTCTGAAATGGTCTTTTGTGGAAAGAATCACACAGATTGAGTGGGCCTGTCCAATCAAGATAAAAACTGGTGTTTGAGAAATTGTCAAAAAAACATACAACAGTAATAATAAACTTTATTCACAGAAAGAATACAGCAACACATTTGTAATGTACATTACAATTCATTACAAGTTGCAAAATCTGTACAAAGTGTATAAAACCCTGTCATAAGTGACAGGGTTTTATACACTTTCTTAAACTAGGATGGCCTGTATTTTAAGAGGCAGTTTTCGGCCAAATAATTGATTTAATACAACACATGTACGGTGTTGATGTTATTAAGCTTCTGTGTTGTCACAATTCATCTTCGCTAACATCTTATATATTAGGCAAAATATACACTTATACACTAAAAACAGTGATACTCATAATATTAATACTAGAAATAAGGACAAACTACGTGCTCCCTTTCACCGGCTTCATAGGGTTCATAACTCATTTGCTGGGCTTGGTATAACCTTCTATAACAAGCTTCCTTCTTCTTTGTTAGATTTACATTTTAATGCGTTTAAAGCGAAAGTAAAATCAAATCTTTGTTCGAAGGCATACTATTCTATCAACGACTACTTAAACGATAAGAATTGTTGGTCGCTGTGATTAACTCAAGACAACGTTTATGTTCTTTCACCAGAATTAGCTTAACTACTGACAGGTCATATGAATTACTTCATATCATTGTTTATTTAACTTGACTGCATAAACCATTTTATTTTTTATTTTTTATTAATTAAATTTTCATTTATCGTTGAATGATGGTTATATGGTATTATTGTATAGAATCAAGTTCTTCCAACATAACAGACAGCTGTGCTGCTGGGGAGTTTGTTGCGCCACTTCTTCTTCCCAGCTAAAGCACTAGGAAGTGGTGAAGGGCGGGCTTTTTGGGGGGACTGTCTTATGTAATTTTGACGTTCAAAAAGTGCTGACTCTCAGCCTAGTTTGAATAAATGACTTTTGATTTTGATTTTGATTTTGTGAGTTTGCATTTGTTTCTGTTTTTGTTACATAAATATAACATTAAAACAGTTGGGCAGAGGTGTATCTATAGTACACCCAGGGTGCGCGCCCACTCAACCCGCTTAGACTCGACCCGAACAATAATCAATATCTGGATATTTCTGTTTTGATAGGCGTAAAAACGTCGATGTATAGTCAGACAGAAAAGTGTCTATTTAACGCTTACACCACAGAGAGTGTAAAATTTAACTAATTTTTGTATATATAAATCAATAATGAAACAAGTAAGTACTTAACCCTTTTTAATATAGTATACGCTTTGTACTTTGTTCTAAAAATCACAGATTATTGTTAATTATCATTACAATGTTATAGCTAGTGGCACGGTGGTATTTAATTAATCAAACTCAAACTCAAACTCAAAACTCAAAGCATTTATTTCAAATAAACCAATTAAAGGCACTTTTGAATTGTCAAGGTCGGCGAGTTAGAAAAATGAAGCTAGTTGCCCATTCCAAAGCGTAGGTACCTATGGAGAAGAACGGGCAAGAAACTCCATGGACAGTCTTTTAAAATCATGGTGTTGTTACAAAAAGTTGGTTACATCATTATGTTGAAATTTTCAATGTGAGAACGATGTAAAAAGACGTGCACATTAAAGCGTCCGTAATTAAAACAAAATTAAAATAACAATTCAGAAATTAAAATAAGCCGTGGGATCCAGGAGATGACCAGTCCCCACTGGCGGCGCCCGTTCACGAACATGACGTGTGGATCAGCACCATTCAGCTCAACCATTTTGAATGGAACTTAATGATCCAACACAAACGCCACCACCAGCGAGACATTTGAGTGAGCATGACGTACTCTCAGCTGCCAGGGCACATTCAAGTCAATGAAAGACGTAGCTTGTAAATGGTAGCTTTATAGTAGGAACATAGTGCTCACACATATGCTATGCAATTATTCAATACTAGAAGTTTGAATTTATACAGTGCAAAGATATCTAGTCTTTTACAGTCTTCAGCAGCTCCAACAACGTTTTCAAATGCTAATCAATTCGGTTTAAGCTACCTTGCGGAGCAGGACAAGCAGTCTTTACACGTGATTATAATTATTAGGTTAACAAGTAGGCCGTCACTTCTAAATTATAAAAAATAACACTGAATATCAGGATAAATTATGTATAGTAACAAAATATTAAATATTTTATGTACAATAAAATAAGTGTGATGTACGAATGGCACTGAATTGGTAGTAAAACATCTGGTATTATTCTTCGAGTCAAGTCTAAGCGGGTCGAGTGGGCGCGGACCGTATTTCGCCAGTTATATTAAAATCCCATTTAATACGGTTTTTTTTTGAGGGTGGGAAATCATTAAATGACTTCTCCCGCTCTGGGTGGAGCAGGAGGGCGTGTCAGACTTTTACTGACAAAAACCCACCCGTGTTCCCTCAGTTGCCTGTGTGCCAGGGGCCGCGGTATCTCTTTCGAACAACCCGCACCCCTGGCAGATGTAATACGGGTGAGCCAAATGCCGTCAACCGGGTATAAATTCAGACTCCGAGCTGCTACAGAGAAATTTCAGATTGAAATACTCAATAACACTTTGCCCAACCTGGGAATCGAATCCTTTGCTCAGCAGTAGCGCTCGTGAACACAAGACTAACGAGGCAGTCTGTTAAGAAGAAGGAAAAGACTATTATTGCAGCGTAAATTTCTTAATAATTTTAAAAGCCGAGTAGGTACCAAAGATAAAACGCCTTATGTGTTCTAAAAGATACTATTAGACAGTATACCAGTGTGATTTGAAATAGGTTACGTTTAAGAAATACATATAGATATATATAGAATCAGAATATTTTAAAACAGAAATGCACAGAGACTATGACATATTTTTGCAAAAAACCTCTGCTGAAAAAAAGTACTTGGTCTTCGGTTTACTACAGAACAAATAATTAAAAACACAAAACAATGCCTAGAAATGTATATTTGACTGTACATTACAACTATTTTGTTATGTCCCTCGGCAAACATCGCATTTCCGAATACAAACGAGGTTTCATCCCATTTTAAATATAAATTACATTAAGTTAAAAGAATATTAACAACTGTATATACTTTCAAGTCGATTGAGAGCGGTCTGCACCAAGTGCAAATGGTAACTGATATAAATCCGACGATTGACGATTGTTTTCCCTCTCCTTATGAAAACCTTCTAGAATGTCTGCTCCCAGAATGTCGACATCTTCCATGCGCAGCCGTCTCTTAAAGTAAGCCATCGAAACGAATAAGAACATTAAGCTGCATAAAATAATGTTCGAAATCGTTGCCGACGTTTACTTTACTAGTAAAGTTAAATAGAAATGTGACCTGAATCTTGCTCCTTGAAATAAACTCGATGAACGGGATTGCAGTTCTACCAATGCCTGAACCAGCGTACTGGCATGCGTAGTGTGGGACGCCCCGCGCCTATTGATGGACCGGTGACTTCAAAAAAGGTGGCTGGGACAGACTGGATACGGAAGGCGGAAGATAGAGTATTGTGACGCAGCCTGCAAGAAACCTCTTGCAGGCTGCGTCACAACATACTCTGGCAACCGCCAGCAGTGGACTACGATAAACTGAGTTGATTGATTGAAGTTCTGAACTTCATCCTCATTTCAGCCGAATCCACTGCAAGACATAGGCCTCCGCCGAACTCCGCCACTTCGACCTGTTCTGTACTTCCCTCATTCACCGGATTCCTGCAGCCTTTCCAAGGTCATCGTTACGCCCTTTGGGAAGCTTCCAACTGTACGTCTTACGATAAGGCCTGAACAGAAACGTGCATTATCAATACAAAATTACCGTAATAAAAGTAAACAAAAGACAATCGAGCTCACCTGGGCGTAGTTCTTCTTGGCGATGACGTCATCTTCCAGCATCAGGTAGAACGTGCCCTTGGACTGGGCATACGCCATGAGGAAGATGTTGTCGAGATTCTGTTTCGTCCGCCATTTCACTCTTTTATGCGAGTCACCCAAAGTCACGGGAAGTGTTTCGAAGTTCGGGTAGTAGGCTTCAGACGGCGATAAAACTTCTATGAGCCCTTCTTCCACTTGCTTTGGGAACCTGCAAAGACAATTATGGATTTTGAGGATGTTGTTCGTTGTTACAATAATGATAGCAAGAATCAAAAATGTGTCAAACATGGTGTCCAGTTCACTCATACTCTATAGAAAAGGGTCCTCCGAGTAGACAGGTGGGCAACTGTTGATGTCGGGACGTTGTATATATGTTGCAGCCATCTGGTTAAATTAGCCAGCTAATTGGACGCCTAGGCCGTTCATTAAACGCTGGCATCCAATTGGATGCCCAGGCCGATAGTTAATTGAACTAGAATCGTTCAACGTTTAACAACTTGGCGTATTGAAAGTCAGCCCTTTCAAGATGACTAACCAAAACTCAGCCAAGTGATTAAAATTTGGTTCAGCTTTTTCCACTACGGCGCTAGTAGTCACCAAAACAAATATGGCGTCAATAGCGCAGACCGTGAATGATTTTTTCGTTTCAATTTTAAGTAAAATTATTTATTTATTTAAAAACACTTCACTATTACTATTCGGATATAATTTGTTAATTCATCGTTACCCTGACCAAACATCACAAATTCATTAATATCCAATTTAACTAAATGACTACAGGACATTCAGCCATCTATACGTTGCGTTCAATTACTTGACACTTGTCCTTCAGCTATTTAATTGGATGCCGGCGTTTAATGAACGGCCTAGGCGTCCGTGACCAACGGATTAACATGCTTTTCAAGGCACGAAGGGGTCTTGGTATGGTAAGATGGTCACCCATCCACGGAACAGCCGCGGCAAGCGTAGTTTAACCTGATAGATCAAACCATGCGGCTGTTATTACATAGCCACAAAGCCCTCGCAGTAGGAACGATCAATTAATTGAATTAAATACTTTAGTTCATTTTTTTAAGTAGCACCTTGGACCACGGGGCTTATGTGATATATATATAGAAAAAACGAGAAGTATTCATCCAATTCAATGTAAATCCCACTATGTATTTACGTATGATAATTATTATAAAATGTGAAAGTTTGTATTGTTACGCGACAACATTAGTTACCACTAGCGCCATCTAGTATCGAGTAGCAGAATTAATAGAGTTAAAATCTTTCTAGAAATCTCGATGCTAGAACTTTCGACATCTGTTCAGTCGAGGCCGGTATGTACTCGAACTTTCTAGATGTCTCTTTACTGGAATGTTCTGGATTGTATAATGGCCCTATAAAAGGCCGGAACAGATCGCGACCCGGGCAGTATTGTCGAGCGATAGAAGCGAAACACATCTAAAGCGATCTTCAAGTGCGACTTAGAGTGATCAGTAGTGCAATTGTGTTTTCTAATTAGTGTGTTAAATTAAATTGTTAATTTTGGTAATTATATCGGCTGTTTTTAATTGTCACAAACCCCAAGCTCGTAACAGTATCTTTAGATCTTTGGAGCTTTGTTTTCAATCACGCTAAAACGGCTGAACGGCTGTGGGTGAAATTTAACACATAGACAGCTTAAAACCTGGATTAACACATAGAATACCTTTTATCCCGGTAGTACGTTCCCGCGAAGGACGCGAAGCCGCTGGCAAAAACTAGTTTTCTACAACATTATTTTTAGTATATGCGAAACCGTTAACTGAATCGATTCCAATAATTTTTACACCATGTTATATTTTTTCCCAAAATAATTTTGCAAGTGTTATGGAAAATGTTATCACCAGTTAATTACAATACAACCGCCGTACAGTTAGGTACGTAACCTAATTATTATCAATGAGCACAATACGACGTTGAACGACGGCGACGTACGGCGCAGGGGGCAGCATGGTGACCATGTTTGTGTAGACAAGCAGGTAACATAACAAGCTTATAACTTTGTGATTTTTCATGATAAATCTTTGAAATTTTGTACAAAGATTCTATAACGTACATAAAAATTCTAGATACGTGTTTCGGGTTTCACATGTACTAAAACTAGGGTTGTATATTTGCAACCCGTTAATAGCTAGACAGCGTTTCTCACCGCGGCGATTTTTAGTATCAAAAAAAAACAAAGACAATTGTGAAGACTTCAGATTCTATAGCAACATTCGCTTCCATAGAGAACTCTCACTGAAGCGGAAATCAAACTCCACACTGAGTCTAGCAAGCGTATCGAGAACACGCTTTGTTCTGTTTCATTTCAGGCAGTTTGTTTTATTATTTTTCATTTATGAAAAAACTGTGTTCGTGAATTTTGCAGGGGTAAAATTTCAAAATTGCATACCTTCGTAAAATATTTTTATTATTATTATTGAATAAATATTTATACACGATTTTGTATTCTTTATTTTCATTCCTCTAAGTACCTGGTACTTATTGACAGGCCTGCACTGTCTTCCCATACCTATTATCACTGTAATCTGAAAACATTGTAAAACCCAATTATTTTTAAAAGAGTAACCGTTGAGTTTCTTGCCGGCTCTTCTCCATAGGAAGCGACAAATTGGAATCGTGCACCTAGCTTCTGACGTTTCATAAGTGCCCTAGATTATGATTTTTTTGATTTTTGAATGAGTTTTAACATTTTTCAACACTTTCGTTATATAAGGAACTCTTCCGCAATATTTGATGCTTCTAGACCCGCTAGATCAGTGTTTTTCAATCTTTTACATGGCGCGGACCCCTTAATATGTGAAAATATTTCGCGACCCCCCTACCCTCCACCGTTTCCAACTTGGAATACAACCAAACACAACTGTGCATCTAATGTAAAGGCAGGTAAGTAGATATCTTCTACCGTTTGACTTCTAGAGTCAATTAAAGAATAATAATAAAGAAAAATAATAAAGAAAAAAAAAAAAAGAATTATACAATGAATGTATGTTAAATATTTTAGTTAAAACATTTTAAAAGAGTAACGGTGGAGTTTCTTGCCCATTCTTCTCCATACGAAACTATATTTTGGAAGGGGCGACTAGAATCAATTATATTTTAATGTAAATGTTGACGTTCAAAAGTGCCTATTTGAAATAAATGACTTTGACTTTGACTTTGACTTTCTTACGTAAACATTATTAACAGGGAGGGTGTTTCATTATTCTAAAGCATTTTTTTTGTACCTATTATCTTAATTAATGGTAACAATGTTTTAATCGCGCCTAGAGGTATTTTATGACGGATACATTGAGTGGACCACCTTTGTAAGACGACTAAAATGTCACGGTGTATAGATAATACTAAACAGGGTAAAACTTACATGACTTCGATCTGCCGGGCGGTTTTGATCACGTATTCCTGGTCCGTTTCCCCAATCATGACCACGATGAGGGTTGTATTCATGTCCGCTGGAGTGAGTCCACTGACGAGATGCTGTGGACATATTTTGTTAGGTTTAGTATCATCTGTAGGATATTAGACTTCTATAAAAATATTCAGTAGTCATCGCTAAGACATAATTCCATTCCAAATTTCCATTCCGGGTCCGGGACCGCACACATTTTTTTTATATAATATACCAGCTTCTGCCCGCGACTTCGTTCACGTCAAATTTCTTGCTCCCCGACCCACCCCGTCGCTCGCCTCGCCTGCCCGTGCGAGTACTTCGTATTCGTGACTTTTTTATCTTTGCTCGGCTCCTAAGAGTCTTAGCGTGATGTTATATAGCCTATAGCCTTCCTCGATAAATGGGCTAGCTAATACTGAAAGAATTTTTCAAATCGAACCAGCAGTTTCTGAGATTAGCGTGTTCAGGCAAATAAACAAACAAACTCTTCAGCTTTATATATTAGTATAGATGTTATCATCATCTGCTCATCATCTGCCTAGCCTGTTCCCAACTATGTTGGGGTTGGCTTCCAGTCTGACCGGATGCATCTGAATACCAGTATTTTACATGGAGCGACTGCCTATCTGACCTCCACAACCCAGTTACTGGGTAATACAATACCCCTTGGTAAGACTGGTTGTCAGACTTTCAGCCTTCTGACAACCCGCAACGACTGTCAAAGATCCACAAATGACAGCCGGGACCAACGGTATGTAAAGATGGTCACCTATCTACGGACCAACCGAGGTAAGCGTAGCTTAACCTGATCGATCGACCCGTGCGGCTAATATTACTTAGCCACCAGCCATACACAGGGTGTAACAGAAACCCTATTGCTATCCTAAATTGCACTAAAGATAACAGCTGGTTGGGCACGCCACGATTGCGGCGGTAAGTCCCCTCTTTGAGGAGTGGTTTGAGAGGCGGCATGGCGTCCTCACCTTCCGCCTGACACAGGTCCTCACCGGACATGGCTGTTTCGGGAGGTTCCTGTTTCGGATAGGGCGGGAGGAAACGCCCGGGTGTTTCCATTGCGAAGATCACCCAGAGGACACGGTGGAGCATACGGTGGAGGTCTGCCCAGCTTGGGCGGAGCAACGCCGTGTCCTCGTGGAGGTGATCGGCGGTGGCGATCTCTCGCGTCCGTCCCTGGTCCAGGCCATGGTACGGAGCGAGAGGGCATGGCTGGCAGTCGCCTCCTTCAGCGAAGCAGTTATGCTCGCAAAGAGGGAGGCGGCGCACGTGAGGGAGATGCAATACATGTGCCCTCACAGCCGTGGCCTTCGCAGGAGACGCCCTGGGTGTCGGGAATCCCAGGCTGATTCCCGGCCACCGTAGGCACGGGCTTGCGGACGGCGAGTAATGGGTAGCTCGCTGTCCGGTAAGGACCAAGCCCAGGTCGACGGCGCGTTGTGTTCCACGCGCGCCTCAAAGAGATGTCAGCAGCAACAGATGGGGCCCGCAAGGGCCGATGCCTGCCAGGGGTGCGGGTTGTTCGAAAGAGATACCGCCGCCCCTGGCACACAGGCAACTGAGGGAACACGGGTGGGTTTTAGTCAGTAAAAGTCTGACACGCCCTCCCGCTCCACCCAGAGCGGGAGAAGTTATTTGATGATTTCCCACCCAGAAAAAAAAAAAAAAAAAAAAAAAAGATAACAGCTGGTAAAGAATCACTATACATAGTTTCAGCTCAAAACAAAATACTCTAAGAATTGATACCAAATTTTCGGTTTCAAATGTTTCTTAAATTCAAATCATAATAAACGTGTCACCGCACTACGTAGGCCAATAACTTCCCAAGTTACTTGCCAATATCACGATAAATCTCTTCCGAGTGATATGTTTGTTTCAATTTGTTCTGGTATCAATGTACTAAAAATTCTCATAACTTCCGAACATGTTGAGATAGGATTAAAAATTCCTTGCAATATCGTTTGATATCGTGCAAAGAAACCGTGCCCTTGGTATGTATATACCCTTTCCGTTACACGTTGTATAGCCATATATGTAATCATTACCATATTAAACATTAGCAATTTTCGAAACAAAAACATTTTGACTCCGTCATTTGACCGGTCTCCGCAACCTGAAAAGTGAGCCTTAGCTCTTGATAATAAAGACAAAAATGAATACTCACGGTCAAGGTAAACATCAGATAGCTTTCCTTGTCCCGTTTTACTGTTGGTATGCCGACAACCAAATCAGACAGGTGGCGCCCTCCTCGCATGTGGTAGGCGGGCTTCAGGCTGTTCCGGTCGTTCATAAGATGGGGCAGCAGCTGGTACACGAACGGAACCCGAAGTTGCTGGATATGCTTGGTGTACACACCAGCGGCCGCTCTGGTTCCTGATGATGGAGGGAACTCATGAATATTTCACTTGTTTGTGTCAGTAGCAGGTGGTAGTCTATGTCGTAATGGCTTTTAGCGATGGTGGAGACTACTGCCAATACAATATCAAAATAAATTAGCTGGCATTAGTAAAGCGTGGCGTGGGTAAAGACCACGTATTGAGTTCAATATTGAAAACGAACATCGAAAACTAATAAAAAAAATCTTTCTAGCTTCGTTCAAAACTTTAAATGAAACTGACAAATACGTTAAGGCAACGAAACTACTGATAATTTTTGGTTTTTGGAAATTCGTAAAAAATATCTAGGTATGTTCCACGAAAAATTACAAACGCAGCCGAATGATGATTTTTTTATCAATTTCAGAATATTTCATTCCACATATGAAACGTCAGAAGCTAGGTGCACGGTTCCAATTTGTCGCTTCCTATGGAGAAGAGCCGGCAAGAAACTCGACGGTTACTCTTTAAAAAATAATTGGCTTTAACAATAGTTTTAAATTACTGTGTAAATAGGTTTGGGATGACATTGTAGGCCTGTGAACAATTACCAGGTACTTAATAAATAGAAAATATACTACAAATCAAGGCCTACAACGTTCTCAAATTCATAAAATATAAAAAATCTACTTAAATTCAATGGATAAAAGATTGGATAACAGAGATATCTCAATGTTTTGACATGTCCCCATTGCAACAGTGCGAAGCAGGCGGATCGCTAACTAAAGTAATTGGAATTCTTGAAAATTGTCATACTGTTAACCTTTTCTGTATCAAGCTGGTGTTTTGTTTGTTTTATGGTATTTTGTAAATTGTCATTAAATGTATAAACAAACAGTTAGTCACCGGATAGAATTGATAGTATTACCATAGTTAGAATTTGCTGTGATATTTAAGTAGGTAACAAAGATAGGTTGAACGTTCTACAATTTTTGTCTATGTCCAGTTTTTTTTGGAATGGCTTTTCGTAGGTAACCTATGAGATTGTCGGGTGCTTTACCGGATATGCCTGTGATTACCTTAATAAAAATAAATAATAGTTTAAAAAACTAAAAAAACACGCTTTAAAAACCAAACTAAAAAATTAGAAAATAATTTAATTCGATTAAAAAGCGTGGGGTGCTTTTTGAGGTATTTTTATAATCAATTAATATCAAGCACCCCACGCTTTTTAATAGAATTACATTATTTTCTAATTTTTTAGTTTGGTTTTTAAAGCGTGTTTTTTTGTTTTTTAAACTATTATTTATTTACAATTTTTTAGTTCTGCTTGCTTGAAAAGCGTGATTTTATAAGTTTTTTTTTAAATTTTGAATTGTCATTGGTCCTCGATAAGTCTACAAAGTTTCAATGAAATCTGACCGTTTGAAGTGGGTCAAAATAGCGTCCAAAGGAGTCGGTTACATACAAACAAACAAACAAACATACAAGTGAAGCTAATATAAAGCGTGTAAAAAGGAGTCCAGCCAAGGCTTAAAAACTTAAAATTCTCTCTCTCTTAAACTACTTGCTAAGGGCATTCCCTGTGGGGTACGGACTTCGGCTTAGGGCATCGCTGCTAGGGGATCGGACTGAAGCTGACGTTACATAAGTGCCCATGTGAAATAAAATATTTTCATTTACATTTCTCCTTTATGATGTTGTGATGGCTCCCACACTGAACTACCTCAAGAATAGATTAGTCAGATTAAATATCTCCAAGCTTTTTGATAAATACACATTAGCTAATTAGCTGCTTTTATGTCTAACGAAATAATAGTAGTCATTTTGTGGTATACAGAAAAAAAAACATTTAAAACTGTAAATTTTAGAAAGAAGGTCAAATATTACTTCATTTCTAAACGATTTAATGCTGTTACGAAATATTAGTGAAGGCATGACAATTAAATTAGTACATGCAATGTGTTAATGAGAGAAGCGTGCGGCAATGAAACCATTTCTATACTGAAACTCTTGAGCTATATTTATTTGTAAAATGTAGTTGCCATTAAACAGAAAGATGTGTATTCATTTAACATCACGGGTGTATTCTCCGAAGGGTGTACAAGTGTATTAAAATACACCCACATTTTGTCATGTTTAGGACCAATGTAATAAGGGAAGAGTCCAAAGCCATCAACCGGCCAAAAATGTAGGTTCCGGCCTGCTACTGATAAATTATTAAGAGTGCCCTTCCCGATCTGTATCTATCTTCCACGCGAGTATGACTAGTTATAGGAAACAAAATAAGAGCACCGATACAAAACTATTTTAGGACCAAGCCCGGGTCGACGGCGCGTTGTGTTCCACGCGCGCCTCAAAGAGATGTCAGCACCAACTGGTGGGGCCCGCAAGGGCCGATGCCTGCCAGGGATGCGGGTTGTTCGAAAGAGATACCGCGGGCCCTGGCACACAGGCAACTGAGGGAACACGGGTGGGTTTTAGTCAGTAAAAGTCTGACACGCCATCCTGCTCCACCCAGAGCGGGAGAAGTCATTTGATGATTTCCCACCCAAAAAAAACAAAACTATTAAAAAAAGGGTTAAAAAACACTTAAAAAAGTTTTTGAAAAAATATTGTCATTTACAATCTCCATTACATGTGCGTGGTTTCTATAAAGATGTTTTCTTTACTTTTTTAATGTATGAGTACATTATGAACGGCCAAACATCTACAGATTACTTCGCAATAACGTAATTGTTAATAAAAGGTTGTTCTATCACTTACCAGTCATGTTCTTTAGAAGGGCATACATTGCGGGAGACATGGTCGTCGAAGGTATGGTCAGATCTGCTCCGGTCAGATGATTTGTGGTATTGTTACCACGGTCGGTAAACAATCGTGCCTGTAAAAAAATATATCACTAAGGCTATGTTCGGGTAATAAGGGCTCGCTAAAGGAGATTTGAAATAAAATAAAAAACTATATTTCTATGTCAATTGTTTTAAATGATATCTAAACATATAAAGAAGAAAGAAAGAAAAAACGTTTATTTGCGGTAAACATGACGCAAAAAACAGGAACACAAAAAAAAAGTTTGAGGGAAACATGCGTCACATCCACACAAAACGGCTAGCGCTCAGCATTTTGCTGCAACAAGAAACATACTAACATATAGAAACGTTACCTACTATAAAATATACACATCCAGTTTAAAAAATATGATTGACGTGTAAAACTGTTTGTACAAACCTATTTTGAGAAATAAAATAATTTATAATAAAAAAAAAAATGTCAACTTCTGCCGTAAACGAAAACAAAATTAAACATTTTTTAAACCCTGTCTATAAGTATTTTTATGCTATGGTCGGGTAATAAGGCCTAAAACGCTAACATACATAAATAACCAAAATAGGCTCCATATAATTTATTATTTGAGATCAAAAATAATCATATTTATATGAATAAAGTCTTAAAAAAAAGCAACAAATTCCTTTGGTTATTTTAAACCTCTTTGACATTATATTTTGAACCTGTTTTACATTATATTCAAGACTGTTTAGCACTATATTTGAATTTCACTTTGAGGTTAATTAATAATTCATAGTTCTCTGTATTTGTATGTAAATCGTACCTATGTGTATACAACATTATTATTAGTGTATCCGAAATCTGAATATAGTTTGTTCAGAATAAGTAACTGCATCGATTGTAATAATTTTTACACCATGTTATATTTTTTCCCAAAAAAGTTTTGCAAGTATGATGGAAAATGTTTTCACCAGTTAATTACAATACAATCGCCGCACAGTTAGGTACGTACTGCCTAATTATTATCAATGAGCACAACACGACGCTGGTTGGACTCGCGGCCACGCGGGGTGCCGCGTGGTGACCATGTTTGTGTAGACAACCAAGTAACATAACAAGCTTATAACTTTGTGATTTTTATTAAATAAAAATACTAAACACATGTTCGCATATACTAAAACTAGGGTTGTATGTTCAACACAATGTTATTTTTTTAACGAATAAATTAAATGAAATGAAAGTTAACAGCAATCGGGACACTCAAAAGTGGCCGGATCATCTGCAGTCATACCGACGCTCTCCTCGTGGTACCATTTGCCGCATTTATCACATTTCCTCATATCCGCCATCTTGTCAAAATCATGATAGTACCAGCTACCTTTTTTCTGCTGACTACCAATTCTACCTTTGACATTCAGTGTCTTTTTTATTTTCTTCTCTTCCTTGTTTTTTTCAAGCAGGTCTTTAGTGACTTGGGTTTCCTTGGCTTTTTTTCCTAAGCATTAGTGTATTTTTTTTTTTCAGTATTGTTGACTTTTTGCCTGGCATAAATACTGTTCTTCTGACTCGTTCGGGGGCATTCTGAATGCTGTCACTAAAAAGAAAGAATAAACAATTCGTAAATTAATTATTAATGTTATTAATAGTAGGGATAATGACGACCATTATCCCTACTATTAATATTATAAATGCGAAAGTACCTCTGCCTATCTGTTACGCTTTCACGTCTAAACCGCTAACCGATCGTCATGCAATTTGGCAGAGATATTGCCTGGAATATGAAAAGGGACACAGGATACTTTCTTACACGATAACCGACATCCACGCGGGCGAAGCTGAAGGCAAACGCTATTTATTATACTTTAAAAACCGATACTAACGAAAACTGTTATATTGATATAAAAAGGTGAATAACAAGGCCAATGTTAAAATTTCGTAGGCCTTAATAACCACCGACCAGCCTGTGTAAAGAAAACAAAAATATGATTCGGACCATGATATTATAATTTTAAGTCATAAAAAAAATATGATTCGGACCATGATATTATAATTTTAAGTCATAGAAGTATGAAGTAATAGAAATATATAATGCAAAGTTACATTATCATGTGAAATATTTGAAATAAAATATTTACGTTTGCAACGGACGATTTTTTGTTATTCCTGATGCAGAATCGGTTCCCATAATGAATGACATCGCACTGGCAGTCGCACGAGCCATCACGATGACAACACGATTGGACACATGTTCCCATGCCCGATATGTTTTTGTCCTTCTAAAAAAAGGACTCACTTCGAAGTGGCGAACTACTTTTGGTCGGGTACGTATCTTCGTTGACGGAGTCAGAGGGCCCCAGGTGTGTTAGATCTTTAATATGCCCACAATTCTTCTTCCTTAATTCTATTCACAAAGGAAACTGAGAGTTCTATGAGGTACAGTGTCTTCAAAAAAGTTAGTGTACCTTGATGCATGAATAAGATCATAATATATTATTTGTTTCTCATATTTATGTCAAGAAGTTTGTGGTTGAAACACTAGAGCCGCTGGGTTTTTTGAGACATCGCCAAGCGGTCGTACGACTCTTCACGTGATCAGAGGTCTGGCCTATTTCTTTGCCAAAGAATTAGCATCGCCAAATAATGTGGCAATGCTGCCAGCCTTTTGTGCACTTGTCCCATTGACAGCGATTCGGATGCATTTTTTTATTCTTTTTTGAAGTAAAAATTTATTAAGGTGCGTTGGGTATTTTCTGAGATGGAGAAAAAACAATTGAACTCGCGACACTGTTACCCACACCATTGACAACATGAACGCTCGAACGAACAACGTTGAACGTTGTTTAATCTGACGGCACCATCTGGCGTGCATTGAATGTACTAGGTTCAACTATCACGTTATTATAGACGTTAGCTGTGACTATCAAGTTCAACTATTTTTCACTAGATGAAACTGATCAACGAAACCGGAGGAAGCCGTACGAAATAGTTATTTCTTTGCATTTCTCAAGGGTTAAAAAAATACTGTCAACTTCAATTGAACGTTCGCTTTGCGTCATTCTTGAGGAGAGAGTGAGGTGTTGAATCACTACTTTTAATAACAATAAACACAGTTCATAAATCTAATAGACAGTTTTATTTGTTATCGAAAAAAAAACGATGTTTTTCAATCGATATTTATCGGACATCGATACTTTTGATTCGATGTTAACATCGATGTTTTTCTAATATCGATCATCCCTATGTACAGTACACTCATATTCTCACTATCCAAACACCGGACTGTTCCTGGACTGTTCGACTTGAGGATCGAGCCCGGGATCGCTGTCACGGTCGCTTGAAACCACCACCACGATGTCGCTAGACGATAGACGTCCACTGCTGGATATAGGCCTCCCCCAAAATGGGTGGGGGATTTGCCATAATCGCCGCGCTTGGCAGGCGGGTTGGCGATCGCAGTATGGTGGTCAAATACATAGTGAACCCTGCTGCCCATTCTCTAGTAAGACCCTTAGTCGCCTTCTACGACACCCACGGGAAGAAATGGGATGGTGCTATTCTTTAACGTCCGGCACCGCACGGAACCTTTTATACGTATCTCCCCGAAAATTGAGTCTCTTGCGTTATCTCACTCTCTCAATTTAAGCTAAATATTAATATTTTTTTGTATTACCTAGTTTTGCACTTTTGTTTGTTTTGATTTTGTTTTAATTTAGTTTAATTAATTTATTAAGTACTATTCAGTGAAACTTTTTAACATTCTCTGTTATTTCTATTTTTTTTTGTAAGTTACAACAACGTTTTGTGTGCATGCATTGCATGCCTTCTACGACACCCACGGGAAGAAATGGGATGGTGCTATTCTTTACGTCCGGCACCATACGTAACTAAAACAACAGCACCAAACAACCAGAACCAAAATATTGTATAATACCTGTAAACTTATGACGTTCTCTTGCCTCCCTCTATACTGGGCCTCGAGGAACTCTAGTCGTGTCTGCATGGCAGCTAGTAACTCATCCATATTGTCTTCGCGATGAAGGCGTGCTGCAAAAACAAAATACAGTTAAGATACGTTCATATATGGCACCCATTAGGGTGCGGCCGAACCAACGCGTTCCACTGAGCTCACGCACCGGGGCGAACCAGTATCTACAAGTTCATAAGGAACGACTGATCGCCACCGTGCACGCCATCGCGGGACGCGTTGGTATGGCCGTACCTTACAAAAAGCAATAAAATACGGTTTAATAATGAAACTGAATACGATCACTGTTCTAGTACAGTAGCTTTGTAAACCGACATATATTCCCCTCTGCTGACCCCCAAGATACAAGCCCTATTTATTTTGTGATCGGAACGGTCTAACAAAAAATCGTGATGTCTTAACTTAATTGTGTTTTATGTAAGACTAGCTGACCCGTCAGACGTCCTGTCTTAACTATGTATATTGAATTCGCAACATTCTTATTTTTTCTCCCGACAATAACAAACACAACAAAAAAATAATTAGCAAAATTGGTCGAGCTGTTCACGTGTGATGCCGTGACCAAGGGACATACATAGATACATACATGCAATTGACATCGACGCGGAATAAATCCATCGTAACAGAACCGAGTGGACGTGACTTACACCGTGTATAATGATGAACCGCCTCCCGCAGTGACGTCACTTGCAGCCGGATCCTTCGTAGCCCTTAGCGCCAGCATACCTTCGTGCCACCATTGTTCAAAGGTATTACGCATTATTTTTGAACAGTGGTTGCCCAAAAGTAACTGCCGCGACTTACAAGGATGTTGGTTCGAACACAAGCAGGTACTATAATTCTTGTAAATATTGGTTACGTTTGGAGCAGCCGCCTTTTGATATTTCATCTGCTGTAGGTATATTATTTGCCTTTTCTTCTGTGCTAAATAAATGTGTTAAATTTTTTATTCTTCTTGTGAATGGGTGAGCAAAACCCCTCCGTGCTCCGTAGCTTCGAAACTCGTAAGTGTAACAACCTGTTTTATCAAGGGGTATCTCGGTAGCTCGTAAATTGGTCGCGGAGGTCAAATAAGCAGTACCTCCATGTAAACTATTGGTGTTCCGCTTCATTCGGTTAGACTGGAAGTCGCCTCCAATATAGTTGAGAAAAAGACTTGGCAGATTCAACATATAATGATTGTTTTTTTATGTTATTGAATGGCTAACGAGTCGTGGACAGCCTACCGCATATTTAGTGGCTTGACATGTTCCTAATTGACTACTGATGGCCGATTCATATAATTTACGTACAGTTGCAGGTTAAAATTAAGACTCTTGTATAATTAACAGAGGTCGGAGTAGGTAGATTGATTTAAGGTCGTTGGCGTCAAACGTAGAGGATAATATGGATATGCCTCCAAAATACCGGAACTTCATCGGAACTTTTTCCGGTACTTCCCGCACATTATGGATAAAATGGCATGACCATATTATAATATCTTGACGCAAGTATATAAAATCAATCTACCTACTCCGACCTCTGCTAATTACTAATAATGAAGCTTTCGTAAAATTCGCTTTCAAAACTATTTATTTGCTAAGTTTGGAAATAAT
Organism: Polymixis lichenea; assembly: GCA_949091785.1. Lineage (NCBI taxonomy): Eukaryota > Metazoa > Arthropoda > Insecta > Lepidoptera > Noctuidae > Polymixis > Polymixis lichenea. The sequence continues at coordinate 56,328,983 of OX420931.1, read as the reverse complement.
AAATGCTACCATTGGTAAGCAAAACGATCCGTATTTGTTTATAGGAACGGAGCATTAATCGATTGCAGTAACTTTTGATATGAGTATTTTTATTTCAAAACTTATTTATTTGCCATACCTACCGCCGATTGAGCCTATCACTATAATTTGAAAACATTGTAAAAACAAATTATTTTTAAAAGAGTAACCGTGGAGTTTCTTGCCGGCTCTTCTCCATAGGAAGCGACAAATTGGAACCGTGCACCTAGCTTCTGACGTTTGATTTGATATATACAGCGTGTAACAGAAATCCTATTGCTATCCTTAAGCACTAAAGATAACAGCTGGTATAGAATCACTATACATAGTTTCAGCTCAAAATAGAATACTCTAAGAATTGATACCAAATTTTCGGTTTCATTGGTTTCTTAAATTCAAATCATAACAAATGTGTCACCGCACTACGTAGGTCAATAACTTTCCACGTTACTTGCCAATATCACGATAAATCTCTTCCCAGTGATGTGCTTATCCCAATTTGAAAATTTCGGTTTCTGGTATCAATGTACTAAAAATCCTCATAACTTACGAACATGTAGAGATAGGATTAAAAACCCTTCCAATATCGTTTGATATCATCCAAAGAAGTCTTGCCCTTGGTATGTATATTATACCCTTTCCGTTACACGTTGTATATCATGGTGAAAATTAAAGATTTTTTCTGACTTTACGCCATACCGTACACCGTTATACAGCAGCACCGCTGTTTGGCGGCCACAATAGGCATGGACGTAGTACTTCCCCGGACGAGCTCCTAACCAGTGAGCAGTGGCGGTACCTTCATAGAAGCCAAAAAGCCCAGGTTGCCCTAATAAAATTGTAATTCATAACAATGAAAATAACCCCAGTAACAAGAAAATACAAAACACATCACTCAATGACCTCTAACTAAAACATTAATGTCATAGGTATAATAGGAATTCGAAATCCCCGCTTTTCCCGCGTTGTCAGATATACGCACTCATTGAACTAAATTAGTATCAGTACGTAATTATTATATTTGGTGATCATCGTATTTATAGGTTTTCTAACCAAAATTATGATAATGGTGTTAGTTATACTAACAAACATGAGAAAATGAGCCAATCCCTCAGTTAGATGTTTTTTAATAGTAAAAAAATATGTAGGCCTGCACTGTCCTCCCATGCCTAATATCACTGTCATTTGAAAACATTGTAAGACCCAATTATTTTTAAAAGAGTAACCGTGGAGTTTCTTGCCGGCTCTTCTCCATAGGAAGCGACAAATTGGAACCGTGCACCTAGCTTCTGACGTTTCATAAGTGCCCTTGCAGGTTTACGTGAAATAAAATATTTTGATTTGATTTGATTTGATGTCGGCTTGCCTTGATTTTGACCCCTAGGCACGCCACTGCCAGTGAGCTCTACTACTACTTTGTAAAAGACTAATATGCTCAACAGGCTCGTGTCACATTTAAGTAGTGTTTATTACTAACCTCATATATGGATTACGGCCTGAATTATAGTTTTTTTTTCTAACTTTACACCGGCTTCCATACCCTGCACAGCACCGCTGTTTGACGGCCGCAATAGGCATGGAGGTAGTACTTCCCCGGACGAGCTCCTAACCGGTGAGCTCTACTACTACTTTGTAATAGACTATAATATGGTCAATATGCTCATGTCAATCTAAACTTAAAGAGAGAAAAAAAAAAGATTTTTATATGATTGTTTGATACGCTTTCACGCTAAAACAGCTGAACGGATTTGGATAGAATTTCGCACACAGATTCAAGGATCTGTCCTGTCCTTGGCAAGGATATAGGATACTTTTTATTTTGGGTGGCAGACGTAGTCACGGGTAACAGCTAGTAATCCTACTAGTAGTATTATAAATGTGAAGTTTGTTAGGATGGATTGATGGATGAATGTTTGTTACTCTTTACGCAAAAACTACTGAACAGATTTAGGTGAAATTTAGCACACAGATAGTTTAAAATCTGGATTATCACATAGGGTACTTTTTGTCCCCGGTTTCGGCGGGATTTTTTTTTTCCCGCGGCAAATGCGTAATATTGTAAAGAGAAAAGATTTGTTCTTGTATCTTTGTTTATTACGCTTTCACGCTATAACGACTGACCGGATTTGGATGAAATTTGGCACATAAGAAGACCGATATACCCACGGGATTAAGATTTATGCGGGTTAAATTGCGACACTTGAGATGAAGAATTGAGTACAGAAATTCATACATTTTTATAAGAGTTGCTGCAAAGAGGTTATAACAGTGAAGTTTTAAAAGGTATATTATTTTATTTATACGTGTGTATTTATGTGTGTACACTATGGTTGGCAGAGAAACATGTTAACGTGATTTAAAGACAAATGGAACCATTGATTATGATATTTATGCTTTGGGTTGCATGTTGACAATACAAAACACAATAGAACTCAAAAACACATTGAGTTATGTATGTTTTTTTTCCATCCCTCAGCACAAACCATATATTACCTACAAGAACAGAAAACACAGAAATTGGTTGGTAAACAAATAAAGGCTCGTGCAGACTAGCGCGACGCGACGGTCGCGGCGCGACACTCGTAGAACAATTTCTATGAAAACTTAATGGACATTGTTCTACAAGTATCGCGTCGCGCTGTCGCATCGCGGCTGTTTGAAGAATCCTTAATACAAAAAACATTTCTGACGAATCAAAGTTTGATGCGGGCTTAGTAAATGTTTAAGCATAAGTAAAGTAATCAAATCGGTAAGTAATGCCTGAAGCCAACAACCAATTTTTATTGTCAAAAATGAGTTACATAACATGTGAGTATAGATAATAAAAACGCCACCAGGCGTTACGTTGCTCGTGGTACAAGAAACTATTTGGTTGAAACTCGGTGTAGCAGCAGCGTTCTTCAAGGAGAAAGGCTACCCATCGCAGTATAGCCCGGATATTCAGGGTATGAATAGTTATAAAACATTCCCTGGATTCCAGGAATGATGCGACAGGCAGATGTATCATCGGCTATCCTGCTGGAAACCGACTGGCAGGCAAGCCATTGCGCTGCGCTTCCTCGACCTACACAATTTAAGAAAATTTTGTAAGTTTCTCCTGGTAGTTGAATTCATCAGTATATTTTAAGCGGTGATGCTCACCGCCCATCTACACGTTACGTGACTTTACAAGTATTTAAATGTAGCTTTTTTTAGAAGCTTGATACGATCCATGGATGTCAAGCCGGTTTGAAAAAGCTGTATTAATGTGCCCTCAGAAATCTGATGCGTTGCCTTCATCAGAAGCCTTTATGATAACGCAACCCAATGACGAGCGATATGACTGTATTGATTACCTTTATTTTTAAAACTACATAAATAGTACCGTGTGGTTCCCACATACAATAAACATACGGTAAGATGTTAACAGCCTGTGATGGTCACCGCCCATATACACCTTATGTGAATTAGCAAGTATTTCAATGTAGCTTTTTTTTAAGCTTGAGTCGATCCTTAGATGTCAAGCCGGGTTGAAAAAGCTGTATTTAATATGCCCTCAGATTTAGGTGTTCATCAGAAGCCTTTATGATAACGCAATCCAATGACGAGGGGTATGACTGTATTGGTTACATTTTTTTTTAAACTACATAATTATACATAGTTTCGTGTGCTTCCCACATATAACAAACATACGGTATGTTTATTAATAATTTGGGAATTACTATCAGGGGTGCGGGTTGTTCGAAAGAGATACCGTGGCCCCTGGCACACAGGCAACTGAACACGGGTGGGTTTTATTCAGTAAAAGTCTGACACGGCCCTCCCGCTCCACCCAGAGCGGGAGATGTTATTTGATGATTTCGCACCCAAAAAAAAAAACTATCCCGAAAGACTTGGACTTAAACCTGGCGACATGTGGGTGTTCTATAGGTACACATTTGCCTAACCCTAGGAGGATAACAGGCGTGATCATATGTATACCAACCGAAGCCTCATTTTCGACCATTTTCATTATGACGCAGACATATTTTACTTCCGAAGCTTCGGCCAACCCAAAAATCAGATGATCGTGAATTTTCACGCATTATTCGGCCTACTTCGTAAAGCTTGGTAATATCAGGTAAAGTTCGGCTTACTTCGGGGTGAATCGAGTCCGCTCGTGGTTTCACTCAGCTGACATAAACGGACGCGATTTCGTTAGTAGTTTATGAAACTATTGCATTTTTGATGGTATTAAGACATGAGTAAAACCGAGCAGCTGGCGAGTTTTTTAAAAGTATGAATAATTAATACCATCCTTTTTCTTTCACGACATCATTTAAACTCCTATTATTTTACTTCAATACGACTAAATAAAAAGTATCGTCAATAGTAAAGTACTTAAATAAAACACCCGAATCTGACATTTTACATTTCACTATAGCAACCGATCAGCTGTTGCAACTTGCCGCCATTTTACGCCACAGATAATGTAGAATCGGCGGTTGGGTCAATCTAATATTTATGCACAGCATATACAAATGTTGGACTTGACCATATGCAGAAAAAATGAATTGTTTGTTTTTGTTGTAAGTCTCTCAGAGTTTTAAATTTTTCCTGCAACACAGTTATAATTGGACCGTGTTGTGCAGAAATGATCCAATCCACAAACTAAGCAAAACCAAGGTTTTGATGCCAAACAATCGAAAATGATCTCTATTTTCATGTCACAAAGACACATTCTATTCTGTCAACTATAAATATTATTTTATGATGGGTTATACCAACCCACACCTACGAAGGAAACTTAAAAAATAAAGCAAATTTGGTTCAAAACTCTTGAAACATTATAGCAAATAATAGTTAGGATATAATAGTTTTTCATAAATGTTCCATGCGTCTTGATCTTACAGCTTAAAGGAAATGTAATTTCCTAAAATGATTCAAAAGCATTTGATACATTTCTGCAAAATGCACCAAGAAATTCCATTTCGCAATAATGATCCAAAAGCGTTTGAAACATTTGTACAGAATGTTTGGAAGAAATTGACTTAGACTACCAAACAGATATTATTAATAATCAATGTAATGATGGGTCTGAAACTAACCAGCTACCCAGAGTTATAACAGTTGAAGCTCAAATTCATAGATCTCATGATTATTCTCAGCAGACTTCTGATAAAAACAATAGTCAAAAAGCACAACAACAAACCGATCTTGATATCATAGAAAGTATTGTAGAAGAAATACATGAAAATATTACTACGGATAATGAACATAGTTACAGAAATATGACTGAAGGAAGACCAAAAAGGAGAAGAAAACGTAAAGGAAGCTGTACAAGGGAAGAAATTAAACAAAAAAAATACAATAATTTACCTTACACTAACAAGAAAGAAATAAGAATTGAATCTAAAGTATTCATTGACTTTAAATGCACGTGTATGCGTAACTGTTCGGAATCTGTATCAAAAGAGTTAAGAGAAAAAGAATTCAACAAGTATGTACATCTAGGATCACATACTGCGAAGCTATTATACATAAATTCATTAGTTAAAGAACATGCTAAAAAAAGAACATACACGACTAATACTTCTAAAATGAGTAAACCGAGACAATTTAGCCGAATTTACACTTTGGCAGGTGTACAGGTCTGTAGAGACATGTTCACTAAGACTTTACAGATAACTCCGCAAAAAGTTAATGTGTGTTTAAAGAAAATGCGTACTGATACCCTAACTGATAAAAGAGGCATTGCTCAAGGAGGTTGGAACCGGTCGTCTCCAGATGATATAGCATTGGCAGTAGATGTAATTAAAAAATTACCTAAATACACTTCTCATTATAGAAGGGAAAATACAGAGGCTTTGTATTTGCAACAGGGAATGACAGTGCGAAAAATTTATGAGGAATATTATCTGAAGGAATTCAATTTCTTGCTTCAAACAGAAAATCGTAAATGCTTAAAATATGGAACATTCAAAGAGATATTTTACAAAAAGTTTAATTTAAAATTTAAGTCATTAAAAAAAGACACATGTAATAAGTGTGATACCTATGCTATAGAGAAACAAAACGGTTCGAATGACGAAAATAAACATCAGGAACATCTAAAAAGAGCAGAAGACTTAAGAACACAGATGAAGAAAGATTTTGAAAGAGCAAAGACAGAAGAGAATGTTGAGTGTTTAACTTTTGATCTGGAGAAAACTCTGCCACTTCCTAGAATACCTACGAATGTGGTATTTTATAAACGCCAGTTGTGGGTCTACAATAGTGGCATACACTCAGCTTCTGATGACAAAGGTCACTGCTATGTATGGGTTGAGGGAGAAGCCGGTAGAGGGGCCCAAGAAGTTGGCTCGTGTTTACTTCATCATATTGATAATGAGTTGCGTCCACACACAGAGCACCTTATTTTGTGGAGTGATTCTTGCGGAGGACAAAATCGCAACATGAAGCTAACTTTAATGCTGAAGACAGCTCTACATTCACACAGCAATTTGAAAAGTATTTCTTTAAGATTTTTAGAGCCAGGGCACACGTTCCTGCCTAATGATACGGATTTTTCAAAAATAGAGTCAAAGCTGAAAGAATATGAAAGGATATACACAGTAGATGATTACATGAATATAATGAGGAAATGTAAAACACGAAATCCTTTGAAGGTCATAAGAATGAAAAATGAAAACTTTTTGAGCTGCAAAACCATCGAAGAAAATATTATAAACAGAAAAATGTACACAAGTAAGAAGAAAGTGAACTGGCTACGTACTAAAGAAATTCTTTTGAAGAAAGAGTTTCCTTTTTCTATTTTCATGCGAAGTGACATCAAAGAAGAATCGGAATTCGAAGAACTGGATATTAAAAAGCGGGCAGGAAAAATAATTATTAGAGTTAACATCCAAAGGAATGAATTGGTCCCTTTATGGCCCGATGGCAAGGCAATAGCCCAACCTAAACTTGATGATTTGAAGTCAATATTTGAGTTAATACCAGCTGACTGTCGCCCATTTTATGAAAATTTATAAGGAAATAACCAAATTATTGATGATGTAGATGGGTTTGGTACAGTCCCAGACTTTGATTTTGAACCTTGAGCTCTTTTTTATTTTTGGAAGCAAATAAATGTTGAAAATTAAAATATCTGCATTTTATTTTTGAGTAGTGATATACCTGAAAAATGTTAGAATGGTTGGTGGCAAAATAAGGAATTTCAATGCATATTTGATGTTGGATCATTATAGCAAAACTGTTAAATATTGTGATTCATATAAAATTTTAATTTAACAGAAATGATCCAATCATTATTTTTTAAGTTATCTATTAATATGAAGGTATTTAATAAACATTAAGAGTCATATAGAAATCTATATTCAATTCTTTATAAACCTATAAGTATAAGATGGTGTATTAGGATCACAGTCACAAAAGAAATGAACTTATGTTTTAAATCATCATAACCTTTTCTTTTAGTTTTTGTTGGCTGGATCATTACTGCACAACACGGTCCAATTAGCGCAGGAGTCCGAGAAATCTATAATTCGGTGTACATTTGGTTTTATGTGAATATTTTTTTTGTATTCATATAGTAAGTAACCATGTGTGTGTAATCTTTTTTTTATTATTTTTTGTGTGTTCCTGGTTTTTGCGTCATGTTTATCGCAAATAAATGTTTTTTCTTTCTTTCTTTTTATTTCTTTCTATGTAACTTAAGAGATACCGCGGCCCCTGCCATATAAGCAACTGAGGGAACACGGGTGGGTTTTAGTCAGTAAAAGTCTGAGACGCTCTCCCGCTCCACCCAAAGCGGGAGAAGTTATTTGATGATTTCCCACCCAAAAAAAAAAACCATGTAACTTTGTCTATTTAATTCAAACCCGACCCATTATTAATTATTTTGTTATTTTTCTTCCATTACTACGTAAGGACCATGCAGAGTGTCTGAGATGGTCTTTTGAGGAAAGAACCATACAGATATGAGTAAACTTGCCTAACCAGTGCACGTATGTATCGTGTCGCTCGGAAAAGATTTGGGCTGGGCGCCATCACAAAATATGGTTGGACCTAAGTGAGTGCAGGCAGGCTAAGGAAGCACTTCCTGCGTTCGATGCTCGCGTCACGAAACAGGTTCTCCGTTTAACTAAACCACAGTTGCGTACAGTTACAGCAGCCGTAACTGGCCACGGGTCATTTAACGAACATCTCTTTGTCATAGGAGTAACAGACAGTCCGCTGTGTAGAGCCTGCATGGAGGACGACGAGACAGCGGCTCATGTGCCGTTGAACTGCCCGGTGGTCGCTAATTAAAGGGCAAAATATTTCGGTAACCCAGGTACCCTACGTGAGATTTTCAGCAACACCAAGGCGTTGCTGGCCTTTCTCGAGGAGCTGGGGTGGATCGAATAACTCATTCTCCCACCCGTACGCAAAATACGCGCCTTGACGTGGAGTTGCGGAAAACAGCCCGTTTTACCTATTACCTATTACCTATTGGGCTGGCCGCATAGAGTACTCAAATTGCCAGACAGATATTAAATAAAACTGAAATATTATAATAACAATGACCTACCAAAATAGTCCTCATATTCACATGAATTGTCACGCGTATACAGTATAAAACACACATTACCTACAAGAAAGGAATGCAAAAATATTAGGTACAACAACATTTTTGATTAACTAAATATTATGCGTAACTTTTGTATAAATTATAAGCACAATAAAAAGCCATCAACTGATTTTGTTTGTCAAAAATGAGTTGCATAGCAAGTTAACAAACAAAGTTTGATAAGTAGGTACTTAATATTGTATAGACGACAAGCAAATTTAAAAGCCATTAACCGATTTTGTTTGCCAAGTATGAATGACATAGCAAGTTAGGGAGCAATTGAGAGAACCACAAGTACAAGTGGTTGCGTTATAATTGCAAAATTACTGTAATCCGTGCATTTATTCTATATCTATAAATTAAAATGTTATAATTTAGAAAATCATTTATAAAATAACTATTTATTCTAGGTAATTATTAAATAAACTAATTTAACTATATATTCAATCTTAAGGTGGTAGTATAAATGCGAGGTCGGTATTTATACATAGAATTAACAAAAATATATAATTCAATCTTAGATTGCAATAAAATATTACATTTTAACAAATCACTAAGCTAAATTATTTTTTTATTTTTTTCCCCTTTCATTTTCTCCTTTAATATTATTTTAACTCTTTTTTATGGCAATTTTTTCCTTTTTTTATTGCGTTTTATTCTTTCTCTTGTTTTTCACTGCTTTTTCTTTCTGTTCCTTTTTTGGGTTTTTTTTCTATTTTGAGGTCGAGACATTCTCATGAGATTTTCTTGCGTGGGTCCATCATAACACAAAAGCATACTTGACACACAATGTTGTGTTGTGTGTTATTATTAAAACGACAATCAAAATCTTTAAAAACTACCTTAAACTTACCTGACTACTCGCCGATGGAACTGTGTCCTTCTTCTGTGTATTGTATCCGACCAGTACTCCAGTACGTAGCGACCTGAGCCTCAAGTCTGTTATTACAATAGTGTCAGAATGGTCTATCATTGATTTCATAATTTGTTGATTTTGACAAGTTTGGTAATCTAATAATTTAATGGCGTCAGTATGACTGTCCAATGGTCAGCCGCTGACACTCCATTGAAAGAAATGTCATATACTGGTAATCTCGTACATAATGACAAATGATTTACTGACTTAGGCGGTAATCTGCTAAAATTGAACACTAATAAATAATATGTAAAAATATGTATAAATAAAATCGGGCATGAATAAATGTTCAAATTTAGTAGTCGTTTTTGGAAAATCATTTCTACTAACGGATCTTATAATAATGGCAATACGACAATGCTATTATAACACAATTATTCTATTACGGGACCATTGACCGACCAATGATCGACCATTATGAATTTAGCAGATTACGAACTTTTAGCAAAATGACAATGGGATCGTGTTGGAATGATGAATTCATAAAAATAGCAGACTTGGGCCGTTGGACAGCTCTGTCGTTTGCCTCATACCAGACTTTGTCAGGAAGTTATGGATGAACCTCTGCTGTCCGTGATGCTCTGACGGAGGGATGAAACGTTGTGGAGTGGCTGCGTGCAGCATGATGCAAATCCGCCGATCACATGAATCTTAAGATATACAGGAATGTGTTTCATAGGCATGCCTTGAATATCCTAGGACACAGCTCAAGGCGGATATTTCGATGGCCTTCGTTTCGGTAAGGCATACCTCACAAAAACACAGGGTGTATCTTAGTCCGGAACCCGTTATGTTGTTGAGTAAATCGAAGCGGTTCGACTGGGCTGTGTCAGCACAATTCCAATACAACTTGAAACGGACTTTTACTGACCGAGGCCAGTTGAGCCGTTGCTTCGCGCCTGTCTGCTTCGGAGCCTTAAAGAGGTGTAAACCTCAGTATCTGGCCGTAAGTATGGCACATCAATGTTAAGTTTTAGTTAAGCAATGTAGATCAATGTTTTTGACTTCTAGTGACAGTGTTTTGTGACAATCCTCACAAAATCACTTAGATTGTCGTATATACGCCCAGAGACTGTACTCTTGCTCAATATAACGGTGGTGACATGATATCGTTCTATTGTTTTAAGCCTTTATAAATTGGTATTAAAATTCGTATCTATTTATGGCCAAAGAAGAGAAAGAATCAAAATATTTGAATTTCGAGCCACTGTTTGTTCATCACTAAGGTGTGTAAATGTGTAATGTTTGTGTAAATTTTTGAAATAAGCGATAGTTTTGGTAAATCTTTTTTAATTAAAATAATTATCAAAATAATTTAAATTATTATTGTGAATTGTCCATAGCCAGAATTTCCGTAGTAATAAAATAATATTATATAAAACGTTACGAAAGATTTTTTTAATTTTTTAATTTTTTTATTCATTCGTTTTTGATATCGATGGGCACACGTGAGTAAAGTATTTCTAGCTAATTTACCTTGACCCTGTATGAATAACTGTCAAGGACACTAGTTTGATCAGAAACAAAATCCACAGCAAATTGCTTGCGGGAATTACTCCGATTTAGAACCTTAAATCAACCTTTTATCTTTAATTGTGGGTCTTTCCAGTCCACTGGCTGATACGACAAACGACACAATTACAGCCGAGCTCACATTCCACATGTCAACAACCTCGTGTGCTAAGTCAAGATTAATTAATTAATATTTTTATTATTATTAAATTATGTTATTAATTATGTAATTGTATTTTCATACTTATATACAACGTGAAATTTAAATGGTTGTTTTCCCGCAGCGAAATGGTTTTGTCTTGGTAATACAGCCGTTTTGTAGACAAATACAATATTAGAAACAAAAAATGGCAGATTAAGCATTGTGAAAAATCACCACGTGCGAGAGTTTATTTTGCTTGGAACATTTATGAATCGCTGTTCACTTTGTCGGAGGTGCGTGCGATTCGAGTAGTACCTACAAGTTACCTCTAGTGTTACTGTTGAGTAGTTTTTTTATCGAGTTGATGAATATTTTTTTAATTATTTTAAAATAAAAAAATCTTATTTTTATTACTTTTACTCTATGCTTCGAAAGTACTCCTTATGGCAAGTTGTTCTGATTGATGATTTTGTATATTCCACATTTTATTGTTTTTATTTCATAATGTTTGGTGAAGTATAGAGAGAATAATTTTATTTTGCAATCGATTTGTCATTTAAAAAATTCTTTATTGAGTACTAAGTCTTGGATTCTTTCTTTTTTTGGTTGGAAATCATCAAATATCTTCTCCCGCTCTGGGTGGAGCAGGAGGGCGTGTCAGACTTTTATTGACTAAAACCCACCCGTGTTCCCTCAGTCGCCTGTGTGCCAGGGGCCTCGGTATCTTTTTCAAACAACCCGCACCGTTGGCAGGCAACGGCCCTTGTGGACCCCATCAGTTGATGCTGACATCTCTTTGAGGCGCGCGTGGAACACAACGCGCCGTCGCGTCGGCCCGGGCTTGGTCTTTACCGGACAACGAGCTACCCATTCGTAAGCCCGCGCCTACGGTGTTGGGAATCAGCCTGGGATTCTACTGCGGCAACTAGGGCCGTAAGGGCGGGCGCATATACTGCCTCTCCCTCACGTATGCCGCCTCCCTCTTCGCGAGCATTACTGCTTCACAGAAGGAGGTGTCCTCCGGGCGATCTACGCAGTTACTTCTCTGATGTCATTTGGCAATTTATTATAATTTTTTTTGGACGTAACTAAAGGGCCGGTTCAGTGCATTTTGAGTCGGGATTGAGGTATGTTTATTTTGTTTTTGTTGTGTCGAAAGGTGTATTTTGTTTGTTTTTCTTCGGAAGTGGTCTAGAACTCTAGGTGTTTTCTGACAAATTTACATAATTCTAAGATGTATAAACAGGGAAGTGTGAATATTTTGTGTTTTCGGAAGTGTGGTTTGCAGCTACCTATCTGTTTGTTCTATGTTGGTTATTATTTGAATTAATTTCTTTTGTAAAATAAATATGGTTTGTGAATCGGTACTGTTACCCCGCGGCATGACACCGGGCATATGAAAATTTTGATAGCTTTGCTCTTATTTTCTTTAAATGGGATTTTCAATTTATGTGGGTATCTATAGACAAACCGAGGAGAGTGAATGCATTTACTTGTTCCAGTTTTGCATTATTAAAACTGAAATTTAGTTAGGGTTTATTTAGACTTAGCCCAGGAGGGCCAGCGTGAAATAGAGGAAGAAAAACCAATATACAAAACTGCCTGCTTTTTGGGCTGAAATAATATTTTTTAACGAGACTTTTTATAATAAATGCAACAAAAATATTCTACAATGCAAAATTTGAGGGGGTTTTATGTTACTTTTTTTGGGTTCCGTACCTCAAAAGGAAAAAACGGGGCCCTTATAGGATCATGTTGTTGTCTGTCTGTCAAGACCCTTTTTCTAAAAACGCGTGAAGGTATCAAGCTGAAATTCATATCAAATACTAAAGTCTACTGTCTCTTAGAACTGTGAAAAAATCAAACTTCTAAGCGAACGCCATCACAAGATACAGCCGTTTATGCCGCAAATTTTCGACACTCGCAAGGGAATCAAAACCTACAGGGTACTTCGGTGAGCTCAGAACCTTGAAATTTGATACGAAGTAACGACATAAAGCAAAGATAAAGGAAAAATTACGAAAAGCATAATTTTTTTGTTACATCATATAATAAAAATATTTTTAACAATTTCAAACTTACTACCCTTTTCCTCATGAAAGCATAGAGGTATTAAATTGAAATTCATAACTTTTACATATATACCTACAGGTTTGTACGGAACCCACGGTGCGTGAGTCCAACTCACACTTGGCCAGTTTTTTTTAAAATGGATGCTTTATTATCTGTTAGCTTATTTCATAACGATTCCAACGGCATATGCTTTATATACAGTTCCAATACAAAACTATGACATATAGTCATTTTAATGCGATGCAGCGATTCTGCGTGACGTCACGTGGATTTCCACAAAAAAAATGGCGACAGTTCGCACCGATATGTGCAAAATGGCTGAAAGAGTTCACAACGTTTATCATCGTTTTATAGAAGATTATGTTTACACAACATTGCTTATTTAAGTCCAGATTCACTTTATCAATCTGATAATAATACATCTTCCCCATGGCTTCCACTGTGCCCGAGCTGAACGCTTGTTTATTTTTAACCATCGTTAGACGCGCGTCAAATCGTCTAGTACACTGACGTGCCCGACGTCACAGTGTAGTGAGACGTCTAGCAGACACAACACATTAACGTTACCCTAACGAGTGTTGTTAACAGTTTATGGGTGACGTCAACCAAGTTGTTGTAGTTAAGGTTACATTTTAATGTTTTGTAACACGCCATTCCACATTGGTTCTTGTATTAGACGTCATGTGTTGTTATTATAATTTCCTGTATGTCCTGTATGACCTGTATTTTTATCTTTTATATCGCTTCTAAACTACTTATCATAATTTGATAAATGAGGTATCGGTCGAAGAGTCTTGATCGTCCGTTGGAACTTTTTTTTACAGACTTAAAATGCATGTAAAAAGGCCTAGTTTTATTCCGAATGTATTGTATTGATTGATTGAAATACTGGTATTCAGCTGCATCCGGTTAGACTGGAAGCCGACCCCAACATAGTTGGGAAAAGGCTAGGCAGATGATGTATTGTATTGATCCATTTTTTTTAAATAGCATGTAAAATTGTAAATATTTTTATTAGCATCTATATTTTTTGTTTTTATGGAGTTTTTAATGCAGGTTCTTAATTTTCTTAATTTTTTGAACTATTGGAGCATGTACCTCGATGATGTGTAAGCTGTCGTTACCTGTAATTGAGTGTGCATTACGAGATAATGTAATTTATCAAATAAGTTTTATTATTGTAAAAAAAATTGTAATGTTCATCGTAAGTAATACCTACTTTAAAAAATATATAAATATTTTTTCGCGGAAACTAACGTGACACTTGAAATATTATCTTTGATAAAGAATGCCGTTTTAAATTCGTTTTCAAACATACTACGAAGTAACTGAAATTCTTGGGATACACCACACGCTTTGTTCCCACACTTTGTTTCCCTGGGTAGAGGTGTACCTAAAGTTCCACCCACATTTAGCCAGTAATATTTAAGTCCCGTGTAATAAAGAATACCTTATTGCCATAAACTCACCAGACTCTGGGCAGCTACTGAGAAATTCCAGGATAGAAATATCCATTAACACTATACCCTCAGGGTCAGAAGTAGGGCTTGCCACCATTAGACCAACGAGGCAGTCAACACTAGGAAAGCACACATTAAGAAAAATATCTAAACAAGTTAACAAACATAGAAACAGCAGTTTACTATCGTTATACATTAGTTGAAATACTTAACCTACTTATAAATTTCTCACAAATATGCCTAACATACAGATCTACGCATCTACAGTTCGTTTTTTAAACCCAGATGACAGATGTCAAATGTCAAACAAAATGTCAAACTCTTTTAGTAAAAAACCAAAACAAAAAACGTCTTAAGAGTCTCTGTGATTTAAAAAACTAACCATAGACAACGTTAAAACATCTTTCTTTGTCATTTGGATTGCAAATATAAAAATTGCGGAAACAATCGTGACGTCAAAAGTGGAGAAACAATCACCATTAGTCAAGAAATAATCACCCATTATCACTTCATTTTCAGATAGATAAGGAAAATTAAAAAGCGTTTTCTATGAAGATAAAGGAAAATTGAAATTTTCATTCGGTAGCTGCGCTGTTGTGTATAATTTATGGTACTCAATCAGCTGTCCGATAGCGTTCTAATGTCCATGCAGTTTAGTAACAACAAAATTACATGTTATGAAGAAAGTGGTCGTGGGAAATATTGAAATGAAATGAAATGAAATTAAACATAAAGTTTATTTATGTAAGTCGATCTTATAACACTTTTACGCGTCAATATTTTAAAAACTATATGGCAACGGCATTTCGACTGCCCTGACAAGAAAAGCCGAAACAAACTCAGAGGTCATGGTCTCTTTTAAAGTCCAAACATTATATTATAAAATTTTTACGTGAGTCTAACAATGCAGGGCCATGCCTGGAAGGGCCTTCTGAAGAAAGAGCCATTGCAGCTTTGAGCTGACCTGTCCCAACAGACGGCATGTATGTAGCAGTCACCGTGTAGCTCAAACCTATTTTACCTGTCCTAACAGACGGCATTCTATATAATCGTTTCTAATACTTAGACGTTATGTTTTTGCAGCGAAAATCTCGATAATTTGCAACAATATAATTGTTAAATAAGTATATCGTATATAAATAGATCCGAGCAGTGGTTGCCCAACGGCCCCGACTTCAAATCAAATCAAAATATTTTATTTCACATAAACCTGCAAGGGCACTTATGAAACGTCAGAAGCTAGGTGCACGGTTCCAATTTGTCGCTTCCTATGGAGAAGAGCCGGCAAGAAACTCCACGGTTACTCTTTTAAAAATAATTGGATTTTATAATGTTTTCAAATTACAGTGATATTAGGTATGGGAGGACAGTGCAGGCCTGTCAATAAGTACCAGGTACTTAGAGGAATGAAAATAAAGAATAGAAACTGTAGGCCTACAACGTTCTCTCTTACTTACGATTTGTAAGCTCGGAGGTTCGAACCGCTCGCAGACAGGCGCTTTACATTCTGTAAATTATTTCATCGCCATTGCTCTCAAGACAGCGAAGGAAACCATCGTGAGGAAACCGGCATGTCATGGAACGAAAAACTCGAAGACATTTGACATCTACCAACACGCACTGGGCCCACGTGGTGGATTATAGCCAGTGATGCCAATTTACCCCCTTCGGGGCTAGATCTAGACCTTTTTCTTCTTGTTCAGCTCCGAATATAATGATTTAGCCCCTAGCCCGTAAACTAGCCCCAAATATGATTTTCTGTCAAAACCATATAAACATAAATTACGAAACAGGGTGAACTTTGAGTCCCTACGTTCCATACCGTAGGATATTCCTGAGAATCTCCTTTAAAAAAAATTGTATACAATATAAATGTATACTGAACAAGGCTACGCGCAATGAGCCCAAGCCCGTCGTCGCAACGTCGTCAACGCAAAGTGAAACCCTTCGAAAGGAATTAGATGAAGACTGCTATTTAGATCATAATCAATATTTTATAATCCAAAATGATTTATTTGATTAATAATTTACACATTAGTTATTCATGCAATCCATTTTACTAATGAATCTTTATTTTTATTTGTCGTTATTTAGTAATTTAGCCCTATTAAAAAAAATGTGCTAATCTAGCCCTTTTTTGAACTCGATTTACCCCCAAAATCTGACACCCAGTTGGCAACAACTACAGCCCAGTCCCAGGCACTAGTTGTCTGGCATTTATGGTGAACTGGGCCTTTTAGCGCAGCCTTCGTTTTTTTTATTTTTTTATTATTTTGCTGTGCTTTTTAGTCTGTGCTAAATAAATGTATTTTCTATTTTTCTTCTTTCTTTCAGCCCCTCTTGAAAAGGCCTGTGTCCCAGCAATGGAAACATTATAGGCTGAGTATTTTTTTTCGGCAGAGTATTTATTTTAAGGATTGTGCCAAGAATAAGCTGTAAGTAGATGATGATTCGATGCAGTTAGGTATCATCATCTGCCTAGACTTTTCCCAAGTTCTATGTTGAGGTCAGCTTCCAGTCTAACCTAATGAAGCTGAATACCGGTGTTTTATATACCAGTGAATTTTTTCGACTGCCTATACGACCTCTACAATCCAGTTACCCCTTGGTAAGACTGGTTGTCGGACTTTCGGCCTTCTGTCGACCCGTAACGACTGGACCAATCGCTTAACGTGCTATCAGAGGCACGGAGGCCAACCGCGCCATTTGTAGCTTAACCTGATCGATCAACGCTTCATAATATCAGCCGAAAGACGTCCACTGCCGGAGATAAGCCGTCTCCAAAAGGGTGGGATTTGCCATAATCGCTACGCTTAGCAGGCGGGTTGGCGATCGCAGTATGGTGGTCAAATGCATAGAGAACGCTGCTGCCCATTCTCTAGTAAGTCCCTTAGTCGCCTTCTACGACGCTCACGGGAAGAAATGGGATGGGTGCTACTCTTTTATGTCCAGCACCACACGGAACGCGGATCAACGCTTAATCGATCATTAATAAGAGGGAGGCGGCACACGTGAGGGAGATGTAGTACATGAGCCCTCACGGCCGTAGTCTTCGCAGGGGACGCCCTGGGTGTCGGGAATCCCAGGCTGATTCCCGGCCACCGGGTGCGGGTTGTTTGAAAGAGATACCGAGGCCTCTGGCACACAGGCAACTGAGGGAACACGGGTGAGGTTTAGTCAGTAAAAGTCTGACACGCCCTCCCGCTCCACCCAGAGTGGGTGAAGTCATTTGATGATTTCCCACCCAGAAAAAAAAACTTCGATCATTAATACATTTTAATTCAGTCAGCTAACTTTTACTTTTATGTTAAAGTGACGTCCTGTTATTACATTACAATAAACAACTATGGCTTCACCCGCGTGGAGGCCGAACAATATCCCACGGGAACGTACTACTGAGGTAAAAAGTATCCAATATGTCAATCCAGGCTATAATCTATCTGTGTGCCAAATTTCATCTAAATCCATTCAAGCGTTTTTGGGCGATTTTTTTACAAACATCCAAACATGTAAGTATCCAAACATACGCACTTCTATATTTATAATATCATAAGTAGGATAGGTATTAGTAAAACTACACCATATGGCCATTCATGCAGGCCATATGGAGTGAAAGAAACTACAGTAACAATACTTAATTGGAGCTCACCGCAAATTAGCTTTAAGGTGAATCTAGTCCACATTTTTCCCATACAAGCTTCGGGAGTGTATTACTCTATTGTTCGACAATCTACATCAAAAATTAAACATGGTATGGTTTTGTCTCATTATTAATATTGTCTGTACGGAAACAGAATACTAAAACAAAAAGCCATTAAAAAGTTAGGAGCCAACAAAGATTCGTTTTTCTTGCTAATTTAACCTTACTTTGGGCGAGTTTAAGTAATAAAGGAAGTGTAAAATCTGAAAACCAATTTGGTATCGACAAAGCTCAAATATCGGAAAGTTCAATAAACTTTATTGGTTTTGATTTATGCAGTGGTTTTTTCATAGAACCCGATCTTCCGAAGGACTGTTCTTAATTTTAACGCGTCTTTTGTACTTTCAATGATCCTGCATCTCACTCAATAACGTTGTGCGTGTAGACTAGCTTCTAACTGCTCATCACCGATACTACCTCTGTCGGACACGATGCCTGGTGAGACAGCGTGCTTTTAGCCAGGCTCACCAGTGATTTCGAGCCCGCGACTAGGTTCCTCTTAAAGAAGCAATTTTCAATTTATAATTTATATTAACCAGCTTTCGATAGAGTTCGCTTTTTGTTGAGTAATGAAGAAAAACACTGTGTTTTCGTGGTCTAATTTAAAAGTACTTTTTATACTTGTAAAGCCCCGTGGCATAACTCCCGTTGGAATATCGAAATATAAAGACGTTTTCGCGTAAAAAGTATTCTATCTCCTAATCCAGTTCATGGTCGACCCGTGTGACAAATTTCATCCAAATCTATTAAGCCATTTTAGCGTGAAAGTGTATTTAAGAAATACCAAACATTTGATATTTTCTCTTTTTGATATTTTTGGTTTAGATTGAGTTATTGAAGAGAGAGTTAGGACGACATTGTAGCCGTCGCGGGTAGAACTAGATGAGACTGACACGGGAGCGTGTGAATTGGCAAAAGACAAGAGAGACCTATGGCCAACTGTGGTTGGGCTGTGGATGACGAAGATCGAATTAATACTTTTTTCTTTCTTTCTAATTATTTGATGGAACCAAGTCAGACATTTTTCACAATCATTATTTTAGGAACAGTTTTAGTCATAGATTCTTTAGTTGATTAATGCCTATTAACAAAAACAGATCGTTTCGCTTACCAATAGTAGCATTTTTTATGGCTAAACTGTGAATATAAATAGATTTGTAAGCTAATTTTACTTGTGATAATTTATCAAAAAAGTAGCCTATGTCCTTCTCCATATCCCAGGATATATTACTTCTAAATTTCATGAAGTTCGGTTCAGCGGTTTAGGTGAGAAAGAGTTACTTTCACATTTATAAGATTAGTAGGGATTGTGTTTCTTTTAATTAAAGCAAGCTTTTATATTATGGGGTCATCCACAAATTACGTCACACAAATTTTATGTTTTTTTGACACCCCCGCCCTCCTTGCCACAGGTGGTCACACTTGTGAAACCCACTCCCTCCTTCTGTGATATCACATATTTTTCAATTTTATATTTAGAAGTAGATAATTCAATTAAAACATCACATATTCCATTTTTTTTTAAATTTAAATTAAAAACCATCTTTAATAAAATTAACATAAAGTAAGATAATGGTGATTTTAACATATGACGTCACAAAACTTTTGATCCCCGCTGTCCCTTCTTACACAATGTCACATTTCGTTGACCCCTCTTAACGTGTGACGTAATTTATGGCTGGCTCCTAAAGGGTTTGCTGATAGCACTCTAATTGAATAAGTTCGTTCAAATAAATGACAGTGCATAGGTCTATTGTATTTACATAAAAGATGCATCATTCTCATTGACAAGTTGGCCGAAACTATATTCATTATCTTCATCTGCCTAGCCCTTTCCAAATCTGCAAGGTCACTTATGAAACGTTAGAAGCTAGGTGCACGGTTCCAATTTGTCGCTTCATATGGAGAAGAGCCCGCAAGAAACTCCACGGTTAGGTACTCTTTAAAAAATAATTGGCTTTTACAATGTTTTTAAATTACAGCGATAATAGGTATGGGAGGACAGTGCAGGCCTGTCAATAAGTACCAGGTACTTAGACGAATGAAAATAAAGAATAGAAAATCGTCTGTAAATCTAGTCTGTAGGCCTACAACGTTCTCTCATTCATAATATGTAAAAGAATATACATAAGTAAAATCAACCTATTTAAACCAAGTGACATGATTTCCATGAGAATCACTATCTGTTCGGGTCGGCATCCTGTTTAACTGGTATTTTACATGGATCGACCCCTTGGTAAGACTAGTTGTCAGACTTTCGGGCTTCTGTAGAGCCGTATTGACTGTCAAAGATCCACGATAGGGACCAATGGCTTAGCGTGCTTTCTGAGGCACGTTTAGTCTAAACTATATTACATACGTGATTTACCATTTAAATGCACACCTATGTTTAAAGCTTTTATCTCTGTACCATAAAATCTCGCTTTTGTGAGGTCGGTCAAAATAAATATGTATTCCTCTTTAAATTGAAACCATAATTGAATATTTTACAATAAAAACCGGTTCTGTTATTATAACGTCCATCTGCCCGTGTCTATAGAAAGGGGAGATTTCAGCAGACTGGCAATAAGTACCCCTTTTCAAAACTATCAGACCAAATATTGCGAATTATTTTAATAATACCGTTTATTTCCTTACTGTTCAGTTTCGTCATTTATTGATACATTTTAAGCTACAACAATTATGTGGCGGACAAAGGCACACGTGTCTTTCGACATATGGGAGGGAAAAATCACCGGTTATTTTTGCTATTTTAAAGGCGACCCAGTAGCCAGGCGCTATCAGGGTGATGAATAAAAAACGTGACCTTTTCAAATCTTGTCAATAAAAATAATAAGTGCTCGTAGATTTTTTTAAATGTGCATCACATTTACCTCCTCGTAATTTACCTCGTCCTTTATAATATTGCGTTCGGTTATTGTATATTTTGTGGTGTACTGAGTAAGTATTCTACGTAACTTTTGCTGTTAGCAACTTCTTCTATCACAGCGACGTAAGCAGTATTGTTTCGAGAATAAACTCAAATTGTGGTAAAAAGAGATCATCAATCAAGTAACCATCATTTACCTAGCCGAGGTTGGCCTCCATTCTAACCCAATGCC
Organism: Polymixis lichenea; assembly: GCA_949091785.1. NCBI lineage: Eukaryota > Metazoa > Arthropoda > Insecta > Lepidoptera > Noctuidae > Polymixis > Polymixis lichenea. Next base: position 56,307,492 of record OX420931.1, on the reverse strand, counting down.
GCTGAATACCAGTACCCAGTTACTGAGTAATACCATACCTCTTGGTAAGACTGTTTGTTAAACTTTCGGGCTTCTGGCGACCCGTAACGACTTTCAAAGATCCACGAATGACAGCCGGGACCAATGGCTTAACGTGTTGTCCGAGACACGGAGGGGTCTTGGTATGAGAAGATGGTCACCCATCCACGGACCAAGCGTGGCTTAACCTGATAGATCGACACATGTGGCTTTCATTACTTAGCCACATGGGCAGTGTACATACGTATTACATAATATCATCAAATACGGTATACAAATCAATTTAGTTAGTGGAACCAGTTTTATAAACAAGTAAATTATACTTATTTAAGTTATGGAAGAGTGGAGTCTTCTAATAGAAGCTTATCTGCTTAAAAGGAGCCTCCAATCACCAGTCATTAAGTCATTTTTTCATTTAAATTTTCAAGTTGAGTTTTGATTGACCGTTTGTGTTAAAAACGCTCAAGATATTCAGTTGCAATGTAATTTGAACTTTGTCTTGTATGACATTGAGTCTGTGTTGCCCAAACTATTTAATTAAGTATACGAGATTCTAAAATCAAACAAGAAAAAGGAAAACAACATCACAAAAAAACCCATATGGTCGTTCCAATTGGTCGTTCAAATGCAGAATGATAAACGTCTTAAACATAGGACTTACCATTGGATGAGGAGAAGATGGTTATTGTGAACGCCATGAAGAGTAACAGGAGACAGACAGCTAGTTTCTTCCTCGGACCCATTATGCGGAGGGCGTAGGCTCGACCAATATTCGCACCGGGAGGAAACATCCGCAAGCTGGGAAAAAGAAGCAATAGTTAAGTTACAATATTCTATACTCCATAGGTTTAGGTAGTTAAATAAACGTAAAGAAATCGTAAAAAGGGTTCTTTATAGTTGACACTTTCTTGTTTGAAAATGCGGTGTAACAAAATCATCTATTTTCGATTTATACGATAGTTTCCTCTTTTATTAATAAATATTAAACTTTAACATTTATTCATGAACTACTTTTCCTAGATGTAACTACTTGAGCACAATTTTTTGTTAGATTAGTTACAATAATATCATATTTTGTAATCTGCCTATTGTAAAGAGCCCAAAATGACAGGTTCCCTAAACCTTTTTAGAAAATACAACGAATTTGCGAAATTGAAAAGTAAAACTGTATGTGATGTAGTATGGCAACTGAAGTGGATGGTATTATGTTTAGTCTGTTAACCAGACTTTGACAGTGCTCTCAACAATCGACATTTACGATAGTGCGAGTGCGTTTCGATTTTGTCAAATTGAGTAATTATAGTTAGGAATAATTGATTATACAACGGAGCGATTTATTATTAATGTGATAGATAGTTCATCAGATTCTGATTCAGATTCCGAAAAGAGCTTATGATTATATGACTATAAATTATATGATCTTAACATTTGAAATAAAAGGTTTCGCATCTATGAGTCACGTGTTTTTTTTGTTTACCCTTTACCTATGGAGGATGTATAGGTGCATCGTTTTCACACATAATTATATAATGTACTAGCGACCCGCCCCGGCTTCGCACGGGTGCAATTTAGAAAAAAAAAGAAGTGAAAATGTGGCCGAGGCAGCCTGTGTGGCGGCCAAGCGGAATTATTTTTTCAGCCGCTATGTCCCTACATTTTAAATCTGTAATATCTTCGAAAATGTTCATTTAAATTACATGATGTAAAAGCCATATTGATCTATATTAAATGCACAATATATTTAAGGTACTTAATTGGATAAGGATTAATGCTGTATTGCTTAAATCGTAAATAAGCCATTATTTCTCGTAAAAAGTAAAGGATAAATATGGTTATTGTGGGTTATGCCTAAGAGTAAGACTTATACCATTGCAGATTCTTTTGTAGACCTTTTTAAGGCGTACAATACTGTAGTGCATTTTGATCTATCTCGTAGGGTTCAGACAGCGTTTGCAATGTTTGCGCAAAAAAATCTGTTTATTTACGACATCACATTAGAAACCTCTAAAATTATCCGTGTTTCTCTACTATATTATGCATGTTATATACATATAAACCTTCCTCTTGAATCACTCTATCTATTTAAGAAACTCGCATCTAAATCCGTTGCGTAGTTTTAAAGATTTAAGCATACATAGGGACGGACAGCGGGAAACGACTTTGTTTTATACTATGTATAAGTGATGTACTGTATTAAAAATTGTAGTTATTTTTTATATTTTTAATTTTTAAAAACCTTGTCCCACACTAAGAATTACTCCTGTATTGTGGGTGCGTTTACAAACATTTAAATTCACATACACAAACAGCCAGACCCGGCACAACTACTTGTAGGTCATACAAATATTTGTTCCGTGCGGGAATCGAACCCGCTACACGCAGCACAGCAGTCAATCGCTTAACCACTGCGCCAACCCTGCTGTCTAGTTAAATCATTTTAAAAGAGTAACGGTGGAGTCTCTTGCCACTTCTTCTCCATACGAAACTGTAGTTTCCAAAATTTATTTTGGAAGGGGCGATTGGAATCAATTATATTTTAATGTAAATGTTGACGTTTAAATTTGCCTATTAATTGCCTATTTAAATTAAATGCTTTGACTTTGACCTTGAATAACTTAAAGTTATAGCTTAACATTAATATTATGCCAACTGTAATTCTCGAAAGGGGCATACGTTATGACAACTCCTAACGTATGCCCCTTCAACACACACACAATCATATCAACATGTGGAGTAAGTACCAAAATCAACCAGAAAAAGGCCTGGTTTTACGACGTTTCTTAACCTTCTGCAGAGGTTAAGCATTGGCAGCCAAACAACTTGGTAATGCCGCAAGTGTCTTGGGCAGTCAACAGCGATGAGGATGAATTTTCTGACGCTATGTTTTAATTTGTAAATAGTTTGAGATAATATTGTGATTTTTCATTAATTCTTTAGGGTTTTTTGAACAAATGAATTCCCGGAAAATATGAAGATATACGAGCATATTCGTAAGAGGTTCGCAGACACATCCCGTTCACCAACTTGACGCGTGGATCAGCACCATCCAGCTCAACCATTTTGTAGGGAACCGAATGATCCAACACACGCGCCACCATCAATGAGACATTTAAGTGAGCATGATATACTCTCAGACTTACACACTACACGCCCACCGGCAAAATAAAATAAAATTAATGGTTACATTTATTTTTATTTTTAGACTATAGTAACATATTAGTGAATATATAGTATTGAATTACACACAATACATTATTGTAATACAATTGCCATAATATAAAGTTACATACATGGTTTTTGCTTTTTAATATAATTAAAAAACATTTTAAAAAAATGTAAAGGAATACAAATCATTTAACATATGGTCTAGTTCTATTTTTATGTACTATTACTTCTTTACCTCTATACAGTATTTTTAAGTTAGGGTCACAATCTTCGATTACTTCGTACGGTCCTATGTAGAGCGGATCAAATTTGTTTACAGTTTGTTCATTCTTAAGTAGTACCATGTCACCAGTACTGTACTTGACAGGATTTGTATACAAATCATATTTACATTTTCTAATCTGTTTACTAATAACTAAATTTTGTCTCGCGTCATACTGTGATTTTTGAAGCTTGTATTTGAGTTGTTTTGGATAGTCATAATAGTTATAAAGCGGTTCAATATCTGAAGTTAAGTTACTTGGTAAATTGCACAGTTTTCCAAATACGAGTTCGTATGGAGTGTATTTTGTTTCCGTGTGTACAGTTGTATTAAAAGCAAAGCACCAATACGGAAGCCATAAACTCCAATTTTGGGGTTGGTTCTCTGTTTGTATGCGAAGGAATGAAAGTAAATTTTTATGAGTATTATCTAAACCTCCTATTGATTGGTGATGATATGCAGTAGATGTTATTTGTGTTATTTTTAATATTTTACATACTTCATTCATTACTTTCGATACGAACTCTGTTCCGCGATCTGAAATAACATTTCTCGGAATGCCATAGCGTAATACAAAATTATTAATGAAAGCCGTTGTCACTGAAATTGTATCCTTATTTCTAAGCGGATAAGCTTCTACATACTTGCTAAGATCACACTGTAGTGTGAGTATATACATGTAATTATCACTATCCTTACTTAAGGGCCCAACTAAATCTAAGAATACTCTATCAAACGCCGAATGACCTGTATCAGTTAGGACCATTGGCTGTTTTATATGTCTATAATGTTTCTGTCGCTGGCATTTATCGCAGCGATTTACAAATTCCGTGACGTCATTTTCTAATTTCGGCCAAAAGTAACGCCGTTTTATATTATTTATCATTCGTCGTATACCGGCGTGACCGCTACTCGGTAGTAAGTGATAGTCATTCAAAATTACACGTTTCGTATCGTGATCATTTATAACTTTTAAACCTTTTATAATATACACACGTGGTCCGGACCAACTTGGCGTAATATTTATGTTATTAATTAAATCTCTTATTATTTCAATGTTTTCATTATTTTGTATAATGTACACGCTATCAAGTTTCATTATCTTACAGTAATAAGCCAACTCCCGTACAAAGGCATCTCGTGCGCATTGTAATCGGTAATATGGGTTTACTCTTAATATGCAATTTGATGCTTCATAATCAAATAAAGTATTTGTTTGGTTAGTCCATTCTTTTTCATGCTCAAACCGTAACTCAGTGCAATCCTTTGGTTTTTTAAGCAACTCCATAACTCTTGGGTGATCGGACCAGTCGTTTGTTGATTGCTTAGCAACCGTAGGGTTGTCACTCACTCCTTGTGCATTTGGTTCACACATACTTTTTTTCTGACCTCTGGTTAGTACAGACACCACGTGTTGATTAATTTCCTTCAATTCATCGCTTGTTATTCGGATACGTGACAAGGCATCTGCAGCTGCATTGTCGGTACCTCGAATATATTCTATTATGTAATCATATTCCTCTATTATTAAACGGAATTTAGTCAAACGGCTAGATGGATTTGTTTGATTAAATAAGTAAACTAATGGTTTGTGGTCGGTTCTGATAATAAATTTTCTACCGTAAAGATATGGTCGGTAATATTTTACAGACCATACGATAGCGAGTAACTCTTTTTCTATCGTGGGGTACCTAACTTCTGCCTTGTTAAGACTACGACTTGCATAAGCAATTGGTCTGTTATCACTGTTGCATAGCACGGAACCGATTGCATAACCGGACGCATCTGTTTGCAAAATGAAAGTATTGTTTTCATTGAAGTTAGGATATTGTAATACTGGTGGTGATAGTAACGACTCTTTTAGGGATTCGAAACATTTCTGACACTCATGCGACCATTCAAAATTAACATTTTTCCGACACAGTCTGTTAAGAGGTACAGATATTGCAGCAAAATCTGGTATAAACTTTCTATAAAAATTGACAAACGCTATGAATCTTTTTGTTTCGTCTGCGTTTTTGGGCACGGGGTAATTTTTTACTATGTTCACTTTCTCTAAATCTGGTTTAATTCCTTCAGATGAAACAACATGTCCTAATAACTGAATTTCTTTTCTTAAGAAATCGCATTTCATTGGATTAAGTTTCAAGTTAACTTTTCGCAATCTAATTAATATATCTATGAGATTTTTATTATGAATTTCCAAATTTCGTCCAAAACAGATCAAATTATCCAAATAGACAAATAATTTGTCGTATGTTAGTCCTGACATGGCAATTGTCATTAGACGAGAGAATGCACTTGGGCTAATCTTTAATCCCATTGGTAACCGGGTCATTTGATATTGGCCTGAAGGTGTAGTGAATGCTGTATACTTTCTGCTTTCTGGTTTTAATTTTGCCTGATAATATGCTTGTGATAAATCTAATTGTGAAAAATACATTGAACCGGATAAAGAATCTAAAATATCGGTTATATTAGGTAGTGGGAATTTATCGTCTGCTATTCTAGTATTTAATTTACGAAAATCAATAACCAGCCTCCATTTCTTAGAAGTATCTTCTGATTTTTTGGGCACCAACAAAACTGGGCTTGACCACTCACTTTTTGCTGGTTCAATGATTTCTTCTGAAAGCATATTTTTTACCTGTGTTTCAACTTCCTTACGCTGTGAAAAGGGCAGCCTGTACTGTCTAGTATAAACTGGATCAGCATCTGGTTTTAACTGTATACTTTGTTCGTAAAGGTTAGTGGTTGATAATTTATCGTTTGGTAGATGAAACACATCCGAAAATTTTGCACATATGTTTTCGATTGATGACCTTTCTTCATTGTTTAGATGATCTAATTTTAAAAAAGAAAACATAATGCGTGCTCTCTCCCCATCAATATTACTATCTCGTCCATAGTTACAGATGTCATAGTTTGATAATAAATGTATTTCCGGTCTAAAATAATTAATATCTACTTGCGTTTCGCGAGTATTTAATATTTGTATACTTATTTGTCCATTGTTTGGTTTACAAATACTTCCCGCTATCCAAACTCCGTCGCATAATTGATACGGTAATATTACGCAGTCCTCTTGGAAACTACTGTCTAACATAAATATTTTCTCACATCTCGGTGGGATACTTAAAAAACAGTTTTTATGTAGTGAGCTATTAATCATGGGTAGGGTCAGATTATTGTCGTTTTTCTTTAAAGTTAGTGTATTATTTTCAAAATTCAAAATAGCGTTATATTTGCTCATAAAATCTCTGCCGATTATACCATGTTGTAAACCTGGTATGGTGCGCATAATGTAAAATTTGTGTTCAAATTCTTGCCCATTTACAGTCAACGATACAAAAACATAGCCTGTAGTTAGCACTTTGCCCCCAATGCCTTTTATGTAAATGCATTCTGCTTGGATTGGAATGTTCCAATGTGCCACAGTTTCGTATTTCAATACTGACAGTGATGCTCCTGAATCTATAAGCAATCCATATTTGGCACCTTGTACTAAGAATTCTACCGTGCTGTTATTGTTACAAGCAAATATAAAATGATTATCGAAAAAACTGCAATGGTTCAGTAATGTGTTTCTCTGTAGGTTGGGGCGTTGGATTCCGGTCATTTAATTCGATATTATTTATGCCATTTTCTATAACACGCACATTACCACTACGCGTAAAAATCCGTCCTGGTCTACCGCTATATGAACCCCGCATGCGTCCACGATTATTGTTAAACTGTTGTTGAAATCTTTGGTTTTGGTTTTGCCTATGGTTGTAAAAAGAACCTCTATCCATACCTCTTTGTATATATCGATTGTTGTTCGAACGATTTGGACGTCTATTATTATTGTATCTATATCCGCGATTATTAATTGAGCTTAATTGGTATCCGATATACACTGAAGCGTCTGCTTTTTGCCGACTGCATGACAACTCCTCATCCTTAGCTGCTCTTATTGTATCTTTCAAAGTATCATAATTACGCGCTGCCAAAATAGTGCGGATTTCGCGGTTTCGCAAGCCATCAACGAAACTTTTAATCGTAATCTTTTCATTTTGAGGCCGTAATATTTTATATGCAGTTTGGTCATCATCAGCTTGCGCGACCGTCAAATCCACAAAAAGTTGTTCGACCTTGGATCCATATTTTTCTATAGACGAACCGTTTTGGTTGATTTGTGTTAACTCCTTGTGTATTGCTGTACTAGACTTCTTTGTAAGAAGGTGTTGGCGCATTTCAATAATAAGCGACTCACAGCTGTCATAAGAGGTGGACAATCTTAATTTAGCGTTTTCGTTTAATCTGGTTTTTAATATAAATTTAACTAGCATTTTGTTGCCTTCTTCGGTGAGTGAAAAACTATTTATCTCAATTGTGTCTATTAAACTTTTCGTGACATTTTCATCACCATTCATTATCGGCAATAATGACACGGCAGTCCTATAATTAAAAGCCTCCATATTGTCTACTTCAGTTTTAGTCTTGACCGTATACTCGGCACTAGGTTGAGAACTGTATGTTTTGGAGCAAAAAGATTCTATTTGGGTAAATTTGTTTTCAAATAAGTCACAGGTTGTCTGTATTTCCTGTAATACACTTGTGCTAAATTGCTTATTTTCTATCTGTATCGATATGGTTTTTATGCATTCATCAAATTGATATTTTAACAATGTTGCTTCCTTCAACTTTTGTTTTAGTACAGTTTCTGTCCTTTTAGGATTACTTAGTTTTTTCAAATTTTGCTCAATATTTTTTAATTGGTCATATAACAAGCTAAGCTCGTCTGCCATTACCAAACACAGTATGGATAAAATAAAAGTATCCTCATGAACAATAATTATTCTACAATTACATGTTAGTACATATAAAAAAAAACAACTAATAGTCAATAGATCTAGTAATTCGTCCAATAACCGTTCCGTAACTTTTCATGTTTCACTTAACGATAGAACACGACTCACTACACTTTTCACTGATTATTTATTTTAATCACTTACTGCGGTTTCTGTGCTCTGATACCCGCCTCCTGGCGAGTCTCCTGGCGCTGCTGGCGGCACTCGTAACAGACACGAGTCTCCGGGTTCGGTCGACGAAGCGAACGTGATAATAGGTTTTGTGCAAAAACCTCATTCCTTATCCACGAATGATGACAATTTCGGTACAGTTTATACATCGCGTAAATTCCAGCGACTCCGAGTAAGGTGCAAATGATAAACATCACGATACTAATATTCGACAAATGGTACTCTTGCATAGAAGCCATATTTGAACCACTCGATGCACTTTGTGATATGAAAACGTCCTCTTTTTCTATATTTGACCGGCACATTTTTATAAAAATCCACTGTTAAAAGTCTATTAATTTTTCCCAATCAATTAGATCACTCGACCGAACTCGACACCCGTCTCAGATGGCAGGGTCGCCATGTAAGGTTGTGGGTTCGAGGAGATGATTTAAAACAAGTGCCTTCATTGGAATCTCGTTTATTACTGTCTAATAGTAGAGTACAATAGTTTATATAGGTATTGATTCTTAAGACTAAAGTACATGAGCACACATACATAAGACTTACACACTACACTGCCATGCTTTTCCAAGTCAACGTATGTACATCAAAATAACACAATAAACGGATGCATGGTACTCACATTTACAAAACTATAACAAAATGCTTGTAAATTATACAAAACTATAGTTTGCAATGTAGGTATTTGAGATATTAATAAAATTTGATTTCCTAAAGAAACAAAAATCATCTAATATACACCGAGAAATTTTAATGATTGTTTTCCCGCGGCAGAACAACTTACCATAAGGAGAGTACTCCTTATGGTAAGTTGTTCGAAGCATAGAGTAAATTAAAAAAAGATGTTTTTGTTTTAAAATATGTAATTTAAAAAAATCATCTACACCGCGTGCGAGAGTTTATTTTCTATGCATCGCTGTTCCCTTTGTCGGCGGCGCGTGCGATTCGAGTAGTACCTACAAGTTACCTCTAGTGTTACTATTGATTTTCACGTTTTCGATTTGATAAAAAAAAATGACTACAATAACATCTTTGTTTTTTACTTTTGTTCTATGCCTCGAAAGTTATGGCAAGCTGTCCTGCCGCGGGAAAATTACCATAAAATTTTTTCGGTGTATATTTGAAGTATTCAATAACTAACACTTGGTTCGGTAAAGAAAGAAATAAAAATCCTCAACACCGAATGTATCGTCATCTACGCTTTCTCTAAGATACTCAAACTTAATTTTCCCTTCGTAGTATCCTTTTTCTCTAGCTCGATCAAATGTGAGACACGGCTCAAGAAATGCGAACTAAACTGAGGGCTCCAATAGAGGTGTCTGGAAATATTATAAACAAGACAAAATGTAGGACAGTAAAAGATACTGGAACTTTAAGATCTATCACCCTTTTGATTTCATCCGCAAGTCTAAAGTCACTAAGATTACCTGCTTAAAAGTAACAAAAGACTTTGGTTTCCATTGACCTGCTTTATATACCAACTTATGTTAATACTGTAGACTGGTTTCAGGATACAGCTGCTCCTCAAAGCTGACATTTTATTTGATATGGGATAAAGAATCAAAAGACGAGGCTATTATATTCAATATTGAAAAAACCGGTTCAACATGGCGGTGAAACTCCTTAGACATTGAATTTAAGAACGCTTTTTATAATTCATCTGACCAGAAGGTCATTTAATCACTGACCTTTTCATGAAATAGCTTTCCATCTGTATTTCGATTATTATTTTAAAATAATTTGCATGTCCCAAACAGGCAAAATATGGACCGTGCATACACCACAAATTTTTACACCTGTAGAAACTTGTATTTTCAGCTAATAAATTATTTAAATTCGTATCGTATGCTTATATCGACTTGACCAATGGCAGCTTCCATTGTATGCAACTGATTACTATTATTTTACATGAAGCGATAATTATTGCGTGACATAATTAGTAAAACATTCAACATCAATTTATGGCTTACCACATCTTTATAAACAAAACAATCCATTTTTTACACATCACAAGAAGTCCCATCATAGATTCACCAACTCTAAACGTCCACAATTTTGCAAATATGAACCTATTAGCATTTTATAGTGTTTCAGCCAACCATTCAAGGAATATTAGCACTAAAACCATGAAGATTATCGTTTCATTAGAGCCAAGTATGATTAAAAGTGCCAGTAACAGTACTATACTCTCACTGTATGGAAACATTGTTGTGATTTTGACCTTCGAAATGGCGATAAATACACAACACGGACTTTGATTCTTGAGAAAGAAAAATTTGGTATTTTCTGTAGTATTTAACGCAGAGCCTTCCGGCAAGGCTTCTAGTACAAGAATGTAAAATAAAATCATCACAATTAAACTTTTTAACTTCAAGAACACGATAAATACATAACACTGGCGTCAATTTTTGAGAAAACTAATGTAGTATTTTCTGTAGTATTTGACGCAGTACCTTCCGGCAAAGCTTCTGGTAGAAGACTGTAAAATATTGTCGTTTCTACAAATCGTTGCAATTAAACTATATTTAGCCTCAATTGTTCAGAATTTCATATCGAAGAAGACAGTGATGGGAAGGCCTTTACTTTACCAGGTGTATTATTATTACCCTTTGACTTGACGTTTAGCGTATGCATTTATAATGATTCCGGTGAAGTTGTGTCAAGAACTCTCCTTAGCTTTTAATTTATGCCCCTCCTTTGTTTATGCTTTACTTAATAATTGTTATAATTTTAAGTCTTGGAAATTGAAATACAAATAAGAATAAAGAAATGCTGAGATTTTTTCTATTATTCTCTCTTTTTTTTTTTTTTTACTAGCCTATACTGTCCCACAGTTAGGCAAAGTCCTCCTCTTAGCCCTTCCAGGTTCTCTTGTCTCGCGCCACCTCGACCCACCACAGCAAATAAGAACCTCTCTTTTGCATTATTTTTCTAAAATTAAAAGGTCTACCAGGGTTAAGTTTTATAGGTATATTGTTTTATTTATCTTAATGATCTGCTCTGTCCTCATTGTCTATAATATCCTTTTTTTTGTCTTTTTTTAGGGTGGGTAATCATCAAATAACTTCTCCCGCTTTGGGTGGAGCGGGAGGGCGTGTCAGACTTTTACCGACTAAAACCCACCCGTGTTCCCTCAGTTGCCTGTGTGCCAGGGGCCGCGGTATCTCTTTCGAACAACCCGCACCCCTGGCAGGCATCGGCCCTTGCAGGCCCCATCAGTTGCTGCTGACATCTCTTTGAGGCCCGCGTGGAACACAACGCGCCGTCGACCCGGGCTTGGTCCTTACCGGACAGCGAGCTACCCATTACTCGCCGTCCGCAAGCCCGTGCCTACGGTGGCCGGGAATCAGCCTGGGATTCCCGACGCCCAGGACGTCTCCTGCGAAGGCCACGGCTGTGAGGGCGCATGTACTGCATCTTCCTCACATACGCCGCCTCCCTCTTTACGAGCATAACTGCTTCGCTGAAGGAGGCGACTGCTAGCCATGCACTCTCGCTCCGTACCATGGTCTGGACCAGGGCCGGACGCGTGAGATCGCCGCGGACACGGCGGTGCTCTGCCCAAGCCGGGCAGACCTCCATCGTGTGCCTCAGGGCGATCTTCGCAATGGAAACACCTGGGCGTTTCCTCCCGCCCTATGCGAAACAGGAACCTCCCGAAACAGCCGTGTCCGGTGAGGACCTGTGTCAGGCGGAAGGTGAGGCCGCCATGCCGCCTCTCAAGCCACCCCTCAAAGAGGGCCCTTACCGCCGCAATTGTGGCGTGCCTAGTCTATGCTATCCTTATGTATTCATCATAAATATAAGAGTAGGAGATGACTAAAGAAACGATGGATGGAGTGTGTGAGAGATGACTACTAGAGGAGTATGGAGGAATAAGTTACGCCGGTCACAAATAAATAGAGAAACGTGCTGGAAAATGACAATGACGTCAGTCACGTTTCTTTGAGTTTTTGTAATGACATTTTTCTGATCAGTGTTTTTCAGATCATTTGTTGTTATCAACACCACCAATATGTCCTTTATTTGGTATTGATCGTCGAATCGTTGAGCTCCTTAAGTCCTATCTTAACCTTGAAACCTACTGCCAAATGCTCGCAATGACTGGACAGTTTTACATTGTCTTCACATGATCTGACTAAGATTATGCCTGGACTTTAAAAGAGACTCTGAGTCGATTTCGGCCTTTTTTCTCAGAATAGTCAAATGGAAAATGTCGTCCTCATTTCGTTTCTAAAATATGATTGACGTGTGAAGTAACATCATTTACCATTTAAATACTCTGTCAAGTGACCACACAATTCAAAAGTGTAGTAGATTTTTTCTTCATTTCGAATTGTAAAAGTTTAAATAAATGATATGAAAATGTGTAATTATGTCAGAGTAAATGTCCCACTGTTTTTATAATTGTGAGGGTTATTTGTTTGGATGTCTGTTACTCAATGTAACGATTTGGATGTTATTTTGCTGATTGTTAGTTCATAATCAGGAGTAACACATAAGTTATCTACCTACTTTTAATTTCGGGAGTGTGCGTGAAAGCTGAATGTGAGTACCGTGCAAGCTAGATTATTTTTTTCTGGGTGGGAAATCATCAAATGACTTCTCCCGCTCTGGGTGGAGCAGAAGGGCGTGTCAGACTTTTATTGACTAAAACCCACCCGTGTTCCCTCAGTTGCCTGTGTGCCATGGGCCGCGGTATCTCTTTCGAACAACCCGCGCCCTGGCAGTCATCGGCCCTTGCAGACCCCACCAGTTGCTACTGTCATCTCTTTGAGGCGCGCGTGGAACACAACGCGCCGTAAACCCGGGCTTGGTCCTTACGAGCTACATATTACACGCCGTCCGCAAGCCCGATGCAGGCTAGATTGAATACATAACCTTCTAAATCTGGTGGTTTTGAATATTTTATAGATTTATGGCCTACGCTAATATCCTGCAGATATGGTGGCGTCTTGTCAACAAGTCGTTGCACATCAGGGATCAGTCAGCTAGGAAATGTCGGCGACAGTTAGTCTTAAAATATAAACCAACAAAATATTGACTTGTTCTTCTTACTTAAATAAACATTTTATTTCATTTCTTTAAAAAGGTTAAAACTTTGTTTTGGTTCATTGAAGAGAAATTTTTGTAATAAACTGCTTTAATAAAAATCGTTCTAAAGTGTTGCCTGCAGTACTGCCACGAGTAGCTGTCACTGCATAAAACTTAGTACCACTGTAGCAGTTTAAATGAAATAGTTAATTTTGAATCTTGCATTCATGATTGTATAACCCCCCAGCTCAACAGCTCTATTAGGTTTTCAAGATGTTGAACTGATGAAAGAGATTTAAAAGTAAATTGCTATATTTTAATCCGTGAGCGTTCATTCATTGGCTTTTCAAATTCAGATTTGAATAACATTGCAAGTATTTTTTCCGTGTGGTGCCGGACGTAAAAGAATAGGGCCATCCCATTTCTTCCCGTGGATGTCGTAGAAGGCGACTAAGGGAGTTACTAGAGAATCAGCAGCGTTCTCAATGCATTTTACCACCGTACTGCGATCGCCAACCCGCCTGCCAAGCGTGGCGATTATGGCAAAACCCCTTTTTGGGTGAGGCTTATGTCCAGCAGTGGACGTCTTTCGGCTGTTAAGACGATGATGATGAAAGCATTTGCTACCTCGTGGTATTGCCAGGGGACCTAAAGCTTAACTGTCAAAGTTAAATAGGCAAATAAGAGGCGCTTTTTGACGTAAAAATTTACAAGAATATGGAATTAATTTTAATTTCCCCTTCCGGAAAGGAACTCCACCGTTAGTCTTTAAAAATGTTTTAAAATAATTTTAGAACATTAACTATATGTCAAAGTGAGCAGTAGTGGCACGATCGTAGGTTAAAACCTACTTTATGTAAATTAACGCCTGTTTCTTAGCAGTGGGGACATTATTGGCCTATAACTCGAAATTTATATGTAAACAAAAACTTATTCGATGTATATTATTTTATAAAGCTCCTTCTATCTATTTAAAATATTTGACTTTATGTTATTTTATTAAAGATTATTTTAATGATTTTTTTTATTGGAAAAGCTGCTGTTTTTATTCAATTACTTCGACATATAAAATTTAAAAATATGTGACATCACACAAGGGGGAGCAGATTTCACAAATATGACCACCTGTGACAAGGATGGGGCGGTCAAAAAACCATAAAATTTGTGTGACGTCATTTATGGATGGCCCCTTACGAGAATTGGGCTATCAAATAAAAACCAAAATTTTCAAATCCGACGGATAGTTTCAGAGATGAGCGCGGTCAACAAACAAATTCTTCAGCACCTACCTACGGCACCTACCTACGGCACCTATCTACAGGCACTATGTTTGCCCTCAGGGGAAGTTTTTAAGCGAGATTAGGTTGTGCCATCAAACAGGTGAATGCGTTAATAGCTCGAATGGAGGGAAACCCTATTGGGATTATACTCATCATTAATGCGAATGCAGACGTGAGTGCGTGTGCATACTCTGCGTATGTAGGCATTAAACTGAAACGTGCACGTTTGCCACCTGCGATATTTGTGGCGTATTAAGGCGATGCGCACACTGCACCGCATCACGCATCGTAGCACGGGAGTGCGTGTTCTTACGTAGTTTGCAAGTATCTGTGTCTGTATAGAAAACACGCGTAGTGCAACATAAAGAAAACGCGTTCACGCGCTGTGTTGCAGGTCACGTGCCTACATGCGGAGAAACACGCCGCGCGTGGGTGCGGGGCAATACGCGAGGTATGGCACACCGAGTTCTATAGTATCGTGCGTGATTTTGACAGAGCTGACGTACTATTTCAAAATGGTTCTCGATATTGATCGATTTATATTCGAAATCGAAAGTCGTGATGCAATTTGATTTGATTATATAAAAACCAAACAGATAATATAAGTGCAGGATCCTGAATGAGTGCTAAATGAATAAACTTTTTAGTATAAAAAACAATGCTCTACAATGTACTATCACCACAGCAAGCTGTTGTGAAATGCGGCCTCTAGGCCACTGCCTGACTATCCTGAAGGTCCGCGCGTTTGTGCGGAGAAATCTGCATGGTCTGCACTCCCGCACCCGCATGCGTAGCTCCGTCGCCACGCACCCGCACGCGGCTCCGTCGCCACGCACTCCGCAGCGTAGCGCGGGGCAGTGTGTGCTTCGCCTCAGGGTTGTGGCTAGGTAAAGCCGCATGGGTCGATCGCTCAGGGGGTGAGCTTATCAGCCGCGCACAAATCTAGACTCCAGGCACACTTTTGCCGACCTGGGAATCGAATCTCATGCTCAGCAGTCACTTGGAACCACTATACCAACGAGGCAGAGTTCTTTGATGTGAAATGTTTTTCTGTGTAAGTAGATCTTTTACACGTCAATATTTTAAAACTAGATGGCGCCGGCATTTCCTAGCCGACTGATCCCTGAAAAGAAATGCCGAAACAAACTGAGAAGTCACGGTTTTTTATTGTTAATAGCTCTTTTAATTGGTTTGCCTCAAAACTGTCTCAATAAACATCTTAATGGGAGGGACGTTTGTGATGCCTAAGTTCCCCAAAACGTGCAATAAATCTATATTAATCTTAGTATAAATCGTTCTGGATATTAAACCTACTTATCGTTAAATGATAAATGATTTTATTTCTGTAAGTAGATTTGTACATACACTTTTACATGCCAATCATATTTTTAAAACTAGACGCGGTCTGCGTTTCTTATCTGACTACTCTGAGAAGAAAAGCAGAAACAAACTCAGAGGTCACAGGCTCTTTAAAAGTCCAGACATAATCTTGGTCTGTAGGCTTAGCACGAGGGCCGTAGAGAAGCGTTTTATCAACGGAAGTGTAGACAAAAATTACGTTTCCGTGTAGACAGTTGACAGTTTTGAAACCGAGAAGTGTAGACAAGCGATTTGTATTTTACGGTAGACTGGAAATAGAAAGTGTCATGCTAAGCCTACAGTTTACGTGAAGACCATGTAGATTGGTGTCGGAAATAGTCTTTTGAGGAAAGAACCACACGGATGGACTGTGGACCTGTCCAATCAGTGCACGCATTTATCAGTAATCATGCAGCTCTACTCGGAACTTAAGGAGCTCAACGACTCGACAAACAATACCAAAGAAATTACATTTTATTCACTCATTCATAATTACGTTTAAACATCGAATCATAAACTCACGCCATCCGGTAATATGTCATCAATTTATACAACACTAACTTTTGTTCAGCACTAACTAGTTCGGAATTTATCCCTCGGGAACGTATTATCGGGATAAAAAGTAAATCCAATGTGTTAATCCAGGTTATAACTATCTATATTACTGGATATGATGACTCCGAACAATTAATATAACGACCCTGACCTGACACTGAATCAAACGAAGCATATTTATGGAGAACAAAATACACACACCTTTACACGCCACACACACACAAACTTTACACATACACTCATAAAATAACATACTTGAAAGCACCTCTCTAGTCTCCACTCTAGAATTCGTATACTGAACCCCAAGATACAGACTAACTGTGTAGTTTGGGGTTCACTGGCAAATAATATATGTAACTAGCTGTAGGTAATATTTAAACTACTCAATAATGTTGGGCACGCCATGATTGCGGCGGTAAGTCCCCTCTTTGAGGAGTGGCTTGAGAGGCGGTATGGCGTCCTCACCTTCCGACTGACACAGGTCCTCACCGGACATGGCTGTTTCGGGAGGTTCCTATTTCGGATAGGAGGAAACGCCCGGGTGTTTCCATTGCGAAGATCGCCCAGAGGACACGGTGGAGCATACGGTGGAGGTCTGCCCGGCTTGGGCGGAGCACCGCCGTGTCCTCGTGGAGGTGATCGGCGGCGGCGATCTCTCGCGTCCGACCCTGGTGCAGGCCATGGTACGGAGCGAGAGTGCATGGCTAGCAGTCGCCTCCTTCAGCGAAGCAGTTATGCTCGCAAAGAGGGAGTTGGCGCACGTGAGGGAGATGCAGTACATGCGCCCTCACAACTGTGGCCTTCGCAGGAGACGCCCAGGGCGTCGGGAATCCCAGGCTGATTCCTGGCCACCGCAGGCACGGGCTTGCCGACGGCGAGTAAAGGGTAGCTCGCTGTCTGGTAAGGACCAAGCCCGGGTCGACGGCGCGTTTTGTTCCACGCGCGCCTCAAAGAGATGTCAGCAGCAACAGATGGGGCTCGCAAGGGCCGATGCCTGCCAGGGGTGCGGGTTGTTCATAAGAGATACCGCGGCCCCTGGCACACAGGCAACTGAGGGAACACGGGTGGGTTTTAGTCAGTAAAAGTCTGACACGACGGAGCGGGAGAAGTTATTTGATGATTTCCCACCCAAAAAAAAAAAACTACTCAATAATGTCGTCTCAACTTGATGTTAACCTATGTAAGCTTACTGTATTACCTGGACAGTAAATATATTTCTATTTCTATTCTATTCCTATCTGTGTGCCAAATTTCATCCAAATCCATTCAATCGGGTTTGGGTGATTGAGTTCAAACATCTAAGAATCCAAACATCTGAACATACAAATTTACAACTCGCGAAGGTTGGCAAATGCATCTACTGTGTTATAACTATATAAAGTTTGCATAACGTCTGCAACACACCCTCCGATTTCACTTCCCTGCTCGCCGACATGGGTGGCTCAAACAGGAATACGGACTTCAATTTAATTATTGCTCCATCGAACGTCAGAGGGACGAGAAATCCAATTTTGAATTACGTACAGATTTAAGTACGTGGACAGGATGCATGTAATATCCTCATTTTCTGCGCAATGAGTTAATGATTGAAATTCCATTTCCTTCATACTTAATGTTCAGCTGAGAAGCTTCTGAGTTAGTTTCAAATTTTCATACGTTTTTCGAAATTTACAGGTCAGTGTCCGGGGTCTGGCAGTATGTTGAACTAAATATGATTCGCGACTGTAACACGTATGTTTTGTAGAGAATTATGACTATTCCATGAAAACAAATTATTATTGAGCAAGACACACCACACCCACGACATTTATTTGCAAAAATAGTAACAATAGCTAATCACGTTCCGAGCGGTGCCGGACGTAAAAGAATAGCACCATCCCATTTCTTCCCGTGGGTGTCGTAGAAGGCGACTAAGGGACTTACGAGAGATACGTTCTCTATGCATTTGACCACCATACTGCGATCGCAAAACCGCCTGCCAAGCGTGGCGATTATGGCAAGCCCCCCAAATTGAGGGAGGCCTATGTCCAGCAGTGGACGTCTTTTGGCTGATATGATAAGGTAATCACGAGCATTAATACTGAGTGTGTGTCTAAAAACCTAAAATTCGAACACCTGCGACATCCACCAACAACTGGCCCCGCGTGGTGGATTACGGCCCACTCCCTGTCACTGAGAGAAAGCACGTGCCCTGTGCCTGTGCCTAAGCAGTGGGAAAATTATAGGTTTCTTCTGCTAATATGTTGGGTGGATACGGGTTGAATACGAGAGAGAGAGAGAGAGAGGAGATTTTAATGGGCAAAGATTTGCTATCAATCCATCAACTCAGCCTATCGCAGTCCACTGCTGGACATAGGCCTCTCCCAGGCTGCACCACAACACTCTATTCTCCGCCTTCCGCATCCAGTCTGTGCCAGTCACCTTTTTAAGGTCGTCGGTCTAGGTGGGGACCGTCCCACACTACGCTTGCCGATACGCAGTCTCCGTGTGTTCCACCGTCCATCGGTCCTTCGACTAACATGGCCAGCCCACTGCCACTTCAGCTTACTCACTCTACAAGCTATGTCGGTAACGCCAGTTCTTTTCCGGATAATTACAATCCTGATTTTATCCTTCAAAGAAACTCCGAGCATAGCTCCATAGCGCGCTGAGCGACCTTAAATTTGTGAACCAGCCCAACTGTCAGTGTCCACGTTTCGGCACCGTATGTCATCACGGGCAGGACGCACACGTTAGTCTTCAAGCATTCCGGAATAGGCGACGAAAAGACTTGGCGTAGTTTCCCAAACGCTGCCCAAACCAACCAGATCCTCATGTCGGGTTTTCTCAAACTTGTGTATACTTACTGAGTTGGATGACTTTCCCTAGGTAGACATGCTCCTTCGCAACTTCGAGAAGCGACCCTTCGATGTGGATTGGACTCAGCAACAAGTGAGAATTAGACATGACTATCGTCTTGTCCAAATTCGTGCCGAGGCCAACCCCATATTTGATAGCCCACGTTCAACAGACGTAATAAAATCACGGTGGGAATTTTAACGCGCTGCTTAGCGCCAGCGGTTTTTTCGACGCGCTGAGACTCACTCGCGCTCAGTTGTATTCTCGATAACCTTAATCCGTGTGAATGTCAACTAAGATCGATTTGAACTTCACAATGACCATCTTATACTAGTAATAGGCTAATCAAGTGATCCGTTTAAACAATGCGTAGTCAGTCACCTGTATTTTGTAACAATAGCTTGACGTCACCAACATTGAATGGGCTGGTATGTTTGTTATGGTGACAAAGAGATCGGTAGTGACTATAATATAAGAAAGAATGACATGATAACTGCCGTAGACACTGTTTTTCATCTCCTGAACCCAACAAAAAATCTGGTTTAGTCGATTCGCACGAATTTATACAGTGAATCGACTCTTTTTTTTAAATAATATATTACTAGCTTTTGTTAGCGGCTTCGCCACGTAGAGGTCGAAAAATATACCAGAGGAACGCACTACCGGGATAAAATGTATCCTATGTGTTAATCCGGGTTCTAAACTATCTGTGTGCTAAATTTCATCCAAATGTGTTAAGTAGTTTTTGCGTGAAAGAGTAACAAACATCCATCCTCACAAACTTTCACATTTATGATAGTGGTAGAATTTTCTAAAATTCTAAATGTAAGATTTGCTTACTACAGAATAAATTAACTTAGTGCGAATCACCTACAAAAAATAGTGTCGTTTCGCCCGTTTCGGGGGAGTAAATTTGTGCGAATCGACTAAGATTATTAGACAAGAGAAAAGACGAATAAGCCAAAATTCTTGGAATTTTCTCGTTGTAGCTATCAGTACCCGATTTAGTTAATGTTTGATGACTTTTAATAATAACTGGGCTTCGGTAGTGCCCCCGCCAAGACAAGCCAAGCGGACCGCAGGGGCACTACCTACCGTTTCTCGAAACGCTTCGTCGTTTTTTTGAACCCTTATAACTTGGGTTTGGATTATACCACATAAACAAAATTCTCGGGATATGTTGTCATTAGCGGATTTATTAAACGTATAAAGTTTTGATTGCATAGCTCATAAACTTTAGATTTTATTGATATCTAAAAAACCCTGATTTCGTAACTGAGTCACTGATGATCATCAAAATTCTTAGGGTACTTCCTAATGTCCTAGAAAGCTGAAATTTGCCACATTGCTGAAAGAGCCACATTATTTTGACTAAGGCGTAGAGGTTGCCATAGAATAAGCATTATCGGCCTATAGTGTTTCTTTTTTTTAATCGTTGCCCCACACTAGGAATTTCTCCTGTATTGTGGGCGCGTTCACAAACATTTAAACTCACATACACAAATAGCCAGACCCGGAACAACTACTTGTAGGTCTTACCAACTTCTGCTGCTGTCACACAAGCCTCCTTTCCGTGAGAGGGAGTGGGCAGTAATCCACCACGCGGGCCCAGTGAGGGTTGCTGGATATTCGAATTTTTAGTTTTAAGACGTTTTCTGAAAATGTTTTCCTTCACCGTTTTCAGAGCAGTGTTTATAAAATAATTTACATGAAGTAAAGCACCTGTCTGGGATCGAACTATGACCTGCAAATCGTAACTCTTGGCTATTACCACTAGGCCACCACTGCTCGTCAATTAATAGTGCAGTGCTTACCTATAATTTAGAAACGAAAAAGACTGTGGGTAAGGTAAAGCTGTATGTGTTTATTTAATTATATAAGTCGTTATATATCTATTTATTATTTTTTAAATGTTTCTAAAGTTTCCAACACAATAATACAAGGCGTGAGGTGGTTTTATTCATATTTTTGCCTAAATGACGCGTTGTAGTCTGCCTAAATACTCCGAAATTGTAGTCCATTTTCATTACTCAAACGACTCTTAAATTAGAAGAATGTGGGTAAAAGCTATTCCTAGAGATTTCCTAAAATGAAACAGAGTTCGAACTCATGTCGGAAATATTTTAAAGAAAGTGGCTTACTACGAAATATTTAAAGTTTTAAATTCTGATACTTTCCGTGTCAAATACTTGATTTTCAAATATTGAAATAAACATAACTTAACTCATGAATGAACACGAAATGTAAAGAATGAATGGAATGTTTAATTTATTCCGTAAGGACCTAACTATAATTCTATTACCAGATTTTCGCTCTTTGCCGGACCTTCCGCATTGATTTATCTTTTAAAGCCAGAATCGAATGAAATATTATACTTAGACGCCAAATTATGACGTAAGATAACGCTGCAATTCGGGTAATAAATCAGTCGTGGCCAAACAAGCCAATTGCCCAAAATGCATATGCATATGAGCCCATGATGGCCCAATTCTGGCCTCCTCCATTCGAGAGAATAAATTAATAATTAATTTTTGCACGTCAACTATGATAACTGATAATTTGATAGGAAAGAGGAGTTGTTTGTACTGCAGCTCTTATTATTTAATTAACACTGGCAACTTTGACACATCAACAAAAGAAAATTACTGTCGAATAAACTGTAGTGCGAATATGTAATCAACATAACTTAATAACTTTAATGTCCTTATTTTATTGTTAAATTAATTTAAATACTTAGGTATGTACCTAGATTTTTTTATTTTATATTAGTAGTAGTTAAAATTTTCCTTTTTTTTGTGATCTTAATTTTTCTGTGTTTTTACAGGGTCCATAATTGAGTACCTAGCTTTATGCCATTTAAATGAACATGAATATGACATCATTTATTTTTAACACTAGCAACTCTGAAACACCGACAAAGAAACATACCTAACTGTCGAATATACTGTTCTCTTCGATAATAAAAATTAATGTGACGTCATTAGTTTTCCTTTTTCTGTTATGGTATGTAATAATGAGTTCGACGTGTAAATGGACTACATAAATGGTTGGAATGTCAATAATTATAATTGTTTTTTTTTTGTCGCTCAGTGAGGGAAACAAAATTAAGTATCGTAGTTAGTGGCATTGGTTTGTTAAATGATTGTTTACGATTTAAATGAATCGCATGTATCCATTGATGGGTTATTAGCCGAAATTGGTCAATCGACGCTTTAAAAAAATATATTATCTTATTTAGGCGACTCGCTCGAAGTTAATTTATTTGTGGGCGAATCAACAACTCGACAAGTACTAGGCTATTGACACGTGTTGTATTTTAAGAAAAAGCTCAGTGGATGCAATAATGTGCATAAAATGGATTTTTATCTCTCGGTGTTGAACCGAGGATTGAGCGCTCAGTGCGTTGAAAAAACAGTGTTCAACTTTCAACTCTCGATTCGATTTTATTACGTCCATGGGAAAGTGCGCTAAAAGTTTGGATCCCCCGATTCGGGCAAGTAAATTCGTGCGAATCGACTAATAAAACGTAAATAGATCGCAAGTGTGTATTGATACTACAAAGATACGTACGGATACCTCAGGGAATGTTTTAACAGCGATGCAACAGACAGTATCTTTAAATATGTAAAGAATAACATATTTCTAGAGATATCGATTTGAAAAATAACATATTATTTGATAGTGTAGGTTTGCCTGATTCAACCGATTCGGGCGAATGAAATCGTGCCAATTTACAAAAAAAGTCGCAAATGGATCGCAAGTATTTAAAGATACTACAATGAAAGTAACGGAAACATTTGTGATTGTTTTGACAACGATGTAGAAGACGGTGTCTTTATATGTTAAGAATAATAAATGACTGAATAATGCCATTATTACAATTAAGAGCCAGTTAGCCTGGAAACCTACCCACTATGTTATGTGTCGGTGCATAACTGTGACGGATAAAGTGAATACTCGGTAAGACAATGTTCGTGAGTTTATTACCATTCTGTGACGACACGTATTGTGCGAATGAACTTTGTCTTTAATTTAATGTCGAGACGAAGAGCTGGCTTTTACCTCAGCCAGAGGTGAAGCATTGCTATACAACGTGGCAGTGTTGCCAGTATCTTGGATCTAGTCGACATAGCGATGCGGAGTAATTTCGACGTTTTTTTTTTTGCGGCTGTTATTGACTTTGCCGCAGGCCCTCCCTTATGATAGAAGATGTAAAGATGTACAACGTGTTACATAATTAAAGCATATACTTCATACACCACAACTATTGAGAGTATTGTGTTAAAAACTTAATACAATTACGAACACGTTTTTAAAAGGTAACTGTGGCTGGCATTGCTTTATGCATGTAAAATTGAGTCGTATTGCCTTAAAATACGATTAAATTTTCCTTGGCTCAATCGGCGGTAGGCAAAATATATAATTTTTGAAAAAAAAAATACCCATACTAAATCAATTCAATAGTCATTCAGGAACAAACTACTTACAGGTCTAGCGAATATACTGTTACACCTTGTATACATATATAAAGCCCATAGTAATCTATCAAGTTAATAAACTAATGACCTGCATAAAGGCAGTTACTATGGCACGTAGTTACAGTTCCTATATACCATTACTACGTCTAAACGTACCTAACGTGAACGTTTACTATCGATCGGCTTATTAATTGAAGTTACAGAGTTAACAGGCAAAACGCTGCTCTTTTATACTGTTAAGTACAAACAGAGTTTCAACATGAATTATGTATGAACGTAGAAACAAAAGTGGTAAGCTAGGATCGCAACAGATGACGAAGAAGGCGTGAGTTTATGTATGCATGTAATTTGTATCAAAACAGATTATGCAAAATAAAGATGTGTTGTGTCATGGGTCAACAAAACAACATGGCAGAATAAAAAGAAATAGTTGCAAAAGAAACGCAATAGAAACCAGTTTTTAACTTGCTATACACCGTGAAATTTTAATGGTTGTTTTCCCGCATCGAAATGATTTTGTCTTGGTAATACAATCGTTTTATAAATAAATAAAATATTAGAAACAAAAAAATGGCAGATTAACCATTGTGAAAAATCACCTCGTGCAAGAGTTTATTTTGATTTTAACATTTATGCATCGCTGTTCTCTTTGATTATTTTAAAAACAAAAAATCTTAATTTTATTACTTTTACTCTATGCTTCGAAAGTAGTTCTGGCGCGGGAAAACAACCATTTAAATTTCACGGTGTATAAACTTCTATAGCCATTGAATCACTATTATTAATTATATCCTTCGTTCTTATTAGCTCAGTTAAAGAGGAAGCCAATGCTAATTCCATTGATTCCATTTTATTCTATCTCAGTTACAGCTTTGGACCGTCTATTATTATATATATTATCTATAGCATTCAGCTAATACCTTTAATTAAAAATCTTTAACTACCATCTTGGTCTGTCTTTCGATAAGCCGATTCAGTTCTGCGGTTTGATAACCAATGGATTCAATTTTCCTGTCACGACCATATGCAATGGGTTGAAATTCCTATCAATGGTCAAAGTCTTTTGTAGAATGGAAATACAGTCTTTCAATTATATATAAGCCAATTCATTTATGCGGTTCGATAATAGATGGTATCAATTTTTCTGTCATGGCCATATTTATGGTGGGAGTTTTTATTATTTCACTTGCTTGACCACTTGATTTTATATTTTCAAAGACTTTGAGTCACGAATGTTACAATGGAAATGCCATGTGTTGGACTGTCTTCTAGAGCAGGGTTCCGCAAAGTATGTGCCTCGGCCCACTGGTTTACCGTGGTCATTGGTTGGTGTGCCTCATAGAAAATTAACGTTGTAATTTGGGAGCAGTTAATAGACTCTCACATAGTTATGCTGTTAATGAGGTACCAGGGAAGCCACATGTGCAGCAGGAATTAATGCCAAACTTCCTTGTCTTCAACGTAGTCTTTTATCTTATAATATGCTTTTTTGGTAAAGACATATTTGATGTGAGCTTTAAACTTTCCATCGCTAAGTTTTATAACCGACTTTGGCAACTTGTTATAGAAGCGGATACTGTTTATTAGAAATGACTTGCTAGTTTTAGTTAATCTAAATTTTAGAATCACAATTTCATCTTTACTACGTGTATTTAGATTATGGAAGTCGCATCTTTTTTTGGAAAGACCTAAGTTTAGTAGTAAGATAGCTTATAACCTGGAGTTAATAATCCTATTTGTTAAATAGGATTATTAACATAATATCCTGGTAGTACGTTACGTACATAGGGTAACTGTTTATACCATCCCGCGAGATAATTTCCGACCTACATAAAAAGCAAGAGCTAGTCTATTATATAATGCACACTAACACGAATAACGGTCGATAATTCATGGGAATTGTGCCTTACTTTATATTATATAACAACTGCTATTAATGTTCGGTCAAGGTTGAATCGGCTCGTGCAGAATTTTCTATAGGTCGGTATATTAGAACTTTAATAAACAAGTAGGAACTACAAGCATAGCTGTATCTATTATAATTATCTCTATACCAGCGCTGCGACAATTTTTTTTTAAATGTCGCAGCATCATGCTGAGATAGGGGCCTTTTGGCCTCGTACGGGACTTTGTTTTTTATTTTTACTTTTTGTTTTTTTTCTAATTTAAATTTATATTTTATTAAGAATGTTATTTAGTTAAGTTTGTGTTATTCCTGTGCGAGTCTAATAAATGCTTTTTCTTTCTTTTCTTTCTATATCCCTATTTGGATTAGTTGCTTAATAGTTTTATAGGTCATAGTTTTTGTATGATTTCTGGAAGGATTTTAATAAGGGCAAGCTCAATTCTTGAAGCCGCTGGCAAAGGCTCGCTTTTTAGAATTTCTTAGCCAGCAGTTTCAATGTTCACTCCGTAACACACAATTGGCCCAATTGAACACCAAACAGTGTCTCAAACTTGATTGCTAAATCAATTTTAAAGTTCGCGTGGTACTAGGGTAACAAAATCAAGTAGAGTTTAAAACCGGTGTCGGTCCGGCCAAGCATGCATGTCATGCTACAAATTACGTTATAGGTCGTCGCATAACTATAGTGACGTAGTTATGCTGAATAGCCATGCGTGGTAAACGTATTATTGACCGGCTTAGGACGAGGATTGTGAATCGTACTGAGGGAACTAAAAGTGAAGCGTTGCAGAACTCTCGACTTGCATTATGAACGGCGGCAGTTATTGGGGACTGTCTTATGTAATTTTGACGTTCAAAACATGCTGATTCTCAGCCTAGTTCGGATAAAAGACTTTTGTTTTTGTAAATATAGCTATGATTTAGTGACAACGTCTATATCAATCTGCCTAGCCATTTCCTAACTATATTGGGGTCAGTTTCCGCAGCATGCAGCAGTATTTTTCCAGAATTCGTCTGTATGCATTTTATTTATATATTTATGTATTTGTGTTCACTTAATACCTAAATATGGAATAGTAAAAAGGTAGGTATTGGTTATTTTTTTCTATTTCATTCTTTTTAATCGGCTTCAAAAACGGAGGTGCATCACAATTTGCCTGTTTTTTTATGTTTTTTACCTCAGAAGTCCGTTATTTATAAACGGATTTGAAAAATTCTTCATTACAGTGGTTTTTGAGTTATCTTAATTAATGCGATTTGTTCCACTTAGTGCATGCTGATGATGTTCTAACAATAATAATATTTTCCTTTTTGTTATTTACTTAGCTAGTGAAAGTATAACAATTTCTGTGGAGTAGGTACCACAACTAAAAATAAAAGTTTAAAAAACTATAAAACACGCTTTAATAACCAAACTAAAAACGTAGAAAATAATTTAATTCTATTAAAAAGCGTGCGATGCCTATTGAGGTATTTTTATAATCAATTAATATCAAGCACCCCACGCTTTTTAATAGAATTAAATTATTTTCAACTTTTTTAGTATGGTTTTTAAAACGTGTTTTTTAGTTTCTTTATACTATTATTTATTTTCTATTTTTTAGTTCTGCTAACTACAAATGTGTGACTTTTCAGTTTTTTATTTTTTTGACCGTTTGAAGTGGATCAACATCATGTCCAAAGGGACTCCTTTGGACATGATTTTGATCCACTGATTTACAAACAAACAAACATGCTTACTAACACACAGGTGAAGCTAATAAAAGCGTTTTAGTAAAAAGCGTTTTATTTCATTCAAATATTCAGTATTGAAAGTAGCGTATATCTTTTTCCAGGTTACCTGTATGTAAAATTACGTATCGGTCGGTTAAGTGGGTTTTCTTTGAATGGTAACCAAACAGAGCGAGTTACTTTTGCAATTATAACACTAAAATGTATAGATGAATGCTGTAGTTATTGTACTTGACTGAAACCACGCCGTTTTACGTAATTAGGCATTATAACAATGGCTGTAATTTCATCAATTTATTCAATTGTATGTTATGACTTCTACAAAACGGCTAAATTACGGGGTAAAGAGAAATGTCGTCAAAATAATGACTCATCATCATCTGCCTAGCCTTTTTCCAACTACGTTCGGGTAGGCTTCCAGTCTAACCGGATGCAGCTAAATACCAGTATTTTACATGGAGCGACTGCTTATCTGATCTCCAAAACCCAGTTACTGGGTAATACCATACCCGTTGGTAAGACTGGTTGTCAGACTTTCGGGCTTCTGACGACCCGTAACGACTGTCAAAGATCCACAAATGACAGCCGGGACGTTGGCCGGCTTAACGTGCTTTCCGAGGCACGGAGGGGTCTGGTATGTAAAGATGGTCACCCATCCACGGACCGACCGCGGCAAGCGTAGCTTAACTTGATCGATCGACCCGTGCGGCTAATATTACTTGGCCACAAGCCCCTCAAAATAATGACTCATCGTGGGTGTTTACGTTTGTTTTTTAGACATGTGTCATTATTCTCGGCTTATTAGTCGATCGCAAGAATTTACTCGCCCGGATCGGGCGAAACGACGCTGTTAAATGACAGATTTATTTTGCGTAGCCGACTCGCACGTAGTTAAATTATTTGTGGGAGAATCGAAAACTCCCGATTTACGTATGGCCCGTTGTTATTTTTATGCACTTTATTGAATTTAACTGTCACACGTTGTTTACATCTGTTTTTATCTTCTCTCCTATCTGAAAGAGATTTCTGTAGAAATAAGCATTATCTTCATGCGTATTTTTCTGTCCTTTCTTCTTGTCTGTTCAAATGTGCATAAATGGTTAAATAAAAGTTAGTCAGTCTGTTATAGCTAAAATTGTTTTGCTCTCAATCAAGACGGTAGCCGCACGGCTGAAAGGGTCAATTACTGAGATATCTTGGACCGTGTTTATCAAATTGAATCAAGTGCCTTCGGACACGATATCTGCATCTCTAGATACTTGCATGCCCGTCATAATCAATGCATTTAGGTTCTTGTATTGAATCGCTCGAGTCTTGAACTACTACTTCTGTTATGCTGTACTGCGTCACTGATTTAGTCAAAGACATCGTCTACCTGTCTGGCCTTCACGATGACTTACGACTCGTAATGATTGTCCAAGATCCACTGATGACAGCTGAGACGAATGATATACGGTGTTTTCCGAGGCACGGAGGGGTCTAGGTATGTAAAGATGGTCATCCAACCACGGACCTACCGGGGCAAGCGTGGCTAAAACTTATAATTCGGACCGTCACCGCGTCAGGCTGTTATTGCTCAGCCACAAGCCCCTCTGACTTAATTTAAGTCAATGTTTTTAAGTCAATGTTTTTATTTGATAAACAACGGATTAAAATAAAACTTGTAAAAAGTGATGTTGTTATAAAATAGATAGAGAGACATCTATGTAGTGTCGTTAATTATTTTATTTTTTTAATTAAGGGAGGTTCAGTGATGCTTTGGTATAGATACGTTAAGTTAAAATCGATCAACATGTTCCTATAAGTACCTAGATTCAATGTCAATTAAAATAGATTTGGTATTCGGTCACGGTAATTGCCAAAATAATAATTTTAATTTTAGTATACTAGATATGGAGAAAATAAAATTTTCACTATAGCTAATCAGTATCCACAATCATAGGAATCAATCAACGAACCACAAAAAAATCGGCTAATCAATTTCATGCCTAGCTGCAATGAACAGATTGATTTAAAATCAGATTAAGAGCATTCATCCCACGCGGGCTGACAACGTCGCATTTCAAGCGGTTTTGAAAGTTTAAATCAAAGTACAATATTTTACAGCCTATTATACTCTTAAGGCTCAGTTAGAAAAAACTTCATAAAGTTAATCAAGAATTTTATTTTAAGAATTCCAAATGTTAAATGAATGAGAATGGTGATACGTAAGTTACAACTGAATCTAATGTATGTAGAATTGCACATCGTCCAATTGCATATGCACAATTGCACATGCATAATTTAAGTCAATGTTCAATGAATAAGACAAGTGCTAAGTCAAGAATGACCCAAGATCAAAGAATGCATATACGGTTGTAAATGCGCAAAAAAGTCAAAACTGACCCAAGAGTTTAGTACATGCACAAGTCATTTCAAAATGAGACAGATCACTCAAGATTGACCCAAGAGTGTATACACATGCACATGCACAAGTCAAATTTAAATTAAATGAATGACAGAAATGGTCAGACAAGGCTGACCGAGAGTGCATGTAAGTACATGTACAAGTAAAATTTAATTAATGTGACGGAGGCTCATTCTTGGCTGACTCAAGAGACAGATATAAATCAAGATTGAGCCATAAGACGGGTTAGTCCGACTGACCCAAGGGACAAGGGTCAATACTGTCCGTATTGACTGACTCAAGAGTGCATGTGCATGTAAACTCAAAGTTGAATTACTCAAACGAGCTTTAAGTGAAATAAATTCTTTGACATCGATTCCTTTAAGTGAAATAAATGCTTTGACATTGACTTCTTTAAGTGAAATTAATGCTTTGAAATTGACTTTCTGGCTTTAGTGTTAGTAAATGTTGCCAGTGATACTGCCTAAATTATTTTTTACAACTACGCGAGCAGGAGCAATTATATTTTTTTAAATTATTAAATAAATGATAAAGATGCCAATTTGTCGCTGACGATAATAATTGTTTTTTTTCTTACATTTTGCCTACTTTCCATCAAGCCAAAAGAATAGGCAGCGATTCGCCTTTTTATGTATTTCCATGAGATATGTTTTTCCGCAAATACTTTCCGTGATATCTTATATAACAAAATTTCCGTGTAATAGGGATCGAATTTATTACTCCGGGCAAGAAGCTAGACTCAACCTAAAAACCACTTTAGAATTGGGTATTCTAAAATGTTATCGTGGAAACGAACACGAGACCCTAATTTAACTTATCATTTACTAATGAAAAAATAAAACTAAGTAGTAACTCTTCGCGAAACTCGGGATCAAAACCCAGTAAGTCTTGCCAAAATGTTGAAGTAAAATAAAATATCGCCAAAAGCAAAACAAAAAAATACAGTGTAAGAAGCGCAAAATAAATCGTAGAGAAACAAAAAAATAAATAAAAGAAACGCAAAACAAATGGCAGTGCACGAAATAAATAATTTAGATTCAAACTTAGCCTTCTGCCTACCCTTTTCCCAACTATGTTGGGGTCGGCTTCTTGCATCCAGCTCAATACCATTATTTTACATAAAGCGAGCTGCCTATTTGGCCTCCACAACCCAGTTACTGGGTAATGCGATACCCCTTTATAAGGCTGCTTGTCAGAGTTTCGGGCTTCCGAAGACCGAAGATTTACGAATGACAGCCGAGACTAACGGCTTAACGTGCTTGTCGAGGCATGAATGATTCTTGATATGCAAAGTTGGTCGCACATCCACGAGCCAACCGCGACAAGGGTAGCTTTACCGGATCGATTGACCTGTGCCGCTATTCTTTTATTTAATTGTGTAATAAATAATATGCCTTTATTATATGTTTTTCAAACGGCAGACACGTCTTTAAACAGCTACGACCAAGAAAATTGATTCCTTCACCCTAAGTCCTTGATTTATTCCAGATTCAAAATTTTCAGGACTTAAGAAATGTCACGCCTTTTTAATAATAATTTGCCGGTGTGCATTAAAATGTATTTATCTGTTGCTTTAGGCAAAGTTGTGTAATTAATTGCGAATCTGACAATTGCTGGCTTCGCGGGCAATGCAATTTTGCCAGGACATTCCGACAGTTTTAATTGGAAAATAATTAAGCAGAATTTATTCAAATATGTTTCTACAAACGAAGTCGTACAATAAATTGCGAATCTATAAATTGGTTCCTTCACCCTAAGCTTTCGATTTAATTCATATTTAAATAATTTTCCGACAAAATTAGAAATTCTTTCTAGTTGAATAAATTGCTATCTAGAAAAAGTCCTGAAGTCATTTTGTTTTTAGAATTTAACTAGTTCAAAGAATTTACGGCAGAAGGCATAAGTAGTTAATAGAAACAATAGTACTGCAAAACATAAAGCATAAAAAATCGCAAGAAGAAAATTAAAAACAGTTAAGACGAGGAGGATAAAGGAGAAGACGAAGAAATTAAAAGACCAAAACATGTCGGCATAAAAAAAATCCTTTTCGGGACTGACAATTTAGCGCAAGCTTGATAATATATTACCGTAGAACATAAAAAATAATTTATCTATTCTTTACAGACGTAACCGTGTTTTAAATTGCGATTCTGAAAATATTGTCTCTCACGCCCTAAGTCATAGATTTATTTCAGATTTAAAATCAGCTATCTAAAAGTTACAAGTTCTATGTAATTTAACAAATCGCGATCTAGAAAAAGTCCATAATTTACATTTTTTTCGGACTTCACCAGTTAGAAAAAAAAATTGGCATTTTACAGACAAAGATCTGCAATAAACTGCGATATTGAAATTAGCTACATCACTGATTTTTCTCATATTTAAAATCATTTATCGAGATGACGTGAAGTTGTTTGTTCATAAAATTGACTATTTCAAAAAGAATTTCTTTTCTTGCGAAATTGCGAATCTGAAAATTTGTTTTTTTCGCGCAAAACCTCTGATTGAATTCATCTTGAAATAAAATAAGTTTTTTTCTAATTGAATAAATTGCAATCTAGAAAAAGTTCTGAATTTTCGATTTTTAGAGCAGAGGACGTAAGTTATTTATAAACCCGTCGAAATAATATAGTCCTGCAAAACATAACAATTATAAACTTTCGCCGTGCCGCGCGCAGCACCGTTGACGAAATATGTTTGTGCTGACATAAAATTGGAAAAAATAAAAAACTTCGGCTTAAATAATCCTGTTCTACTAGTGTTACAAATGTGAAAGTTTGCAT
Organism: Polymixis lichenea; assembly: GCA_949091785.1. Taxonomy (NCBI): domain Eukaryota; kingdom Metazoa; phylum Arthropoda; class Insecta; order Lepidoptera; family Noctuidae; genus Polymixis; species Polymixis lichenea. The sequence continues at coordinate 56,274,649 of OX420931.1, read as the reverse complement.
GTTTGTTACTCAATCACGCAAAAACGGCTGAACCGATTTGGATAAAATTTGGCACACAGATAGTTTGTACTTTAAAACAATACATAGGATACTTTTTAGACACAGCTTGTAGAGTGAGCAAGCTGAAGTGGCAGTGGGCTGGCCATGTCTGTCGAAGGACCGATGGACAGTGGAACAGACGAGTCGTAGAGTGGAGACTGCGTATCGGCAAGCGTAGTGTGGGACGCCCCCCAGCTATATGGACCGACGACCTTAAAAAGGTGGCTGGGACAGACTGGATGCGGAAGGCGGAGGATAGTGTTATGGCGCAGCCTGGGAGAGGCGTATGTCCAGCAGTGGGCTGCGATAGGCTGAGTTGATACTTTCTATCCCGAGAGTACGTTCGGAACCGCGGGAAAAACCTAGTTTAAAAGATTCCTTTCAGGACTTGATAATAAGTTACCGCAGTCCGTTAAAATTAATTTATGTGTCCCTAGGAATGCAATCGTGACATAAATTGCAATTCTGAAAATATTCGCCTTTTTGCTCTAAGTCATTGATTTATTTCAGTTTTAAAATCATATATCTAAAAATTACAAGTTCTTAGTAAATTCATAAATTATGGCAAAACCCCCTTTTGGAGGAGGCCTATGTCCAGCAGTGGACGTTTTCCGGCTGCAATGATGCTGATGAAATAACCATTTACCGAGATCACGTGAAATTCTTTATTCTTAAAACACGATTTAGGAAAAGACGTAAAATTTCAAAAAAATCGTAATTAAATTAGAAGAATTTACCGGTGCATCTATTAGTAACTTATAAAACGCCATCGTAATGAATACGTTCCTTTAAAAAATAGACATTCAGTTCTCGGAGCGCTGCGCCCGTCGGCGAAATTTCCGCATCTCTTTTACCTGTAAAACGCTCTATTCCTAAGTGAAAATGTTGAAACTGGAATACGAAACGTCGCGATGAAGGAGTTTTAAATTTTTCTATGCTAAAATCAGAGAAGACGTAGATAATTTTCATCCAGTATCTCCGCAAAAATGTCCGCAAGTAAATAAAAAATGGAAATTCCCTATCCGCAAAGAAAATAAATGGCTACGTAACGAAATAAAAGAAAAATACCACCCCAAAAATGAAACAGAACACATAAAACTGAATTTAATTAACAAATAATAAATCAAACACGAAATCCTCTTCAATAATAAGTCTAAAAATCAAAACAAGAGCGTAATTGCGAAAACAAAAGACGGAAAATCGTGAAAAACCCAGATGAGCAACATAAAATCAGTTTACTTACCGAAATCCGTTTTCACCAACCATGCAGCCACATTTTCACACGAGAGAAACACGGGTTTTGCTGCAGCTACAGTTTATAAATCACTAAGAGGTTAATATTTTTATTTTGGCAAATGAACACTTAGAAAACGCGGAGAGAACGCGGCGCGGCCTCTCGCCGCGGTCTACAGGCGGTACTGTTTTGCCGACCGTGGTTAAGACTTTTACTGTTGCTAGTTTGAAGGCGTCGGATCCAGTGCGGAATCGAACCCGGGGGAAGGCTTTTATAGCGTCAGGGGTGGTTCGGGATACACTCACACAGACGCAACGAAGGGGTGGAGGCCTTGGAGCGGTCGGCCGGTACCTATTGCGTGGTACAAACGTACAAAATTTGCGATTCTGACATTTTTTTATTCGGTAAAGAAAGAAAGAAAAAAATGTTTATTCTGCACAAACAAAACGCACATTACAAAAAAATAAAATAAGATACATCAATAAACAGACAAGTGGATAATATTACATTATAGAAATGTCTTTAGCTACATTAATTCAAATTGATAAATTTAAATTAATGAATCGCCCTGCACAATCGAATGAATTATTTAAATCCTACGCTTTTCTTATACACCGCTAATGACTATACAATTAATGTTTTTCCGATTTTCTTATTTTGTCCGCTCACGCTTTTTACCTGAGTCCTAAACCTGTATCCCCGCCACTGCTGCAAAATCCCCTCCTAATTTTATCTACCCCCATTCACCAGTAAGGTTTCAGGAAAGTTAATCCGTTCGAAATTGAACCTTATCAACAAACATTTTCTTTTTTCTACAATTTTACAAAGGATTTTCTTTTTTTTTAATGTCTTCTGAGTTGTCATATTATAATGTTGCTTGTTGATTTACTAATATATTGAGATGGGAATGAAAAAATTACAACCCTGACACTTTTGAAATTTTCGGACTTCAAAATCCCTGAAATTCATAAAATTAAATTTAATGACCACTATAATGCACTAAAATAATACTATATTATAATAACATAAAGTTTTGGTGAAAATCATGAATTTTTTGGAACTATTTAGTATTTTCAACTTCCCGTCGGCAAATGAAAATCGATTTAAAAAGCTAAGCGGAATTATATTTTGTAATATTTTTAAATAATGTGTGTCTAAAATGTTTTTTTTAACATTATTATATACTTTTCGGACAAGAAAATTCGAACAGAACTGAAGAAACTCTAAATTTGTGGAAAATATGTAACGTACTTAATAATTAACTGATTAAAGCTATATTAGTGCAGTCGAGAAGTTTAATTAAAGCTTCTTATATTTATTTGTCCTTAAATTTTTATGGGTAAGTATTATTCAAAGCATATTTTTTCCTATTTCTGTTTGTCCAAATATTGACAAAACGACGTTACGAAAATTATGAAAAATTATTCGACAGAATTTTCACGAAAATTGGTGATAAAATTTGTTTTTCGAGTTTTCAAGTTCTTGTGATTCTTTCTTGCATAATTTTATAGTGAAAAGACTATCTGATTCTTAAAACTATTATTTCAGTCTAGATAAAATAAATCACAACTGTAATTCACTTTACACGCGTACCTATTTGCCGTCGGAAGGTTAATTTCTCTAAAAACACAACAATGAGCCAATGATATGTTTCGGCACATTTTTTTCCTTCATTTACATGTAATTTTTTTTAAATTTCGTACTGAGGTAAACAGATAGATATAATATTTTTAACTAATTCGTAAATTCTATAACTATCACTGTTTTATCATGAATTTGATTATTTTAATGAACGGGAATCTGAATAGTACTGAAATGTAAATGTCTTTAAAATTATAAATTACTGCTTTTTATTTTTGGAATTACCAGTCGTGAAAACAAAATGAAAATGTTACGCGATCAAGTCTGGGTACAACTTGGACCTAAAGGGCTTACTTTTAAATCCGAATTTGGTCAAGTATTTGTCATAAAATGTCAAATTAAATCAAAGAAGAAGAGAATATGACTAATACTTATATTATTTCCTAAAATATAAGTGAATGTATGTTCAGCGATAAAATCATTAGTCGAGTAGTTTTACTTAAGGGGTAATTGAATAATTACACTAAACTTGAACGACCTAATGTCGAGTTTAGCAACAATCTGGCAGTTTATTATAAACTTTGTTCGCCATACAACATCTTTGCAGCTAAGTCTGTATGCAACATCATTATGTAGATCAAATTCATGCTTATTTGTTACACAACAATACATATTTCATAAAAAGATAGTGCTGGCAGTGTTACGTGAAATTATGAAAAATTATCCGATAGGATTTTCATAGGAAATAGGTGATTGAATTTGTTTTTCCACTTTTAATTTCTATTGATTCCTTCTTGCATAATTTTATAGTGAAAAACACTCTATCTGACTCTTAAAACTATTCTTTCAGTCTAGAAAAATTTAATTATAACTTTAATTAAATTTACACGCACAATTTAATTTGCCGTCGGATGGTGATTTTCGTTAAAAACACAATACTTAGCAAATAATTTGTTTCGGTACTATTTTTTCCTTCATTTAAATGTGATATTCTTACCATTTCATGCTAAGATAATCAGATTGATGAAATATTTTAAACAAATTTCGAAACTCTGTAACTATCACTGTGTTATCATGAAGGAAACCAGAATAGTAGTAACAAAATATCTTCAAAATTATACATTACTGGTTTTCTTTATGTTTAGATTTACAAGCCGTGACAAAAAGCAAAGAAAACGTTACGCAGTCAAGTCTGGGTAAAACTTGAAACTAAATGAATATTAGGATTACTTTGAAATCGGAAATCGGTCAAATATTTCTCATAAAAATTCAGTAAAATTAAATATATAATAAGAATAGCATATTACTTATAGTTATATTATTTCCTAATATGTAAGTTTAGCCATAAAATGATGTAATTGAATATAATTGACACTTAAATGACCTAAAGTTGAAAATCATAACACAATCTGGTAATTTACACTAAACTTGAACGACCTAATGTCGAGTTTAGCAACAATCTGGCAGTTTACTATTAACTTTGGTCGCCATACTAAATACCATATTAGAAAATAGTTTATTATTTTGTCTAGGTACACGAAGCACGTGAACTTTGCAGTTAAGTCTGTATACAGCCTCATCATGTAGATCAAATTCATGCTTTTTTTTGGGTGGGAAATCATCAAATAACTTATCAGACTTTTACTGACTAAAACCCACCCGTGTTGCCTGTGTGCCAGGGGCCGCGGTATCTCTTTCGAACAACCCGCACCCCTGGCAGGCATCGGCCCTTGCGGGCCCCATCAGTTGGTGCTGACATCTATTTGAGGCGCGCGTGGAACACAACGCGCCGTCGGCCTGGGCTTGATCCTTACCGGACAGCGAGCTACCCATTACTCGCCGTCCGCAAGCCTCCGCCTATGGTGGAACCAGCCTGGGATTCCCGACACCCAGGGCGTCTCCTGCGAAGGCTGCGGCCTTGAGGGCGCATGTACTGCCTCTCCCTCACGTGCGCCGCTTCCCTCTTTGCGAGCATCACTGCTTCACTGAAGGAGGTGACGGCTTACCATGCACTCTCGCTCCGTACCATGGCCTGGACCAGGGCCGGACGCGAGAGATCGCCGCCGCCGATCGCCTCCACGAGGACACGGTGGTGCTCCGACCAAGCCGGGCAGACCTCCACCGTATGCTCCACCGTCTGTAAACATTTCAAAAATGTATAGTGCTGTGTTAAACACGTGAAGTGAAATTACGAAAGATTTTCAAAGAAAATCGCTGAATTAATTTGTTTTTTTTTGCGATTTTAACTTCTTCTGATTCTTTCTGGCATAATTATATTGTTAAAACGCTATCTGACTCTTAAAACTACAATTTCAGTCTATATAAATTAAATTAAAACAGTTGTTCACTTCACACGTAGAATTTCATTTGCCGTCGGATGATTATTTTTGTGAAAAACACAATACTGAGCAAAGAATATTTATCGACACTATTTCTTTCTTCACCTACTTGTAATTTTCTTAAAATTTCATACTAAGGTAATCTGATTAATCTTTTATTTTAGTGTTACCTACCTATTTGAATATTAGGACACAGAATTTCATGGCGGCCGGAATAACAAGGCGAAACCGTTTTCCTAGATAGCCCTAGAGTTAGTAATCAGTATGAGGAAATATAGCATTAAGTAGGAACATTAGTAAACCACATAAAAAGTCATTTAAGTACAATTACGAAACCAACTGACTTCCAAACAAAATAAAATCAGAAGGCTGTGTCTTTTTCACATCACTATCCTGTGCATTTAGCCCTTTACCTTCCCTATCATATTTCGATACACATAAAGACACACGGACACACACACACACACACACACACACACATGGACACACACACACATACATGCACATTAAGTTACATACTAACCCTAGACTAAGTAATAGTCTATAGTGTTATTTGCCCTTTTTTAGTATAATTTAGTTCCATATAACTTGCTGCATTTGTGTGCGAGTGCATAATACAACTAAAATGTAACGGCTTCTGACGGGGTGGAGACCTGGTGTCCTGAAATACAGGCCTGACGCCTAGCTTAGGCACCAGTCTCCCACAATAAACAATGAGTATGTATAGTTTTAATTATGTATTTGTACTTATTTATTGTGGCGAGAAATAAATCATTATCTTATTTTATCTTTGGTCTTGCATGTTCGTTTTTTTTTTGCCACCGACTTCAGAAACAAAAGTTTTATTTCACTTTGTAGTGTTATTGTTTTGGAATTAGGTTGTGAAAAGTTTTATATTTTCACTTTTTAGCCATACCTAACTCACACCAATTCGTATATCACTACTTGCTATGTAAACAACAGTGACAGGAAGTATTAGAACATCATCAAGATACATAAAGTCGAAAAAATACGTATTATTATTGAAGCTAACTCATAAACCACTCCTCAGAACTTGATTAAAAAATTATAAGACCACTCGAAAAGTATATCCTTTCAAACAAAAGAAGATTTGTTCAAATCGGTTTATAAATTACGGAGTTCTGAGGTACCGAACATTTAAAAAATACATAACTATTTGATAGTCATCTCAGAATACTCGATAGTGACAAGATTTTCTTCCATCCATCCGCGAACACATCACAGTTAGGCTTAGCTCCCAAGAGCGTTGAGCGCAGAGTTTCCGACGGACGGGAGAGGACTCGAGCGACGGCGGGGCCCGACTCCTTGAATAATGTTAGCTACTATTGAGGAAACTTACATCTGACCAATTTGAAAACAAAATCCCGTGCACACAATGACCACATCTGTTAGCAAGCGTTACTATAGTGGCTGAGCGCTGCAAGCAATAATAGTCCTTACGGTGTATAGATGTTAGTTTCCTTGATACCATACTAAAACTAGTAGTGAACGAATTTGAAAAAGAATCAACCTTAAGGCTGAGGCTACAGTAGGTAGCGATTTGCGATGCAACTGGAAGAGCGAAACGAGATAAACATGGTCTGGCTACATAATAAGCGAAAATCCGGCGTATATTCGGCGATGACGTGGCTACAGTACACATGCTACACACGAATTAGCACGAATTAGCAATTTCGCTGATATGTTGATGTTGCCGATGCCATGATTACAGTAATGTAAAGAGTGGAGTGTCCTAATACAGGCATTTATTTGCTTAAAAGGATACTTCTATCACTAGCTATGTAGTACATTTTGTTAAAGAAATAAACTATTTTGTATTTAAAAACTATTTTGTATTTTGTATATGTTGTTCCGATCGCTTAAAGAAATCAAAGATGGCTTGTTATATTTGATGTACGGTGTAGCCATATACGTGAGCATTCATTTATTTGTTTTAATCGCTCATGTGTCGCAGGTCGCGTCGCGGTCTAATGTAGCCTCAGCCTTAATTGAATTTGTGTAGATATAAAACAAAGAAATGTGTGTTATAGTGTTATAATTATTTTTCCAGTCTTTTAACCATAAGGTACGACAAATAATCCTTTAATTTTTAATTGTAGGTTTACTTGTATATTAAGAATGAAAAAGAAGGCACTTAACTTCAGCAACAAAATACGCGTAACAAACTGATTCATATTGTTTGAAAAATTCGTCTGCTCGACAATAGCGTAAATAACACAGTTAAACTTGTTGAATTGACATTATGTATTGTATTGAGATTGTAAGACTGGTAAGTTACTACCCCGCTGATGCCTTAGAAACACGTAATTTACACGTAAGAGTATTCTTGACTATTGAAAGTAATTTCAATGAAAAAGAAAACCACATACTCCGCGATTGTCTGTGTCTTTTTTACAAAGAAATGACTGAAATAATGACTAGGTACTTATAATTACGATCGTAATTAGTCCCGTGTGGTGCCGGACGTGAAAGAATAGCACCATCCTATTTCTTCCCGTGGGTGTCGTAGAAGGCGACTAAGGGACTTACTAGAGAATGGGCAGCAGCGTTCTCTATGCATTTGACCACATACTGCGATTGCTAACCCGCCTGTCAAACGTGGCGATTATGGAAAATCCCCCCTTTTAGGGGAGGTTTATGTCCAGCAGTGGACGTCTTTCGGCTGATATGACGATGATGCTGATAATGACTTATAATTAGACAATTTTGCCGTATTCCTACTAATGCGTATATTGGTAGGATTTGAGTTTTTAACAGGTATTTGTCGCAAGCAATGTTTGGTTGCAAAAGCATAGAAGTTTGATACAAAATCAGTCCAAATCTGACCAAGATTATGTCTGGACTTTAAAAGAGACTGTTACCTCTGAGTTTGTTTTGGCCTTTCTTCTCAGAGTAGTCAGATAGGAAACGCCGACCTCATCTAGTTTAAAAAAATATGATTGACGTGTAAAAGTGTTTGTACAAACCTACTTACAGAAATAAAATCATTAATAATTTATTTATCATTAGTCTGCCTAGCCTTTTGCTAACCCTTGCTGACCCCAACGTAGTAGGGCTACGTTAGGGTCGGCTTCCATTCTAACCGGATTCAGATGACTACCAGTATTTAACATGAAGCCAATGCCTTTCTGACCTCCACAACCCAGGTACTGGGTAATACGATACCACTTGGTAAAACTGGTAGTCAGACTTTCGGGGTTCTGACGTCCCGTAACAACTATTAAAGATGAGCGTGCTTTCAGAGACACGGAGGGATCTCGATGTATAATGGATGATTAATATCACGAGTCTCTTTGAAGAAGATTGACACAGTAGTATTTGTCACGAGTCTCTTTGAAGAAGTTTGACACAGTAGTATTTGTCACGAGTCTCTTTGAAGAAGTTTGACACAGTAGTATTTGTCACGAGTCTCTTTGAAGAAGATTGACACAGTAGTATTTGTCACGAGTCTCTTTGAAGAAGTTTGACACAGTAGTATTTGTCACGAGTCTCTTTGAAGAAGTTTGACACAGTAGTATTTGTCACGAGTCTCTTTGAAGAAGTTTGACGCAGTAGTATTTGTTACGAGTCTCTTTGAAGAAGTTTGACACAGTAGTATTAAACAAAATCGCTTTACGTAGGTATGTCTGTGGGACAGCTAATAAGTTCTTCGAAACGACACAATAGATGTTTATGCGGTCACTATAATTTAGAGAATTTATCCCGGAAGGTTTATCTGTGTAATACGTATTTAATTTACTAACTATGCTTTAAATCTCGATGTTTTAGCCATTGAATTTGTGCGACGCAGGGGTGGCTAGTTAAAATTAAATATAGGGAAATAGATACACTTCTCATTACACATTCTTTTAAACCGACTTCAAAAACGAGGCTCTCAATTCGTCTGTATTTTTTTTCCGCGATATCTCCAGAAATTACAAAATTAAAAGAAATCGTTCATTTCATAATATTAAATTGTCCATATTTTGTTAGTATAAAATTATGTTAAAAACTATATTAGTTGTGAGGAGATCAATTATATTTAAGTTAAATTGAAACAAGTTAATTAAATTAAAACAAATTAGAATACAATTAAAATAAATTAAGATAATTTAATAAAGAACTTTGCTTGGGTAAATGCACAGCTAATACCTTTTACTTAAACTTTTCATAGGTATTTACGTACTGAATTTTACACATGATTTTCAATAGTCTGTAGCCAGAATCGTCAACATCATAGTCTGCTCTTGTATTGACAAGACGAACCATTATTAAAATAATTGATGTCCTGGTAATGATATAAGACGCGTTAATTAATGTCACTACAATACGAGCCGCATAGGTCAATCGATCAGTTTAAGCTAGGCTTGCCGCGGTTGGTCCGGGGATAGGTGACCATCTTTATATACCAAGACTCGTCCGTGCTTCGGAGAGCATGTTAAGCCGAGAGCCGTTGAGTTTGTGAACAATAATTTAACGAAAATTTAGTCTTAACTAATCAAAACATAACACAATGAATTCTAGAAAAAATCAACTTCTATAGTAGATTATGATTTCCAAGTAACGTCTTTATGCAATGTCTTCGCTACGTCTATCTCTATGTAATATGAAGTAAAGTAGCTATTTTCGTCCATCTGTTTCTCTGCTTACTTCTGCTAAACCATGTAGCGGATGTTGATAAAGTGTTCACTATCATTTAGAGAATTTCTTCCGGAAAGTTTGCATGTATGTTCTATGTTATTGGGTTTGGTTTCCGCACTTAGTCCTTTAAGTGGACCATTGTGCGTGAGCCATGGCGGCCATCGGTGGTTATTCCAGCCAGCCCACCTCCCTCCAGAAGTTAGCTATTTCTCCTGGTCTATTGAGAACATCCGTGTAAAATTTGGGCGCTCCGAGGGTTTCTGTTCTAGTCTGGGCTACGCCTGTGCATTCGAAAAGCACATGCGCAACGGTTTCTTCAGCCTCCATGCAGGCCCTGCACAGGGGGCTGTCCGTTATGCCTATTGTGTGGAAGTGTTTGTTTAGTGAGCCGTGGCCAAGTTTGCATGTATCTAAGGGTGCGTCCAGACCTGGCAAATGCACCGCTCGCGAGCCGCTTGCGAACTGCTCGCGAACTGCTCGCGTGTTGCTCGCGTGCGGTTACTGCCTACGCTTGGTGCGCCGCTCTATTGCAACTCCGGCAAGGCTTAAGTGCGGCGCGGTTGCAGTGCGCGCGCTGCTCGTGCGCACATAGCTTCTTTCGCGTTTGAACTAAATATGGGGGCGAGAGAGGTACACCTCCACTCTACGCGCGACGCTCGACCCGGACGGACGTGTGTGAAGTGCTCCTGCCTGCTGCGTGATTTTTCGCCGCTATCCAGATTCGCCGCGCCCCGCTGCGAACATTGTAGCCGCCCCGGCTACTGACGATTTAATTAGTTGGTGAATTTATTTCACTGATTAATTCAGTCAAAACTGTCTTTTTCAAGACATATTATTTCTTTGACGGAGAAAGCTTCGTGTTAAATTCACTTGGCCCTCTCCGGGTAAAATCCACTGTTTTTGTGGTCCTCGGTTGAAACCTCACGGTGTTAACGAATCCGAGGGGGTGTTGACCCGACTCACCCGCCGAACCCCTTCAGGGCTAGGCATCAATCGGACGGGTCCCAGACCACCGGCCTTGGGGGATCTCCTAGTCGGTACTGGTGACAGTTTTGCCTCCCCAGCTACTCACCCAGTGTCTTTGGGGTGACAAACACCCCTCGCATTGGACGTCAGGGCCCTGTTGCACATTAAGATTGGCAACAGGTTTACAAGCTTAGGGCTCACCAATAGGTACACACCCCCCTGCCTACACCCGGCAGGGAGGGCCACACATCCCCGGGCTATCCTCCCGGGGAAGTAGACGTTAGGATTGTTAGGAGTTTTTAGGGAAGTAGGCCGCTCCCTATGAGCAATCAGTAGGCTCCCCATCGCGACCATGGTAACCTCAAAATCGGCCTTTTTGGCTGAAATGAGGTTTCTCCTGTCCACTCATCCCGAATTGCCCGACGATATCGAACGGACAATCCAGGCATTCCGCGCTATGCCTCCCGCGCCTGCTTTACTCGCTTCCGCGATCCGCGCGACCTCCGCGAACTCGCCCGCGAATCCTCCCGCGATCACTCTCGCGACCGCTATCCTGACCGCGCCCACGTTTGCGCCCGCGACCTATTCTAGGTCTCCATCTCCGGCCGCCCCGGCTTGCCCTCCCTCTCCGGCCTTCTCGGAAGAGCCCGCCGAAGAAATGGACGCCGAAGACGCGCCCTCAGATACCGACACCCTTACTGGTGATTCGGATTCGAACTCGGACAAAGCAGCCGCTTCTGCTCCGATTCTTCCCCATCGTCCACAGAAGAGAGTGGCTTCACCACTGTCGAGGGCAAGGGGAAGAAACGCAAGAAGAAGACTTGTGGTAAAACCCAAGCTGCCAAGATCGCGCTGACGGACGTCTCGGCGTCCCTTCTTTCGCGCCCCCCCACCCCGCCGTCGCCGACCCCCGCCGCGGCCCCCACCCCGATCGCATCCCCGCCCGCGTCTGCACCCACCGTCGCGCCCCGCACCGCTGCGGGGAAAAAGGTGCCCCCGCCGCCCCCGGTGTTCATCCAAGACAAGGGGAAGTGGACCGATGTGTCCAAATGGTGTTCGGAGGCTCGCATAGCCTACACCAGCGCCCGATCGACCCTTCAGGGAATCAAAGTGACGGTCCCTACGTCGCGCGATTACAGGGACCTCACAAAAATGCTCAGATATAGAGGTGTGTCCTTTCACACCTACGCATTACCAGAGGACAGGCAATTACGGGTTGTCATAAAAAGAATTCCAACCGAAATTGCGACCGAGGAAATCAAGGCCGACCTTGAGCTCCAAGGAGTCCCTATCCTAGAGGTGCACCGCATGCACCGTGCCCGTCGCGGAGTGCCCTTCGACATGGTGCTCGTAGTATGCCCTCCCTCTGAGGGCCACAATCCTATCTTCCAGATCAAGACGGTTTGCCACTTGTCTGGACTAAAAATTGAAAAACCGCGTAAATCCGGTATAATCGGGCAATGTCACCGTTGCCAGTTGTACGGTCACGCACAGTCGCACTGTAATGCGAAACCCAGGTGCGTCAAGTGCCTAGGGGATCACGGCACAGCCGACTGTGCCCGGCCAAAGGACCGTGCCCTCTGCACGGAACCTCCGGCGTGCGTTCTATGTGGTGAATCCGGTCACCCCGCGAACTACAGAGGGTGCTCGAAAGCACCCAAAACCTCTTCTCCCAAACTGGCGAAGCGTGCCGACGCCCGCCAGCAGAGGGAAGCCCCGTCGTCCAAACTCCCATACAGGCTCAGCCCTCAGAGGCCGAGCCCCTGGAACCAGCTTAACCATCAGCAGGCATTCCCTGCGATGGCATCCGCTAGGCCCACTCCCGCCCCCATCCCTCCGCTCAGGGACCCGCGTACCGGCGCCCCCGCGCCCTCTACCTCGCCCCCCCGCGTTTCCGTACCCGCCGCCGTCGCGACCCCCGCGACGCTCCCAGCCGCGCTCCCCGCAGCCGCAGCTAGGCAAACCGCTGGCCCCGCGACCAGCATAAACGGCGCCTCAGTGTTCAACACACTGAATAGCATTTTTCTCCGTTTCTGTACCCCCCGTGCCTACCGCATGGCACAGGAGGTGCAAGCAGCCGTAAACGAAAAAGACATCGTGAAGGTCTTTTACATCTACGAAGCGTATCCCGACGTTACGCAAGCCCTCGTCCAATTCAATAACTCAAAATGAATAATACGGCCCCCGCGAGACTAAAACCCCGATCCCTAAAGCTAGGAACGTTTAACGCCAACGGTTTACTAACCCAACGTGATGAGATCGCCCAGTTCCTCCGCGACCATCAAATTGACATACTATTAGTACAAGAGTCATTCTTAAAACCCTACAACCGCGACCCGAAAATTGCAAACTATCGTATAGTGCGCAACGACAGGTCGCGTTGTCATAAGGGTGGAACACTCATCTACTATAAAAGGTCATTACACTGCATCCCTATGGATCCCCCCACCCTCAACCGGTTAGAAGTTTCAGTCTGTCGACTAGGCCTGACGGGTCATCAACCCGTCGCGATAGTCTCAGCCTACCTTCCTCCCACTCCCCAACCGGAAGATTTCAGTCAAATCTCCGATGACATTTCCGCTCTGTTAGGCATGAGTGACTCTGTTATCATAGCAGGCGATCTCAATGCAAAACACCCCGCTTGGAATAGTTCCAGACAAACGACTAGAGGAAAACGCCTGTTTGACCTCTGTTCCTCCTTAGTCTTTGATGTCGTCGCCCCGATGACTCCAACTCACTTTCCCCACGATGTAAATCACAGGCCCGATGTACTCGACATTGCCATTCTGAAGCGAATCAACTTAAGGTTGGATTCCATAGAAGCAATAAACGAGCTCACCTCTGACCATCGTCCGGTTGTCATGCATCTGGCCCCGCGAACGGGTCTCCCAGATACAGACCAACCCCCCCGCACCAAAGTGGTAACGGACTGGAGACGAGTAAGCGATTCGCTGAAAACCAAAACATCCCCCCACTTGAATTCCATACCCGACCATTTCGACTCTGTCGCCGACACAACGGCTGCGATCGACTCATTCACGGGTCACGTACAATCTGTCCTGAACGAGTGTTCAAGGGAAATTCCTGAGGTGGAAGACCACCGATGGAAGTTGCCGGACGATGTACGCGAACTGCTAAATGAGAAGAACGCAGCTGTTCGTGCCTACAGCAACTTTCCTTGCGATGCGAACAAGGCTAACATGCGCTATTTGCAGAGATCTGTGAAGACGCGCATGCAAGAGCTTCGTGACGCTGGCTGGGACAAGATGCTGAGCGAGTTAGAGCCGACTCATCTAGCCTTCTGGCAACTTCAGAGGAATCTCAAATCCCGAGAAGTCTCCTCCATGCCCCCCCTGACCAGGCCCGACGGCACAGTCGCGTTCGACGACATCGACAAGGCCGAATGCCTTGCCGAGAGCCTCAAAGCCCAGTGCACGCCCAGTTCTCTGCCAGTAGACCAGGCACACCTCGATGAGGTGGACGCCGAAGTTGAACGCAGAGCCTCCCTCCCGACCGTCGAAGACCCGGATGATCCAATACCTCTCGTCACCCCGGACGAAGTTCACGAGATCATCAAAGGTCTGAAACCCCGCAAGGCCCCCGGCGCTGACGGAATCACCAACAGGGTGCTCCAGATGCTGCCCGCCCACATGATCATGCTCTTGACCACCATCTTCAATGGTGCCCTGAGCAACAACATCTTCCCGCAAGCATGGAAGCAAGCCACGGTCATCGGCATTCCAAAACTTGGCAAGCCCAAGTCCGAGCCCACGAGCTACCGCCCCATCAGTTTACTGAATTCGCTCGGTAAAATCTACGAGAGACTTATTTATAAGCGACTCAGAAATTTTGCCGAGACGAAAGGCCTCATTCCCGACGAGCAGTTTGGTTTTAGAACCCAACACTCGTGCGTGCAACAGGTCCACCGCATCGTAGAAGACATGAGCGCTGGTTTCCAGCGCGGCTCTATGACCGGTGCAGTATTCTTCGATATAGCGAAAGCTTTCGACAAAGTCTGGCACAACGGCTTATTATATAAGCTGTACAAACTCGGTGTGCCCGACCGTCTCGTACTCATCCTTCGAGACTTTTTGTCGAACCGCACCTTTCGCTATCGCATAGAGGGAGCGATTTCCTCCCCCCACCCCATACGCGCCGGCGTCCCTCAAGGCGCCGTGCTATCCCCTCTCATTTTCACGCTATTTACTAGCGATATCCCCAAGCGTAGACTGGAAAAGTTGGCACTGTTCGCAGACGACACAGCCATTTACTACGCTGGGGTCAGTCAGGATGCGATATCCTCCAGACTCCAGACCGCAGTCAATGTTCTTGGCGCGTGGTTTAGAAAATGGAGGATCGAAGTAAACCCAGACAAAAGTCAAGCGGTTCTCTTCTCGAAACCGCGACACAGACCCGACCCCCCCCGGCCCATCTCCATGTTTGGCAAGCCTATCCCTTGGGAGAAGCAAGCCAAATATCTAGGAGTGATCATGGATCAGCACCTCTCCTTCTATAAGCACATTATGAAGGCGCGCTCACGCGCCGCCTTCGCTCTTGGAAGGCTGCATTCTGTTCTGAACGCACGTAGCAAGTTGTCACTCAAGTGCAAGTTGCGAATATACACGGCGTGCATAAGGCCAATCATGACCTACGCTAGTGCTGTCTTTGCAAACACAAAGCCCCGATACATCCATAGGATGCAGACATTGCAAAACCGTTTTCTCCGTCAAGCCACAGGCTCGCCCTGGTATGTTAGGAACGAGATCCTCCATCTCGACCTTAAAATCCCAACGATAGCCCAATTCCTAAAACGTAATTCAAAGCGTTTCTTTGAATCCGCCGCGCAACACCGCAATCCATTGATTGCGAAGGCCGCTAGTTATGTCCCCAGTAGAATCAGTCGAATCCGCCGGCCGCGACATGTCCTCTCCGACCCTGATGACCCCATCACTCTTCTTCAAGAAAGCAGTAGGGCCACCAGCACAGCACACAAAAACAGACCGTGTTTCCGACCTCGCCGCCGAGGTCCTCGCGCCTCGCGAAGACCCCGAGTAAACGAATCCTCCCCCAACCGTCCCTTGCCCGCAGAAGTGCCAGCCCGCGCCGAAGCTGAGCAAGTAGAGTTAAAATCCCCATGATTAATAATAAAGAAATTATTGATCCAGCCTGTCCCCACTTGCTGCCCTCCCTGATAGTGACTCCCTGAGCCGAGGCTCGTACCCCGCAGGGGGTGCCCTCAGTGCGCAGTTGCTGTAGGTTTTTAATTTTAGTTTGTAAGCCCTGGCTGGAGGCTCTTAGCCTAAAAACTATTAGTCCCCACAGGAAAGCCCGGTTAAGTAGTTACGGCCTCTCAAGGTCAACTACGAGATGCCCTTCCCAAAAAAAAAAAAAAAACAGGTACACCTCCTGCACCGCTCGAGTACGACGCGTAGCCAGCGCGTGAGCGGCGCCCGGACGGCGCAGGGGCTGTGTACGAACATAAAATGCACGCGCGCAGTTCGCAAGCGGCTCGCGAGCGGCGCATTCGGTCTGGACACACCCGTACATGCATATTATAGTAGGAAGAAGCTGAGGATTTCAAAAGATTTGTAATGATGTAAACAATACATTTTTGGCGTTTACATTACTAACGCTGGCTAAACCTTACGAGATAGATCAAAATAATGTAGGCACTATGGAATTATATATCTTAAACACGTCTACAGAAAAGTTCTGGATGGTATATGTCTATCGCCTAAAAATTACCCACAGTAACCACTTTTACCTTTTACAATAATATTTAAAAAATATAAAGCTATTTTAAGCAATACAGTTTTAATCCTTACCCAATTAAATACGTTAGATACGTTGCGCATTTAATGTAGATCTATATTGCCCAACACGGTATATAATTAAAATGAATATCTTAAAAGATATCACAGATTCAAAGTTCTTAATCGCTCGCAGCGAAAAAAACACAAAGTCAAAGATTCTATGATGTTGGTCATCTAATTGAAGCGTTAAGTGCTTTTCACGTGGATAAATATAAATGAAGCCTTTATCATAGCCGCTTTGTGTCTCGGAAAGTACGTTAAGCCGTTGGTCCCGCGCAGGCTTGCGGACGGCGAGTAATGGGTAGCTCGCTGTCCGGTAAGGACCAAGCCCGGGTCGACGGCGCGTTGTGTTCCACGCGCGCCTCAAAGAGATGTCAGCAGCAACAGAAGGGGCCCGCAAGGGTCGATGCCTGCCAGGGGTGCGGGTTGTTCGAAAGAGATAACGTGGCCCCTGGCATACAGGCAGTCAGTAAAAATCTGACACGCCCTCCTGCTCCAGCCAAAGCGGGAGAAGTTATTTGATGATTTCCCACCCAAAAAAAAGAGAAGCCATTGGTCCCGGCTGTCAATTGTGGATCTTTGACAGTCGTTACGGGTCGTCTGAAGCCCGAAAGTTTGAAAACCCTAGTCTTACCAATTAGTATCGTATTACCCAGTAACTGAGCTGTGTAGGACAGATAGGCAGTTGCTCCATGTGGCATTCTGGTATTAAAAACACATAGGATACTTTTTATCCCGTTGCTGTGGTCGTGGCCGCCGTAAGCTAGTCTACACTAATATTATAAAGAGGAAAGATTTGTATTTTTGTATGTAACGAATAAACTTAAAAACTACTGGACCGATTTCAAAAATTCTTTTGCTGTTAGAAAGCTACATTATCACTGAGTAACATAGGATATATTTTATCCCAGTATTCCTACGGAAACGGGAACTACGCGGGCGAAACTGCGGAGCGCTGCTAGTAATATTATAAAATGTCAGTTATCTTTCCACGCGTAAACAATTGAACCGATCGTAAACTACTAAGCCGATCATTAGATCGTTATGAAATTTGACAGATAGCCTGAGAAGGAATATTTAAATAATTGGCTTTTTTCCATTCTATTTTTGTACTTATGAAAATATGAAATGTACATATTTCTGTTTATATATATAGACGAAATTGCGCGCATCAGCAATTTTATTATAAACTAGCTTCACGTCAAATTTCTAGCTCCCCGACCCACCGTTGCTTCGAATCGCCTGCCCGTGCGAGTACTTCGTATTCGTGACTTTTTTTCGTTTTGCTCGGCTCCTATGGGCGTGATGTTATATAGCCTAGCCTTCCTCGATAAATGGCCTATCCAACACTAAAATAATATTTCAATTCGAACCAGTAGTTCCTAAGATTAGCGCGTTCAACCAAACAAACAAGCTCTTCATTAGTATAAATTGTTACGATTCTATAATTGAAGCTATTTTTCATATTTTTTTTTATTTTGGTGTCGGTGTTGTCATTGTATCAACTTGTTTTTGTATCTACGGTATTAGTTTTGTTTTGGCGCCTGTGTTTTTGTAGGAACTTAGTTATTTCAAGGATGTAAAGGGAGGGTAGCGTATTTTTTTTATTTTTTTGTGGGTGGGAAGGGAAATCATCAAATGACTTCTCCCGCTCTGGGTGGAGCAGGAGGGCGTGTCAGAATTTTACTGACTAAAACCCACCCATGTTCTCTCAGCTGCCCGTGTGCCAGGGGCCGCGGTATCTCTTTCGAACAACCCGCACCCCTGGCAGGCATCGGCCCTTGCGAGCCCCACCAGCTGCTGCTGACGTCTCCCTGCGACGGGTCAGCAGTGGCCCCGCCGCCTACCACTTTTCGGCCGCAGGGGATAGGGAGAGCGGCCAACGCTATACCAACACTCCTCTTTCCCTGCGGCCCCACTGCGTCCGTTATCAAACGGTGGCGGCCCCGTCCAGGCCACGGAAGGGAAGAGCGCTACTCAGAAGTACCGGCACTCTTCCTACGTCGCAGCCTGTAACTCTCAGCCGCGATGCCTCCCATTCGAAATCGCGGCCCGCCTCAGCTGCGATGCACCTCACCGCAACCTACTTTTTGGCCGCTACGTCGTCGGCTTGGAGGCACAAGCCCTGACGAGCGGCCCCACCTTGGGGTTCCTCTTCGCTTCACCGTGGGAGGGTGACCACGGTTACTGAGCCCCCCCGTAACGACAATGCGGGAACCCCACTACTGAAAATTCAAGCTCTAAAAAGTATACAACAAGAAAATATTCTCTATAAGCCGTGGACTTATGCTACTGTGCCCTAAAGCTTATGATCGTTTACTTCTGCTAGAATGTATTGTTTATGTCACATATGAAAAACATATTTTAATTCAACACTTTATGTCCTCTAGACAGCGCCATTTTCAGTTAAATGTGACGTCACGTAACCATAACCAGCGGGCGATCAAGACACTCTCAACGATACCTCATTTTTATTTATTTTTGTTATAAGGGATGAACCCGCAAACATACCTACCCACATACATGTACGTATGCTACATACATACCGGTTAAAATCATAACCTGAAATGAAAGTCTTAAGAATTGAGTCTTCCATCACACAATATTATACCATAGTTAAAGCAAACATAAGCATATTTATTCCACTTTATAGCATTCCGGTCCCACTGCAGGAAAAAGGCCGCTTTTCATACAGAGAAGCCAGTAGCATTGATTACCGCTAAAGACGGATTGCCGATTTCAGAACTATAAGAACTACTAGCTTCTGCCCGCAACTTCGTTCGCGTCAATTTTCTTGTTCCCCGACCCACCCCGTCGCTCGCCTCGCCGCCTGCCCGTGCAAATACTTCGTATTCGTGACTTTTTCTCTTTGCTCGGCTCCTAGAGGTCATAGCGTGATGTTATTTAGCCTAAAGCCTTTCTCGATAAATGGGCTATCTAACATTGAAATATTTTTTCAAATCGGACCAGTAGTTCCTGAGATTAGCGCGTTCAAGCAAACAAACAAACTCTTCAGCTTTATATTAGTACATCACTATATACAGTATAAAACAAAGTCACTTTCTCTGTCCCTATATCCCTATGTATGCTTAAATCTTTAAAACTACGCAACGGATTTTGATGCGGGGTTTTTTAATAGATAGAGTGATTCAAGAGGAAGGTTTATATGTATAACGGGATATCAGGAACGGCCGGGCTGTTGCATCTGATTGCTGATTCATGACTTTGTCAGCACGTGAATCCATAGTGGGCTTCAAACTTCAGGAAACGTTGAAATAAATACGCTGTAGCGTTGACTGTTCACTAGTTTAATTTTACAGACACTTAAATGACTTAAACAATTAAGGACTGCAGCAATAATTAACGATTTAGAGCCAATGGGTTTGCGAGTGACCATCACGTGCAACGGCTTAATGAACTGACACGACGTCGCCCGCCATGACAGACGCAACTCCATTCGGTGTTACCCGCTCTTAATTAAAATTACCATTTAGTTGAATTCAAATCGATTAATCGTTAAAATAACAGAATAAATTACAACTCTCGAAATTAACTGATTTTCATTATTTAATAATGTCACGCGCCGTTACGGCCATCCTGCATCTTCACACGTCCTCGGGTGAACAGTTTATCTCATCAGTCATCATCTGTGGACAATCGTAAACGAACTCAAGTAAACAACTTAACGTTCGGTCATTCTGACCGTTTTTAATCAAACACCACAATATCACAAAGAGCGATCACAGTTATCAGATAACACAAAACAATTACCAGATTACCACACAGGTTAGTACCACACAGGCTGGGGTCACATAGGCTAGTGCCGCAAAGGGTATTGCCACACTATATTGCCACACAGGCTATTGCCACACGGACTATTGCCACACAGGCTATTGCCAGTATTGCCACACAGGCTGATGCCACACAGGCTAGTGCCACACAGGCTAGTGCCACACAGGCCAGTGAAGTGCCACACAGGCTAGTCAAGTGCCACACAGGCTAGTCAAGTGCCACACAGGCTAGTCAAGTGCCACACAGGCCAGTCAAGTGCCACACAGGCCAGTCAAGTGCCACACAGGCCAGTCAAATGCCACACAGACTTATCCAATGCCACACAGGCTAGTCAGTGCCATACAGACTAGTCAAGTGCCACATAGGCCAATCAAATGCCACACAGGCTAGTCCAATGCCACACAGGCCAGTCCAATGCCACACAGGCTATTCAGTGCCACACAGTCCAGTCAAGTGCCACACAGGCCAGCCAAATGCCACACAGGCCAGTCAAATGCCACACATGCTAGTCCGATTCCACACAGACCAGTCCAATGCCACACAGGCTAGTCAGTACCACACAGTCCAGTCAAGTGCCACACAGGCCAGTCAAATGCCACACAGGCCAGTCAAATGCCACACAGGCCAGTCAAATGCCACACAGGCCAGTCAAATGCCACACAGGCCAGTCAAATGCCACACAGGCTAGTGCAATGCCACACAGGCTAATCCTATGCCACACAGGCTAGTCAGTGCCACACAGGCTAGTCAGTACCACACAGGCCAGTCAAATGCCACACAGGCTAGTCCAATGCCACACAGGCTAGTCAGTGCCACACAGGCTAGTCAAGTGGTCACACAGGCTAGTCAAGTGCCACACAGGCTAGTCAAATGCCACACAGGCCAGTCCAATGCCACACAGGCTTGTCAGTGCCATACAGGCTTGTCAGTGCCACACAAGCTTGTCAGTGCCACACAAGCTTGTCAGTGCCACACAGGCTTGTCAGTGCCACTTACTTGCAGTGTTACTTACCATGGCCGTCATCGGCACATTCTGTCTCAATTTGATTTGTTGGGATTTCTAGTCCGCCACTTAACTCTTAATGGAACGTAACATTCGGGCATAGCACGCACACGATCGTGCGCGTACTGATACGTCCTATTAGAGTTAAGAGCACGTAATCAAAACAAAATTAAAACTTCTCACCGGATTCAATTGCTTGGTGATCAGTGGCCGGACTCACAGTGCAGGCATTCACCCGCCGCTCCACGCTGCCTCTGCAAATCCTGGCGTTCCTCCTCGGGCAGCGAGCGGCAGCGCAACCTGATTCGTTGCAGCAGCAGCACGCAGGCGATGATGTCTCGTCCAGCACACTGCTGTCCCGGGCATCCCGCCGCTTGTCGGTTGCCCAAAACTGAGGTTTGAGATTAGTGCTGGTATTACGCGAGTCTTCGGAGAGGCACTCGTTTGCCATGTGGCCCAGACCGCCACAACTGCAACACCTCTTCGGCCCACATCGCGGCCTCCCAGCGTCAATGTTGGTATTGGACTTCTCTGGCATCGGCGTCTCGAGAATCAGGATTGAATTCGGGGAATGCTAGCTATAGCTATTGTATCAACCGTGTTTGCATCCTCCAGAGCACGAATGAATTCCATCATGCCACGCTGCTGCACTTCAAACAACGTTTTTCAATGGTCAGATTCACTATTTAGGTTAGGAACAATATTCTGACCTGTTTTACGTTCCTGGGAAGTTCCTGGTAATCCCACTTCTGATAACGGGATATCAGGAACGGCCGGGCTGTTGCATCTGATTGCTGATTCATGACTTCGTCAGCACGTGAATCCATAGTGGGCGTCAAACTTCAGGAAACGTTGAAATAAATACGCTGTAGCGTTGACTGTTCACTAGTTTAATTTTACAGACACTTAAATGACTTAAACAATTAAGGACTGCAGCAATAATTAACGATTTAGAGCCAATGGGTTTGCGAGTGACCATCACGTGCAACGGCTGTCAACAACTTAATGAACTGACACGACGTCGCCCGCCATGACAGACGCAACTCCATTCGGTGTTACCCGCTCTTAATTAAAATTACCATTTAGTTGAATTCAAATCGATTAATCGTTAAAATAACAGAATAAATTACAACTCTCGAAATTAACTGATTTTCATTATTTAATAATGTCACGCGCCGTTATGTATAATACACCGACCTCCACGTGGGCGAAGCCGCTGGCAAAAACTAGTATATATATAGATAAGTTCAGGTTTCCTCACGATGTTTTTCTTCACCGATTCTATTTCTGTAAGTAAGTTTTTATAAACACGTTCATACGCCAATCATATAAACTAGACGAGGTCGTCGTTTCCTCTCTGACTACTCTGAGAAGAAAGAGCGAAACAAACTCAGAGTTCATAGTCCAGACATAATCTAGGTAACATCATGTGAAGACCATGTAGATGTCAGTGATGTCCAAGATTAAGTCACAAAGCGGAAATGTTAGCGTTTCGCATTTTTTTTTCAGCTAAATGGTTTAACATTGCACTCTACCCATGCACTTGCAGACATTCAAATTCCAAAGCCTTGCAAATCGTGATAGTTCTATAAATACTCGCGAGTCAACAAACGATGTTGTATACCAAAATATACCTTTGTCTCTAAGAAGGAAGCATACTGTACAATACAAGTAAGATTTTGAATAGGATGACGTTAAACCATTCTTTTCGTAGGGAGAACACGCATTAGGAGCTCAGTGGTGTGAGGGAAAAAACCTCTATTTCGGCGCCAAGACTTTGAATTAACATCACAAAACAAAACCGAGCTTCAAATGACATAATTACTAAAGATACCTATATAGGAACTTTCCTAAAATGTATTGAAACATCTATTACATCTGACTGACTAATGTAGATATTATGACACCGCTGTAAAGGTTTTAAAGCTCTGAGATCAATTCAACGAGTGTGCAGAGAAGTTTTAAAATAATTGGCAAGTTTTTAATTAACTGTCGTTTTTTGCTATATATTTATTATAGATAGGTAGACATATATAGGATTTTTCTAATATAACTTTACACCTTGTAATGGCTTTAATACGGAATAATGAAAATGTAATGGACGTTTAGGTGTCATTTACGTTTAGGAGTAAAAATAAACAAATACGACACACAAATGATATCAAAGAGGAACCAAATCAAAAAACAATCGCAGAAAGTAAAAAAATATAACATAACAACGTAAAGCAACCTTGAACAAGATAATGTTAGTCATGAAGAAGATCATTTAAAACATGTAATCGCAAAACTCACTGACCCGAGGGTGGTAGCATCAGCTGAAAGGGAATGGTACAATAAACTAGAATCAACAGGCCGGGAAAACCGTATGTGTGCAAGCGCGGTGCTGCAGCTATTTAAGGCTGTGGTCGATGCCGGGAGTGTGGAAAACAGAACGTAAAACGACAGTAACGCTCTAGAGCTCACAGAGAAAGCACGTACGTCACGTTAATACGAGACCGCCAAACTATTACGTAAAACACGAATAAAAACCCCTCTAAGCAAGTTAGTGTAGCAACAATGGGCAAGGGGATGGAAACGAGTCACGTTTACGCAAATGTTTGAAGAAAAGCGGGTTTTTATAGAGTTTTTCCGTTTTTTGTGAGGAACGGTACCTGTTGCTGCGAGTTTGTATAGAAACTGAAGCCTTAAGAAGTTTCTTCGCAATTTCAGCATAATTTGTAAAGAAGGCAGTTTTGAAATAAACGAAAACAAAAGAAAACAACCCTTTGTTGCGGAATTTCTAAATATTTTGTTTTTATGAGGCACGTGAAGGGCTATATTACGCAGGTATGAATTTTCCAGAAATTAAAAGCGAACGCAACATTTCAACATCCATACTTGACGAAATACCCTTTTTTGAAACAGACATTTGTTGTGATTCATAGGTAGAACAAAGTTTGTAGATTAACTAAGACGCAAAATAACTCTTGTTGAAGAAATCAGCCTCGTGACAGAGAGCTTTGCGTTCACATGTTTTAAATGATCTCCTTCATGACTAACATTATCTTGTTCAAGGTTGCTTTGTGTTGTTATGTTTTATTTTCTTCTTTCTGCGATTGTTTTTTTTTATTTGGTTGAAGAAATCAACAAGATTATCTCTAATGTCCTAAAGCTGTAGGCTTCTAATCTGTACGTTCAGTTTGAACCATGTGACACGCAAGAAAACGATTAAGGGTGTAAGTAATTGGTAGCAAAATGTTTATTAAACTCTCCGAAACAACGAGCTTAGACTTTATTAGAAATTACACCCTAATTGACGTAACACACTATCAATCAGAATCTGAATAATTTTGAACGATATTACTTATACAGATGAGCAAGAATGAGCAGACAATTTTTTCAAACATTTGAAGCAATCTTCATATGTTTGAAAACGTTGTCCGCTCAGCAACATTAATAATACAATGTAGTGGAACTGTTAAAATGAAATACATTCCTTCTGTTATGTACGCAATTATTCCACTGTTTTAAAATTCAAAACTTGGAAGTTAAAGTAAAGTTACAAGCAGCACTTGGATACAGAGACCAAACTTAAAGTTGTTTTAGGCTTTATTTGGCCTCGACAGTTTTCATTTTATTTGTCGGTATATTAGTATGGCTAGCTGACATTTTGACTAATTATTTAATTAATATTTTGTGTCTCGTAATGTTTATTACTTTGCCTATGTATGTATAGAATCAAGTCTATCCGACTAAACAGACAGCTGTGCTGCTGGGGAGTTTGTTCCGCCATTTCTTCTTCCCAGCTAAAGCACTAGGAAGTGGTGAAGGGTGGGCGTTTTGGGGGACTGTCTCATGTACTTTGACGTTCGAAAAGTGCTGATTCTCAGCCTAATTTGAATAAACGACTTTTGATTTTGATTTTGATTTTAAAACGATCCGACAAAAATTTTGCGCGAGATTTTGACAGATGGAAGGACATATTTACGCGTTTCTAATTGTGAGATGTAAAAGGTAGATAGAATACTCTTTAGTATAAATCACTATACGAATTGCAGAAATAAATGAAGATAATTTTCCATAGAGTGACACAATGGCCGGCGTTATCGTTAAAACCGATCTTGTTGGCAGCCTTTGGCAGCTGTCTCAAAGTGCAGTGCACTTTCATTAATTTTAATAAATCGTCAACTTTTGAATTGTCGAGGGGTCGGTGAGTCAGAGAGACGAAGCTAGTTGCCCATTCATGGGAAATTCGACGCGATATGAGGCTGATAGATGTATTTTACCCAGTAACTGGGTTGTGGAGGTCAGATGAGCAGTCGTTTCATGTTAAACACTGGTATTCAGCTGCATTCGGGTGGACTGTAAGGCAACATACATTGGAAGGCTATGAAGCTGAAGATTTCAATATAAATTCCTACGTACCATACATTATAGATGCTATGGATATTATTTGCCATATCAAGATTTGCTAGCAAAGTATAAGCTCGCAACACTTGAAAATAGACGTAAGTATTTAGAAGCCATGATTTTACCTAGTATTGTTAGTAATAAATTGGACTGCATTGAATTGTCCAACATGTTATGCTATGCGGTCCCTAGAACAGTCCATAAGCGGAAGGTGCGCTCTGGCACATTATTTTCAGTGGGCACTTGCAAGTCCAACTCTGGCTTGCGTTCGCCTGTTCGCAGAATGGTAGATTCCTACAATAGGACTTTTGAACATATTGACATTTTTGCATGTGCCCCCTATAGGTTCAAAACCCTTATTCTTAAGGAGCTCTCCTGAATAGCATTATGTATTTTTATGATTTGTACCATCTATTGTTTATTATATACATTTACTATTATCTTAACACGATACGTTTTGTGTATTTCTTGTTTCTATGTTTTATATTGTAGCTGTTTGTTGTTCCTTTTGAATAAAATTAAAAAATAAAGATAGATCTTATAAATTCAGGTCAAACTCCCCAAGACAGTGGGTATGTTGAAAAATTTGTAACATCGGGTATTATTAAGTTACTTTATAATCCTGTAAAATCTTTTCGTCATTAAATAAACTTGGTTGCATGCAACTAAACTTGGCGTGTTTTATATATGATTTAAACCTCTCTATTCTTTGCATCCTAACTATACAGGATAAGTTTTTATCCAGTGCGCAAACTGTAACCAAGAATTCAGCATATCATTGTAGACCCTAGCGTAGAATTTTATTGTCGGTTAAACAAAATAAATCAGCTGTTTCATAGAAAAGTGCAATACCTACGCGGTCAAAATGTATCTATGAACAACTTTTAATAAGGGAGCAAACCTAAAATCGCGAAAAAGAAATCTGCTGTTCCCGACATTTATGTTCCCATAACTCGTCAAAATGTAAGGAACAGCTGATTTTATTTTCGCGATTTCAGGTTTGGGCCCATAGTAAAAGTTGTTCATAATGATGAGTATAATGACCCCTTATGAGGTTAACGGTGATTAAAATTACACCCTGTAAATGTTCCGCGAATTGATATCACCGGCAATTGTGAATCGATGTCGAAAATTACTTTTTTAATAGATAGGGATAATTCTGTATAAATTTTAACACGCATTTTATCATCTTTTTCTTTTTTTGGGTGGGAAATCATCAAATAACTTCTCCCGCTCTGTATGTATCTTGATGATGTACTAATAATTCCTGCCACTGTTGTTCACATTATCAGTGATATACGAATTGGTGTGGGGTAGATACCATAAAAAAACAGCTTTTTCCTAAATTCCTAAATGAAAATAAGTACCTATACATACTCATACACTTCTAACAAACAACCATTTTTAAAATGTTCGTTATATTTTCCAGCTAATCCCCAAAACGGTTGGGCCGATTTTGAAGGGACTTCACAGGCAGATAGATGAGAATGATATAAGAGTAGCTTAGGCTACTTTTACTTTACAAAACATATTAGGATTCGGGGTAAAAAAAATACCTGCAGCCCTCCACCGCGGGCAAAACGTAGTAAATATATAAAATGATGGGTCAGTTTCCAAATTGTGCATCATTCCCCCCCAGTGGGGTTCCCGCATTGTCGTTGGGGGCTCAGTAACCGTGGTCACCTGGTCACCCTCCCACGGTGAAGCGAAGAGGAACCCCAAGGTGGGGCCGCTCGTCAGGGCTTGTGCCTCCAAGCCGACGACGTAGCGGCCAAAAAGTAGGTTGCGGTGAGGTGCATCGCAACTGAGGCGGGCCGCGATGTCGAATGGGAGGCATCGCGGCTGAGGGTTACAGGCTGCGGCGGAGGAGGAGTGCCGGTACTTCTGAGTAGCGCTCTTCCCTTCCGTAGCCTGGACGGGGCCGCCACCGTTTGATGGCGGACGCGGTGGGGCCGCAGGGGAAGAGGAGTGTCGGCATAGCGTTGGCCGCTCTCCCTATCCCCTGCGGCCGAAAAGTGGTTAGCGGCGGAGCCACTGTACTGACCCGTCGCAGGAGGACGTCAGCAGTAGCTGGTGGGGCCCGCAAGGGCCGATGCCTGCTAGGGGTGCGGGTTGTTCGAAAGAGATACTGCGGCCCCTGGCATACGGGCAGTTGAAGAAGCATGGGTGGGTTTTAGTCAGTAAAAGTCTGACACGCCCTCCTGCTCCAACCAGAGCGGGAGAAGTCATTTGATGTCATTTTATTTTTTACACTTTCTGACATATTCTCGTCATTTTTGACATTATACATCGCTTCAAATAGCACCTATTTATTAGTGATTCTCATGGAAATCATGTCACTTTGTTTAAATAGGTTGATCTTACTAATGTAGATTCTTTTACATATTGTGAATGGGAAAACATTGTAGGCCTTACAGATTAGATTTATAGACGATTTTCTATTCTTTATTTTCATTCCTCTAAGTACTTGGTACTTATTGACAGGCCTGCACTGTCCTCCCATACCTATTATCACAGTAATTTGAAAACATTGTAAAACCCAATTATTTTTAAAAGAGTAACCGTGGAGTTTCTTGCCGGCTCTTCTCCATAGGAAGCGACAAATTGGAACCGTGCACCTAGCTTCTGACGTTTCATAAGTGCCCTTGCAGGTTTATGTGAAATAAAATATTTTGATTTTGATTTTGATTTTGATGATTTCCCACCCACAAAAAAAAAATCCCCTCACTTAAATGAAGTGTGTACTGTGTGATACTGATACTCTTGCAATTAAATATTTCAGAGGGAGTACGTGTATAATTAAGGACTCGGATGCACCAGTATAATTATTACAGTATGCAATTTGCTGCGTACAGTCCAAAATGTTGGGGAACAAAGTTGTTACACTAACTATTAATTTTAATTGGAATTGGAGGAACCCGAAACATGTTTCTTGTTAGAAAACATTATTCGACTGGGTTCATATACTGGTGCAATAATATCAGGGCAAGCGACAATGTGACTTTCATTTCAATTTATATTTACTTTCTGAGTGACTCCCTTTGGTCTAGTGGTGTCCAGCGGTACTGTTTAGCATGAAATCCTAGGGTCGATCACCAGATCAAAGTGCTATTACGCTTCCCTTAAACATAAATTACACACAGCACTTAAACATAAATTGCAAAATGTGGGTGCACAAAGCACACCTCTGCCGAACCTCAGGGAAACAAGATTAAGAACAAGAAAATAAAAAATTTACAATTGAAGAACCACCAGGAGAAAGAAAATGTTACAAAAATCGTAACGATCCTTTCTGTTTCCAAGAAAACAGAAAAGATCGTCACGATTTACGAAGTTTACGACGAACGATTAAAACGGACAAACGTCTTCAGATAACAAAAAAGTAGAGATGGGCTGACGATGACTTTGGCCGGCTAGCCGACTAGTCGGCCAAGCCGATCATTGCTTTCGTTTGAGTTCTGGTGACATCTGTAATGTTCGTGACTACGCTTTCGGCTCGTAGGTGCGCAGAGCCCAGCGACCAGGCGGAATTGTCGGGACATTTTTTAATTACTTTGAATTTATTCTATCATTGTTTACGTGCATCCGGCGTTTCTTCCTATCCCAATTTCCTATCCTATTCTAGATTGCGCTGAATGTAAACTGTAAAACTGATTCTATTATAAAAATATTTACCATAAAAATTTCAATCACCGTCTTTTAAATTTTTTAAGCATATTAATAGGAGTAAAAATGGGCCTGCTAGTCGGCGGTTTTAGCCGACTAGGCGCCGACTAATCGACGACTACAAATATGGCCGACTAGTCGGCAACAAGTCGGTACATCACTAGAAAAAGCTACCGAATGAAAAATATCCTATAAACAGAAACAAATCTTCATTTGACTATATGTTTAAAATGTAAAACGATAGCAATGTAATGATGGCAGTCACCTACGTGCATTATGGTACATTTTGCTATTCTATTTCAGCTGAAACAAAAATAACATTTGTCGCTTTTCGTGCCCAGTCTAGTCTTTTTCCAACTATACTGGGTTCGGTTATTTTTGGTTCCAGGTCATGCCGGTTTCCTCACGATGATTTCCTTCACAGCTATAAACTGAAAATCATAAATCAAGTGAAAAAAAAGCAACTGAATAATGCTATGCAGTTAATTTGTCAAACATTTTTCTTCAAGGTTGAGTAGTTATAGGTATAGTCAAGTTTTTGTGTAGCAAAAAGGGGTTCGCATAATAAAATAACGGTTTAGGGCGCAATATGTATGTATGTATGTATGTATGTATGTGTGTATGTGTGTATGTGTGCGGAAAGCGATAAGGCCGCCCATTGTATATTTTGTAGTGTACTTTGTTTTTTTGTTGTGTATTTTTTGTGGTGTACAATAAAGTATATATAAATAAATAAATAAGTATGTCCTTATTGAAAGCAGTTTATTAAATCGCCGTAGCTATAGAAACATGAGGTCCATTCAGTATTGTAGGTTAGGGCCTCAAACAACTTTGATGTGTCACGAACAACGAACAAAGAAAGTTGATATATTCAGATTTAAATAATGGGGACAAAATGTCCTTCGTGCAAAATTTAGATTTCATGTGCCTTTAGAATTAAGGACAGATTAATAGCCTGGAGTACGCTTGCTGCAGTTGGTCCGTGGGTGGGTGACCATCTCCAAGACCCCTCCGTACCTCGGAAAGCACGTTAAGCCGTTGATACCGGCTGTCATTCGTGGATCTTTGACAGTCGTTACGGGTCGTCAGAAGTCCGAAACTGTGACAACCAGTCTCACCAAGGGGTATCGTATTACCCAATAATTTTGTAATGGAGGTCAGATAGGCAGTCATTTAAAATACTGATATTCAGCTGCAACCGGTTAGGCTGGAATCCGGTTAGGCTGGAATCCGGTTAGGCTGGAATCCGGTTAGGCTGGAATCCGGTTAGACTGGGAAAAGACTAGGCAAACGATGATGATACTAGCCCGGAGTCCGCAAAAAACGCTAATAACTTCTAAACACATAACGCGATTAACTTTTGTTCTAGCCCAAAGCTCTGAGCCATTTTTTCCAATTCCATTTTTATTTCGATTTGGGTAAAGTCCTATACGAATAAGCGCCAAGGTAGATCGCGAAATTCAATTAAGTGCTATTTCATGAAAAAATTATTCATTGCGAAAAAATTAACTTAGAGTGCTGTAAATACAGCACTTTAAGTTCATTTTTGCGCAATTATTTTTTTATTTATTTTGTTTATATATGCTTTATTGTACACCAGAAATTAAATTACATGGGCGGCCATATCGCTTTCTGCGATCTCTTCCAGGCAACCTTGGAATGGACAGTGATTGCGTGGACATAAAATATGTATTAGTGTATTGGTGTATTTCTGAAAAACCATGATTGTTACGGTCGCGAATATTTTTTAATGTCTTCAATATTGTCTTATGTTTGATTTAATATTGTAATTAAATTTCTTGTTTACAATTGCTTCTTTTTAAATTGAAATGAGCGGCTCGCCATCACACAGATAAACCCTAAGAGGTTTTCGTTCTGTGGTTAAAATCACTTATGTAAAAGGTTAAGAGTTTTGGAAATAAATAAATAATAATATAAAATGTTTTTTGTTCAACACACAGCGTCACATTGACCTACAAATTGCAAGAAAACTTAAGAAAATTTAAATTTCGCGCTACGTTGGCAACGTCAATACAAAAATTACAACTTAAGTATCGGACTAAGGTCCGCTAGACATATCTACATTTTCTTGTTTAAAGTATAACTACAGTCGTTCTTACAAAAGGCAACGTCTCTCCGTCAGTCTGTTGCAATGTATAAAACCAGAGATCGGATAATCGGATGCGTATTCACCTAAACTTGCGATGTTGGCTAGTAAGGAACCTTCGTATCTTAATTTAATGTAAAAAAAATGTTTTAACTAACACACACTACCCCCACTCTTACAGATTTTATGCACCCTACTTACACATATTTGCAACGGGGTTAATTTTAAATAAAAATGCATTGGAATAGTTAGATGATCCTTATAATTTAGAAGTTGCTTCCATACTATACACCTGACAAGTTATGCATTCCCGGTGTTCCTGGCATCCCAGATATTTTTTACAAAAAATATATTTTATGAAGCCGCTTCCATACTTTTATAACGAAACTTTACCTTTGGGTAAAAATGCATTCGATTATCCGATCACTACATATAACTCAAGAACCAAGATCCTTTTTGCATTAAATTCTTGTTAAGTTCACAGGTTAGTAATCTGGCTATGTTTGAGCGTATAATGTAGTGCGCTTGATGTCACGGGTGTAAAGAAAACTAAGTTGCAAATAAGTTAGTCGCACGGTGTGACGGCCGTTATACGCTTTTCCGCCCACTGTAAAATCGATAAGAGACGTCTTATTTACTTAAAGGTTCACCCACTGCACATACATTTACATCAAAATAGTAAACCATACGGTAATATTCCAATAAACATATATGCCAATTACAGGTAAACACAACATTAACAACAGAGACGCCACATTACCGCTTAGTGGATAACTTAAGTCTAGGTGTACAATTGTTTATGAAAATGGGAAAAAAGTTTGTTATTTGGCTAAGTTTGAGTGTTTAATCTGTTACGTTTGGTTTCACGGGTGTGTAGAAAACTAAGTTACAAACAGGTTAGTCGCACGGTGGACGACCGGACGCTTTTCCTCCCAGTGAAACATCGATCAGTGATTTCTCACTCAGTTTCTGAAGGGCATGAAGGGACACACAATAATATGTATCAGACTGTTGAATTAATTCAGTCAGCTGATCACAGCGGTCAACTGACTATTTGTGAAATAATTTTGGTTTCTCCATAAATATATTATATGTATTTTCACATAATGGAATTGCGATTTCTGAGTCTGTTTCGGCTTTTCTTCTCAATGTAGTCAGATAGGAAGCACCGACTTCGTCTAGTTTTAAGGAAATGATGGATGTGTAGAACTGTTTGTATAAAATGTACAGAAATAAAATAATTTGTTTACTATACAAGGTGTAACAGAAACCCTATTGTTATCCTTAAGCACTAAAGGTAACAGCTGGTATAGAATCACTATACATAGTTTCAGCTCAAAATAAAATACTCTAAGAATTGATAACAAAGTTTCGGTTTCATATGTTTCTTAAATTCAAATCATAATAAACATTTCACTGCACTACGTAGGTCAATAACTTTCCACGTTACTTGCCAATATCACGATAAATCTCTGCCGAGTGATGTATTTATTTCAATTTGAAAAGTTCGGTTTCTGGTATCAACGTATTTAAAATTATCATAACTTCCGATTATGTACAGCGAGGATTAAAAAACCCTTCTAATGTCGGGTGATATCATCCAAAGAAGGGTATATACATGCCCTTGGTATGTATATACCCTTTCCGTTACACGTTGTATATTTAAACATTAGCGTTATTCTAATTACCGAATAATAGATTTCCCATTATGTTCATTCTTACAAAACCTTAGAAAAATGATATCTGATATCCCATTAATTGCGTGTATTCAGAATTCAGTAGATTATGTGAAGGATAATAACTTTTTAACCAACTACAAATAGGAGGAGGTTATGTGTTCGTTTGTAATTGTTTTTTTTATGTGTGTTCATCGAAATCTTGGTGATTACTGGGCCGATTTACGTGATTCATTTTCATTTTATAGAGAGTGCTAAGACGGCAGTCCAATATAAATTTAATTTTAAGGACGCCTCAATAATACGTAGTTTTTTAATTCCACTTGATTTTAAAATCATCCTGTCGATTTTGTTTACACAGCAAGCTGTTGGTATAAGAATGTTTGTGGTTGGTACAACATCGAAAAATAAAAAACCAAACCGAATTCCAAAAAAAATCACCACCAAGTGGAAAGCTACCAGAAATGCAAAAATTTCCTTAGAGGCTAGAACTAAAGTAATATCGTGTAATCATTTATTTAAATTGTACCGATAACAGGCAAGTTTTAACAGTCACAAAGTCTGTTAAAAAGATGAACTGTGGAGAACGTCTCTCGGGCTCTCGCTTGCAATGCTTATAACTCAAGAATCAAATATTATTTTTGCATAATTCCTTAATAAGTGCACAGACTAGTTATCTGGCTATGTTTGAGTGCATAATCTGTTAGGTTTGGCATTGTGGTTGTAACGATAACCAAGTTGCAAACAAGTTAGTCGCACGGCGGACGCCAGACGCTTTTCCGTCCAATGATTTTTAACTCGGTTTATCAAAGGCACACACAGAAAATACGCTTTTCCACCCACTACAAACCTTAGTAGGTTCTTATGAAAAACGGGAACAAAAGACCATTGACACTCTTCAAATGAAGCCTGCGTTACCCGAAATTCATAACCCTAGTATAGTATAGTCAGCCTATAATATTGCCCATACACTCGTTACGTGATAGCGACCTCTGACGGTGACAGGGAAATTTGTACACTTGTAGTTGCTATAATGTATACCAAAGTGCGTTAGATAAACTACTTCCGCATTTCATTACTAGATGTCGTTGAAGGGCTTGTTTTTCTACAGAATTTTTAATGAATGGTTTGTTGATGAATTTGGTCCCATTCCTTCGGTTTCATTAGGCTTAATTGACAGATCTTGGTACCTATGATTTTTTTTTGGGTGGAAAATCTTCAAATAACTTCTCCCGCTCTGGGTGGAGCGGGAGGGTGTGTCAGACTTTGACTGACTAAAACCCACCTGTGTTTCCTCAGTTGCCTGTGTGCCAGAGGCCACGATATTTCTTTCGAACAACCCGCACTCCTGGCAGGCATCGGCTCTTGCAAGCCCCATCAGTTGATACTGACATTTCTTTGAGGCGCGCGTGGAACACAACGCGGCGTTAGCCCGGGCTTGGTCCTTATCGGAGAGCGAGCTACCCATTACTCGCCACCTGCAAGCCCGCGCCTACAGTGGCCGGGAATCAGCCTGGGATTCCCGACGCCCAGGGCGTCTCCTGCGAAGACTACGCCCGTGAGGGCGCATGTACTGCCTCTCCCTCACGTGCGCCACCTCCCTTTTTGCGAGCAACACTGCTTCGCTGAAGGAAGCGACGGCTACCCATGCACTCTCGCTCTGTACCATGGCCTGGACCAGGGCCGGACGCGAGAGATCGCTGCCGACTGTCGCCTCCACGAAGACACGGCCGGCGGTGCTCCGCCCAAGCCGGGCAGACCTCCACTGTATGCTCCACCGTGTCCTCAGAACGATCATCGGAATATCCTCGTATGATATGGTTTGAAGATTGGACTACCTAAGTAGAATCAACTGTCGAAGATACACTGGCCTTCAAAACTTAGTAACTTTTAAAATTGCAGTTTTTCTTAAACTATAAAAGTTAGAGTTTCGAAATAAAAAACGTTTTATAGCAAATTTCATCAAATTTCTTTGGAATTATAATTTACTAGCTTTTGCCAGCTGCTTCTCCTGCGTGGATGTCAAAAATTATCCCACGGGAAAGTGCTATCGGGATAAAAAATATTCTATGTGTTATTTAAGGTTACAAACTATCTGTGTGCCAAATTTCATCAAAATCCGTTCAGCCGTTTTTTGTGTGGTTGAGTAACAAACACCTAAACATACAAACTTTAACATTTTCAATATTATATAGTAGGAAAGAAGGTATAGTAGGATTACAAACATTAGTAACGTTTTTAACTTAAAAAAGATAAAACCCAAAAAATTGCCACTTTTTACTAGAAAAAATATCAAACCACTTTTATAAAGTATGTTTTACGCCTTATTTACATTGTAACTGTAAAATACCAGTTGTATTATCACCTCGAGCTTAGATTACAGCTTCAAGTCGGTTTGGCATACTGTAGACGAGGTTTCAGAAGTGATGTTAGGGAATACTCTCCAATTTTTCTTCCACCAGGGCCTGTTCTAGGGCCCTGAGGGTGGTAAAAGGTGGCCAGCGACTTCTGACCGGCCTCCCAAGCTCATCCCAGGCGTGCTCGATCGGGTTGAGATCAGAACTTTTTGATGGCCAAGCCATCAAATTGATACCAACCTCCTGAATGTGATCGTGAACTTAAATATAACATTCCACGGTCCACTTGTATCTTGTATGTCTAGCTTGTTCTTCGAACACAAGAACTTAAAGTGGGTACGATCAATGTTTGGCATCTTTACTTTCTGAGCAATTTTAAACATGTACTTAAATATATCTCAATTACTAAACATCTGTTGCCGCCATTTATTATTAAAGCGATACAAAAATAGAAAATTCGAACATTTGTACAAGATTTATATTGAATTGAGAGATATTTCATTCATAATATTTATATTTCTAATAGACGAAAAAATATACTACGAAGTTGATTCCATTTAAAATTACTACTAAAACAAAATCATAAGTAAAAAAAACTTTAACAAAAAATGAATCAGTAACGCAAAAAAAGAAACCTTTTTGTCTAACTAAGCTCCAAAATTACTAATTTTGAGTCGGCAGCAAACAAAACAAACAATCAAGCTGCCATTAAATAAAAAAGGAAATAAATTGAAAAAAAACAACTATCCAAAAAAAGGATTTTCAAAAAACATAAAAAAATATTCGCGTTGACTTGAGAAAGTTGTCCTTTATTTTTATCGTTTAACAAAAACAGAAAACTCGCTTATTGATACAAGATTTTTGGTAATTGAGAGATATTTAATTCATATTTTACTACTGGGTAAAAGTTGTCATGGAAAGTAAAGATGGCTGCCACAGTTTTCGGTAAACAATTGCAGTAATTATTTCAATTGTGATAATATACGTAGAACGCATTTCGTCTGGCACCAGGTGCAGTTATTGCAGCCATTTTATTGCCAGTGAGTTTGTATGAAAAGGAAGTAAACCTGTAATTTTATCCCCTTACTGCGGTGTTTTTTGTTTATTTATGCGACAGATGTCGATTTCTCTTTTGGTAATGTTATCTTTATAGAAAATATATTATTACGTAAAGCAATAAACTTTTGAAGAAAAAGCGTGTCGTTTAAAAGGTTAAATCTGTAACTCTCCGCCATTTACTAACCTGTTGGCCCGAATTTGTAAAATTTGCGGTAAACTATAGAAGAATACGAATAAATTGCAATGCTGCTCATCCTCCATGGCCAAATGCATAATAATATATACCCTACGACCTGCGCAGACATATACGAAATATCTATGCAAAATTTGAACAAAATCTATTCTGTAGTTTTCGCGTGAGGCTGGAACATACATTGAGACAAACAGACAAAAATTATTAAAAAAAAAAATGTTTTAAGTATAAAGAAGCTTTATTCTCTTAGAACATGACATACTATTCACTTAAATGAATTTTTCATTATCGGCATTAGAATCGTTCCCAGACCTCGCAATAATTACTAAAAACAAAATATTCAATGTACAGTTTTGGCTTCGCTACAATTTTATTATATGTATAGATTTGAATGATTATAATTCTGTAAAAATGTTTCTAATCCCATTATCAAAAGTAGGGAAAAAATAATCGTCATCCTTGACATCGTAGACTTTTGTAGACTGAAGAATAGAAACATTTCTCCTCTTCAGATTTTACATTGCCTTGCATAAGACG
Organism: Polymixis lichenea; assembly: GCA_949091785.1. NCBI lineage: Eukaryota > Metazoa > Arthropoda > Insecta > Lepidoptera > Noctuidae > Polymixis > Polymixis lichenea. The sequence goes on along the minus strand of OX420931.1, from coordinate 56,237,257 downwards.
GTAGAAATCTTTCTATGTTCTGTAATTTTGTCTTTTCTTCCTTTGACAAAACATATCATTCTAAGGAAGCCATGCTCAAATCTCAAGCTACTACTGCTTTTATCTGCTATTCAATTTCTACATTCGCTTTTGACAACCAGTCTTACTACCTACCATGTTACCCAGTAACTGGGTTGCGGTGATTAGATAGGCAGTCGCTCCATGTAAGATACTGGTATTCAGCTGCCGAAGCGGACCCCAATATACTTATTTAGTAAAAGGCTAGGCATATGTTGATTCAAATCATTACATCAAACCCCACAATTTGTTAGTGCCACTACAAATTGGCATCTAAAGGACTTGTGAACATTTTTTGTTTACATTTTCAGGAAATTATGGGAGCAGTTATGAGGCATTTAGGTTGCGGTTTAGACCTTAAATTACTCGTCGCAATACCATAGATAAAAGTGCGAGGATTAAGTGCTCATTACTAAAATTAGACGTAATTAAACGAAAGGGATCCAATCCACACAAGACTTTGTGTGGATTGGATCCTTTCCGTTTAACTACGTCCAATTAGTCATGCTACTTTTACGTGCACTTCCGCTTCCTGCCCACGCCCGTTGTGTACAGGAAATTACGCCAATTAATTGAGGGGTAGACAGACGACATTTGGTTGGAAGCAGCGATGATGGTACATGAAAACCAAACCTAAGTTAGGGGGCAGTCTTTTGATTGAAGATTGAGTTTCGCTTGGCTGAAATGAAAATATTATTTCTACGTGTAATAAAATGAAATATTGCACGTGGATCAGCTGTTTCAAAGAAAAGTGCAATATCTACGCGGTCAAAATGTATGGAACATCTGATTTTTTTTTGTATTACCGACGAATAATTTCTGCACTGGGGTGTCTAGAATGATATACTGAATTCATAGTTACAGTTTGCGCACTGGATAAAAACTTATCCAGTATAATAAAAATAAAAAAGCATTATGTACATAAACTTTTGCCAAACATCTTATACGTAGTATTTAAAAAACCGGGCACCTAACCGGTATGTTGTCACCATTATTATAATATTAATTTTAGGTGACCGCGTCAAGCTTCTGTCCATTTTCTACATGAACCAATAAACTGCATCAAGATATATTTCAAATTAAATAAATTAACATTTTTTTTTTTTTCAAATATTTCCATAATTTAAAAGCTCGAAGCTACAAGTACAAGTAAATAAAAAAAATGTTTATTCATTGTAATACTCTATTTCAATCCAATTTCAGTAAAAACGGTACAGTACAAAGAAACTCATCTGGCACCACTTGACAGTGAAATTGTGGCTGGCACTGCCATGTGTAAAAAAAGCTCCCCGTGAGTTTTTGGGGGAATTACGACGTTTGTGTAATGGCAACTCTTTTGACTTTCACTTTAACTGTTACTTGAATGAAGAAACAGATTCGCCGTAATATCAGCAAAGGTCAAGTAAAAGTCAATGCTTTTACTGATTACTTTAGTTGTTGATGAAGAAACTGGTCGTTAGAGGTGGATGCCATAAGCTTATTTTTTTTTAATATCTACATTATAATAGGATGAGCAACCGTAACAAATATGGCTTTACTTAATAATGATAATTAAAATCATCAAAACTAACCCTCGACCTTCACGATCACTCTCACATGTCATTCAATGGGATTCAATAATCTATTAATGATTTGAATTTTTACAATTCTGTATGGTGTAGCTTAAATCCGCTACGGTTAAAAACTTTTTCATTTCTATTCCAACCTTTTCAAGGAAAATGATCCTCATATCTTTTGATCACATTTTAAACTTTGAATCTGGAAAAACATCGTCGAATGTTTTTTTTTGACAAACCGCACTGCAGTTTTGGAAGCCACCGATAGTGGTACGATTTCATTTTTGATCAAATACTCCAAAATTTGCCAGTGATTATGATTATATTATGTATTTAAAGCAACTATTAAAAGCTGTTTCCGTTGTGCGAATAAGTGATTTCTTCCACATTTATTGGACGTCAAGTTACAAGCCGAATTTAGCCGGCCCTAGTAACGGTTCGCCGGGTTCGCCTTGACCTACGTCGGCGTGCTCTTGCCCGAGGACCTGACGCGCCTGAAGTCCAGACGTGCCCAAAGACTAGACGTAGGCACCGCAGCCACGTAACCCCAGCCACTCTTTCACCCACCCGTCTGGCGCGCTCCGCGGACCTGGTTTCTTCAGACTACCAAACCGTATTAAGAAAATATTAATATTGGATTGTACTAGATTACTGACAGACTGTACTTTTAAGTTTAAGATAATTTCTATTCTAATTAATTCTACAAAGACGCACCGGTATGACTTAGTGTTCTATCGTAAAGCAGACGTACTTTTGCGTGCATAGACCTTGATTTAATCGATTGCAATCGCTTGATAGATCATGTACCAAAATAATTTACGTTTTTTTCCTTTTTGAAATATACAATTTCCCACTAAGCTTCACTCCGCATCTAATTTCAAACTGAAGCCTTTTTTACCCAATTTTCACCTTTTTTATATTTTAATATTTACTACAAAATTCAACGTATTACATAGCAAGGATGTATGTGGTTATTTTTCGATCTTTACGCTACAGTGGCCATATTTGTTAAGGTCGCAAATCATATTTTGTGCAACATTCCGCCTGACAGACGAAGAAAATTTCGCGGGCTTCGCCGACGTTTTTGTGTAATTATGCTAGAGTAAGTATTTCTATCCGCTGCTCTCAAAACGGTGATGGAAAACATCGTGAGGAAACCCCGCGGTATGTTCTAGAACCAAAATTAGAAGATAAGTGACATCGACCGACACGCACTGAGAGGAGACTCATTGAGCGGAGGCCTGTGTCCCACTTACATTGAACAACATTGGGAATATTGTAGGCTGATATTAATTATGTACATATGTATGTAGTATTTCGTTGCAGACTTTATTAGACTGTTCACGTCAAGAATGCTATCCTTTGAGATTTTATAATCACATTTCATTTAAAAAGCTATAAATTCTGTGATTCGATTACACGAATTTATTCGATATCATAAAAGCTTGTTGCAAGATTTAAGTACTCATATTTATTTAGATATGGAGTACTTAAATCTTGCGACAATCTTTTATAGTATATGAATTGTGTAATGACGATATAAGTTGATAGTAAAAAGTTTATTTTATTCTTTTTAGCGCATTAAAAAGATGCTTTTGTAAAAAAATACTTTTTAGTTTTTTTTTCGTGTTGTTCTCAGCAAGCCGTTTCATTTGATACCCATATTGTAGATGTGCATTAAAAAATAATAGGCCGCTGTCTTAGGTGTTCTGCCATGTTGTATTTAGAATGACGTCACACAGCTAACCATGCATGCTCAATCGGTCAAAGATATCAGCTTCAAAGTTGAGTTACAAGATTCCGCCCGAACAAACATAGTTATATTGCATGTTAAATAAAATCTTGTAAAAAGAAGCTACGTCTACCGTAGCTCTTGAACTCAGTACCGTCTGCGGCAATGGCGAAGCCGGGACTTCGGGAGTGTGTCTATATTATGTGCAGGTGCTACCCGTCTTCACGCACACATTTACAGAGTATTTGTATTGGTTACCTCAACTAAAGCACTGTCGCTTCATGAGATAAAAATACTACAGTAAGTCGAAATTTACATGGGCTTACGTATTAATATCGTGGTGGGATATTTCCGCTCACTGGATCTTCAACGCACTGCTTATGCCCCGAGAGTTGCATCTCGAACAGTGTGTTTTTAACCGACTTCAAAAAAAGGAGGAAGTTCTCAATTCGACTGTATGTTTTTTTAAATGTTTGTTATCTCATAACTTTCGACTGGGTGAACCGATTTTGATGATTCTTTTTTATTTGAAAGCTCGTGCTTCCCGTGTGGTCCCATTTCAATTTCATATAGATCTGATAATGCGTTTCGGAGACCGATAACGGAACTCTTCAAAAAATACCAGTAAATGAACCGCGATTGCTGCTATCGCATAAATATGCATTGTTTTGACCCCAAGGATGATGAAATTTCGAATTAGTGGGGTAGGTACTATAACTAAAAAGTGAAAAATAAAAACTTTTTCCAAAAACAACAACAGACTTCCGAAAAAACACCACAAAGTGAAAAATAACTTTAATTTCGGAAGGCGGTGACAAGAAATTTAAATACATAGCTATCCAAAGTCATCGCCTTCCGAAATTAAAGTTATTTTTCACTTTGTAGTGTTTTTTCGAAAGTCGGTTGTTTTTTCACACCTCGAATTGAAAATCCACGATAAAATGCCACCGTATATGTACGTCCGCGTGAACGTCGACCTTAATGCAATTAATGTGCAAGACGAAACGTTCCGTGAATTCAAAGGATTTTGTGAATATCACGGGGAAGCTAAGTCCAAAATCAATACGTGGTGTATAATTCAACGAGCTCTATAAAATGCTCGTTGAATATATGGTTTCTTTTATACAAGATGGTGGCGAGGGTGTATCAATAAAATACAAGATTTAAGCCGTCGGTAATGATGCAAAATTTTACCCTCTGCTACATTTTTGTGAACTGGCAACTCATTTAAATGTGACGTACCTTTCACGTCATTAAAGACCATTTTATTTTCATTGGTGTCAACATAATCAACCTCATCGGGCCCAGCGCGGGTTGGCCGATGTCTTTGAAATTCTAGGACATACTGGTTTCTTCAATTTTTTCTTCTTCACCGTTTTGAGAGCGTTGATGAAATTATTTACACAAAATAAGGCGCCCATTTGGGTTCGAACCCACGTCGAACCTACAACTTCTCCCAATCTGGGTGGAGCGGGAGGGCGTGTCAGACTTTTACTGACTAAAACCCACCCGTGTTCCCTCAGTTGCCTGTGTACCAGGGGCCGCTGTATCTCTTTCGAACAACCCGCACCTCTGGCAGGGTGGCGTCAAGTCACTTATATATTACTAAGTCACTTATAATTGGCGTCACGTTAAGATAAGATAATGATTTATTTCTCGCCACAATATATAATTACAAATACATAATTAAAACTACACTTATTCATTATTATATTGTGGAAGAATGATGCCTCAGCTAGGCGTAAGGCCTGTATTTCAAGACACCAGGGGCCCAAGTCTGCTATTTTTATAAATTCGTCATTCCAACACGATCCCATTGTCATTTTGCTAAAAGTTCGTAATCTACTAAATTCATAATTGTCGATCATTGGTCGGTCAATGGTCTCGGAATAGAATTGTGTTATAATGGCATTATCATATTGCCATTATTATAAAACAGTTAGTAGAAATGATCTTCCAAAAACTACTACTAAATTGTAACATTTATTCATGCCCGATTTCATTTATATTTATTTTAACGTATTATTTGTTAGTTTATTAGTGTTAAATTTTAGCAGTCATTCATTTGTCATTATGTACGAGATTACCAATGAATGCCATTTCGTTCAATGGAGTGTCAGTGACTGATCATTGGAAAGTCTTAATGACGCCATTATATTAGTAGATTACCAAACTTGTTAAAATCAACAATTATGAAATCAAGGATAAACCATTCTGACACTATTGTAATAGCAGACTTGAGGCCCAGGTCTCCACCCCGTCAGAAGCTGTTACATTTAAGTTGTATTATGTACTCGCACACAAATGCGGCAAGTTATATGAAACCATATTAAACCAGAAGAGAACAAATAAGACTTATTCTACGATTGGTATGTGACTTGGTGTGCATGTGTGTGTATGTGTTGGTGTGTGTGTGCGTATGTGTAACGAAATATGATAGGGAAGGTGAAGGGCTGAATGCACAGGATAGTGATGTGAATAAATGTTTTCATTTTTTTATTCATGTGAGAAACGATATGGTACACTTAATTTAGGACCGTTGTGAGACTATACTTCTACGACTATACGACTATACTCTTCAAGAATCGCGTCGCACCGTCGCGTCGTGTCGCGTCGTGCGTATCTGCACGAGCCCTCACGCGCGATATTATAAAAGGCACATGTTTCAGTTTAATCGATATTCGGCATAGAATGTCGGGAAATTTTCGCCCCTTAGACTAAACATGATAACCACAAGTATGTCTCAATATACATAGTTCAATGAACAACGTATCTGATAGAAATATTTCATTATACAAGGAATGCATGGCGGTAATTTGATTAAGACGCTGCCCCTGTAGGACACCTTAAATCGCTAAAATTTTTTATCGCACAGTTGCTACTTTACATATTACTTGCCAGATATTTTTTGTCTATTGGTGAATGTTAAAAGAAAATTCCTAAAGTCTCCGCAGACCGGTGCGGCGCGACAGCGCTACGCGAGTGTAGCAGATCAAATTCCATGAAATTCTCAGAGATTTTATTCTTTTTACGTCGCGTGGTGATGTCGTTTTGCGCTCGTCTGTGGGACGCTTTGTTGAAAAAAAAAATCGTAAACATAAAAATTATAAAAAACTCGTAAAACAGAGCTAAAAATAAATCGTACCTCTATTTTGGACCCTATTGGTTGCCGCTATACTGCGCGATATGCTATTATAGTGTCAAATGTCTAATTACTTCCTACCGCGTCTTAAAATGTAAGACTAATTTTTGTATTACACACACAGTTTAGGTAACTTTAAATAAGAGATCAATTGAATTAAGGAAAACATACCATTCTCGTTTATCAGTCTCGGAATAAGGCAAGCTTCAACTTCAACCTATCAACTGCAACCTTATATGAATGGGATACGGTCGTTATTCAAAACGTGAAACATTTGTCTACCCTTAAAACTTTCTTGGTACAGTCAGCGTCAATAATATCGGGACGAACAGACTGTTCAAAATGATCTGAACAACTATGAAAATTAAATATTATTAACTCAATGACACAAGGAATATTTCAGAATGAATACAGTACACGACTACTGTCATTCTGACAAGAACTTTATCCAATTGAGATAAGGTTTAATTTTCTTAGTTGTTGAGATAATTTTAATCTCTATTCTCTCCGATCGTCTATTCGTTCCGATATTTTTGACGCTGACTGTACCTTGCATGGTGATTTTGCACGTCGTGTCCGGTAAGTACGGAATAAGGGACCCAACTAAGGGACTCACAACACGACAGGTGACTGAGGCAGCGAAGCACACAGTATCTGGCAATAATTATTTGTCAATCGGAAAATTGAGGTAACCAGTCGACAGTAGACGTTTGTTCGTATATTTTAGCAGTAGCAGTTCCAAGAATTTTCCCAACGCCCAAAACAATTAAAAATGGTATTTGATACACTCTTTGTAAAAACCAATGTAGGTATATAGTCTCCAATGTTAGGAATGAGCAACGAATACAACAATACTGAATTAAACACCCCTGTCTTAGATATATTAAGCGACAAGCTACCGGGATTCAGAAAAAAAATTACGCTGTTTTTGCCAAGTTGTTCTTAATTTTTTTTTTTTTTAATTTAAATTTTTATAGTTTTATGTTTCGGAAGAAATCACTTAACCGACAGGCGGGAGACTCATCTGCCTAGCCTTTTCCCAATTATATTGTGGGTCGGCTTCTAGTCTAACCTGATGCAGCTGAATTTCACATGCAGTGACTACCTGAGCTGCACAACTCAGTTACTGGATAATATGATACCCTTTGGTGACACTGGTTGTCAAACTTTCGGGCTTCTGACGACCCAAAAAGGTCAAAGACCAACAAACAACGTGCTTTTCGAGGTACGGAGGGGTCTTGATATGTAGGTAAATATGGTCACCCATCCACAGATCAACCACGGCAAGCATATCTGCAGCACTAACAAGCCCCTGTTATAACTTAGACAGGCGCGAGACTGTGTACACGAAAGCTTGCAATACTTAAGCGAAATATCCTGTTTATTGACCGTTGCTGCTACAGAGAGCCCCTCAGGCCCTCACAGTGCATAGCGTGTACTTATGTTAAGTAAGTGATACAATTTCAGAGCTTATAAGCTTTACGACTGCACCGTGTGTCCGTAGGTTGAACTACGAAAACAGCCCTTAACACCTCCTAAATATAGGCGCAGTCATGTCAAATGGGTGCCTTTGATGTTCGAATGTCTAGACCCCCGGTTGGACAAACAAAACACTGAAGGGGACATGGCTGTATCATCCAATTTGATTCATTTCGAATTATATCCAGCTCGCCGAGTTTGAATACGAGGTAGGAGACGTATTCACGGAATTATGAGATCCCACTAAAAATATTTTCATGTAAAATGTCGCCATGACCACCCTCATATCTTGACTAAGGTGTAAAGTTTGCGAAGTCGGGCCTTTTAGAGTTAGAAACTTTAGCTCTACATGAGATCTGATAACTTTTTGGCAGTGCGAGTCATATGGTCTCGTCCTGGCAACATTTTACATGAAAATGTTTTTGGTGGGATTTCACTTCTTTTTAACCGACTTCCAAAAGGAGGAGGTTCTCAATTCGTCGGAACCATTTTTTTTTTAATTTTTTTGTAAGTTGCTTGTGACAATTTTTTTTTTCTTTTTTTGGGGTAACCATCATTTTAATTTTATTTATAATAATAACGAGTCCCCATATCAATTTTTAGACCTCTAGCGTCAAAATTGCGGAAGTCTCATACAAACTTCCATTCCCTAGTTTAAGGGGTTGGGGGATAAAAGTCAGTCAAAAAACAGTGTGACACTGATTTTTGACAGAGATGTGTATAAACTAGGTTTAAGACGGCATTTAGGACATGAAATTTATTAGATATTGAGTAATTTACATGCACTCTAGATGTTGCCAAGCTCTACACCCTCGCCACCCCATTTTTGATGATTTTCTGTACGTGACGGGCTGGTAATTAACTTTTGAATTCCATGCCGAACTAGGACTGGAAATTGCCAGCGGTTATATACGGTTATCTACAAAATCATGTTTTTATAGGAAAGCATTTTGATCGCAAAACTTTGGTAATTCATATTATTTGTTTAATTTTGTTGAGTGAATTATTTTTCATTATACAGGGTGTAACAGAAACCCTGTTGCTATCCTTAAGCACTAAAGATAACAGCTGGTATAGAATCACTATACATAGTTTCAGCTCAAAATAAAATACTCTAAGAATTGATACCAAATTTTCGGTTTCATATGTTTCTTAAATTCTAATCATAACAAACGTGTCACCGCGCTACGTAGGTCAATAACTTTCCACGTTACTTGCCAATATCACGATAAATCTCTTCCCAGTGATGTGTTTATTTCAATTTGAAAAGTTCGGTTTCTGATATCAATGCATATAACGGATATGATTAAAAAACCCTTCTAATATCGTTTGATATCATCCAAAGAAGCCGTGCACTTGGTATGTACCCTTTCCGTTACACGTTGTATACATTTCAGAACCGGTCCAAGTGGCGAAGCTTGGGGGAGGCCTATGTTCTGCAGTGGACGTCTTTCGGCAGAAATAATGATGATGATGATATGCCGCAGGTTAAGGCCAATTACTGTAGTATTTTTAATAACAAAGTGACACATCCTAGTACTTATAAACCACCAAGCTAAGCTTGTGTTGGCATGTAGAAGAATTTGTAAACACGCAGCATAGACAATGAAACGACAAATTTAGCGATAGGTTAAATAAAAATAATAAATTTTGTTTCACATCAAACCTACATGGGGACTTTTGTTTGTCAAATTTTCATGTGTCAATCTCCCATCAAAATATTTACATTAGTATTAGTAATTTTATGTTGTGTTTTCAAAATCAAGGAAGCGGCATAATGTAACGTGACTGTTTGTTTAATGTTACAATAAGCCATCAAAACACAACTTGTAAAAAAAAAACAAGTCTCGCAAGTCAGTTTTTCTACCGTAAAAAGTTATGAGATCCATTTAATACCACGTCGGTTTATAAATCTTTTATGTTTTAAAATCGACACTAGAGTCAGTGTTCTAACTCACCACGTTTTTCCGCTACACGAATTTGAATTTCGACTCATAGTGAATAATAGAAAGTTGCGCGCATGCGCATGCACACGTAATCTGACGTCATATGCAAATTATGTTATGCTTAATAATTGTTATAAATATGACCTATCTTTTAGATGCTCAACCATTACTCTAGTTCTAAAACTCTCGTAGTTATTAGTGGTTGAAATCTTACATGTTTTTGTCGGACAGAAATATTGAACTTACTACCAGTACTCCGAGCGAAAAGACGTTTTCACGTCCAAAAAGGAAAGTGTGTGAAGAGGTTTGCCAGCCCTGTGTTACATTGTATGGCAACCCCAACAACGTCCTGTACACGTTGTTATATCGGACACGTAATACGCTCAAGGGGTGTAGAAACTATTCTGTTTAGAGGATGCGCTTGAACACTTCGTACACGTACGGATTACGGACCTAATATAATTGTCTCGCTAATTATTTTACCACGTATTCTACTAAAATGAATTTTATTTAAAACAAGTATGGTTCAAAACAGAATGATGCCGGCGTATTCGTGTAATGCAAGCCGTTGGGCAAGAGTATATAATCGAACAGAAGTCTAACTTCATAACAATCTGGTTTTGTCCCACCGGTCGGGGAGTCAGGGAGCATTTATCCTGCGACACTTTCTCCTGCCACAGGATAAAGTGTGTTATCTATCTTTCTGTATGTTTACGACAGATGCCTACAAGAATTTAAGTCTTTCGGGCTATGAACGGAACACTGCTCTCAAACCGAAATGTCTTAGAACCAAAAATTAGAAGACATGTGACATTCGCCAACCCGCACTGGGCCCGCGTGGTGCATTATGGCCCACTCCCTCTCACAGAGACGAGGCCTGTCTCTAAGCAGTGAAAACATTTTGGCTGCTTATGTAATATCACCCAACATAATTAGGAAGATTGATTTTTATTCGATTGTATATTGTTTTGCAACGTTTGTTTGTAATTTATTAAGTTTTTGTAACGCGTTGTCTGTGCAGCGAGCCGAGTCGCCTCGAAGTGAGCGACGGATCCTCCACTCGAAAGCCTGCTTTTTTGCGCATTCCTCTGCAACGCGCTACAGTCGCCAGTGCAGCGAGCCGAGAGCATTGCGAGCGCTGGTTTATAAACAAGTCAGTGCAGATTGAATACAAAAGGAGCCCGCTTGTGTCAAGTCCCCGAAGCAAGCGTTCGCCACGTTTAGTGTATCGCCGGTTTTGTAACAAGAAATGAAGTGCGCTTGAGCCATGTGCTCAAAGCGAGCGTTCGCCGATCTCTGGTACACCCACACCCACACGCTTCCACACTTACTCACCCAATTCCACACAAGACACTATCCACACCCGGCAAAGGTAACATCCTTTGCCGTAATATTGCACTTTAGTCATTGTAAAAATAAGAAAATTCCTTGTCCTACATAGTACAAGTTTTACTTAGTTTGGAGGTCAATAGTTTCACATGATGTATCAGTCTAATACTTATGTGCAATAAAGATTTTTTAAATCGCCGTTTTATTAATTTCAAACAAATTTTGCAATTCTCAATGTCTCTGTTCACTACCTTCTCCTGTGCCAAAATAACATCAAACGGACCCCTTTCCAAAATTGAATACAGTGTGCTTTGATGGACACGGTCTGCCTTTCATTGACCAGTTGCAATTTGAGCTCAGCTCTTGGTATTGAATGGCCGTAGACAATGCGTAATTGAAATCTTACTTTGATATACACGTTTCAAGCTCGATTTTCCATCTAATCCGGAAATGTTACCCCACCGGTGACATTGGCGGGTTTGATGGAAAATCGGGCATTGCAGTTTCAACTGAGATTTGTGTTTCTATTGAATAGGTATGTCGGGATTTTGTGTTGGTCGGAACGGTTGTTTTGTGGTGGTGTCGGTTTAGGACCCTAGTCGATTATTTGGACCAAGTACTACCTATAAGTATTGGTCGCACAGTGATTGAAAATCGACCATAATTAAAAAATAAAAATTTAATGCTACGCTCCTTCTCCATATGAACTTTAACTGTGCCAAATTTTATACTACCCCGTCCTAGTAATTTTAAACTACCCCGTCTTAGTAATTTTATACTACCCCGTCCTAGTAATTTTATACTACCCCGTCCTAGTCATTTTATACTACCCCGTCCTAGTAATTTTATACTACCCCGTCCTAGTAATTTTATACTACCCCGTCCTAGTAATTTTATACTACCCTGTCCTAGTAATTTTATACTACCCCGTCCTAGTAATTTTATACTACCCTGTCCTAGTAATTTTATACTACCCTGTCCTAGTAATTTTATACTACCCCGTCCTAGTAATTTTATACTACCCTGTCCTAGTAATTTTATACTACCCTGTCCTAGTAATTTTATACTACCCTGTCCTAGTAATTTTATACTACCCCGTCCTAGTAATTTTATACTACCCCGTCCTAGTAATTTTCGTAAAAAGGGGTACTTACAAAGGTTTTGCTTCACGTATAAATATATAGAGATAATATCAATTGGCACGTTTTAAATATTATGCAATAACGTTACGAGATAAGGTCACTGCAAGTACATGCAGTAAAGTGCATAAAATTCCTCAAAAAATCTCTTTGTCAGTCTTATCATTACAGAAACGCATTGTTAATAAACTTACCTATTAATAAGTGTTACCTACTGTACGTACTGCATTTTATGTTATGTCTTATTTACATAAGTTCTTATTAAATAGCAATAGTTCGTTGCAAATTTTATGTTGGTATCTTGTAATAGCACTTACCAATTATAAGTAACTATTGAGTTTTCGAAGCTTAAAATTAAATTTAAATAATGTAATAATTTTCTGTACATTTGCGTAGAGATTTGCTTATCATGCTAGCACTAGCATCTTACTTTAATATTTGCATGCCAACTTATGGCGAAATGTTTCGTCGCACTAACAATTTATCTTTTGGTACACATTTACTGCAAATAAATAACTTTGTTTTTTCAAATCGAGCTTATAGCGGAGAATTTCTGGAGGTTGTCAATTTGCGTACAAATAAATTACCTTCGTGCGAGTGAGAGGAGAGCAGTCGTGGCACAGTTGTATTTTTCCTGACTTACGAGTTGTGAGGTCATGAGTTTGAACCCACGCCTGGAACCTGAGTGAATTTAATTTCATCATTGTTCCGTGTGGTGCCGGACGTGAAAGAATAGCACCATCCTATTTCTTCCCGTGGGCGTCGTAGAAGGCGACTAAGAGACTTACTAGAGAATGGGCAGCAGCGTTCTCTATGCATTTGACCACCATACTGCGATCGCCAACCCGCCTGCCAAGCATGGCAACTTGGCAAATCCCCCCTTTTGGGGAGGCTTATGTCCAGCAGTGGACGTCTTTCGGCTGATATGATGATGACTGCTCTCAAAACGGTGAAGGAAAACATCGTGAACGGGTTACCGGCATGTCCTGGAACCTAAAATTCGAAGACATGTGACATCTGCCAACCCACACAGGGCCCGCGTGGTGGATTACGGCCCACTCCCTCTCACAGAGAAGAGGCCTGTGTCCCAGCAGTGGCAACATTATAGGCTGATTATATTCGAGGCGCTTATAGAAAATAACATTTTATTGAAAATTGTCTATTTCCCCGATTCAGGCGAGTACATTCGTATGAATCGTCTAATAAGCCAAAAGAGTTTGTTAATATTATTAGCAAATTATTGTATCTTAAAAAAGAAAATACCCTGAAATATCAATTTACCGACTTCCTTATTTTAACCCTTTTTTTATTGTAATTCACAAAACTGATGTAAAATCACAATTACAATGAAAGAGTTACCATACAATACTTTTGAATGACATTTACTAGATGTGAATCTAGCATGCGTACATATAACACTTACGTACTAATTAATAAAAATGAGAACTTATCCACAGAAAATGCTTTTTTTTGTAAGGATAAATTAAATGTAAAAAAAAAGTAATTATACAATTAAGACTCTAAGTTTAGTTCTAACTGAGGCTACAGAACCAGCAAAGAAATCAATTTCTCCACGAATGGAGTTAGCAAGAGAAAGCATGCGGCAAATGAGTGATTTTTTTTTTTTAAGGTTTTTCTATTTAGGCTGTACTACTGTTTGTTTTCCCAAATGAAATAAATAAATAAGTTGCCTATATTAGTTCGACTATGAGGTCTCTTTACCTCAGACATAAATAAATACAAAAATTAACAACTTTAAGTACGTATAGTAACAGCAATATCATATTGTGAGTACCGTGGGTCTTAAAGCAATGAAATACCATTTCATTTGTAGTCGTCTTCAATAGACACCAGGATTCAAGAGTCATTATAGTAAATTGAATGATTGCAGACTGTATGTATTTTTTCATGATAAAAGCCAATAGCTCGATGGTAGTCGAAACTTATTTACAAGGTAACATAAGTATGAGTAATATGAAAACAACAAAACGAAGTATTACGGTACGGCTACCTTTGTATAAAGGCTTCATCAAACAGGCGCGACGCGACAGCGCGGGGCGACACTTGTAGAACAACGCGACAGCGCGGTGCGGTTGTGGAATGCACTTCCGCCCGACATTAGGGACTACCAAAATGTTGCAGTTTTTAAAAGAAGAGTGAAAGAACACTATCTGTCCACATCGTCATAGTTGTGTATATATTATTTTATTTACATTATTATTATTAATATTTTAGTGATATTTATTTTAGAAATATGTATGTATGTATGTATGTTTGTAATTATGTATGTAAGTATATTCCCATATTAGTTGTTTAATTTGTTTAGTGTATTATTGTTTTTGATCATAAATTAATGTAGTTTATTTTCTCTTTTACCCTTTCACACGCTGTCTACGAGTACATCTCTTTATCTTCTCTCCTATCGCAGGTATGCTGGAAGAGATTTCTTTAGAAATAAGCATCACCTCTGTACCTATTTTTCTGTTCTAATCTTCTTGTCTGTTTATATATGTGTGTGCATAAATGGTTAAATAAATAAAAATAAATAAATAAACAATTTTCATGAAGTTTTCGTGGAAATTGTTCTACGAGTGTCGCGTCGCGCTGTCACGTCGCGCCTTTTTGAAGAAGCCCTGATATCAGATAATTTGTGGTGCTACTTAATGGTTTTGGTCTGGAAAGTAGATTGCCATATTTCAGGCAAATAAACGAATCTATCTATCTATCTATCGGTATTTTTTTTGCAAACATCGAAAAGGGATCCAAAGATTTTATTAGGTTCTGTTATAGATGGTGTAATTGTATGAGCTATATTATTTTAAAATTTATTGCAATGACTAGCTTGGCTTACATTCTACTTTATGCGGCCTTTTTATATAATGGTAAAGGGAAGCTAGCTAATAATCCACAGTGGTCAGATGTCAAGTCAAGTTAATACTAATTTATTTTTGGCATCACAATCACTAAATATATTATCAAGACAAGTCGACGTAGAAGCCGTGATCCTAGTAGGTTCTAAAAACAAGTTAGTTAAATTAAAAGATCTTAATCTGTTTGATTAAGAAGAAGTGTAATACTTAATGGAGTAACATCTAAAATATTAATATAAAATTACACTTTTATTACTTGATTTAAACTTAATGAGTAAATCCTCCATTACCGATTTATATGTTGCCAGTTCTTCCAATAATTGACTATTGTTTGAATACCTTTATTAAATTTTAATTAAAAAATCATGGACGACAATCTAGGTTTTAAGATGGAAGCGCCAGGGTAGCCCGCAAAACTCAAATTTTCGTAAGTTTTTTTTTTTAAGTTTGCGGTCGCTAATCATATTTTAAACAACATATTATCTGATTCCGAGCAGCAAATTGCAAAAAACGGAAGAAAAATTAAATTTAAGTGGGCTACCTTATCGGCTTCCACCAAATGTCACGCGAAAAACGTATATACCTAAGGTGATTTCGGGCTTGCGGACGGCGAGTAATGGGTAGCTCGCTGTCCGGTAAGGACCAACCCCGGGTCGACGGCGCGTTGTGTTCCACGCGCGCCTCAAAGAGATGTCAGCAGCAACTGATGGGGCCCGCAAGGGCCGATGCCTGCCAGCGGTGCGGGTTGTTCGAAAGAGATACCGCGGCCCCTGGCACACAGGCAACTGAGGGAACACGGTTGGGTTTTAGTTAGTAAAAGTCTGACACGCCCTTCCGCTCCACCCAGAGCGGGAGAAGTTATTTGATGATTTCCCACACAAAAAAAAGGTGATTTAAAATGAGGCTGTATTCAAATAATCAAGTACAAATTAGCATTCACATCTGCAAAGTAATTGTGTAATGCACTAACAGACCAATTTTTCAAACATAAGAACAACAAGATCCTTCGAATAGATTCAGATTCTAATTGACAGTGTGCTACCGCAAGTAGGATGCCCATTTTCTGATATATTTGTTTACATTTCCGTCAGTTACTTTTGGAATAGACACCATATTACGTAGTTGTTGAAACCAGTCAATAACACCAGTAAACATTTGTGCTACCTCCGGTCAGCCATTAATAGAATTGTGAAACGAGCCAGCGTCGAGCAACCTCACAAAAGTTTGTTTCTGAATACCTTCCGTTCCCATTTCGGTTGCGTATGTATTTGTAGGGTTTGTTGGAAAAAAGAAAGAATAAATTCAATGGATATTTCAAATAAACAAAATACAGGCACTTTTGAATTGTCAATGAGTCAGTAAGTCAGAAAGGTGAAGGTGAAGGCCCATTCCAAAGTGTAATTTGTACCTATGGAGAAGAACGGGCAAGAAACTCCACGGATACTCCTTTTTAATCAAAATTATCATCGTCATTTTCGCGTTTTCCCGGTTGCATCTATAGAGGAACGGTGTAAATATGTCTATGGTAAAGGGAGGATCCTCTGACCAGATGGGTGTTGTGTCTGGTGGGCAACTGCCCCATGGTTGATGTCGGGATGTTTGTATATATGCAGATCGCGCGGTAAACTCTGCTTGCGCGATGTAGCTGATGTAGGTGCGGTGTGACGTCAAGTCTTAAGTAGTTCGCATATAGCATTGTAGATGGCGCCAATTTACTTTTTGTGTTTTTCCACATTTGTTGATTTTAAGTTTCGTATGTGGGCCATTGTAGATGTCCGCCATACATCCTTTCGAAGCCCAGTGCTTTTAACCCTCCACCTCGGACGATCTTCTGCATCCCTTATTGTGAGTCCATTAGCACGCATGTCACCCGCTGCAACGTCAAGCCAGCAATTGTTCCCTTCTGTCGGGGCCCGGCGGAGGTGGCAAGGCCAGACATGTTTTTAAATCAAAATATTGTTACTAAAAATTAGTTAGGTACTAACTTACATAATTAAAGTTGAAATTTAAAATATGAGCACCATGTAATTAGACGTGTACATTACAAATGTCCGTAATAAAAACAATTCAGAAATTAAAATAAGCCGTGGCAGCTAAGCGATGACCAGTCCCTACTGGCGGCGCCCGATCACGAACATACGTAGACGTATGGATCAGCACCATTTAGCTCAACCATTTTGAAGGGAACTTAATGATCCAACACACACGCCACGATCAGCGAGACATTTGAGTGAGCATGACATACTCTCAGCTGCCAGGGCACATTCAAGCCAATGAAAGTCGTACCCTGTAAATGTTAGCTTTATAGTAGAAACACAGTGCTTACACATGTGCAATGCAATTATACAATACTCGTACCAAATACTATATTTTTAGTGTTATTGCTCTCATGTGTCTTGTGAATTTCAAGCTAGACATTTCACTGGACTATTTTCCAACTCTTGGAACCTCTATTCATGAAAACGTTACCTAAGCTTTGACTAAATTTGTTGATAAAGTTGCGAGTAAACTTGTGATAAAAACAAAAAATTTCATGTAGTTAGGTGGATGACTAGGTTGTTTACGTGGTTATAAGTATAAATCACCGTATTAAGGGGTTATTTACAATTCCAAAAAGAGTTTCTTAGAGAGAGGCTTTGCAATCAAAAGGCAATTTAAACAGGGTTTCAGCACTTTTTGAACGTCAAAATTACATAAAACAGTCCCCCAAAACGCCGGCCCTTCACCACTTCCTAGTGCATTTGCTAGCAAGCAGAAGTTGCAGAAGTAACTCGAAGTCACAAAATTATAAAATAGGTAATTTCTTAGTCAAAATCTCAATCTTAGTAAAATCAATAGATAGTCAAACATTACTACAAAACCATGGCCATCTGTGAAGCCTTATTTAGTATGCAGATCTTTATAATTATAGGTTTCGGACATCGCGTAAGCGTAGGTTATCTGATTCACCATTCTAATTACATAAAAATTTT
This sequence comes from Polymixis lichenea, assembly GCA_949091785.1. Classification (NCBI taxonomy): domain Eukaryota; kingdom Metazoa; phylum Arthropoda; class Insecta; order Lepidoptera; family Noctuidae; genus Polymixis; species Polymixis lichenea. Next base: position 56,219,035 of record OX420931.1, on the reverse strand, counting down.
AGGGATGCTGTATTTATTTATCCACGGAAATTTCGAAACTGCAATGCAATTACTAATACCCGCTTCCCCTGCCAACATGGATCATCCATTTCGTTGTTTTTTAACGTTTACCAAAATCTATGTAAATATTAGTTTGAGCAAACATACGGATTGAACATTTCGCTTTGAGGTTTTTACCTCTGTTTTTTACAATGTTAAGGTTGGCGTACATGTATTTGAATTGTATAGGATTAGCATCGCCTTGGTCCGGCTTGTCGCCGACGAGGCACAAGCCGATTTAAGCACCAATCCGGCAAAGCGTTACCGAAGCGTCGACTCGCTTACGGTTGAGTGAATTTGAAGATGAACGACGACGTGAGAGAGGTGTCGTCCCTCCCATAAACCCAGTGTGAGTATAGCGTTGTATAGCTTATAGTGATATATTCTCAAGCCGAGGCGATGCTGTTAAGATGCTTAAATATATGTGTGATAAAATGATCAAGGATTTTATTTGGTAGGTTTGTAGGGGGGCGTGTGGCGCACGGGTCGATCGATTAGGTTCAACTACGCTTGCAGTGGTTGTTCGTTGAATGGCCGACCATCTTTACATACCAAGACCCCTGCATGCCTCGGAAAGCACGTTAAACCGTTGGTCCCAGCTGTCATTTGTGGATCTGTGACAGTCGTTACGGGTCGTCAGAAGCCCGAAAGTCTGACAACCAGTCTTACCAAAGGGTAATTATTGTAGTACCCAGTTAATGGGTTGTGGAGCTCAGATAGGCAGTCACTCCATGTAAAATACTGGTCTTAACCTGCAACCGGTTAGACTCGAAGCCGACCCTAACAGAGGTCACATTCTCTTTTAAATTCCAGACATAATCTTGGTCAGATCATATGAAGACCATGTAAAATGACACAAGAGAATGGCACCAAAAATAATCCTGGAAAGGCTCCAGTTGAAGCGATGCTGAGCACAGTAATCCTCATACTTGCGACCTTTATGCGGTTGCAAATGTCAATATTGACGTTGTGTGTTATTACAATTACTCGTAAGAGCCTGTCAATATCCCGTATGGTCCAGCCGCAGTCCTAACCATAAAGTCATTAAAACAAATAACGTTCAATTCGTTGGATAGTTAATTGACCATAACATATGGGAATATTACGCTCAAAGGCTACAAAGTAAACATTTCGATGATTAAAAAAGTTCCGGAAATCAATGATTCGTGCTCTGTTTTAAAACTGTCTGATTTTTAGTAATGCAGTTGTAGATACATTTCAACTGCTCTCATGCATACATAAATAAACTCACGGATTCATTCCATGCGAGTAGGCCAAAACTACGGAACAGATAAGAGAGATGTATCTGTTCTGTCATCCTTACCTAATTTTTTGGGCTTGGTATAACTTTTTATAACAAGCTTCCCTCTTCTTTGCTAGATTTGCCTTTTAATGCGTTTAAAGCTCAAGTAAAATCCATCCTTTGTTTAAAGGCTTACTATTCCATCAACGACTATTTAAATGACAAGAATAGTTGGTCGCTGTGATTAACTCCAGACTATGTTTATGTTCTTTCTCCAGAATTGGCGTATCTAGTGACAGGTTATATGGGTTCATGTAAACATACACCGTGACATTTTAATGGTTGTTTTCCCGCAGGCGAAATGGTTTTGTCTTGGTAATACAATCGTTTTATAAACAGATAAAATATTAGAAAGAAACAATGGCAGAACAACCATTGGGAAAAATCATCACGTGCGAGAGTTTACTTTCCTTTGAACATTTATGCATCGCTGTTCACTTTGTCGGCGGTGCGTGTGATCCGAGTAGTACCGCACAAGTTACCTCTAGTGTTACTATTGAGCAGTGTTTTATCGAGTTGATGAATATTTTTTAAATAATTTTAAAACAAAAAAATCTTATTTTTTTTTACTTTTACTCTATGCTTCGAAAGTACTCCTTATGGCAAGTTGTCCTGCCGCAGGAAAACAACCATTAAAATTTCTCGGTGTATAATATTAGTAGCATACCCTAGATCCGTGTGGTGCCGGACGTAAAAGAACAGCACCATCCCATTTCATCCCGTGGGTGTCGTAGAAGGCGACTAAGGGACTTACTAGAGAATGGGCAGCAGCGTTCACTATGCATTTGACCACCATACTGCGATCGCCAACCCGCCTGCCAAGCGTGGCGATTATGGCAAATACCCCCTTTGGGGGAGGCTTATGTCCAGTAGTGGACGTCTCTCGGCTGATATGATTTTTATTTTTATTTTTATTTTTATTCAAAAGGAACAACAAACAGCTACAATATAAAACATAGAAACAAGAAATACACAAAACGTATAAACAATATTGCAGCCCACAACGCTGTTCACTATTTATGTTCTTCCATCTGAATTAGCTTACGTACTGACAGGTCATATGAGTTACATCATATCATTGTTTATTTTATTTAACCGTATAAACCATTTTTTTTAGTTTTTTATTAATGATATTTTCATTTATTGTTGAAAGTTAATTACTTACCTATTATTGTATAGAATCAAGTTCTTCCAACTTAGCAGACAGCTGTGCTGCTGTACAGTTTGTTGCGCCACTTCTTCTTCCCAGCTAAGGCACTAGGAAGTGGTGAAGGGCGGGCATTTTGGGGGACTGTCTTATGTAATTTTGACGTTCAAAAAGTGCTGCCTCTCAGCCTAGTTTGAATAAATGACTTAAGATTTTGATTTTTGATTTTTATTCCTAGGTCGAGCGAATTTTAATTGGGTTTTATCCATCAGGAATATCTCAGTAGTAGCCCGGAGTTTAAGTTTGTTCAATTCGCCTACTCCTCTGGTTAACTCTCCGGTGAATACAGGCGTAATGTTACGGTGAATCATATTTGTTGCATTGTTTATCAACGAAGGAACATCTTTGTGTGGCTTATTAGTCGATTCGCATTAATTTACTCGGCTGAATCGGGCCGCTTGAAAACTACAAGCTTCCAAACAAATTTTACCTGTTTATAATATTAGTATAGATATTCTGAGGTGATGAACAAACTATGTACATTCAGGACTTGCGCTTACTGTATCCTTGTATAACCTCTTCCATTTTTTAATACCGATTAAATACGTGTGTTAGCGTTTTGAGACTGTTTCAAAGGAGGTGTGTTGAGCAAGCAACTTCTTGTTTCTTTTATTTGAAAGACGGCCTTTTCTTCTGAAAATAGACCAACTGTTCGTAACACGAAACCCCGACACCTTTGGTCACGTACTTTGCCAACTTTTCAGTTAAACAAAAAAAAATATTTCTATTATTTTTTAAATCAACCAACGTCATGAACGTTTGACGTTGATTTCAAAATTAGAAGAAATAAACTCCTTTGTCTCCACGCGAATTTCGAAACAGTTAAGAAAAATGTTTTTCAAACTTACTTCCACAGGTTTCCCGTTGCGAAACAACTAGTCCTGTAGCATTTTTATTGGCCTTGCTCAATGTACCTTTTAGAGAGAGAATGGGGAAAATTAACGTGTTTTCTTCAGAGTAAAAGGTGACCAATTGTTGCGAATTATTCGTATGTAACGGAGGTCGTGTAACTATAGAATGTCTCCCCGCGGGGTGGACGGCAACGGGGCATGCCGGCCAACCGTTTCACTGCCAGCGATTAATTTTAAATGTGTAATACCTTCTAAGATATTCATTTAAAATACTGTGCAGGAAAATTTTGATCTACGTTAAATTTACAACGTATTTAATTACATAAAGGTTAATACTATCATCATCATCTGCCTAGCCTTTTCCCAACTATGTTGGGGTCGGCTTCCAGTCTAACCGGATGCAGCTGAATACCAGTATTTTACATGGAGCGACTGCCTATCTGACCTCCACAACCCAGTAACTGGGGTAATACGATACCCCTTGGTAAGACTGGTTGTCAGACTTTCGGGCTTCTGACGACCCGTAACGACTGTCAAAGATCCACAAATGACAGCCGGGACCAACGGCTTAACGTATAACTTGGACATAGCCAACCCAGGCTCCTCCGACAACCCATTTATTTTTACATACATACATACTCAGCCTATAACGTTCCCACTACCGGGACACAGGCCTCCTGTCCTTGAGAGGGAGTGGGCCGTAATCCACCACGCCGGCTCAGTGCGGGTTGGTACATGTCACATGTCTTCGAATTTTCTGGTTCTAGGACATACCGGTTTCCTCACGATGTTTTCCTTCACCGTTTTGAGAGCAGTAATTATGAAATTATTTACACAAATTAATGCGCCTGGCTGGGTTCGAACGCACGACCTACAACTTGTAAGTCGCCGGCCGTTACTCACGCGGCGGGCGGTCGGCGGGCTCACTGCTCTCAATGCATTTATTTTTGCATTTACTGCATTTGTTTTAAATAATATGTAAAAGATAAAAATGGTTACTGTGGGTTATCCTTAGGAGAGAGACATACACCACAGTGGACTTACCTGTAGACTTTTTTTTAAATGTATAATTCCGTAGTATATTAATTTAATCTATCCTATGTAGTTTAGCCAATGTAAGGTAATAATATTTTGATGTGAAGACGTCTTTTCGCTCGGAGTACTGGTAGTAAGTTCAATATTTCTTACCGACAAAAACATGTAAGATTTAAAACGCTAATAACTACGATAGTTTTAGTGCTAGAGTGATGGTTGAGCATTTAAAAGATAGGTCATATTCATAGTAACTTTTAAACGGCATATAATTTGTCTATGACCCCATGCTGCGTGTGCATGAGCATGCGCGCGACCCTCTATTTTTCACAATGAGTCAAATTTCCAATTCGTATAGCGCAAAATCGTGTTTAGTTAGAACACTGATTCTGGAGTCGTTGTCAAGAATTGACAAAGCACTACTAAGGTATGGAGAGAAACAATAAAAATATTGGCCAAAATAGGGACAAAAATTAATTTGAAGTAGACAAAAGCAATATAACTCCATATATCCTGTCATATCGGCTGTAAATATACTCAGGAATGAAAAAAAAAACCATTGAAAGTAAGCTCGCATTAAAACGAATGCAATGAGCTTAAAAAATCTAGTACCAAGCAAATGCGGCAGTGCCTGAAACCTTAAGATTATGTATCGCAAGTAGCAAAATATTTTAAGATATCGTCTAATACTGGCTGTATACCAACTCAAAACTGAAAAAATGATAACTAGTGAAACCTTACTTCATAGGAATTGCAATGAGCCTACTAAATCTAGTATCGGGCGAATACAACGGCTACAACTGTATCGGGAACCATAGGAACATTTCTTACCAAACCATGCATAAAAACATGTTGTATAACGCTATAACGGGAGAACTCGTAGATCAGAAGGACTAAAATGGCCAAAGCTGTGATGAGTAAGCTGGCACGTATTTGGCAGGACATAAAGGTCTCCAATGTCACAAAGATGAGACTAATCCAGACACTGGTTTTCCTTATATTCCTTTACTAACTTATATTCCTTTATTAACTCACCGACCTTGACAATTCAAAAGTGCCTGTAATTGGTTTATTTGAAATAAATGCTTTGAGTTTGAGTTTTTTGAGTTTTACGGCTAAGACAAGACTCGTGGACGATTCGGGCAATAGAACCGAAAAAATAGAAGCTTTTGAGATGTGGTGCGGGCGACGAATGTTCCCCATACCATGGACTGCCAAGAGAACGAACAAATCTATCCTGGAGCAACTACACATAAGAGATAGACTACCCGCGATTTGTTACCAAAGGATTCTCGGTTACTTTAGTCACATTGCCCGTCGGGAACCAGATAACCATGTTAAGTTATTGGTCCTCGCGGGCGGTCACCAGACCGCTGGTCCGACCAAGTAACCGGACTAACTGGACTCTCTGTTACGACCGCCAATGAGAGAAGCCGAGACCGCACGAAGTGGAAGAACATCATTCATTAAGCCACGAAAGCCTTTTCGGGTCACGACCTTCAGTAATCATGAACGCGAGCAAGAAGAGAGATAACGTTTTCACGAAAACAAACGGCGCGTTCTCGAATTTCGCCTGCTTCATTTTATTTGTACGACATAATTACAAACCTTTGAAATTCTTGACTATGATAATAATGAAATAAGTCTTTCGAAAGAAATTCTCTAAATGGTAGTGAAAATCGTATTAAAATCCATTGTGTGATTTAGTAGTAAGCGACAGTAACGAAAAGAGCGTCATTAAAACAATTTAGAGTTATAGAAATGAACGGCCTTTTAATTTTATTTCATAGAGATAACTTATTTTCTTCAATAAAATCTCTCTGTTTCCGTACGTTGGGAAGATCCACGCATTCTTAGAAAAAGATAACTATGGCAACAACAAACAAGATTTTTGAAAGAAAAAAAAACAAAACCTGTTCTTTTCGTCTTATCTGTTTAAATGTGTGTGCATAAATGGTAAAATAAATAAATAAGATAAGTTTTTGATAGTGGAATAGAGATTATACCGTAGAAAACAAAAGAAAATCGTACATTCGTAATTCTTCGACCACTTTTTGGCACATTCTACATGTATTTTCCTCGTCATCATCTCGATAGTCTTTCTAGCCATGTCACACAGTCCATCCATCATTTCTTTAGTCTTCCCTTAGTCTTATAGCCATCGAGATTCAAGCTCAAAACTATCTTCACGACATTTTCCTCATTCCTTCCCTAATAACATGACGAGATAGCTAACCACTGGCAAATTGAAGACGTGCTAAAGTGGTCTTTAATATAGATAGTAATAAACACTGTTAGTCTGTCACTCGTCACTCGGCTTATTAGTCGACTCGGCGGAACGTCTCTTTTAAATACTATGTCTAATATTTTCTATAGGCGACGTGCGCAAAATTAATTTATTTGTGAGCGAATCGACAATTCCAGAAACACGTAGTAGGCATTGGCACGTTTTGTATTTTACGTAATAAAGTTAGTATACTTTTTTTCTTAACTTTCCGTTGTTACCAAAAACGTTCGCCAATTCGGGTGAGTTAATTCCTGCCGTCACTTGCAATACGGACCAACGTAAAAAAAATACAAAACGAATGTTAAAATGAGTTTCCTAAAACTACTCTCAATTAAAAAAACCCTAAAAAAAATGTTAGGTACATACAGTATGCTCCGCGCATACTGTATTTACCTAACATTTTTTTTTTTAGACGTGAACGACATGTGCACTGATTGTAATTTGCTGCTAGAGCCCCAACCAACTTGACATTCCCTTAATTGTTGAGGCACGTGGATACGATGCGTTAATTTCCTCTTCACCCCTTTTTCCAGTTTGTTTCGAGAGCGATTTGAAAATAGTTAGGAGTTTTCAGGAAAGTTTTAGTTGGTTTCGTGTTTCCAAACAACTTTTTTGTTAGGGTTTTGCTTTCTAGTTTGAGTTTGAATTCAATTAATGTTTCCTGGAATCGGATTTTTGTAAAGCTAACAAAACAACACGAAATCGCGTCGACCATTGCAAAATTCATTAATTACTTCGTTCAGAAAATTTGAAGGCAAAAAGAGAATGGTGCATTTCCAAAAATTTTGCTTTGGGTGTTCCTTCGTAGAGATTCATTCATTCAACTGACTGCCTAGAAACACGGTTTCTTTGTGTTACGAATTTCTATTTATATTTGAGTCTGTTTCAGTTTTTCTAGTCATATAGGAAACATCGAACTCATACCGTCTTTGCATCTCAAAGTTCTGAGCCTGTTTTTGCATTTGCAACTTAATTTCGATTTGGTTAAAGTTCGTTATACAAAAATGAATACTTATCTAACATCGGACCAAGTAGTCTTGTAAAAAGAACTGTGTTTCTGTACAAGTTGGGTTCGTAATTCAAAAACTGGTTTGGTGGTTTAAACGTGATCTAAGTAAAAACCATGTTTTGTAGTGGATATAGTTTGAAAACATAATTTATTATAGACATATAAGTAGGTAAGTGTTTGTACAAACCTATTATGTGCTGATTTTACCAAAGACAGGTATCTTTTATCTGTAGAATAACATTTGCGCCTGACAATTCTACTATAGAAAATCTGTCAAAAGTTTAAAATTCATTCTCAGGATAAGACTTTTTCTAGGTATAAAAGTTTGGTGAAATTTTCCCTAGGAATACAGGAATAAAATAATTTATAATTTAAACCTTTTAGCTTCACCTACAAATTCCTTAAAATTTTCCTGTTTCTGTATTAAAAACTCCGTATTATAATTTAACAATAATACGAAATATGTTTATACCATTTATTGAGGTCGCCGTTCCAAGTTTCCGTGTGTCGCAAATGCAATCAGAAACCATTAGCAGAAAATTGTCACGTATAATTAATAAAATATAAATAAGTAGCAGTGCTCCGCAGTTTCACCCACGTAGTTGCCGTTTCCACAGGAATAAGGGATATCTTATGTTACTCAATGATAATGTAGCTTTCTAACGGCCAAAGAATTTTTGAAATCGGTCCATTATTTATTAAGTTTATTCGTTACAATATTATATACAAAATTACAAATCTTTCCTCTTTATAATATTAGTGTAAATAAATGAATACGGTAATATATAATAAATTAATTCGGTGATTAGCAGAAAACAGACCAGCGTTACAGCCTTACCGGTCGGTTTCAGGCACCTTTGGAGTTGCTACAATTCCCTACTCCATCTCATTAACTGACCAAAGTTTAATTTGGGACCCGAACTAAGAATAAACGACAATACGGTTTGACAGTTGTTAGTAATTCCGATGTGCTTTTATCCGTTCAAAAAATTATAATTTGTCTCTGGTTTTGACGGATCAACTACTATCGGTCGGACTTTGAAAGTAGACCCTCTGGCCTGGCGCAGCGCGCCTCATCCTTTACAGGGCCGCGGGACCACGGCTTAGTAAGGCCTCATAATTGACAGGTTCAAAGGATAACAACCAATCAAATAGTGCTTTCAGTTAATTTAGTCAAATGGAATAATTTTAGCTACTCACATTAGGATTCGCATCACTGCATCAACTAATTGGCTCGTAGATTCACCATTTGCCATTGAACAGCAAACGATTGTATAAATGCACAATGTTGATACAGTCAGATAATCGTGACAGTTCATAATTAATCCTTGCCTTTATTGCCATGCTGCTTCGCCCGTGTAGGTGTCGGACATTATCCCATGGGAACCCGCTAAACGGGAAAAATGTAGGCTATGTCTTTCCCTAGGATGCTATCTACCTCCTTGGCAAATTTTATTGAAATCCGTTCTGTGGTTTAGGCGTGAAAAATTAACACATAGACAGAGTACGCTTCGCACGGGTTTTTAGTATGCATATGTGACGCAGGTCGCTTAACTATAGATTTTAAATCTGTGATATCTTATGAGATATTGATTTAAATGATGTGCTGTCAAGGGAAATTTTGATCTACATTAAATACACAACGTATTTACTTGGGTACGGATTAATATCTACTGTATTGTTTAAAATTGCTTTTTAAATAAACCAGTATTTTTAGTCAAAAGTAAAAGATAAAAATGGTTACTGCGGGTTTATCCTTAGAAGATAGACAAATACCATCGCATACTTTTATACAGAGTTTATTAAGATATTTAATTCCATAATTCATGATTTTGATCTATCTCGTAAGGTTTAGCCAGCGTTAGCAATGTCAGCTCCCCAAAATATGTTTATCATCAATACATATCTTTACATAAACATATTATACGGCAGTATGGATGTAGTAAATGGTGTACTTACTATATTTTGATATATTTTCCGTGCTATTGGAGCCCAGACAGGGAGCAATTATAGATGGGGGGGAGATATGCTGTTGTACTGTAACGGGACACTGAGTGTGCTAATAATAATGCTCGTTGTCCGTTGCGCTAAGTAATAATAATGCCTCGTCGTCCGTCGCTCTAAGTAATCATAATGCCTCGTCGTCCGTCGCGCTGAGTAATAATAATGCCTCGTCGTCCGTCGCGCTACGTAATAACAATGCCTCGTCGTCCGCCGCGCTAAATAATAATAATGCCTCGTCGTCCATCGCTCTAAGTAATCATAATGCCTCGTCGTCCGTCGCGCTAAGTAATAATAATGCCTCGTCGTCCGTAGCGCTAAGTAATAATAATGCCTCGTTGTCTGTCGCGCTAAGTAATAATAATGCCTCGTCGTCCGTCGCGCTACTTAATAATAATGCCTCGTTGTCCGTCGCACCCAGTAAGAAAAATGCCTCGTCGTCCATCGCACTAAGTAATAATAATGCCTCGTCGTCCGTCACGCTAAGTAATAATAATGCCTCGTCGTCATCATTATTATACAGGGTGACAGGGCCATCCATGGATTCAGTGAATGATTCTGAATCCCCTGCGTGGTCATTTCTATAAACTGTGTAATATATTTGAAAATAAAATCCTTAATATCATACTTATTATAAATGTGAAAGGACATTGTTACGCGTCTAAATCGTTTTCCTAAGAACCAACAGAGACGTAACTTTCTGTGTTCTAAATAATAAATATATTCGTTTGATACGAAATCAAAACCACGGACAGTTTTTACTGACCCTAAACCCGCAAGCTACAATACCAATGAAAAATAAAACCAATGTGCTTACATTCGTTTTTAAAAAGAATGGAACTATCCCATTTCTTCCCGTGGGTGTCGTAAAAGGTGACTCAGGGATTTACTAGATAATAGGCAGCAGCGTTCTCTATAGATTTGACCACCATACTGTGATCGCCAATCCGCCTGCCAAACGTGGCGATTATGGAAAAAACCCCCTTTTGGGGGAGGCCTATGTCCAACAGTGGACGTCTTTCGGCTGATATAATGCCTTACCAACAAGGAGCAGTCCATGCTGTATAGAATTAATTAATTTGCTCATCTCCCAATACTACTAGAACTGGAAGCTGATCTGCAGTTAAAACAAATTATAGACATTTTCCAATTCCTTGTTAACTTCGTCATTTTGTCGTTTGTAGTAGGTCCTTAACAATCGATAACAGCCAGAGGCATAGGTCGATATTTCAAGGGGAAATCACAGTCCTTTTTTCACACCTTATTGTTAGATACAATTGAAACAGAATACCACAAAAATGCATTAACACAGACGAATACATTTATATAGATTATTTTTAGAATAAGTTTAATGTATGTATATGAAGTGACTGGGCTTTTATTAAAAAAATACACACACTCAACGCAGACCAAGCACAGACATGAGTGAAAAAATAACGGGACTGTCACATGTCGAAATGTCATCTGTCAATTCACCGACTGTCGATGTTGCTTGTTTCACACAGCGCTTTCAATCGCTTTAATCTGTTCGTAACTAAAAACCTTATTCATTATCAAGCGCTGAGAGTGCTGAGATTTGTAATGATCGTGCACACTGTAGCTGCGCCAAAAAATCTTGGCTGTATGAGCTTGCTAGCCTTTGCCTATCCAAAATATCAAATTGAAACAAAGAATAATGGCGCCAGAGAATTAAACCGAAGTGAATTACTTTTTTAAATCGTTTTGTAATTAAATAGTGTCCGTTCTATTCTGATGATTGTGACGTATTTTTTTTTCGTAATTTAGGTAAAGATTTCATACGTGTTGATTCATAGGCTACTTTTGACATTCTCCTGAATGTATGTTTGTTACTTAATACGCAAACGTATTTGAATTGGTAAAAGTTTTTACTAGCGCGAACTCGGCGCGAAGGGATGGTGTTTTGTTTTCGTCGAGTTTCATAAGATTGATAAGGAAGGGACATGAGTAAGTTACTCATGTGAGTAAGGGTAGCGGGGGTAAAATTTGTTTCTTTTTTTCTTGGTTTAAATTCCGCGCGAAAAGTTTCTGTTGGCGAGAAGGATTTTTTTTTTTGAGTGTATAATCATCAAATGACTTTTCCCGCTCTGTGTGGAGCAGGAGGGCGTGTCAGACTTTTACTGACTAAAACCCACCCGTGTTCCCTCAGTTGCCTGTGTGCCAGGGGCCGCGGTATATCTTTCGAACAACCCGCACCCCTGGCAGGCATCGGCCCTTGCGGTCCCATCAGTTGCTGATGACATCTCTTTGAGGCGCGCGTGGAACACAACGCGCCGTCGACCCAGGCTTGGTCCCTACCGGACAGCGAGCTACCCATTACTCGCCGTCCGCAAGCCCGTGCCTACGGTGGCCGGGAATCAGCCTGGGATCCCTGACGCCCAGGGCGTCTCCTGCGAAGGCCACGGCTGTGAGGGCGCATGTACTGCATCTCCTTCACGTGCGCCGCCTCCCTTTTTGCGAGCATAACTGCTTCACTGAAGGAGGCGACTGTTAGCCATGCACTACTACCATCCATCCATGGAGCAACCTTAGCAAGCATAGCTTAACGTGATGGATCGACCCGTGCGGCTGCTGATTATGTTATATTTAACAAACAATGTGCCACAATCGCAATTATTTTCAAACTCGAGCTACCCACATTAGCAAACATAATGTCACGATGATTCACACATCGTGTGGTACTACATTTCGAGCTATTGCGTCCCCTTACCACACACGTTTCAATATAGGGTTGGTTTCCTCTCCCGAAGGACTAATATCCGCAGCGAAAGTATTCGTCAGCGGCTGCGGTTAGGATCCATTCTTGGAAGCACCGCAAATGTTTCTGCCGTATCTACAGTCCGTTTCAAATCTATCTAATGAACACGTAAACAAATGAACCAGCATGTCGATTCTGTAACATCTCACCGCGTGAAGTGAGCGTGGAGTGAGTTGTCATTGTTATCCCACTGATGCTAGGGATTGACCAAGCTTCAGGTGGAATGACACTGACAGCTCACTCCACGCTCGCTTCACACGGTGAGATCGTTACAGAATAGTGTTACGAGCTTGGGGTTCGTGACAATTAAAAACTGCCGATATAATTACCAAAATTAACACTTTAATTTGACACACTAATTAGAAAACACAATTGCACTACTGATCACTCTAAGTCGCACTTGAAGATCACTTTAGATGTGTTTCGCTTCTATCGCTCGACAATACTGCCCGGGTCGCGATCTGTTCCGGCCTTTTATAGGGCCATTATACATTTAGAACATTCTAGTAAAGAGACATCTAGAATGGTCGAGTACATACCGGCCTCGACTGAACAGATGTCGAAAGTTCTAGCATCGAGATTTCTAGAAAGATCTTAATTCTATTAATTCTGCTACTTGATAGTAGATGGCGCTAGTGGTAACTAATGTTGTCGCGTAACAATAGCAATGCAGGAAACGTACCTGTGAATGTAAATTTATAGAGTATCCTTTACAAATTGAGTGAGATGCAATTTTAAATCACCTTGTTCAATTCGTCGGTGATTTTTCAATTAAAATGTCAATCATCATCATCATAATTATTAGCCTATAAGGGTCCCACTGCTGAGACACAGGCTCTGCTCAGTGAGACGGAGTGGGCCATAATTCACGGGGGCCGAGTGCGGGTTGGTAGATGTCACATGTCTTCGAATTTCTGGTTCTACGACATGCCGGTTAGTGACGATGGTTTTCCTTCATCGTTTTGGAACAGTGGTGATGAAATTATTTATACAAGTAAAGCAACTGTCTAGTTTTGAACCTACACCTCGTAAGCCGTTAACACTGGGCCACCTTACCCCTGCTCCTCATTATCGTCATCACTATCATCATTTAAGCCGAAATCACTGCTGGACATAGGCCTTCAAGCACCGCCTTCTGTGCGTCTCGCATCCATCTCGTAATTACAATTTAAAGTAATCCAAACAAAACCTACCAACCCTGATGTCCTTTCTTTGATATTGTTCGTCAAATCGTTGAGCTCCTTAAGGTGAATGTAGTCGACATTTTTTTTCATACAAAATTCGGGAGTGTATTACTCCACTGTTCGACGATGTACATCAAAAATATAACATACTCCATTATTAATATTGTCTGTACGGAAACAGAATACTAAAACAAAGAGCCATTACATAAAAGTTATGAGTCAACAAAGATTTGTTTTCCTTGCTAATTTAACCTAACTTTGGGCGTGTTTAAGTAATAAATGAAGAGTAAAATCTCGGAAACCAAAGTACAATTATCGAAAAGTTCAATAAACTTTATTGGTCATTGATTTATGCAGTGGTTTTTTCACAAAACTCGATCTTCCGATGGACTTTTCTTAATTTTTACGCGCCTGTTTTACTATTAATGATCCTGCATCTCACTCAATAACATTTTGCGTGTAGACTAGCCTCTAACTGCTCATACTACTAGATACTAGATACTACCTCTGTCGGACACGATGCCTGGCAAGACAGCCAGGTTTTTAGCCAGGCCCACCAGTGAATTCGAGCCAGCGACTAGATTATCCTTAAGTCCTGAGTTGAACTGCATGATTACTGATAAACTCGTGCACTCACTGTGGTTCTTTCTTCCAAATACCATTTCAGACACCAATTCACGTGGTCTTCACATGATCTGACCAAGATTGTCTAGAGTTTAAAAGAGACTGTGACCTCTGAGTTTGTTTCGGCCTTTCTTCTTAGAGTAGTTTCTAGTTCTCTATCTAGTCTTTTTTTAAATTATGATTGACGTGTAAATGTATAAACTTACAGAAATAAAATAATTTATCATTTATCAACAGCTGTAGTAAAAAATGGTGGGATATAACGTTCAAAATACAGATTAATGTTACTGTTTGTGTAAGCCCTCGTTAATTGTGCACCCTGTAGCGATAGATCAAAAAATCCTTCCTGCGGTACATCACAACATATCATGCGCTCAAAGTACTGAAGATCAATAAATTCATTTTACAAACAGGCAGGTAAATTTGGGTGTTACCATGCAACTAGCCGGAGTCTGGGGGAGGCAGATGCGTAGGTAGGGTTAGCGCGCCGTAAACCCTACTGTGTATATCTGTGCATTCATATAATGATGAGGGTTTGAACAAGGGATCTGATCCGTTGACGCACAATTTCGTGAACTGCGTAGTTTTTGAAAATTAATTGGCATTGCGTACTAGCGTTTATTTACACCGACAAAGGTTTCGTTTACTACGTACTACGCAGTAATATAATTTGGCTTTCTGTTTTCTAATAATTTTTCATTTTGAACGATCATTTAGGATCTATAACGATTTTAAATTGGTTAGCAGCCAATCTCAATTAAATTTAAAAAACTTATTAACTAGACAGATAACCGTACAGTGGGTCTTAGTAACGTGAAAACGGATCATAATAAAAACGCGTAATATTTTTTTAAAACTCAACTGCTTAAAAAGTTAACTTTAAAAAAGTAAATTCAGAAAATCAAAATACTCGACTGCGTAAAAAGGGTGATAAGTAAAACGACATTAATTGACACTACAGAAAATAATACTATGAACTTAAAATGGAAACACTGAACCTTTCCTAGGTCAATAAGGGTCGCGACCACGTCTCAACGATCACTGTCGATCCATGGTTCATATCGACACCACTAGGCTCCGCACAATGCACACGCCAAACAAGGGCGTTTTGTGTCTCATCATAATATATCCAACAAAACACAATTCTTCTTTTAAACAAATATACCCATGATCAAAACGACATTTTCCACGAGGTTTTCTATTAAAAAACCGACTTTACGCAATAGTCCTAATAACTATTATATAAAATTACCAATTCTTTTCGTAACACAAAAGAGAATGTACTGCCCACTTCCTAAAAAAAAAACAAAGGACGTTCCATGTACCAGGGAATCATAAGCATTGAAGGGGTACAATCATCGCTGTGATTCAATAATGACGTCATCGTCACTGGAGCTTCCCCTAACCTCTGTCAACTACTGATGCAGATGATGCAAATGTGTGCTCTCTGTGAATGTATGTATTCTATAATAAGTGCCAATGGAAGTAGATACTTAATACTATATATTTACAGTTCAATGTCGTACATAATTCATGATGCAATACATCGCCTTGAACATCAGAAGAGTTAATTACATGGGAAATTGATTTTAGTACTTATTGTCTGATATCTAAGGTAGCAAGTCATAATTAATATTTTCTGACGACCATTTCACGAAATAGTCATTTAAAATAAGAAACTTGTTTTAAAAGGATGACTATTAGACTGAATACTATAAGCAATCTCATGCAGTCGGAGGCACCTTCTTAAATTTAACAAGAAAGACCTTTATTGCCTCCGATTGCATGAGATTGCTAATAGTATTCAGTCTAATAGTCATCCTTTTAAAACAAGTTTCTTGTTTCCATCTTTTTTAAAAGTTCACTTTTTAGGCAGTGGGGTTTATTGGTTTTGTAAATTAATATTTTTATTTCACAAATCAAATCAATCAAATCAAATCAAATATTTTATTTTACATAAACCTGCAAGGGCACTTTTGAAACGTCAGAAACTAGGTGCACGGTTCCAATTTGTCGCTTCCTATGGAGAAGATTCGGCAAGAAACTCCACGGTTACTCTTTTAAAAATAATTGACTTTTATAATGTTTTCAAATTACAGTGATATTAGGTATGGGAGGACTGTGCAGGCCTGTCAATAAGTACCAGGTACTTAGAGGAATGAAAATAAATAATAGAAAATTCACAGTTTTTTGTTGCTATAACATTTTTTGACGTTAATGAGACCTATTGATGAAACGGTTTTGAGATTGAGAAAAAAAAAATCAAATTGAAGACACATTATGGCGCCAAAAATCGGCCATTTTAATTTCATTTTTTTTTTCAATTTTGATATACCCAGTGTCATTCTCACAATTAATACAAATCTAACAGCACCTCTTAAGCTGAAATCGATCAAGCCGTTTAGGCTACAGAGCGTGCCAAATAAATACATACACATACAAACACTCGAAAAACATAACCCTCCTTCTAGTGCAGTTGGGTAATGAACTAAGAGGGTTATATTGATGATTTTAATTCTGTAAATATGTACGTGGTACCGTCGTGGATCATATTTTGTTCAACATACACCCTGACACTGACCTTCAAATTGCAAATCCCGTAAGAAAATTTGAACTTCGCGTATCGTCTCTGATGTCGCCTGGTCGATATCCCATGAACTTGAAATCCGCGTAACAGAAATGAGGTGACACGCTATGCCCTATTCACCATTGAGTGATCGTCTCGTCGGGAATTCCAGGCTGATTCCTGGCCACCGTTAGTGCGGACTTGGAAGGCGATTCCATAGGCATAAGCATTCCAGAGCGGGAGAAGTTATTTGATGATATCCCACCTTAAAAAAAACCGTTATACGACTGATGAATTTCTTAATGATAAATTAATAATTATCATTTTTAATCAATATCTCCAGTCCAATAATTAATTACTTATTTATTTGACTGGAAAAATAATGTTTAGTTGAATATTGTGACTATTACTGTTAATTTATGATTATTTATTTATGCATTGACTGTAGAAATTATTCCACATTGTGACATTTATTTAGATTTTTTAAATTATTATTATTTGGCATGCATACCAAATAATTTATGTTTACCTCTCCCATGATCCATATTTTATTTCGTATGCATTGTGCGCCTCTTGGCATAACATAGCGACCTTGACTTTAATTTACTGTATTCTGTACCTACGTTACACAAATAAAAAATGTTTTGATTTGATTTGACTATAGGTATTATGTGCACCTCTGCCCAACTCTTTGGAGAAACAAGGCGTGATGTTATGTTAGTAAACATCGTGTATTCTGAAAATGTACAATCTCGTAAAGTTAAAACGGAAATTAGTAAAAAATGGTTGGATTAATAAGTGTCTTTTACGTAAAATTTTATCAGTTGAGCCACATTCAATAAAAAGATCATAACAAGGTAAATGATTAGTGGCAAGACTTATGTAGATAAAAACGTCGTTTATTATTTTTCCTTGGCCACAGTATAGAGGAACAGCGAACAATGAAAAAAAAAGGTCTGAAAATAGTAACTGAAAGTAGAACAAAGAGCAGAGTGGTGGCGCAGCGGTAACGGCCCGAACTTACCAAGTTGTAGTTTGTAGATTCGACTGACTTACTTTGTGTAAATAATTACATAACCACTGCTTTCAAAACGGGGCATGTCCTAGAAGCAAAAATTCGAAGACATGTGACATCTACAATCCCGCACTGGGCCCGCGTGGTGGACCTCTCCCCACTCCCCCCCTCCCAAATACAGGAGGCCTGTGTCCCAGAAGTGGGAACTTTATAGGCTAAATGTAACCTGATTGTGTACTATTTGTCCAACGTTAATACCTAAATAAAGAACTGAAACAGTACGCTATCAAGTTTCGTGGAAAATAACTCTTTCCAAATCATATGATGCTGGTTATATTCAGTTGTTCGGTATCGCCACGCTTGACAGGCGGGTTGGCGATCGCAGTATGTTAATAAAATTCATAAAGAACGCTGCTGTCCATTCTCTAGTAAGTCCATTAATCGCCTTCTACGACACCCACGGGAAGAAATGAATCGTGCTATTCTTTTACCCACGGCACTACACGGAACAGGTTTCTTAGACATTATATATAATCTGCTTCAAAGTTTACGATTTGTGCCATACATTTATAGTCCGAAACTAGCACAAAAATCATTTCAAAAGGGGCCATGTGGGACTCGAAACCATGGCCTTGTGCAATGTGAAGGTCTCTAACATCTAGCTGAGAAAATGAGCAACCACAAATGGCCTCCAAATTCGCGTCGGGTATCTTCCCTCTGGGTGCATTCAGCGACAAAAGCGCCCGACGTTCTTCAAGATAAACTGCTACAGCTGCGGACAAACGTGGATCTACGAGAAACACCTAACCCTTTTGCAAGTCGGTGGAGGTCTGCCCGGCTTGGGCGGAGCACCGCCGTGTCCTCGTGGAGGCGATCTGCGGCGGCGATCTGTAGGGTCCGACCCTGGTCCAGGCTATGGTACAGAGCGAGAGTGCATGGGTAGCCGTCGCCTCCTTCAGCGAAGCAGTAATGCTCGCGAAGAGGGAGGCGGCGCACGTGAGGGAGAGGCAATATATGCGCCCGGCCCTACTATCCGCAGGAGACGCCCTGGGCATCGGGAATCCTAGGCTGATTCCCGGCCACCGTAGGCTCGGGCTTGCGGATGGCGAGTAATGGGTAGCTCGCTATCCGGTAAGGACCAAGCCAGGCTCAACGGCGCGTTGTGTTCCACGCGCGCCTCAAAGAGATTATCGGCAACAAATGGTGGGGTCCGCAAGGACCGATGCCTGCAGCGTCGCGGGTTGTTCGAAAGAGATACAGTCGCCCCCGGGAACACGGGTGGGTTTTAGTCAGTAAAAGTCTGACACACCCTTCCACTCCACCCAGAGCGGGAGAAGTTAATTGATGACTTCCCACCCTCAAAAAAAACCCTTTTGCAAGTCAGAGACAAACGATACGATACAGATGGCTTTGACTTTAGTTTAACTTCCATATTTCTTTATTTTCTTTTAGAGATAAGATAATGTTTATGTGCTGTGATGGAATAATCTGTTCGGGGCTTGTGGCTAAACTATAACAGCAGCACGCGACGATCGATTAGGTTAAGCACCGTGGATGGGTGACCATCATTACATACCAAGACCCCTCCATGCCTCGGAAAGCACGTTAAGCCGTTGGTCCCGGCTGTCATTTGTGGATCTTTGACAATCGTTACGGGTCGTCAGAAGCCTGAAAGTCTGACAACCAGTCTTACCAACAGGTATAGTTTATACTATACCCAGTAACTGGGTTGTGGAGGTCAGTAGAATACTGATACTAACAGCATTCGGTTATACTGGAAGCCGACCGTATAGTTGAGAACGGCTAGACAGATGAATCTGTACAGGCTATGACTGCCATGTTTCTATGTACTAAGTGCTTCGAAGGTAAATAACCGGTTAATTGTAAGCAAAATGTACTTCAGATTACACGTTCACAAATAGGGAAGAACAAGCAGTGGTGGCACCGGTATTGGCCCTGATTTACGAGTTAAAGGTCGTAAGTTCTAACTCAGGCAGGCTTGTGTATTTTATTTCATAACCTCATCACCATCTCTCAAAACGGTCAAGGAAAACATCGTGAGGAAATCGGCTTAACAAAGAACTAAAAATTCGAAGACATGTGACATCTACCAATCTCCACTGGACCCTGTGCCACAGCAGTGGAAACATTATAGGCTCAGACTGATTGTGTCTGGAAAGACTTTTCTCGTACACAGAAGCGTGAGCAAACACCACACGCGTGCGCAATATGGATCGACGGTATCCGCCAAATTACATTTTCCGCCCATATTCTTCACAAATGAATTTCGAAAGTATATCCGTATTTGATAAAGTGAAATAAGCTGTTGTCTGTGATTACTGTGAACACAAAGTTAGTTACGGAAAATAAATAGAACTAATTTTGGTGATAACCTGTCGTACTTGCCTCTGTATAAACTGCCGAAAGTATACAATGAATACGGTAAAAGGGTCTAGACGTGTGCTCTTCCAGGTATTCTGAATAAATTACCTAAGGAAATAGTTAAAAAAAATGAAAATAAAAAACTCGACAAATCAAATACATCTTGAAGAACTACATTACTGGTGAAAGGTTTAGAATGCGGGAGGTGCCTACGTGTGGGTCCACCAGACAAAGACCTGTGAACGAGTTAACCTCAATTTGAATCGATAACGCCCATAAGCTTGTTTCTAAAAGATTGAGCGTTATTTTGATGTAAAAACCTTATGAATGCATGTGGAAAAGAAAAAAATGAAATATTTGATTTTTTTTTAAAGATTCTAGTGCGAGCGCGAAGAGATAGTTTGCCAAGATTCAACCCCGAATCCTCACAAAAAAAACCACAAAGCATTTATTTCAATTCAACCATTTACAAGAACTATTCAACTGTCAAAACATCGGTCAGTTAGTAAGAATGTTGAAGCTTTTTACCCATTCTAAAACGTAGATCTCTCGCATGCAATGATCTCCAATGACACTCTTTTAAATCAAGATAATTATAAGAAAATCCTGGGTGCATTATTCTCGTTGCTTCTAAATTATGTGAGAACATAAGAGAGAATGTAAGATTTAAAATAAGCCCTGGAAGTCAGGAGTTTCGATGGACGGCGCCCGTTCACGAACATGACCAACTCTTGCTTGTAAAGCTGATGTATTTTAAAGTAAGTTGCAAAGACACAATAAATTGGTAGTTCTTAACAAATACTGGTAACATTATGTTAGTATTAGAAATATCGAATACCATCGTAACTAGATTTTATGGCGCGAACAGTACTTAACTTTGAAATCATATTTCTTTAAGCCTCCTAGTGTTTCATAAAAGCCTAGTGCTTCTAATATTGTACGGTCTAGACTGATCAATACTGTGTCTCGACCGCGTGGCGCGCGCAAGCGGTTTCCATGACAACGATGCAACTACATACAGTTAAGTACGCTGTACACATGCAGTTCTCCCTGAGAAAAATGAAAATTACAACATAAACAAATGCATATTCTTTTTGAAAACTACTCCATTTTATTCAGTATTTAATTCTGCTCCAATTATAAGTCATTTTTCATTGCAATCCTGTTATTTTTCGTAAGATATTTGCCAAGAAAGAGTCAACCCACTCCTGGACTGCCGTATTCTCAGGTGCTGCCTACGATTAATAATACAAATATGTACTAAACAACTCGGTTTACTGAGAAGTAATTTACTGATATTTGTTCAGTATTTTAGTACACGGAAAAAAATGCTCGCGGCATTAGTTTTCTTCCAAGAATAATTTTATTCTCAGGAGTATTGTTTAATGTTAAATAAATATTTACTTGAACTAAAAATAATATCTTAATCCAACTGAAATGATATTCTCCACGAAAAATAATATTATTCTTCTTATATTTACTAGAACCAAAACAATGATTTTCTTTTTAAGAAGTTTTGAGTGTTGTCTGAACAATATGTTACTTTTTTGAACTAAGATTTTTTAAGTGTCTCAATACAAATAACATATTCTAAGTTCAAGAGCCTTTACTATTTGAACCAAAAGTTGTACCATTTACTTAAACTAAGAACAAAACATCAAAGCATTGTTAACTAAAATTATAAATACAAAATCCTGATTTTCTTCCTGTTAGTAATTGACGATTCTCATATTTAGAAAGTAGGAACGTTTTCGCCGAAGAAAAATATTTTTCGTTCTAAGAAGAATACATTGAATGTGAGAAAATAACGGATTTGAAAGGAGAATCTAAAATGATTCGAAACAAGATAGACTTACATTTTGTATTAATAAAATACAGGTTTGGTTTAAACACTTTGTTTTTGGGTAAGTAAATAATAATAGCATTGACGTAAGAATCTAAATTATTCAACTAAAGGTAGTCAAATGTTTTCAAACAAGACATTTTTGTTTTGTGGTAATAAGTTATGGTGTTGAACTAGGAATCTAAATTGTTTCAAAATAAGATATACCAACGATTTTTAGTAAGAAAATGCGTGTTTGGTTTAAGAAAAGTTTGTTTTTGGGTAAGTAAATAGTAGCATTGACGTAAAAATCTAAATTATTCAACTAAAGTTCGTCCAATGTTTTCAAACAAGACATTTTTATTTTGTGTTAATAAGTCATGGTGTTGAACAAAGAATCTAAATTGTTTCAAAATAAGTAAACTAACGTTTTTTAGTAAGAAAATACGTGTTTGGTTTAAGAAAAGTATGTTTTCGGGTAAGTAAATAGTAGCATTGACGTAAGAATCTAAATTATTCAAGCAAAGTTCGTCCAATGTTTTCAAACAACACATTTTTGTTTTGTGTTAATGAGTTACGGTGTTGAACGAGGAATCTAAATTGTTTCAAAATAAGATATACTAACGTTTTTTAGTAAGAAAATACGTGTTTGGTTTAAGAAAAGTATGTTTTTGGGTAAGTAAATAGCAGCATTGACGTAAGAATCTAAATTATTCAACTAAAGGTAGTCAAATGTTTTCAAACAAGACATTTTTGTTTTGTGGTAATAAGTTATGGTGTTGAACTAGGAATCTAAATTGTTTCAAAATAAGATATACCAACGATTTTTAGTAAGAAAATGCGTGTTTGGTTTAAGAAAAGTTTGTTTTTGGGTAAGTAAATAGTAGCATTGACGTAAAAATCTAAATTATTCAACTAAAGTTCGTCCAATGTTTTCAAACAAGACATTTTTATTTTGTGTTAATAAGTCATGGTGTTGAACAAAGAATCTAAATTGTTTCAAAATAAGTAAACTAACGTTTTTTAGTAAGAAAATACGTGTTTGGTTTAAGAAAAGTATGTTTTCGGGTAAGTAAATAGTAGCATTGACGTAAGAATCTAAATTATTCAAGCAAAGTTCGTCCAATGTTTTCAAACAACACATTTTTGTTTTGTGTTAATGAGTTACGGTGTTGAACGAGGAATCTAAATTGTTTCATAATAAGATATACTAACGTTTTTTAGTAAGAAAATACGTGTTTGGTTTAAGAAAAGTATGTTTTTGGGTAAGTAAATAGCAGCATTGACGTAAGAATCTAAATTATTTGAGTAAAGTTAGTCAAATGTTTTCAAACAAGACATTTTTGTTTTGTGGTAATAAGTTATGGTGTTGAACTAGGAAACTAAATTGTTTCAAAATAAGAAATACTAACGTTTTTTAGTAAGAAAATGCGTGTTTGGTTTTAGAAAAGTTTTTTTTTGGTAAGTAAATAGTACCATTGACGTAAGAATTTAAATTAGGTATTCAAGCAAAGTTCGTCCAATGTTTTCAAACAAGACATTTTTGTTTTGTGTTAATAAGTCATGGTGTTGAACAAAGAATCTTAATTGTTTCAAAATAAGATAAACTAACGTTTTTTAGTAAGAAAATACGTGTTTGGTTTAATTAAGAAAAGTTTGTTTTTGGGTAAGTAAATAGTTTGTATCACTTATAATGAGGGATACCTACTTGATCCGGGGGGTGCACCTCTCCCGTATATGAATGTAGGTATACCAAGTACACCCTAACCAGTAAACGTGTTAATTCCTCGTGTTAAAACACTTAACCACTTCGAACAACTTTCACAAACAATTAAATGAACAAAAACACATTTACAAAAAAAAAAACAACTGACTTCCAAAAAAAATTAAAAGTGTAAAATAACTTTAAATTCGGAAGTCGGTGTCATTGGATCTGTATTTTAGTTTTTTTGCCACCGGCTTCCGAAATTAAAGTTATTTTTCACTTTGTTATGGTTTTTTTGGAAAGCGGTTGTTTTTTTTTTTTGTAAAAGTCTTTATTTTTCACTTTTTTGTGGGTCAGGTTGTAATTTATCTAAGTTGCAATAGCCTAACGTCAACTGCTCATCACCTTTTACAAAATTTTGCTTTTCCCTATGCAGGGACGTTAATTATTGAGGAGTTCTCCTAGTAAGAACCAGAAGAACTGATGGCGGAGTCACCATCACTATATGCGTTGTGACGAGTATAAATTGCTTAGCAACCATATAATCGAATCACAACCCGTGAAATATAAGTACCTACTTAGGTACTAATGGTTGAGTAATTCCGATGGACATCTGTGGTCCTCATCATCAGTTCCAATTCACCAAATGGTGCTTTCCAAGAGCAAATGCACGAAATACTATAAAAAAAAATAACCAAATCGCTGTAGAGATAGATTTCCATGGGACCCGTCATCAGATTCTGACTTGGTGACAATGGGACCACCTCGAGAATATACCTTTTCAAACAAAAAAAGAATTTTGCAAATCAGTTTATTTAAGACCTATGTCGGAGTTATACGGAGTTATGAGTTTATGACCGAACATACTGTACCTATAAAAAAAAAAAAAAATTACTTAAATACTGGCGTCTGCCCGCGACTTCATCCGCGTCAAATTTCTTGTCCCCCCGACTCACTCCATCGCATCGCAGCGCCTGCCCACGCTACTACTTCGATTTCACGTAGCGTTATTTCGGACTTTTTTTTCTGCTCGGCTCCTAAGGGTCCTAGCGTGATGTTAAATAGCTTAAAACCTTCCTCAAGAGTTGGGCTATCAAATGCAAAAAGAATTTTTCATATCCGACTGGTAGTTCCAGAGATTAGCGCATTCAAACAAACAAAAAACAAAACAAACTCTTCACCTTTATTATTAGTAAGTATTAGTGTAGAGAATATAGATTTTTTTATCTACCAATAATAGAAGGATTAATAGGTACTATGTAGGTACCTAGGTCAAAAGGCCATCGTCAGTAAGCGTAGGTTTGTATTATTTATTATATACGGAGACACAAAACACTTAATAAAAAGGAAATACCTATTCAAAATTATCCTATAAATAGATAGGTACCTAATAGTAGGTAACAAAAGTAATAATAAACGAGCAACGGTTTAATAGTAAACGAGCAATATTAAAAAAAAATAGACACATAAATCATGTTTCTTGAAAGTTATCGACTCATAAAATACTTATAATTAACAGTCATCAAATAAACGTTCTTGAAAAATTTGCTACTTTTATTATTATTTAGTCATCCAAGAAACGTTATTCTTAAATCAAATTCGTGTTTCTTGAAAAATTCGCTACTTTTATTATTATTCAGTCATTCAAGAAACGTTATTTTTAAATCAAAATCGTGTTTCTTGAAAAAATGTGGTACCTACGTTACATCCATCCACAGTTAAGAAAAACAAGTGTTGCAATTTCAAAAATTAATTCCCCATTTTTTGGGAGTAATGTTTAAAAGTCAATCTGTTTTTATAGTCACAAAGATATAAAATAAAGTAGGTACACAAGCCATGCGTTCCGTTTGGTTGTACTGAACTTAAATGCTAATTTGCTGATGCTGAAAACAATTTGGAGAACTTACTGGATTTATTTTTGTAATGGTCTTAGTATGTATTTACATACTAAGACCATTACAAAAATAAATTATTAAGTAAGTACAAACTAATTTCTAGTTTTCAAGTAATTCCTACGTGGAAAAACAAACACGAAGTTCACATTCACGAAGTTTGATACATTTGTTTAAATTAGATGCTCAGACAGACCACATAAAGCACATAAACTTTGGCGATTTACGCCAGCGACATATTTTGCACTACCGAGTAGGAAATGGGTTCTACTCTAAGTATTCTATAGATTATGCTAATAAAATAGGTGCTATACTTCCAGAGTAACAAGTACCTAAGCGATATTACCATACATATTTTATTACCTACATAATTGCATACTTAGAACTTTCATAGTTCGAAAGTATAATAATTTTATATTCCTAGTCTAAATCCTAGTCATAGTTTCTAAATCAGTTCAATTCTGAATAATACTTGCTTTCATCTCACGCTCTGACGAGAACATGTTAAAATAGTCCAGAAAAAACAAGACTATTTACTATTTTCTTAGCCCACATGGACAAAGACGTGGTCAGAAGCGTAAAATGATAACATTATATTTTTTCGGTGCCATAAACTGTATAAATATGGTTAAAAAATACGTTTAAAAAGCCTATTTGGCTCTTGTTAAGACGCTGGTCTTAAGTCAGAAAAATGTACGGAGTTTTGGGGGGAAACGCGAGAAAGCTATCTGGCAACAATCATGCGCTCGCGACTCGCGTCTCGCTCGCTGTCGACCGACCGGCTCAACTCAGTCAGTCAATCAACATCAAGACAAGACAGTCAACTGCCGGCGCACTGACGTACACGCACTCCCCGCACAGACCCGCAGTGCATCACAAATAATCACAATATCGCATTACGTTTTCTGAAAGTGTCAGTTCGTGGTTATTCTTTTGCGTTGTTGTGTGTGCTAAGGTAAGTGTTTAATTGGATTATAAGTAGATCTAATTAAGTTATTGCATTTTAAAGATGACTGAGACACGATGAATGACATGGCACCGGGGCCAGCTACCGGCTAGGCGCCATGTTGTGAGCAAAAATCATCTTTTAACTGGTTTTACCTACATAGTCGGTTCGATTATGGATTCACTTGTGAAATGATAGGCTGGTAGGGGTAGTAGGTAGACAAGCGAAGCGGTAGACATTTCGCGATTCCCGAAAGGTCTCTGCACACAGCGGGCGCGGCGCGGCGGGACGGGACGGCGACGCGACGCTGAGCAGTTGTAATGTACTAGACGTCTATGGCATCTAGTACATTACAACTGCTCAGCGTCGCGTCGCCGTCCCGTCCCGCCGCGCCATCAATCTGTCAATCCGTGGGTTACACGATGATTCTCCGATCATTCTGACCACAATGGCGCCAAACTGAACGTGTAACCTTGCTCTTACGAATTCTGCTCAAAAAAATGCTTTGCGCTTCAATATTCAAATTTACCGGTAACACGCAACCGCATTCTCGGTATTCTCTTCTCACACCGTGCTACGAAGCTGCTTTTTACGTCCCGAATCTAGGCAGACCCGGCCGGTAGATGTAGGTATCTAGCTGGTGAAAATACCACCAGCCGCCTGACCGCCAAGTTTGGTGAAGTTCACCGAGCATAGGCATCTTCTGATTCCAATCATTCAGCTTCAAATCTTTGCGGCAAGCTGGTAGATAAGAATCAGAGGTGTCTTAGCTCGGTGAACTTCACAAAACATGGTGGAAAAGGTTGCTGGACTGCCTTTCACGTTATGTCTTTGGGTGATGGAAATATGTAATCACTACCTACCTTAATGAGCATGAGGTTCTTGATACTGTAATATAGGTACCTACCTTATCTGCAAAGCTAAATCTGCTGAATGTTTATCCTACCTGGCTGTTTTTTTATATAGCTTTGAGTACTAGAATAATCACTAGGTAATTTATGTTCTGTCTATTTGCAGATTTAAATTAAAACCTGTATTTCAGCATAACTATCTATAATATCCTATAGAGGTTAATAATGGAGTTGCTTCTTAAGGAATGGAATATCCCACAGGATATAATTACAAATTTCAACGGTAGGTGAATATTTAGATAAACATTTTGTCAAGAAAAGGCCATGAAGTGAGTACTCTACTGTACTAATAATATTACTATTTAAAAAAAATGTGCAAATTTGTAAATTATAACATAGTGTCATAAATTCATTTATATACAATTTTAATGTGTTAATGAACTTTAGACTGCTTAACAGCTGGTATATTATGATACATCAGCATCAGGGCTTGTTCAAATGTTATAAAATTAAGGTAATTAGTAATTCGTTTAAACTTATCTAGTGATTATGGAAATTATTGTTTTAGAAAATGATGTAACTGTGGATCAATTAAAGGAAATCAATGACAATATCCTGAAAGAACTGTGCCCAAAGATTGGACTAAGAATAGAACTAAAAAAAATAATTGATGAGTATTTAGTAGCGACCAGCATAGTAAGTTTCCTACCTACCTATTGAATATTCTGTTTATAATGATAATAATTATTATTTCGGTCGAGGGGTATTTTGTCAGTTGGTCGGCCAGCTTTGCTTTTTCTTGTTTTTTTTTTTGTAACAAATTAAGTACCTAAACAGGAAGATTTAAAACATCAAGGCTGATCTACAGGCAAATCTGGTTTTCTTATAATAATTACTTAAATGTTTTCAGACTAATACAGTAACAAATAGCAGCATCACTGCTTCTAATCTATTCACGGACAACGAAGACCTGGAAGACTTGCAAGATATACTTACCGGCGATATTTATGTCCGACCAAATTTCCCTGATTTTGACCTCAAGACGCTTATAACAGTAACACCATGTGGCAAGAGCATATTAAATTATTACACTGCAAGCAGTACCCTGACAAACAAGCACCGAAATCAACTCACTGATATAATTGTTAGACATCTCTTCACACGTGTCGTAAATTAGTAAGTACCTACCAGTAATATACATACATACTCATTAATTCATGTTCTCACTATAATTTCATGTGGTTCTTTGAGCACAAACTGGGGGATGCAATAAAAGCATTTCCCTTCTCTTGATAGACCTTGTGGATGGATAGGGTCTAAAGATCATTTATTGTGGCATTTTTGATAAACAGGAAGGCAGTATGTGTTCACTAGCTGATGATGATAATACTATGTTTTATGCTAGCTGACCTGCAACGCTTCGTGCGTTGCAGGTCAGCTAGCATTCAACAACTTCATTTTTGTATTGTTCTTAGGATTCCAAAGTCCAACAAGGAACCCTTATAGTTAGATTTATTTTTACCTATTTCAGTAAAATAACATATGAAGAGTACAACATTTTAACTGCGAAAATAATAGCTTTATTTCCATGTGAAAACACTGGCACATACTTTGTACCACCAATTAAAAAAAGACAGTCCATATCCGGTAAACCTTCATTTGCTAAGGGCAAGCTGGTCGATAAAATTCGGAATACCCTGTATAAGTCTGGTGAAAAGAGAAAAAATTCAACATCAGAAGAGAATGTCATTCCTAATAAAACAAAAAAATATGAGGAGTTGAAAGGTTTTAAATGATTACTTGACCTACATAAATAGTAGCTAGAGTAGTTACTTGTCTATATACTTGAGATGGTAAATTTTTGCAAAATCTTTATGCTGGCTGTACACATTGGGCCAAGAGACAGACAGTCGCATAGATATCAGTCTTCTGTATGATATATTTTTGTAGATTTAGACACTGTTCAGTAGATTTGTTTGCATTATGTTCATCTATAATGAGCACCGGTGGTCTAGTGGGGGCGACCTCACCTTCTGGTCCTAAGGTGGTGGGTTTGAATCTGGTGGTGCACCAACGGATTTTTTTATTAAAAAAATGCGTGCGCAATACCAGTGCTCTCGAACTTTAGTATTTTAGCAGTAGCGATGGGCTTGCAACCTGACATGTATGGAATACCAAACCAACCGCTGCAAATGGTGGGTACTCGTACCTTACCAAAAAAATATGCCAAATGTAATATTTGAATATACCTGACCACCCCTTAGACATTCTCAAAGAATATCAAGCGGGGACTTGGCATTAAGAGATCTGAGAGGATATCCTAACCTGGGGATTAAATTTGTGAGGCTATTTTTTCCATCTTATAATATCTACTTATTATGTAGTCGGTAGTTAGGTACTTACTAAGTAGGTACTTTGTGGATCATAAATTATAGGGTAAGTAGTAGCACCCTGTCAGGGCCTCAAGTCTGCTATTACGATAGCGTCAGAATGGTCGATCATTGATTTCATAATTGTTGATTTTGACAAGTTTGGTAATCTACTATTATAATGGCGTTATTATGACTTTCCAATGGTCGGCCACTGACACTACATTGAAAGACATTGCATATATTGGTAATCTTGTACATAATGACAAATGAATGACATTTCTACTAATGGGTTTTACACTGAATTTATAAAAATAGCAGACTTGGGCCCCAGGTAGTTTGTATTAGTAAAACCTACAAGCAATTTATCTATATCTGTCTTACGTATTGGCTAACATAACATTTTTATAATTACAGAAGATCACACAGACCAAATATTTTTTCTTAAGAATAACAATGAGCCATGGAGTGAAATCATTGAACGTTGGAACGAAACATTCAAAGTGAGACAGTGTAGTACCAACAACAACATTTCGGATTTTATTGATGAGTGGAACATTTTAAATGATTCAAGGAGTGATAGTTTGGTAAGTTTTTTAGGGTTCCGTACCCAAAGGGTAAAACGGGAACCCTATTACTAAGGCTCCGCCGTCTGTCTGTCTGTCCGTCTGTCACCAGGCTCTATCTCATGAATCGTGATAGTTAGACAGTTGAAATTTTCACAGATGATGTATTTCTGTTGCCGCTATAACAACAAATACTAAAAAACAGAATAAAATCAATATTTAAGGGGGCTCCCATACAACAAACGTGATTTTTTTGCTCCTTTTTGCTCTATATTGATAACGGCAACAGGTAGAGTAGACGCTTGAAATATTCACAGAATATTTAATTATATATTCACTTTAAAAATAAATAATTAAATTAAAACAAATATTTAAGGGGGGCTCCCATACAAAAAACTTTTGTTTTGCCGTTTTTATAGATGGTACGGAACCCTTCATGCGCGAGTCCGACTCGCACTTGGCCGGTTTTTTTTTTGTACAAATACAAAAAGTTTATTTTCGTTCACAATTTTTTTTTTTAATTTTCTTAACAGTTTTTAAAACCATTATTAGCCTAAAGTTGTAGTTATAAGATACATTTTGTACAGCTTTGGTTTTGTTGATAAATAAAATAAAAGAAGTTATGTATTTACAAAAATAGTTGTTTATTTATTTTTAGATTCACATTTTCATTATTGTTTATTATTTGATGTTACACTGTTCACTAACCAATTTGAATCTACATTTAAGGAATTTAGGGCTAAGATAGTATTGTGTGGATTGCCAACAAATATCTATTTGCTTATGTTGGCTTTAACTAGATTGGTCCAACACCAGCACGCCAAATACTTTTCTGTAAAATTATAAATGTTTACAGATAACCAATTTTTGTTTCTAGATAAACCTGGATTTTGAAAGACTGTATCCTGAAAGATCAACATACTTTTTCAGGAATTGGAAATGGTTTATTAATAAAATCATCAGCCTCAAATTTGGTGAATCAAAAGATGACACATTGATGACTTTATATGAAAGTATTCAAGAGCAGCCTGATGATAGTAATAAACAGTTTAATTTTCATTTATTAGGTTTACCGTCAGCGTCACCGCCACCTGTTAGGCAAAGATCGACAAACTTGGGGGGGAGGGGGGTTTGTTTGGACTTCTGTCGGCACTCCCGAAGTTCCACGGTGTTTTTCTGACCCTGAGTTTTATAGGGCATCGACTAAGAAGTATTCTTATTTAAATTATTTACGTTACTAGCATCCGCCCGTGGCTCCGCTCGCATGGTACTTACTTTAAGGTACTTACTACATGGTAATCACTTGTTTTATACATTTCAGATCTAAAAGTGGCAGATCAAATAAAACTTTTGTCTTACCTGATTCCCCCGAGAGGAAGACTGAACAAGCGTAGAAAATTTTCCACATTAGAATGCGTCGAAAACTTCATAATTGACGTCCAGGTAAATATATTGGGGTACTATTTTATTTAGTTGAATGGTATGGTAGTTAATAATTCTATACCTCGCGGTTACGTAATTTATGTTTTGATTTTTTCCTGGATAAAAAATAACATCTGTTATCCAGGGTATAATTTACATTCATACCAAATTTCATCAAAATCCGTTTTACCTTTTCGGAGATAAGTGGGAACAAACATATTCTTTCAATCACAAGCTTTCCCATTTATTATATTAGTAGTAAACACGCGTGCTTTGTCAGTTTTGCAATTTTTATATGTTTGCTATTGTTTTCAGAATCCTGGAGATATACAAACGAAAATTGATGAAGTAAAAGAAAAGGCTCTACGCAGCAAGCAAAGTGTTCAACCGTACCTAATTAAATGTGGTGCTGGCGATGATGGTAACGATAACTATTATTTGGTAATAGACAAGGTTATGTGGAAGTTTACCTCGCCAATGAAAGCTTTTGACACATTGTTCAAATCATACCATGCTCTTCACGCCACGTATCCAGCAGCTGCTGCGCATTTATACGTGCTGATTCAGCGTTGTGTCTATCAAATAGAAACAAAGTATGATAAGATAGTACCATACATCGCAGATTTGTTGTCGCTTGCGAAAATGTAAACAAAATTGTTGTTTAATCTTGTTGAAATACTGTACTATAAATAGTTGCACGATGAAGTGCCTTGAATGTCGCAACGAATATCAAGATTTTCAGCAATACTTTGTGCATTTGCGTTACGCGCATAATATTGTCAATTATTTTAAATGTCCTGAAGAAAATTGTGCCAGGTTATATCACTCTAAGAGTGATTTAAAGAAGCATTTAACTCATTATCATGGAACCTCAAGTAGCAATCTCATCTCAGATGCCAATGTATTTGATGTTAGTGGTAAAGCAAACTGTAATTCCGGTTCAACGTCTGAATTAACACCTTTGACTGAAGCCCCTAAATTGAATAATAATACTAGAAATGAAACCTCAAATTTATCTGATTATCAAATAGAAGTCGATAATGCGTTACTTACATTTATTGCAAAATTATATAACATGTCCAATTTGCCAAGAAGTGTCATCCAAAATATAATTGAAATTGTGTCTGAGCTGTTTATATCGGAGCCGTTTAACATTATTAGACAATCCCTAATAATGTCAAAGAATGATTTGAATAATGATAGTTTGCTGATGTTATCAATACTTCAAGATTCGTTTAAAAACATCAATACCGATTATAAAAGAATGGAACATTTTAAACAATTAAGATCGTATGTCAAACCTATTAAAAAAACCATTGGTGTTTCCGAAGATAGTAATCGTAGGAATAACACTATTGAAATGGTAATCAAAAATAGATTTTCTTATTTTATACCTTTGCGTGAAACTCTTAAGGAGTTCCTTGAAGCAGCAAATACATTAGAAAGTATAATTAACTACCAGAAAAAAGTAAGCGAAGAGACAGGTGTCCTTAGAAACATAATAAATGGCACATCTTGGCAAGATACAAAAGAAAAATGTAATCACGAAACCATTTTACCTTTGACAGTGTATTATGACGATTTTGAATCTGGCAATCCACTAGGCAGTCACGCTGGCAATCAGAAAATAGGTGCTGTATATGTAAGTATATCTACAATACCACCACAGTTCTGCAGTCGTTTAGATAATGTCTTACCAGTTCTTTTGTTTTATACACAAGATAGAAACACTTTTGGTAATGAACCTGTTTTCAGACCATTACTTAAAGAATTAAAGTTTTTACAGGAGGAAGGGATAAACGTAAAATCTAAGAAATCTAGTATATCTGTTACTTTTTGTATAGCCAATATTTCAGGAGACAATTTAGGGATTCATTCAATTTTAGGTTTTCACGAAAGTTTTTCTTCCAATAATTTTTGTAGATTTTGCACAGTACAAAAAGAGCAAACAAAAACTGATACCAAAGAACGATCTGAATACATTCGCAAAAAGGAAGAATATAATGCACATTATACTAACAAAATTGGCGTTAAAGAAAAATGCATATGGCATGATTTAAATTATTTCCATGTTTACAACAATTTCACGTGCGATGTTATGCACGATTTGTGTGAGGGCATACACCGTTATGACATGTGCTTAATAATCAAACATTTTATTGACAACAATATTTTTGATTTGGACAACTTAAATTCAAGAATAAAATACTATACTTATTTAAAGTCTGAAAAAAATTGTCCTCCACCTGTCACAAAACAAAACTTGCTAAACGGCAAAATAATGTTTTCGGCTTCTGAGATGTTGTGTCTTGTTCGTAATTTTAGGTACATAATTGGTGACTTAATTGCGGAGCATGATCCAGTATGGAAACAATATTTAACTCTGTTAGAAATTACAGAGATATTAACATCTCAGATTTTCACTTCACACTTGATTGACTTTTTGAAAACTTCAATTGAAGCTTACTTGGAAAATTTAATTCAATTATTTAACTGTACATTAAAACCGAAACATCATTTTCTCCTACATTACCCAAGAATAATACAAAAAGTTGGTCCACCAATATTAATAAGTGCCTTTAAATTTGAGGCTAAGCACAAAGAGTTGAAAAAAATAGCACAATCTATAGCTAGCCGTAAAAACTTGCCACTAACACTTGCTACAAGACATCAATTGACGAATAGTCATAAATTACTTGTTAACACTGGACTTACTGATCGCTATTTACACGGAAAAATATTAAAAGGAAATAATATGACAGAAATTGATGGTGATGTTTATAATTGTGTTGGTTTTATAGAGATTAATGGTATAACATATTGTGATAAAAATGTTATCTTGTATAGGTATCACCAAGATCTACCATTATTTTTGAAAATTGAACAAGTGTTATCTAACGAATCTGATAAAAGTAAAATTTACTTTAAGTGTAAAGTTCTTAAAACAATTAATTATTCTCCTCATTACATGACGTATTTGGTCAATTGTACAAGTAGTTTTGAAATTATTTCTTTACACGATTGCTATAGCACAACACCGAATATAATTCATAAAATAGGTATAAATCAGTATGTTGATTTGAGAAGTTGATTCATTATTAATGATTAGTAACAATACAAATGGTACTTACAATACGGCCGGCGGATCTTGGCGGTTCTGAAGTGAGTCATTTGTTCGAAAATGGCCAATGACTGATGGAAGGTTCGCAAAATGGCTAACTTCAGACCTCCCAAGATCCGCCGGGCGTATTGTATCTTGTGTAGAGATTAACGAGAATAGCTGTTTGTTACAATTTTGAAGAGTGAATTAATATTTTTATAAGAATCTGATGGTATGTAACCCGCGCCAATAAAGCAACGAATCTTATATGGCGGCGTTAATCTATAGGTATACTTCTCAAAAGTACTGTGTCAGCAATAGTGTATTATGTGAGAGGCAATGATTTACGCTGCCATTTCAGATTGTTTTTTTTTTATTGAAGTGGGTTATAGCTAAAGCTTACTATGTGTAAATAATATTCAGGGGTGAACATTTACCAACCAATTTTTGTATAATAATCTGATGGTATAATAATAACCTGCACCAATAAAGAAACGAATTAAGTTTCGTTTCTTTATTGGGCGGGTTATAATAAAGTAAAACTCACTTATGAGTGAGCTATGTTTATTGGTGCTCATAATATGAATAATTATAATTAATACCATTGATGCCTTCTCGTTCGCATATTTTGAAAGATATAAAATCACTTTGTTTACACTGTAACACTATGAAAAATCGCAATTAGCCATGTTGTGTGCACACGATTGAGCAAAAACATAATTTTGATCCAAACAAATTTTCCTTCCAAAATGTTTGCAAAAGTATGAAAACCAGTAAGGCAAACTTGTTTGGATTAAAATATTTTTTTTGTTGCTTAACTGTTTGCAATATAATATAAGTACACAAAATATTCGAGCGTGTTGAAATGTACGAGCGAGAAGTTATTTGATGGTTGTCAAATAACTTTAAAATATTATGATTAATATTATGATTAATTATGGCTATTTCAGATGATAATGATAGGAATCCACAAATATTTTGTATGACTATAAAAATGTGATAGTAGGCGGGTTGTCAGCGCCTTAAGATTAAGAATGATCATGATAAAGCGATATTATCCGAATATTCCCGTTGAGTAACACCTTTTCGTCAACACTGTTGACGATCGGAAAAAAAAGTCCCATTCGTTCAGTGTTGACGAACGGGACTATTCTTCGCAATTTTTCGACTATTGCCGATCAGTCCATCGGGAAGAAAAAGTTCGTTCGTTCAGTGTGTAATGCTTAGTCCAAGAGTCAAGGTTTAGAAAAGTGGAGTTCAATTAAAGACGACACGGATTTTTAAAATGCTTAATTACGAGTTCAAAGCAATAAATTACATTAAAAAAAATCTTATTTTTTGCTTTACAATCAGTGAGTGTACTTTTTTATGAAATCAAATAAATACAAATTTGTAAATTTGATGATTAGATTACCTGTAATACTAAATATTATATTGTAGAGTAAACTTTGGTTAATTATTCTAAATTAGATAGAAAATAGAAAGTACTTTAAAAAAAATGGGTTTATTAGTAAAATATTTGATTTTCAGTATTGCAAAATTCCTATTAAGTACGCTGATTGTAAAGCAAAAAACGAGTATTTTTTAATTTGATGTTAATTTATTACTTTGAAAGTCATAATTAAAACATTTAAAAAATCCGTGTCGTCTTTAATTGAACTCCACTTTTCTAAACCTTGACTCTTGGACTAAGCATTACACACTGAACGAACGAACTTTTTTTCCCGATAGACTGATCGGGAATAGTCGAAAAATTACAAAAATTTGTCCGTTCGTCAACACCGAACGAATGGGACTTTCCCCATCGTCAACCGTGTTGACGACAATGTGTTACTCAACGGGAATATTCGATAATATCAAGATGTTAAGTATTATATTTAAGATGATAATTATTGAATTACTAGGTATTACTGGTTATAAGAATCTGATGGTATAGGTCCAATAAAGAAACAAATCTTAAATGACGGCGCTAATCTATACTTCTCACTATCTATACACTCGCTGCACAGTAAGCAATAGTTTGCGATAGCCCTTATGTAATATTCACAGTAATAATATTATTAGGTAATATGATTAATACCTGGAATATATATAAAATTATCAATACTGTTGTTTTAGGAAGTTTATTTTTTAATAAATGATTTCATAAAATTCAATCCCTTGTATTATTTTATCTATTATTAATTTGAGTACCTCTCACTCATTTATCTACATCTATTTTCAGGCATGCAATGGCACGCGGAGATCAGATTGAAAGATGTGACGGTCATCAGGCTCGAAATTCTGTGAGTTTTAGTGCTTTTTCTTGTTCATTTCATGTTTCAAATGGTACTCAATAATCATGGTATTTTAGTGAAGCTGTTTCAGTTCTATGTACAGATTCAAGAGCTTTGTTATATACGGAGTTAAAATTGTCTTATTTGAATTTGAATTTACAATATAGTCTTGGTTCAATGGTTAAGATGCGTTTCAGTAAATATTATATTTTTCAGTTCATCGTTCGATTTATTCAAGCTAAAGTTTAGTCAGAATGTGACTAAACAAATACTTTTTGTCACTAGCTCGAAAAAAAAATTTGTTCATTTTTATTTACTTAAGTACCAACTTTTTGTACGAAATATTTGTGTCAACATTTTGTTTAATTACATTCTTATTAAAATTTTGCTTGAATAAATCGAACGATGAACTGAAAAATATTTACTGAAACGCATATTAACCATTGAACCAAAACTATTGTAATTCTTCAAATAAGACAATCTGAACTTCATATGAAACATGCCATGATTTGAATCAAGAACTGAAAATTCTTACAGTAAAATACTTTTTTATTGAGCCAAGAGATTTCTGATCTCCGTATAAAACATGCAATGAATTAGATCGAGAACTAAAACTTCTTTACTGAAGTACAGGGTTTTTAGATCAATAATAATTACATTATTCGTAGGAAACAATCTGATCTCCGTATGAAACATGACATGCATTGAACCAAGAACTGAGATTTCTTGCAGAGAAATACACTATTATTGAGCTAAGAGATTTCTAATCTCTGAATGAAACATTTAATGAATTAGATCAAGAACGAAAACTTCTTTACTGAAGTACAGGGTTTTTAGATCAATAATAATTACATTATTCGTAGGAAACAATCTGATCTCCGTATGAAACATGACATGCATTGAACCAAGAACTGAGATTTCTTGCAGAGAAATACACTATTATTGAGCTAAGAGATTTCTAATCTCCGAAAGAAAACATGCAATTAATTAGATCAAAAACTAAAACTTTTTCAGTTAAGTACCTGCACGTTCTTAAATCAACAATATTAACATTATTGGTTGGAGACAATCTGATCTCCGTCTCAATTGCTTATTGTTTTGGAATTAAGAACTGGGCTTCTTCACTGAAATACGCATAAATATAAAACTAAGAACATTGATATTATTCTTTCTAGAAAATGTGATCTCCGTTTAAATTCGATAATATTATTAAACTAAGAAATAAAACTTCTTCACTAAAAACGCATGATTATTGAACTAAGAACATTAGACTATATTTTTAAAACAACGTGATCTTCAGAGAATAACTTATTGTTATTGAACTAGTAGCTAAAACTTCTTCACTGAAGAGTATCAACTAGTATCTAAGATTGTTGGTATTCTTCACTATAGATAAATTGTTCTCAGTGTGAAAATATAATTAATTGATGCAAGAGTTAAAGCTGCTTCACTGAAATGTGCCGTAGCATACCTACATAAATACCATTCTTCTTACAAGTCATTTATTTTTCATACTGAGAATTTATTTTCTTGTAAGAAAACGCCGTGATCTGTTTGACAAAGTGTTCAACTGAGAAAAGCATTATTCTCAAATATATTGTTTAATCACAAGTATGTAAATTGTAGAAGGAAGACAAATATCTTGACTTAACTATTTATTTACTAGCATTGAGAATAGTGGTGTTTTGATACAACCATTTATTGTTTTCCCCATATATGAATCACGGAAATTCTTGACCAATAGATATATTCTTGATCAGAAACAATGAAATTTCTTGTCCAATAAATATATTCTTGTTATGAGATAATAAGAGTATTACCCCTCATACTCTGAGGAGTAATCGGTGTATGCGAAGCGTAACTTCGAAGCGTACATTCTAAATTTGAGAAATTTAAGATTCTAGACTTAAAAAAAATTACTTACTTATGCAAAGAAAACGTTGCTTTCTCATTGCAAGAATAGAATATTGCCTTGGTTAGTGAATAAATATACTTGGAAGAAAAATGAATAACAAGACAAATATTTACTAATTTTAAGAATATAATGTTTTCCCCATATATGAATCACGCAATGTCTTGACCAAGTGAAATATTCTTAGTTTAAAACAATTTTTTTTTTCCGTGTATGCTTCATTTTCATATTACTTTTCGTTACTTTTCTGTAAGGATTCCCAAGAAAAGGACTAATAAAGTTGGAAAACCGACCTTTTCCAAGCTCACCGTGATTGGAACTAAAGATTCACGTATCAAAGTGACTACAGAATGCAATCAAATGCAGACTTTAACTCCATCGAGTTAGGAAATTCATCTCTAAAGACATCTCTTTAGAGATGAATTTCCTACGGCACTATGGCAATACTTATTACGTTATTACGATCTCAAAACTTCGGAATCAACCTTATGACGTTCATGTGCTCCTAGTACTGTTCCTCGTAGTTGAGGTGACTCAAAGCGTTTGTAAACAAACCGAGACCACGTGCTTTGGAAAGCACGTGGGTAGTCTAGATTAGGTGCGGCAAAAACGAAAATTATTTCATTTATAAATGAACCGTATTTCCTTACATCTGACGCTTTCATTGATTTAGTATACGCTTAGTAAATGCCACAATTCAGCGGAGCATATTAACTTTAACGAGCGACCCGCCCCGGCTTCGCACAGGTAGTAGAGCATATTTTGCCTAAATGTTTGTCATGACATCAGTGCCGCCCGCGCTTGAATTTAATATCGCGCGCGTTAGTTTTTATTCTGAACGAACGTCATTTCAGAAAACACTCATTACACGGGTACTATCACTCTGAAAAATTTAAATGGTGACTAAAAATTCACCTTGTATTATGATTTTGGCGCCCCCCTGAAACTGCAGCCCGGGGCGGGTGCCCCCCCCCCCTAGATCCGGGGCAGCAGCAGCCGCAGCAGTTTTTGAGTTTATCGCGAACAGACAGACGATGCGGAAGACTTTGTTTTTTAATATGTAGTGAAACGCTAGATGGAAGCATCCG
Organism: Polymixis lichenea; assembly: GCA_949091785.1. NCBI lineage: Eukaryota > Metazoa > Arthropoda > Insecta > Lepidoptera > Noctuidae > Polymixis > Polymixis lichenea. The sequence continues at coordinate 56,178,810 of OX420931.1, read as the reverse complement.
GGGAACCCGCGGTATTCAAGAAAATATAGGTTAATATACATTATTATAGAGGTTCAATTTAGAGGTCAGTGTCAGGTTGTATGTTGAACAGCATGATTGGCGACCGTAACACGTATGTATTTACAGAATTATATTAATTAAAAACATCAGGTTAAGCTACGCTGGCCGCGGTTCGTCTGTGAATGGGTGACCATCTTTACATGCCTCCGTGCCTCGGAAAGCACGTTAAGCCGTTGGTCCCAGCTGTCATTCGTGGATCTTTGACAGTCGATACGATAAAGTCTGACAACCAGTCTTACCAAGGGGTATTATTACCCGGTAACTAGGTTGTGAAGGTCAGATAGGCAGTCGGCCCATGTAAATTACTGGTATTCAGCTGCATCCGGTAAGGCTGGAAGCTGCCCCCAACATAGTTGGGAAAAGCCTAGGCAGATGATGAATCATTAAAAACATCAATACAACCCTTTAAGTTAATTAAAAATCCCATTAAATGATTTTTTCATGAAAATATAGTCGTGCAATGTGATTAAAATATAGTCGTGCAATGTGATTATAATATAGTCGTGCAATGTGATTATAATATAGTCGTGCAATGTGATTAAAATAGAGTCGTGCAATATGACAAAATATAGTCGTGCAATGTGATTAAAATACAGTCGTGCAATGTGATTATAATATAGTCGTGCAATGTGATTAAAATATAGTCGTGCAATGTGATTATAATGTAGTCGTGCAATGTGATTATAATATAGTCGTGCAATGTGATTAAAATATAGTCGTGCAATGTGATTAAAATATAGTCGTGCAATGTGATTAAAATGTAGTCGTGCAATGTGATTAAAATATAGTCGTGCAATGAGATTAAAATATAGTCGTGCAATGTGATTAAAATATAGTCGTGCAATGTGATTAAAATACAGTCGTGTAGTGTGATTAAAATATAGTCGTGCAATGTGATTAAATGAACTCACATTTTAATTATTATAATTCTGTGAAGCCATATTTGTGACACTGAGCTGCAAATTTTCAAAAAACGGAAGAAAATTTGAATTTGGCGAGCTACAGTCCGCGGGAACTATATACCTTAGCGTATCCTAATTAAAACTTTGCCGTTTTAAAGTGCTATTAAACATCACCCTTGTTCTAGCGCAGTCGGGTAAAGAGGAAGAGATTATACATTTAGCATTGTTGTATGTGAAAACCGAGTTCTTCGTGACTGCTTGTCCGATTTACGTGATTAATTTTTGATTAAGCAGAGGAAGCTTGCAGGTGGTTCCATGTGCATTTTATACATATACTTTACTGAGATTGTTTTTTAATTAGCTTAATTTATACGTATTTATTTTAACTATTTTGTGGATGTTGATGATTTTATCCTAAGGTCCACTCACTGTTTACATTGCAAGGAGTGGTTTCAGTAAAAAAATTGCGTGGAGTTAATATCACAAAAAAAATAATAAAATAAGCTTTGAAAAATTAAACGAAAAATTACTTTTCACACCACCTGCTTGCCATTATTCAATTATATTTTATGAAAACCTTAGCTTAGTCAATGAAGCTCGTGGTTCTTGACAGGCACTAACATCGTACTGAATTTCATTATGATCCGCTGATCATTAATGTGATTTAAATTTGGAATTTCAACTAAGGAGATCGTTTGGAAACTTACTAAAAAAATAAAAACAATCATCTCAATCTTGTCTGTACGCAAAGTTTATGTTATGTTGCTACGACGTTAGTGACGTCATTGCTACGCCTGCTACGCCCTCGTAGCAGTCGTAGCTCAGTAGATAGCTGAAGAATCGAACAACAAAGAACATCGTCCTCCCACTTCCCAAAAATAAAAAGTTTTAATGCAGAAACTTCTTCAACTCTTACAGTGAATCTTACATAGAGACCTCATTTTCAGTAAAAAATATACATGTGCTAGGAGATCCCATTCTCCAATGACAAAATTATGAAATGGTAAAGGTGGCGTACCTACAAAAAGATTTAAGCAAAAAATTACAAGTAAAATCTCAAACTAAATAAGTATATACTTTAACCATAATTAAATAAAAGAAAAAGAAAAAGAAACATACAGATAATTATATCCTAAAATTCTGTGTTAGTGTGTGTGTGAGCGTGTATGTGAGTGTGTGTGTGAGTGTGTGTGTGTGTGTACGTGCGTGTAACTTTTCAACTCATATTGATGGTGGTAGCAGCAATAATTCAATGTCTACAAAGGTATTCAGTAAAAAAAGAAGAAAAATTTTTTAGAACTAATCAAACTTCTACGTAATCATAATCAACAGCCGCTGCAGACCTCAGCTGGACATTGACCTCTCCAATATAGTCATAGCACGATAGATAGAGGTATCGTACGCAGTAACCGCTAAATGAGTCGTCAGTTTTAAGTTGGATGCCCCAAGATGGCCCGCAAAATTCTTATTTTCTTACGTTTTTTGCAATTGACAGGTCTGTGTCAGGGTGTATGATAACGGCGTATTCATACAAACACTTTAGCACTTCGATGTACCGATACTCAATCTGGCACCGTTGGAAAGACTACAGTACAGCCCAAGTCTCGATCGAATCGAAGGCTTTCTTGTAGTCCACAAACGCCAGCAGAGTGGCAACTGATACTCTTCAGTCTTCTGTATAACCTGCCGCAGCGTATGAATGTGGTCTACGGTGCCTTTACGGAATCCGGCTTGTCCGGACGGCTGGAAGTCGTCAAACCTGCACGCGAGACGGTTCGTGATGACAGCTTGTAGACATGGCTCAGAAGTGAGATGGGCATATAATTCGTAAGCAGGGTGTTGTCGCCCTTCTTAAAGAAGAGTACCACCACACCTCTGTTCTATGCCTGTTGCGTTTTCCCTCAAGTATGACGGAATCGAACAGCTTCTGGAGGACTTTAAGAACGGATCTATGGTAACTGACATGGCCCGAAGAATTTTCAAACTTAAGTGGTAGTGGGCGGGGCACTTTTTATTTTATTTTATTTATTACACCGAAAAACATCCAATGGATTACATATATTATTTACTTGGGAGAATATAGCATATTAGCATCTGTAGCCGAACTAGGACGAGTCCTGTTTCTTAGTATGCAGCGCCACACCCCTCAAAATAGACAACAACATAAATATATTTAGTAGCCCAAATGATATGCAATTGGATGCATAAATGAAAGAACTTCATTATCATCATTTCAGCCGAAAGATGTCCACCGCTGGACATAGGCCGCCCCCAAGCTCCTCCACTTCGACCGGTTCTGCGCTTCCTACATCCAGCGGATTCCTGCGGCCTTCACAAGGTAAGAACTTAAATAAAATAATTAAAACTAAACCAACAAAAAAATTATACTAAAACGAAAATGTCTGTGTGAGTGTGTACGTGTGTGCGATTTTGTGTAAGTGTATAGTAGTGAAAGGAGTTGGGGTGGAGTGTAGTGTAAATACGTCTTACCGAAGAAATAATGAATACAATAAAATGTGTTAAGGCGGAGATTTCTGGAAAACGCTCAAAAAGGTGGTTTTTTAAAGCTCTGTCTCTTTAACCGTAAATAATTTTGAAAGCAAGAAAATATGTGATATATTCAAGTTTTTTTTACATACAGTGATGGAACTCAAAACATAATTAAACATACTTCAATGCAACAAAAAAATCATCAAAGTCACCTCTTAATTATCTTTAAAATCGGTTTATCCCTTCAATAACAGTTATAAACATAATTAAAAATATACCATAAAATTTCAAATGCCAAACTGCATCCAGGGATGGATTAAATATGATTAAATAGTTAATATCTAATTTTATACGATTTTATTTGCATTTTTACGACATACGTTTGCGCATTTGTTATTCGAATTTATTACAACAGATTTTAACCCGTAACAGATTGCAATAACAACTATTATCGCTCATAATGACAATATTTAAAGTTACCAGGGCCTTAATTGACGAAAGCTTTCGCTATTGCTGAACCATCAACAGCTTCTCTGTGTCCTCACAGGAAAGGTCAATTAGGTTAGGTACCTTCCTCATACATAGGGATTTGTTGAGCGGATATATCTCGAGTACTGTATTTATTTTTAAACTACTTCAAAAAGAAGGAGGTTATCAATTCGAATGTTAATATTTTTTTTTTATGTATGTTCGAGCATAACTCCGTCATATTTAATCGGATTTGCAAAATTTTTGTTCGAAAGGGGTTTATTCCGAAATGGTCCCATAAAAATTTCATATAGTTCTGATGATGCGTTTCGGAGAAAGACAACGGAACTCCTCAAAAAATGACAGCAAATAAATCGCGATTGCTGCTATTGCATTAATATTCATTGTTTTGACCCCAAGGATGATGAAATTTCGAATTGTGTGGGGTAGGTACTGTAACTAAAAAGTGTAAAATAAAAAAACTTAAAAAAAAACAACCGACTTCCAAAAAACACTATAAAATTAAAAATAACTTTAATTTCGGAGAGCGGTGACAGAAAATAAAATAAAATACATATCCAAAGTCACCGACTTTTTTTTTGAAAAATGTTTTTAATTTTTTCTTTTAGTAAAGAGAAGGAGTAATAACAGAGAAAAATCTCCGTATGAAAGATGTTTTGGGTTCATGGGATCGTGTGGATACCTCGTGCTTGCGTCGCTTTTGGTCAGTATTGGGTCAATAACGAGTTCGCTGTGTTTCTTCAAAACAATTCTTTCTATAAACACTTGCCTAACAGTAGAGACTTGGCAATACCGTTGTTGGGAACAATATTGGTTCAAAATTGCTCACTTTCAGTATCCCCCGTTGAGCATTTTCTAAGCTTTTGATTGTGGTTTTAGGAGCTCTATCCCAGGATAATATGCAGTATGAAATGATGGACTGGCACAAAGCAAGGTAAATCTTTTTTAGTAGAGTGGCATCAGTGACGTGCCTAAGTTTTTTGAACACAAATACAGGGTGTAACAGAAACCCTATTTCTATCCTTAAGCACTAAAGATAACAGCTGGTATAGAATCACTATACATAGTTTCAGCTCAAAATAAAATACTCTAAGAATTGATACCAAATTGTCGGTTCCATATGTTTCTTAAATTCAAATCATAACAAACGTATCACCGCACTACCTAGGTCAATAACTTTCCACGTTACTTGCTAATATCACGATAAATCTCTTCCGAGTGATGTTTTTGTTTCAATTTGAAAAGTTCGGTTTCTGGTATCAATGTATTCAAAATTCTCATAACTTACGAACATGTAGAGATAGGATTAAAAAACCCTTCCAATATCGTTTGATATCATTCAAAGAAACCGTGCCCTTGGTATGTATATACCCTTTCCATTACACGTTATATAAGTTTACGTACACTAGAAGAGAAAAGCTTCATAATAATATGTTCTTTAAAGTTGAAATGTAATACCTAGGTATTTTATTTTATTTCATTACTGCAGAGTGCAGCGGTTTACATTGTCCTCAGAACAATGCCGATGGGGCCGGAAGGTTCTGGAGTGGCGACCGTATACTGGCAGATTAAGCGTTGGAAGGCCTCCCACAAGATGGACCGATGACCTGGTGAAGGCCGCTGGAATCCACTGGATGCGAGAAGCATAGACCCGGTTGAAATAGCGGTGGCCTATGTCCAGCAGTGTATCCGTCTTTCGGCTGAAATGATGATGATGTCAATTGATCAGGTTAAGCTACGCTTGCCGCAGTTGGCCCGTGGATGAGTGACCATCTTTACATACCGAGACTCCGCTGTTATGCCGTTGGTCCCGGCTGTCATTCGTGGATATTTTACAGTCATTACGGTTCGTCAAAAGCCCGAAATTCTGACAACCGGTCTTATCAAGGGGTATCTTTTTACCCAGTAACTGGGTTGTGGAGATCAGATAGGCAGTCGCTCCAAGTAAAATTCAGATATTCAGCTGCCTCCGGCTAGACTGTTAGCCGACCCCAACAAAGTTTGGTAAAGGCTAGGCAGATGATGGAAGTAAAGCCCTTATCTGGGATCGAACCTACAACTACAGTTCCAATTACTGCCACTCCACAAACAAGTCAGTGGGGTCTTCTTTTGTATGTGCGTGTTAGAGAGTGTATGTGTAAATTCGTGTCGTTAAGCTTGGCATGTCATTGTGTGCAGTTGCACTCACACCAGTCACTGATGGGGCTCGATCGATGTGTGACGTTGTGATTCGTAATGCCTACACAATCGAGCTATATTTTATTGTGCTTATGGTATCCTAGTACCACAAGCCACAAAACTATTTTTATCATTGGCAGGCCTAGTTCGAACTACAAACATGACCTGTTATTTAGTTAAGTATGCACCATATCTAGGGACACTTTGATGCATACTACTTATAAAATGAAATTATTTATTGAAACTAGCGACCCACCGCCGTTTCGAACGGTCTTACGGATTGACAAAGCAGGCGATTTCTTTGTTCTGTGTTAGATTAATCTTAATGTTTTATATACGACACACACTCTGTTACCATGGACCCACATGATTATCAAATCAAAATAAAAAGTCATTTATTCAAATTAGGCTGAGAATCAGCACTTTTCGAATGTCAAAATTACATAAGACAGTCCCTCAAAACGCCCGCCCTTCACCACTTCCTAGTGCTTTAGCTGTGAAGAAGAAGTGGCGCAACAAACTCCCCAGCAGCACAGCTGTCTGTTTAGTTAGATAGACTTGATTCTGTACATAGGTAGGCAAAGTAATCAACGTTACGAGACACAGAACTTACAAAATTGTCATAATGTCAGCTAGCCATGCCAATATACCAACAAATAAAATGAAAACTTAACTCAAGCACAAACAAAAAAAAAAGTAAACAAAGCATACTACCAAAATAAAAGCCTCCTGGTATAAATGGCGTGATGGCTTACATATGCAATGCTGGATTATGTTTACAAATGATAACCTAGGACCATCGACGTTAAATAAATAAACAGGTAGGTAATTATTAGCAAACAATAACAAAATCATGGTCAGCAAGACGACCAGTCACCACAAGCAGCACCCGTTTACGAGCTTATCGCAAAGATCAGCCATTACCCCCCTCGCCATATTTGAGGGAAAGAGGTAACACGTATGAACTGCCATGCGCTGAAATTATTCAACGGTTATTTTTTTTTTATAGCTTTTCAGTACTTTTTACGCTTTTTAAGTTAGTGTTTCTGTAAGCTAAAAGACCTTCGGGTCAATAGCAAAAATAAGAAACATCATTTAATTCGGGAAACTAAGAAATGAATAACATTTATTTGTTACCTGACCCCCTTTTCTTAAGTAAATTAGCAGTCAATTTACTGAAGATTTTCTGCCCCATGCAAATCTACACATAAATAGATTCAGTATACCAGGATATGATGAATACGAGGATATAGTCCTCTGTCCCCTTGAAGCGTTTAGTATTCATATACCTGAACGCGCAATATTCACCTGTATGCACTCGTGCGACAGCGATACGCAAAAGTTGCGAGAGGATATGCGACAGCAATATAAGGGGGAAATGCAACACTGACAAGTATCTACATCTGTGTGCATCAAACGATAGCTGTGTTACACTTAGCAATTCATGGAAGCTTTTCTGTGTGTGCACTCGAGCAGAGCTGACGTGCGATTGGTTTATGAAGTTTACTGTGAAATTTAACTATCTTGGCAGATTGTACGGTTATTATGAAATAATGAATAGAGCTGACGTTTTTTTGTCAAATCAAATCAAAATATTTTATTTCACATAAACCTGCAAGGGCACTTATGAAACGTCAGAAGCTAGGTGCACGGTTCCAATTTGTCGCTTCCTATGGAGAAGAGCCGGCAAGAAACTCCACGGTTACTCTTTTAAAAATAATTGGATTTTATAATGTTTTCAAATTACAGTGATATTAGGTATGGGAGGACAGTGCAGGCCTGTCAATAAGTACCAGGTACTTTAGAGGAATGAAAATAAAGAATAGAAACTGTAGGCCTACAACGTTCTCTCATTCACAATATGTAAAAGAATCTACATAAGTAAAATCAACCTATTTAAACCAAGTGATATGATTTCCATGAGAAACTTTCTACTTTTGTCTGTTTTATAACGCGATTAAAAACTGAACATCATTTTAGAGTAGATAGATTAATTTCCCTCATTTGGTGAATGGCAGTCAATGGTCGATATGAAATAGAATATTGAAGCGTTGCGTTGTTAGCTGATTAGAGGCAGTGAAGGCCAGACAATTTCATGGAATGTCTCATGTAATTTTGACGTTCGAAAAGTGCTGATTCTTAGCGTAATTTGATTTAATAACGTTTCATTCAGATTGATTTTGAGTAATAATAACACCAAAACAAAAATATTATTTTTTGTCAAGTATAAACTTGAACAAGTTTTTACGTAGAATTGTTGTGTCGACCACTTCATTCCTCACATGGTCTTCACATAATCTGACCAAGATTATGTCCGGACTTTATGAGAGACTCTTAGTTTGTTTCGCTACATTTCATAGTAGTCACATAGGAAACGCCGAGAAAAATTGTTTGTAGGTACAAACCTACTTACAGGTATTTATCATTAGTTTATTTTCCTAGCTTAAAGAAAGTCAGCACAACGCCTGAATTCACTCCATAAACGGGTTACATAGGAGACGAAAGTTTTAATGAAAGTACTTGACTTTTGCCGGAACACGGCTTGTATTATTCACTATTATCATTTCAGCCGAGAGACATCCATTGCTGGCCATAGGCCTCCCGCAAGAACAACTACTTCGACCGGTTCTGCGCTTCCCGCATCCAGAGGGTTCTTGCGGTTTTCACAAGGTCATACATAGGCTTGGGCCTTCCAACACTACGTTTTATTTTTGTATTATATTTTTTTTATCAATCTAATTATAACTAAAACACATAGTAAACGAGAACTAGTTCAAACAGTAAATAAAGTAAAGCAATATTCAAAAAAATACTTGTATCACGCGAGCGATGCCGCTGGTAAAAGCTATAAATAATAATGGAACTGAGATAATAATGCTCATTATGGGTTTCATATTATTACCGCTATATTAAACTACCAGGATAGCATGACTGAATGGAGAGGCTTACTTATAGGTGAAGTTTCATTGATTAATGTAGTGTAATTTAGTCGAATGATCAGGGCCTCAAGTCTGCTATTACAATAGTGTCAGAATGGTCTATCATTGATTTCATAATTGTTGATTTTGACAAGTTTGGTAATCTACTAACATAATGGCGTCATTATGACTTTCCAATGATCAGCCGCTGACACTCCATTGAAAGAAATGGCATTTATTGGTAATCTCGTACATAATGACAAACGAATGACTGACTTAGGCGGTAATCTGCTAAAATTTAACACTAATAAACTAATATATAATAATAAGTAATATGTAAAAATATGTATATATTTAAATTAAATCGGGCATGAATAAATGTTGAAATTTAGTAGTAGTTTTTGGAAGATCATTTTTACTAACGGGTTTTATAATAATGGCAATACGACAATGCCATTATAACACAATTCTATTACGAGACCATTGACCGACCAATGATCGACCATTATGAATTTAGCAGATTACGAACTTGTAGCAAAATGACAATGGGATCGTGTTGGAATGACGAATTTATAAAAATAGCAGACTTTGGCCCCAGGTTAACTACGCTTGCCGCAGTTGACATCGCGGTAACATCTACTCGCTAGTCGCTTAGAGCAGAACAAGCGAACAGAATAATATACTGAGGAAATTCTACTGATAAACTCATCGCAATCAAGGCGCAGAACAAATGTGTACGATCTGTCTTCAAGATACAATCAACTGATAGTTGCTTGCTATTTGCTTATTGGTATAAATTGCTGACCCTACCATGTTTGTACATTTATGAGGCAGCAGTATTCGTCAAAATAAATTTACATCAATTTGAAACACTATAGTCGAAACAATGAGATTTGTGCTAATACACCCAGAATGTACAACAGAATGCCGAAGCCTATCAGAGACAAACACGATTTGTGTGTTTTTGATTTAAGCAGTTTCTTGGCGCTGATGCCGTACAACACGTTTAGCATAAATATATGATAAAATGTAGATTAAACTTTTAATTTAAAAGATATGTGTACGCCGTCAACGGCAAAACATAATTTTGGTACTTGTAGGTACATATTTTCTACACAACACCTCTCTTTACCTATGTTTTACAAATGAAATCTTTGCTAAGCCACAGATTGAATTTGTAAAACATAGGTAATCGCTTACTAGTGTTAGAATGTATTTTTTTGTCAAGGGTTTTTTTAATTCGTGTCTTTTTATCCTTAGAGGGCAATATTGAACAAAATGTGACCTCACACAACCAGCGGATGATCAAGACGTTTCCCACGATACCTCACTTGTTAAATTATGATAAGTAATTTAGAAGCAATGAGGGAACAGATGAACATGCAAACATACATACCTGTCAAAATCATAACCCCTTCTTTTTAGTGCGCCGTAGTCGCGCGAAAACATAATTTGTTTGCAAGGCTCCAAACAATCTTACCTCTACAATAATATTATACTAGTAAAAGTTTGTATGTTTAGATGTTTGGATGCTCCACTCAATCACACAAAATCGAAAGAACGAATTTGGATGAAATACGCAGATCGTTTATAACCTGGACCCCAATTCTGTATCATTATAATGATTCAAACTACGTCATTATCATTTTTTTGTAGAAACCAATGTAACTGTAAGGAATCGAAGCGTCATATTCTGTAAGTTCCAAAACAATTTGTCGATATTATTAATACGATATTAGCAGAATTCGTGTTTGATTGACGTGGTTACGAGTAAGGAAACGTCAAGTGGTCATAGTGAATTCAGGCCCTGCGCCCTAATTCTAAAACACACGATTAATCAGAATTTGAATCATTTTCAAGGTTATTGCTAATCCATTCTTTCGCATGTACGAAAAAAATTTACTGCTTAGCAATTTTGCGAAACTCAAAATGAAAGCGTATTACGTAATTACCCCTTCATCCCGGTAGTACTTTCCCGTGGGATAATTCCCGATCTACGCTGGCGAAGCCGCTGTCAAAAGCTAATATTACATAAACCTTTTTTACTGCTAGAAATCAATAAGAGCACATGGCATGGAGACGCGGCGCACCTGTTGCCACGGAAGCAGCACGCCTGCCAGAAGTACTAGCGCAACATGAATCAGGAAGAGTTACCTACTATCTAATCAATAACCGACCTGCGGGTCTAAATAGGCCACATTAAGCAATTCCTCTAAAAGTGATTCACTTCCCGAATTCCCCTATGATTCTGCTATTTGACATTTTACTTTAATAAAGCAATTCATACTTTTGTGACCATTTTACGAATTTCCATACAAAACTGTCAAATAGAGTAATTGCGTGCAGTCTACGCAGATAATATTATGAATTGTCAGTTTGTGACAATTTCACGATTTTAAATATGATTCATAATATGATCATATTATGATTCATAATATGAGGAAATGGGATGGTGCTATTCTTTACCTCCGGCACCACACGGAACCAGAAACTCAAATCACAAAAAACATGTTTTATTATTAGTCCCCGATACAAGAAGCTATTTGTACCAACAACATTAATTTCTATCAGCGTGTGTGTGTGAGCACAGGGTACCGATGGTCCTTTGTACTGTTGTGCACACGTAATGTTGAGCGTGGAACGTGAATCTTGACGACTTTTTTTACTGACGATTGAACCAACACTTACCTAAAAAATTAATTATGGAAAATAATCCCGCGCTCAAAACTATGAAACTTCTTACTTACACTCTCCTTATACTTTAACTGACTAGAACCTTTTTTTTTTTTTTTTTGGGTTTTGGCTTCGCACGGTTTGTGCATTTAGCCAGTGTCAAGTAATTTTTCTTTTCCATCAAGTAAATGGCCCGATATCGGGCACGAAGTTACAAAACAGTCATAGTCGTCTTTAGTCAGTCAAGTCAAAGTTATTGTAAAGCGGTAGTAACTTTACAACAACCTATTAGGAGTTTTTGGGGGGAACACGAAAAGTCCACGTTAGTCACTTATTTTCACCTTCACTACATTTGAGCACTCACACGTAATTAAATTGCATAATTCACTACCAAAATTATACAATTTTATTCGCTATTTCACTAAATTTCATGAAAATAAAAAGTCGTGCGACATGTTCCAACGCGATCCCGCCAAAAACTCCTAGAACCTTACATTATAATAATTTTGAATTACAGAAAGGCAAAAAGAAGAAAAAATTGTTAACATTTCATACATTTTGACAGTCTTTTGTTCTGTCTGACATCGAATCGATCTTTTGACGTGACAACGTCTTGTCGCTCGGAGTACTTACTGGTAGTAAGTTCAATATTTCTGACGGACAAAAACATGTAAGATTTCAACCGCTAATAACTACGAGAGTTTTAGAACTAGAGTAATGGTTGAGCATCCAAAAGATAGGTCATATTTACAAAAAAAAAAAATAGCAGGATATAATTTGCCTGTAACGTCACACTGCGTGTGCATGCGCATGCGCGCGACCCTCTATTTTTCGCAATGAGGCAAAATCTCAATTCGTGTAGCGCAAAAATGTGTTTAGTTAGTACTAAGTTATACTCATGACGTTGTGAAGGGTTAACAAAGCACTACTAGGGCAAAGAGAAAGTTAACAAAAATATTGGCCGAAAAGGGGTTCAAAATTAAATAGATCGGATTAACTTACCTAGTGACATCCGATCCTCAATTATGTGAAGTAATCTCGTCCTCATTTAGTACTATGTAGTTTGCACTTCGCACAACTCGCTGTATCACAATTTTTAAAGATGAATGCAATCATCAAAAAATATTTGGTACTCTGTGGTCCGTCGTCTTATGTGTGCTCTGTGGATAACTGTCATGTTCATTAGTTCAAAGTATTACACACACATAGCCATACATTTTTTATACACAACTTCCGAACGGGGTAGAGATGAGAATCTGGGAAGGGTTGGGATACAATGAGGACGAGATTACTTCACATAATTGAGGATCGGATGTCACTAGGTAAGTTAATCCGATCTATTTAATTATGTTCGTAATCTCGTCCTCATTTAGTACTATGTAGATGTTTAAAGAAGGAAGTTGTGTTAATAAATCAACATGTTTATTTGATAAACAGAAAAGGAGGTAGCTTCGTCCTCTCATCATTATAGAGTAATCAGTCTCAATGGTTACTTATTATTATTACTTCCCCAATAGTGACTTATTGTCTAGGTATTAATGTAGGTACTTAACCAAAACACTTTAGAGTAACGTACAAAGAAATATCTGTTGAACACACCGCTTTAGCAAAGACGTTTGGATCACTGACGATTTGTCTGTTATACAAACGAGCAAAGTAACGTTTTAGCCGGACAGATGCTCATATTATCTTTGAAAAATGGTAATATTAAAAGGTTGAAGTTTGTTTCGCTCTCTTATCTGTTCCCAAGTGAAAGCCTTAGATTAAGGAGATTGCCGACCTTAAGGTGTTCAATGAGCTGATAGTCCTTGCTCAAACTTAGATGTTAAGAACGAAATTACCATGGTTCCTGAGTCCGACAAGTGATGCACATCTTGACTCCTGCAGAAGATTATGCCCTGATTCAGTGCCGATTCGTACTGTTTTCTGATTTTCTTAGACAAGAAAGCTAACATTATGTCCATTGAGGAAGGAGGTATTCCTTTCCTTAGGAACGCGCACCTGATAATGTGGTGGCAATCAGTTTGACGCTCTTGTGTAAAGGATGTGGATCCCATGATTGTGCAGGCCACCGTGGAACTACAACAATGCCCGTTGCCTTCTCAGTCATTATTTTCTGTAGCAACTTACTTATAAGGTTAAACGGTGGAAACGCATAGAAAAATATTCCATTCCATTTAATGGTAAAAGCATCTATAGAGTGTGCATTCGGGTCTGGTAGCTAAGATACATAATTTTTACACTTGTTGTTATATCTGTTTGCAAGCAGATCAATCCCTGGTTCACGCAATTTAGTGATTGACTTGTTTCTCTGTCAGCCACAGCGTTATCTTTCGAGCTAATGTAGAATGCATATACCCATAGTTGCCTTTCTTCACACCACTGCCATAACTCTCGTGCAATGTGTCGTGCTCTCGTGTAATGTTGAATGCGGGTGCCCCCCATTCTATTAAAATAGACTATAGTAGTGGTGTTGTTGTCCAGTGACCATGAGTCCATTACAGACTGAACCCCAACCTGTTCTTGAAGCATCTGAGAATATTTCCAGAGAAAAATTAAAGTGTTTAATTTTATAATGATATCTATGGATATGGGATAACCACCATTCCAAATTTGATCTGATTTCGTTTGATACAGTAAGGTATGCCTCGTAGTTTTCATTATTATTTTTTCAGGCTATTGTATTATGACTTTATATTCTGCAGCCGAGCATGCAACTATAAGGGTATCTAAGAGTTGAGAGAATTCAATTATTTTGGATCTTTGTTTAGACTTAACTCCTTCCTAAGGTTTTAGATATAGATAATATTTTTTTTTTTTTTTTGTAGTGTTATGGAGAACTGAACAGAATTTAGTGTAAACTCTAGATACTGACAGTATTGTTTAGACTGGACGCAGCTTTTGTCTATGTTAATTAAAAATCCCAGACTTTCTAATAATTTCTTGGTAGTAAACACATTTTGTAAACATCTTTCATATGAGTCAGCAAGGCAGAGAATATCATCGATGTAAATGACTGACAACAGACCGAATGACCTCAGGTGACACATTACTGGTTTCATAGCTTTAGTAAAGACATAAGGTGCTGTACTAGGACCAAAGGGAAGGCATTTCAATTCATACAATTTGTCTTGGAATAGGAAACGGAAGTATTTCCTATCAGATTTTTATTTTTTTATTTTTATTGATATCAAATAGTATGCGTTCTTCAGGTCAATTGTCCATAAAGCATCCAGGGGTCATAAGAGTTTTGTTGCTGTTCTTAAGTCCTGTAATTTAAAGTGAGTAGAAGGGACAAATTTGTTAAATAGTTTCAGATTCATTAGAATCTCCAGGAACCATCTGTCTTAGAGTGTGAGAATATACTAGACAAAAACTGGCCATTTACAGTTGAACACCATTGTATAGCACCTAATTGTAACAATTTGTCTATTTCTGTAGAAATAAGGTTGGTTTCCTTTTCCGTAAACTGATTGTTCTGTGGCACCATGGCTTGGACAGGAACATTGGTTACAGATACGGAATAGCCTCTGACCCATTTGTGTATAGTGGGATTAGTAGTGATACTACCCCAATGGTTTGAGAAATATTTAAGTCTGCCGGTTTGTACCTGAGCTAGCGGCCGCGACGATCCTGGCCCTGTTGACGTGAATGTTAAAGTTTCTGTAAAGAGTGTCTGCCCCGTGTCAGCAGCTTGTTGACATAGCATGTTTGGTGTGCTGTTTGCTTTGGTCTCGGCTTCTGCCACTCGGACGTGGCACCTGTGGTCGTTGTGGGCCTCGGTAGTTTAAATTATTCCTTTTAGGAACTTTTTGCTGGGCAGGTGTGTTTTTTAGCTCCAACCCTGATTTCTTGACAGCTTTAACAGCATTGACCTTGTTCTTGCCAATCGTAGTGATTGCTGCCGATAGCAAAGTTTAGTTTCCGGTAATCCTCTTGTCTCTTTTAACACCATTCTCGTTCATTGCAGCTGCTACCTCTTCATTTAGAAGCGGTGGAACTAATAGGCTACAGTTCTTTGGGGGATTATGTCTTAACAATATGCTAGTTTTAGATTCAGTTTCAAGGCCGTTTAGAAGAATGGCCGTCCAACGTTTCGTTAGACTTTCATGTAACTCAATCGACTTATTGGTCGGTGGGACGCCTTCTTGACCCAGGAGGCCCTCGATGTGGGCTGGTATTGCGTTTTCCTCCGGTACTACCTTAGGGATAACCGTTGGGAGGTGAGGTGCCTCTTCCAAGTCTGCCCCCCCCCCTTCCTTTTTGTTTGAGTGTCAACATTAGGTGAAATACTATGACCGCTGTATTCAGTATCCGGTGAGGAAGATAATAACCTGCGACATCGAGGCGTGCGGCTCCTTTGAGTCTGACTATGTCGGCTTTGCTCATACGACGAACAACTTCTTCAACGTGCTGTGCTGGAGTGACTTTCGTAGTCATCTAAGCAACAGACGCATAGTGTTATGCTCAAACTGATAAATCCATAGCCGACCTCACGTGAAAGCTTTTAGGATACGGTCGATATGTTTTTTAATTTACGACATTGTCATCGGCTAACCTCTCGTGAAAGCTCATATTATGCAGTGGAGTTGCTTTTTAACTGTCGACGAAAACTGTCATGGGCTAACCTCTCGTGAAGGTGCAGTGGAATTGCTTTTTAATTGTCGACGAAACTGTCATCGGCTAACTTCTCGTGAAAGCTCATATGATGCAGTGGAATTGCTTTTGAATTGTCGACGAAACTGTCATCGGCTAACCTCTCGTGAAAGCTCATAGGATGCAGTCAGAATTAGGTAATATGGAGGTACCATGGCTAACCTTACGTGAAAGCTCAACAGTGGTGTCGTCCGGCGTGGTTCTGACGACTCTTCCTGTTTAACCGCTTTTTCAGATCTCGTAACCGTCACTTAGCTCGATCATGGCCTCATCCCGTTTTTTCCGTTTGTTTTTTCCCATTTTATTTACAGAAATAAAATTTAACGATTAGTGAATCGAAATTCTGTGCACAGCGAGCGGCACAAAAAAGTACAATGAACATGACAGTTATCCACAGAGCACACATAAGACGACGGACCACAGAGTACCAAATATTTTTTGATGATTGCATTCATCTTTAAAAATTGTGATACAGCGAGTTGTGCGAAGTGCAAACTACATAGTACTAAATGAGGACGAGATTACGAACATAATTAATATGAAGTTGACAATAGTAAAATAACTTGTTACATCGTCTCATATCGGCCGTAAATATGCTCAGAAATGAAAAAAAACCAATTGAAGAAAACTCGCATCAAAAGGAATGCAGTGAGCTAAAATCTGCTGCAAATAGCAAAACAGTTTAACATGTCGTCTAATATTGGCAGTAAATCTGCTCAGAACTGAAAAACATTCAAAAGGAATGCAATGAGCCTACTAAATCTGGTATTGGGCTAAAAGAATGACTACAACAGTATCGGGAACTATAGGGACATTCGTTACAAGACCCTAAGTAAAAACACAAACAGTTGTGATTTTTGTATTGAATCGCTTTGATGATGATGATTGAGAATGAGGCAGAAGGAGTATGTAATTATCGTAGTAGCTGAAGTTCTTTAGTTTCTGCCTACCAGCTTACCCCCACTGGAAGAAAGCGTGGGTTTATGTATTAGAGGAAAATATAGGCGCAATGAAACTTCTTGTCCGAATCGAAAGTGAGCAATAAAGCAAATTTTACACTTCTGAAATGAAATGAAAGGAAATGTATTGGAAGAGGTCGCATATATGTATGCACTGGCCTGTTACACATGCCTGTCACCGATTCAAATTAATATTGTTACGGCATATATGTTTTTTATGAGCCTTGTCACTTGTGTAAAAATATTGACCACGAAATATACGAATTATATTATCAGACCACTGCTCGTTGTTGGATTCTGTTTTCCATTAGGTTATGGGCCCAGGAGCCCAGAAGTGTGCTGGAGTTTTTTCTGATAGTGCGTATAATTTATATGAGTGGTTTGCTGCAAAACTAACGAAATTTTAATTATGTCAGCTGAAGTTGGTATAAGTGGTATCAAGAAGCTGAAAGGATCGTCCGACTACCCAAATTGGAAGTTCTTGGTGCGAAATTACTTGGAGAATAAAAACTGGTGGGGAGTAATTTCTACAGATGTAGCAAACGCTGACGTAGACCGGCAGGCACGAACGACAATATGTTTGTTGTTAGAACCAGAGTGCTTTACCCACGTCTACAATGCGAAGACTGCGAAAGAAGCCTGGAACAGCTTACAAAAAGCATATGAAGACAAAGGTTGGGGAAGACGTATACATATTCAGCGAGAGCTTTTCAGCTGTAAGTTAGAGAATTTCGATTCTATGGAAAGCTACATAAGCAAAACTACATTCCTGACACAACAATTGTCCGATATTGATGCTGATATTCCTGATGATTGGATCATATCGATTTTGCTGGGTGGACTAACCGCTGAGTACAGCCCTCTCATCATGGCTGTAGATAATAGTGGACAACAGATCACGTTGGAGCAAATCAAAACGAAATTGTTACAAGAAGGAAGTAGACAGAGTAAGTTAAATACAGAGTACGAACAAGCCTTAGTTACACGTAAAGTACAGAACGATGCAAGATCCAACACAAAAACTAACGATCGCAAGCAGAAATTCGTCTACAAGTGTTTTAAGTGCCACAAGCAAGGACACAAGGCGTCCGAATGCAAGGAGCGGATCAAAACCGCGAATATCTGCCTGAATACGAAGAAGGTGATACACAAAGATAAGTGGTATTTAGACAGTGGGTGCTCAAATCATATGACCCACGATAAAAACAAATTGTTGTCTTATAAACCTGAAAAGGGCAACATGAAGATCGCAGTAGCAAACGGCGAGAAATTGTTGGTGAAAGGACGAGGAAATGCTGAGCCACGAGTCAGCGAAAACAAAAAATTAATTTTAGAAAACGTTTTACATGTTCCTGATTTATCCATGAACCTTATTTCGGTGAGCGATTTGACCAAGAAGAATTATTGCATGAATTTTGACAATGGAGGTTGCATAATTCAAAATAAGAATCGAATTATTGCAAGATGTCAAGAGGTTGACGGAATTTATGAGTTGACAGAAAATAAAAATAACGTCGTGAATGTGACACTGTCAAAACAAAATGAAAATATTTCGAACATTTGGCATAAAAGATTAGCTCATTTATCGCGTAATTATATGAATAAAATGAAAGTTTTAGTAACCGGTATGGAATTTAAGAGTACCGATTCATGCGAGCCGTGTATTCCATGTATCGAAGGAAAGACCTGCAAAAGTCCCTTTAAACACCAAGGTACGAGAGCGAACGAGGTCTTACAGCTGGTTTTTAGCGACGTTTGCGGACCAATCGAGGAGCCGTCGTTCGGAGGTTCGAGGTATATTCTTCTATTTATCGACGATTTTACTCGGAAGACTCATGTTTACTTTTTGAAGAACAAAAGTGAAACTTTCGATAAGTTCCGTGAATACAAGGCGGAAGTTGAGAATGAGACCAGTAAATTCATTAAATGTCTGAGAACTGACAACGGCGCAGAGTACTGTAATAGTAAATTTAAATCGTTTTTGAAGTCTGCAGGTATAAAACACCAGACGACTGTACCGTACACGCCGGAACAAAATTCTGTCGCAGAGAGAGCGAATCGGACTATAATAGAAAAGGCAAGAACATTACTCTCAGAATCGAACTTAAGCAAGAAGTATTGGGCCGAGGCTGTTAATAC
Source organism: Polymixis lichenea (assembly GCA_949091785.1). Classification (NCBI taxonomy): domain Eukaryota; kingdom Metazoa; phylum Arthropoda; class Insecta; order Lepidoptera; family Noctuidae; genus Polymixis; species Polymixis lichenea. The sequence continues at coordinate 56,159,346 of OX420931.1, read as the reverse complement.
TGTTGTTTACCTAAAGAACAGAAGCCCCACGAAAGCATTGAATAATGCGGTACCAGAGAAGCTTTGGACTGGAAAAGATGTGGATGTCAGTCATCTGAAAATCTTTGGTTGTTTGGCGTACAGATTGATATCAAAACAAAAGAGACGGAAACTAGACATGAAGACGGAACCGATGATTTTTATTGGATATCCAGATAATCAGAAAGGTTATCGTCTGATGAATCCTAAGACAGGTGAAGTGAAAACTGCAAGAGATGTAAAATTTCTCGAAAACGTCTTTTTCCAAAAAGAAAACGTGGAAAAGTCGGAAGTTATCATAAACCTAAATACAGATTCTGTTCATGCCAATTTACCCAACAGATCTACAAGCAGATCGGAACCCTTGGAGGCTCACGATGATGTGTACCGTAATGCTATAGACGAGAACGTAGAAGTATCGGAGGAGATACAACCTGAGCCTGTAGTACCAGAGCAAGAGATTGACGTATTGACTGAAGAGGAAGTCACAATACCTGAATCGGAAAGAAGGTATCCTGTAAGAGAACGCAGACAAGTCGATCGGTATGGATGCAATGTTATGTATGCCAAGAGCAATCTTGATGATGATCCATTGACTATTAATGAAGCGTTGGCGAGACCCGATGGTGACTTATGGCAAAAAGCGATCGATGATGAACTTATGTCACTAAAGGAGAACCAGACTTGGACGTTGGTGGATCGTCCGATCGATAAGAAGCCTATCCAGTGCAAATGGGTGTTCAAAATCAAGAGAGATAGTGACGGCAAGGTAACAAAGTATAAGGCTAGATTAGTAGCAAAAGGTTTCACACAGGTACGTGGTGTAGACTATACTGAGACGTATTCTCCAGTAGTTAGAAGTTCTACTCTGCGAACGTTGTTCTCGCTAGCTGTTGAATACGGTTGGTTTATTGACCAATGGGATGTCACGACTGCCTTTTTATATGGCAAGATTAAAGAGGACATTTACATGCTCCAACCGAAAGGAGCAGTAGTCAAAGGTCAAGAAACCAAAGTATGTAAGCTGCAGCGTTCTTTGTATGGATTGAAACAAGCTTCGAATGCTTGGTTCAAGGAATTGGACAAAGAGATGTTGAACTCAGGCTTTGTACAATCAAAAATAGAACCGTGTTTGTATCAAAAGCAGCTTAAAAACAATAACAAGTTAATTGTTGTTATTTATGTAGATGACCTTTTTATCTTTGGAAATTGTGAACAAGAAAAGCAAAAATTAAAAACCGATTTGCTTGATAAGTTTAAAGTGAAAGATTTAGGCGCGGCTAGGCATGTTTTAGGCATGAGGCTGAGGAGAGATAAAGATGTTATTTGTCTAGATCAGCAACAGTTCATTTCGGAAATTTTGAATGACTTTAACATGACAGACGCTAAGCCAGTTTCAACCCCAATGGAAGTCGGCATGAAATTAGAAAGATCGACAAATTCCCATAGTAATCTGCCATATCAAAGCATAATAGGGTGTCTAAACTATTTAGCCTGTAATACGCGACCAGACATAGCACATGCGGTGAGTGTACTTTCACAATTTAATTCGTGTTATGACGAAATACACTTTAAATGTGCAAAACGGGTCTTAAGGTATTTGAAGGGTACGTCTAACCTTTGTCTTACTTTTAGGAAGTCGGGAGATTTGGACTTACGAGGCTATGTTGATGCAGATTGGGGAGGGGCACTTGATAGAAAATCTTTCACAGGATTAATTTTCAAGATAGGTAAAAATATAGTGTCATGGGAGAGTAGGAAGCAAGCGACAGTATCCTTGTCCTCCACAGAGGCAGAGTACGTAGGATTGAGTCTAGCTTCGAAGGAAGCTCTTTATTTACGTAGTTTACTTAACAGTTTGACAGCTGTGGATAGTAAAGCAGTAGTAATTTATAATGACAATCAGTCGGCGCATAAAATTGCAGCTAACAAAATGATGCATAATAGGACAAAGCATATAGATATCAAGTATCATTTTATTCGTGAATGTGTACTAGCTAACAAAGTTGAAATAAGGTACATGTCAACTGATATGATGATAGCGGACATCTTAACTAAAAGTGTTCACAGCCCGAAGCTTAGAGAATTTTTAAAGGATTTATCCCTGTCAAATTATTCTATTAAGGGGGCGATGAGTAGTTAGACGTTTTGACGTTTTATGTTCTTTTTTGTGCTTTGTGTAATAGATAATTTAGTTTCGTTATGCATACTTTATTTTGTTAGATTTCTTCTGTTTTTGTATTCTACTTTTGGGTACAGCGTAGTACAGTCGGACACAGAAGTGTTGGTGATTTATTTAATTTTATGTACCGAGTTCTGACAAGTACAGAAGTGATCATACGCAGCGTAACTATATTAAGGGGGCGTATTGGAAGAGGTCGCATATATGTATGCACTGGCCTGTTACACATGCCTGTCACCGATTCAAATTAATATTGTTACGGCATATATGTTTTTTATGAGCCTTGTCACTTGTGTAAAAATATTGACCACGAAATATACTAATTATATTATCAGACCACTGCTCGTTGTTGGATTCTGTTTTCCATTAAAATGTTTATTTATGTAAGTAGATCTTAAAAGACACTTTTACACGTCAATATTTTGTTGGTCAATATTTTTTTAAACTAGATGGCGCCGGCATTTCCTAGCTGACTGTTCCCTGAGAAGAAAAGCCGAAACTAACTCAGAGGTCATGGTCTGTTTTAAAGTCCAAACATTATATTATTTGAATTTTATGTGAGTCTAACATTGCAGGGTAATGTCTGGAAAGGCCTTTTGAAGGAAGAGCCATGGCGGCTTTGAGCTGACCTGTCTCAACAGACGGCATGTATGTAGCAGTCACCGTGTAGCTCGTAGCGAGTGCTACGTATTTTTTGTAGCAACTGCTACAAAAAATACGTACCGCTACGACATCGAGAGCTACGCGGCCGATAACTGTCTGGCTACGCAACACAAAACAAAGCACTCAATTCAACATCCTTTTTAAGGCGGAGATTTCTGGAAAACGCTCAAAAAGGTGGTTTTTTTAAAGCTTTGTATCTCTTTAACCGTAAATAATTTTGAAAGCAAAAAAATATGTGATATATTCAAGTCTTTTTTGCATACAGTGATGGAACTCAAATATAATAAAACATTCTTTAATGCATCAAAAAAATAATCAAAGTGACCTCTTAATTATCTTTAAAATCGGTTTATCCCTTCAATAACAGTTATGAACATAATTAAAAATATATACCATAAAATTCCAAATGCCAAATTGCACGCAGTGATGGATTGTTTATTATTAAATAGTTAATATCTAATTTGATACGATTTTATTTGCATTTTTACGACATACGCTCATTTGTTATTTGAATTTAATACAACAGATTTTAACCCGTAACAGATTGCAATAAGAACTATTATCGCTCATAACGACAATATTCAAAGTTATCAGGGCCTTAATATAGTGTATTTTTAATAAATTACGGGAAAACTGAATGTCTGATCAATTTTTATGGAAAGTGAAAATCGCCTAGACACTCCTGTTCGTGATAAGCTAGTCACTGCCACTATAAATATAAATTGAGCTCAAATTGATGATAGACCTTTCTAGTACAGTGTGTTCAATTCCACTCAAGTTTATTAGTCTTCTCATCTCTGCTATACTGTTGTTTCAGGCGAACGAGTTTGGAATGATTGGGACGAGATATCATATTGTGGGGTTTTAAGATGCCATAATCCATAATCAGCCTCACACAGGCCTCCTCTCTCTCATATACGCGTCACGTTGCAGTATTTGGGCACGCCGCGATTGGGGCGGTAAGTCCCCTCTTTGAGGAGTGGCTTGAGAGGCGGCACGGCGTCCTCACCTTCCGCCTGACACAGGTCCTCACCGGACATGGCTGTTTCGGGAGGTTCCTGTTTTGGATAGGGCGGGAGGAAACGCCCGGGTGTTTCCATTGCGAAGATCGCCCAGAGGACACGGTGGAGCATACGGTGAAGGTCTGCCTGGCTTGGGCGGAGCACCGCCGTGTCCTCGTGGAGGTGATCGGCGGAGGCGATCTCTCGCGTCCGACCCTGGTCCAGGCCATGGTACGGAGCGAGAGGGCATGGCTGGCAGTCGCCTCCTTCAGCGAAGCAGTTATGCTCGCAAAGAGGGAGGCGGCGCACGTGAGGGAGATGCAGTACATGCGCCCTCACAGCCGTGGCCTTCGCAGGAGACGCCTTGGGCGTCGGGAATCTCAGGCTGATTCCCGGCCACCGTAGGCACGGGCTTGCGGACGGCGAGTAATGGGTAGCTCGCTGTCCAGTAAGGACCAAGCCCGGGTCGACGGCGCGTTGTGTTCCACGCGCGCCTCAAAGAGATGTCAGCAGCAACAGATGGGGCCCGCAAGGGCCGATGCCTGCCAGGGGTGCGGGTTGTTCGAAAGAGATACCGCCGCCCCTGGCACACAGGCAACTGAGGGAACACGGGTGGGTTTTAGTCAGTAAAAGTCTGACACGCCCTAGCTCCGCCCAGAGCGGGAGAAGTTATTTGATGATTTCCCAATCAAAAAAAAAAAAAAACGTTGCAGTATTGGTATAAAGCTGATTTACATCCGTCACCTCACTTCAGGTCCAGTTGAAAACCACCGTCAGGCACTAGTTGTCTGGCATTTAAGCTGAACTGGGCCTTTTTAGCGCCGCCGTGAGGCACACTTTGACGCACTTTACACTTCTTGTTGGTTTTTTATTATTTTGCTGTGTATTGTGTGCCTTTTAGTCTGTGCTAAATAAATGTATTTTTTTCTTTCTTTCTTCTTTCTCTGTGAGACTGAGTGGGCTGTTATTCACCACGCGAGCTCAGTGCGGGTTGGTAGATGTCACATGTCTTCGAATTTTTGGATCTAGGAAATACCGGTTTCCTCACGATGTTTTCTTGTTGTTGATGAAATTACTTGAACAAAGTAAAGCACCAGTCAGGGTTCAAACCCACTACCTACACGTAAGTAGCGGCCGTTACCACTGGACCACCACTGCTATATCGGTATTATAATGGGACGCAGTTACACAAAAACGATCCAATCCACGCTTTTTCCGAAATTGACTTATAAATCAAATCAAATCAAATCTAGGACTTCTAGGACATGCGGTTTCCTGACGATGTTGTCCTTAACCATTTTGAGAGCAGTGGTAAAGAAACAATTTACAAAAGTAAACCACCTGTCTGAGCGCCTGTCTGTTTAGTTCTGAATTCTTCCGTACCGAATCGAACATCAATCAGTTATTAAATATGCATGAATTCAAAGTCCCGGAATTTAATAGTTAGGTTATCAATAAACGCTGTTCACAAATCCAATTAAAAAATAAATCCTACTAATATTAATAGTTAATAACCAGGATTAACATACAAGGAGTACTTTTATCCAAACTTCACGCGGGGGAAGCCGCTGGCTAAAGCTAGTAAGTAATAAATAAAACCCGAAAATGTTGTCAGTTTAAATCAAATAGACGACCGCTATTCTTTCGACGGCTGTTGTTGTAGCGAGCAAGGTAAATCAAGTTATCGAAATGTGAATGTCATTTTCGATATGATAGTCTGTCGAATGGTTGTGGATAGCTATGCTGGTTAAAAATGTCATGGATTAGGTATAATAAACGTAATGGCGTTACTGCTTGTAAAAGAAGATTCCAAAATCCTGTACGATCTCTCTGTTTCGCCACATTAATTCCGATGACAAGATAGAATCGGAGAATTTTTAACTATGCAATGGGGCAAGTAAGTATCTAGGAACTTTGTTGATTTTTTGTTTGGTGCCGACTCAAAATTAGTAATTTAGAATAATTTAGAAGCTTAGTTACACTATAATATTATTATTTTTCCTTTTCAGTTTCGTTTTTCATTGGTAAAATGTTAAAAAGGTTTTGAAACAATCCTTTTTTTTGTTTAAAATGTTAAAAAGTATTTTAAAAATTTTTTTTTGTCAAATCAAATCAAATCAAATAATTTTATTTGTCACAATGCAGGTCCATAGTTTATATTAGGTCTTACAATGATAATGTTAGTGCGCTGCATTCTACTCGCAAGCATACAAATATTACACACAAGAATAATGAAATATAAAATGTCTGTAGGTATAATTAAAATGTCAAGCCATAAAATAGAAATACAATTATGTCAAAATTTAAAATATAATTGTCAACAATAATCTTCCATAAATTCAGTGATTGAGTAATAAGATTTACTAATTAAAAATTGTTTCAGTCGTTTTTTAAAAATAACTAAATTAAGACTCTTTATTTCTCTTTTTTTTTGTTAGATATGTCTAAAGTTTTCTTCAACTAGATAGTGTTTTTCTGCCTTAGACCGACGGTTACTTCCAGGATATGAATTTAAGGTAATAATCACTCCCAATTCATTAGTAAATTCCTTAACATTGGTCGATAATAATGACCTACATGGGTATCATGCATTTGTCTGCCTGACAAAGATATATTTTTGAAAATACATTTATAGCTTGAGTCACCTAACTACCAGGGCAGCATAAACGCGAAGCGTTTGTTAGTTGGGTAGGTATGCAAGGCAACAGAAGGGTGGTGGGGTCAGGGGGTGGACTACGCGGCAGTGTACTGAATGAAGGCAGGAGGATGGGGTAGTGAGGGTTCGTATAAACCGCATGAAAATATATTTCTATAGGTAAGAACTAGTTAAGAACTGTAGAGGCTCTTTTCACGATATTATGAGACAAACACTATTTCGTATTTCGATAGTTATTAATGGGAGAAACTCAGCTTCAAGCGCTAACAGCGTGTCATCATGCAGAATTATCTAAATTTATTTAATTTAAATTCAGGATAATAATGGAATTAACCAAAAAGAAAAGAGTAAGTATCAAATTGAGGAATTTGAGACGAAAATAAAACGCAGGTACAGGCATACTTAGCATGGCACGTAAGTTGAACCAAAATGTTGGGTTTTGTTTCAACTACCTGTCGCGATCAGTAATTTACAGCCTTTTTTTAACGTTCTCACTGCTGGGAAAGAGGCCTCCTCTCTTTGAGAGGGACTGAGCCATAAAATCATAAATCAAAAGTCATTTATTCAAACTAGGCTGAGAGTCAGCACTTTTTGAACGACAAAATTACATAAGACAATCTTCCAAAGACGCGGCCCCTTCACCACTTCCTAGTGCTTTAGCTGGGAAGAAGAAGTGGCGCAACACACTCCCCAGCAGCACAGCTGTCTGTTAAGTTAGAAGTACTTGATTTTATACAAGTAAAAAAAAAAAAAAAAATTTCGTAATAAAATTTAAAAAAAATACATGGAGAGATTTCTAGAAATATATTATTATCGAATGTGTTTGTCGTATAAGTATACGACAAACTATGTTTTAATTCACTCGTCTCGGTACATCATTATCACCGTAATTAAGCACTTTGAAAGCGTTCTTTACGCATTGCGTTCGTAGACTTGAATCCGTCAAATAAAAGTTGATTGCTATAAGTATGACAATGACAACAGGTTTTTTGAAACAGAACATCTCTTTGGTAAAGTCAGAAGTCACTATGATATGATTCAACAATTAAAAACAAAAGTTAGATTAAACCTACAACCTCGTTACCGATACTCGTTGATGCAGTATAATAGTTATATTTTAAAGTGAAATGTTGAAGGGGCCCACCCCTTCAGGTTGTTAGGAGGGGCAACGGCAGCAATATGTCTTTACACTCTTGCCATCTTTATCTAGACTAGTACGCACTAGTGTAGTAAAAACGAGAAGTTGAATGAAAATGCCTGTTTATTTTCCGATCTTCTCTCTCTCTCCCTCTCATTGAAACTCGTAAACGGGCACTATCGAGAGCGAACGTCCGTAACCATGGCTACGCATCGCGTGTAAACTACCAGCACTGCAGAAGTAACAGGAGCTAACGTAAACGGAATATGAATAAATTGTGGAAAATACCAACATAACATAAATAATGAGAAGCTCTAAGGAGTAAGTATTATTTACGCTGCTTCTGTGTTACCTTTTGAATACTTTTAATATATTTGAAAATTGTACGCATTCTACGTCGTTTGGTATATAGAGGCTCACGATCAGTGAGGGACCAGTTTTAAAACAAATATATTGGGACAAACACAACCACGTTTTATATGGAGCAACAGAAAACACAACAACTATGACTGTGGTACGAACTTTTGTTTTTTAAAGAAACTTACCAGGTTTGAATGTAACGGAATATTTCTGACGGTAAAAAATACTATGAAACATAATAATTATATGGTATTAGGGGTGAAAACAGACGCTCACAAACCAGCCACCGGAGGGTTTGTTTCCGTCTTAGTTCTTCGCTATCGGACAGAGGACCTCCACATCGTTTCAGGATCGTACTTTAGCTTCAAGCACCGCAGAGCTAAGACCTGTAAAATCTCCTAGTTATAATATTATTGTCTGTGGGTAGAATATATACTCCTTCAAATTAAAATTCGTTCGAGATTTTTTTTAAAGTTTATTTGCTACCTTTGTTTTGTTTATTTGGGCTCACCCGTCGTCCACTTTGCGCCTAATCAGTGTCATAATAAAGTTAGCTAGATTAGAACTGGATTTATTCGGGGGTATAGAAAATTATCGATATTTTCAATCGATAACAGCTATTTAATTGACATATTCTATTATTCTGTCCTCTGGCAACATTCAGGTTAAGTTTTAATGGCGGAACTGATATAAATTCAATAAAATAAAATATTAATTATGTTTTCCAAATGTAGAATCAAAAAATGAACATGTATAAATATAACAAAATTTTTGAGAAATAAATGGTCTTGACACTGCACCAAAACTCAGGGGCCCATTGATGGTCTTTCTCCTCTCGCGTGCTACCAGGAATTCGTAGGATACATTTGCTTGCCGTAAGGGAAAAAAATCGATGAAATTATCCTGTTCTACATTGATTGTAATAGGTATACGCTAATATCGTTTCTATTTTGGTCCTTAAAACCAAATTTTTATTCAATGTATTTACAAAGATATACCTATTTATATTATGATTATCAAAGAATATATGTTCTATAGCAATAGTATTTTATTATTCTTCGTAAGAATCAATAATGCAAATAAATAACTTTAAATTTCATCCACCCCATGTTGTGAGGCGCGCGGATCGGAATACTTTGCTAGCTAATTGCTATCTTTATTTAGACCAGTACGCACTTATTGTAGTAAAAACGAGAAATTGAATGAAAGTGCCTGTTGATTTTCCGATTTTCTCTCTCTCTCCCTCTCATTGAAACTCATCATCGGTCACTATCGGTCACGAACGGCCGTGACCATGGTTACGGATCGCGAGCAAACTACCAGCAGAGCAGAACTAACAGGAGCTAACATAAACGGAATATGAATAAATTGTGGAAAGCACCAACACAACATAAATAATGAGGAGCTCTAAGAAATAGTATTTACGCTGCTTCTGTGTTACCTTTTGAACACATATTGTATGTATTTGAAAATTGTACGCATTCTATACGTCATGTGGTATAAATGTTAGTTAAAGGCTCATGAGTTCGGAGTTACCAGTTTTTTAAATCTAATAAATTGGGACAGACACGATCACGTTTTATATGGAGCAATGTCATTTGTTGATTTTTGACAGTCGTAACGGGTCATCAGAAGCCCGAAAGTCTGACAACCAGTCTTACCTAGGGCTGTCGTGTTAACCAATAAATAACTGGATTGTGGAGGTCAGATAGGCAGTCGCTCCATGCAAACTACTGGTATTCAGTTGAATCCTTAGACTGGAAACCGACCCAAACATAGTTGGGAAAAGGTTAGGCAAATGATGGGTAAATGTATTGAATCCGACATACGAAAATACACACTTTAAAACAAGTCTACAGTTACAAAATACCTTGGTAAATAAATATGTACTTAGAAGAACAAACAAAAAACGAATGTCAACGTTGCTTCATTTATAGTGTGCCAAATTTAAAAGTAAATTGATAATTTGTGTTATCTATACTAGCCCGGAATAATCCCGTTTAGTCCACTCTCCACCCTTCCCATTAATTAATGTGTCCACTAGACCCCTGACTATAGTTTATTTTATTTTAAAGTTGATTTTATTTTCCAGTCAAGTTTTAGTTTCCTCTCGACCCCCGAAGTAGACTGCACCTTACTGTATCAAAATACTAATTTTAAGTACTTCCCGAACTAGGGATTGAAAGTGGACGAGGTATGCATGTTCTTTGTATGAAAACCCAATCTCACCCCCTGGGGGTTGAGTGTGAACTATGTTTAAGGGTTGAGAGCAAACATTTCTGCATTACAAATTTTTTTTGGGGGTCGAGAGGTCGGAGTGGACTAAACGAATAATCCGAGCTATGTATTAATATAATCTGCAAGAAAATCCTACTGAAGAGTTTTCACTGCAATTATGTTAAGAGCGTTCTCCCTACGCAGGCTAGCGACGGCGCATTTATGGCGGTTTTTCGTGATTATTTCATTCAATACAAACAAAAGTTTTAAAAAAAATTCAGCCATGCACTAGATTGTTGGTATTTTCGAGTTTGTATGCTATTTTTTTTCAGTTATTTTGTTATTGACTTATAAAAATCGACATATCGTCAATTATTTTCTATTTGCATTACTTAGTAGTACAATTAAATGTTTTATTAAAAAGTAAATGTTAAAAGTAATAATAAATACCAACGATCTAGTTCTTCGCTGAAAAAACATTGTACTTTTGTTTGTATTTTATTAAATAACTAGTTTTTGCCAGCGGCTTCGCCCGCGTGGAGGTCAGTGTATTATGCATATAAACCTTCCTCTTAAATCACTCTATCTATTTAAAAAAAAAATTCGTTGCGTAGTTTTAAAGATTTAAGCATACATAGGGATATAGGGACAGAGAAAGCGACTTTGTTTTATACTATGTAGTGATCACGAAAAACTACTATAAATGCGTTGCTTCCAGCCCGCGTGGAATGAAAGCTCTTAAGCAGGTAGCCCGTAAAATTCATAAAGTATAATTAAAAATTGAAATTTGCAAGGCATTGTCGAGCAGTCAGCCAAGTGTTAACAACGGTCGCTGTTAACGAGTTGTAGGTCGTCTGTTCGAACCCAAACAACAACTTTACTTTGTGTAAATTTTTGATTTTTTTTCTAAGAACCAAGGAATAAAAAACAATTAATTGTGAATGAAGAAGAATAAAGTTTTATTTTATTACAACACCCAAAAATTACAATAAAATACTTCCCTTTCCCAGCCGCGACCTTGAGTTTCTTATGTTATTACTCCGTCCCCCTTGGTCCTTCTTCGAGACTATTGGCGTCTCCCTCGTGCGAGGAGCCTATTGAAAATTCAAATAGAGTTGCCAAGGTTATGGACAGGTAAGGGTTATTGCGTAGGACGGGAATGCGTACCGAGGGTCGTCTGGCGTGGAGGGGTCGCGAGAGTGCTTTGATTGATTTTTGAATAGATAATACATTGTTGGTTTTGCATCAAAGGATTTCACAGATTATAATTATTTTAGCTGAAAGACGTCCACTGTTGGACATAGGGCTAGGGTTGCCAACATTTCTGCGACGAAATATAGTATTTTTCGAATAAGCTATAAAAAATTGTATACTTTAAAGAAAATAATAAATTATGGAAAAAGCAAAAATTAGACAGAGATATATTTACTATTTATTTATTTTATAAAAACAACTTTTTTTTACTTCTTGCATTGTTGAACAATTCTTTGTCTAAAATAGAAGTGTCATAATGCTATAATACATTCATTTTTCTTTTTTTTTTTGTAAATCAAAAGCTCAGTTTATAGTATTGAGATACCTACTACGTCTGTTTCTTTTTCTCGCCATTTCGAATTCATAGCCGAAAATAACCTTTCTAAGAAAGCCAAAAACGAAGAGCAGATTATTATAAAATTTTACACTATTGAAAAGTTCAGAACGTGTTCTGACAGATGAGTTCTTCGGATACATGCCATGGCATCTGTCAAAAGTTAATGTAAAGGCGCGTTCATGTGTCTTTTTAATTTCTTTTATTCGTTTTTGGTGTTGAAAATATATCATTTTTACGTACTATATATTTTTTCAAAAGTATGCAGATCTGAAATTTAGTACAATACTATATATTATAGTACGGTTGGCAACCCTACATAGGGCTACCAAGCTCCGCCACTTCGAACGGTTCTGTGTTTCCCGAATTCACCGGATTCCTGCGGCCGTCACAAGGTCATCGGTCGACCTTGTAGGAGGCCTACCAACTCTACGTCTGCCGGGTACGCGGTCGCCACCACAGAACCTTTCGGCCTCATCGGCCATCTGTTCTGCGATCAATGTGCTGCCATTGAAATATAGTCCGCGACTGTAACAAATATATCTTTACAGAATTACAATCATTAGTGCGCCCAGCGGCAGCGGTCGAAATTCGACAAACTCATTTGACTTATAATGTATTTCTATTGCATTATTATAAAAAATATTCGCCTAATTTTCGTAAAAAGGGATACAAAGCTTTTACTTCAGGTATTAATTATAGATTAGAAACAATAAGTACAACCCTCTAAGCTCACTTAATCCCATTGAATGAATTTTTCAGTCAATGGGATTTATTACTTTTTCAACCAGTATTCTAAAGCATTAAAGAAAATTCCGGTGAAAAATCTTCAGAAAGCTTTTTAGCTAACAAAATCTTATTTGCCTGGGCTTTACGTCCACAGTTGAAAAGCATTTAAGGTCCTCCACGAAGTGTGAACGAGACAGATAGTTACTGTGTGAGCGAGAAAGTATTTCAATCCGCGCGCCACACCGCATTGAAGGGTGGATGAATATCAAAGTTATTTATTTGCATGAATGATTCTTAAGAAGAATAATAAAATACTATTAGTAAAACATATTTGATAATCATAATATTAATAGGTATATCTTTGTCGGCTTCCTCACGATGTTTCTCCACCGTTTTGAGAGCAGATTACCGCTTTACTTTGTGTGAATAAATTCTTCACCACTGCTGTCTACGCTAGGGTATCTAGAATCATCTGCTGAATTCATAGCTTGGGCGTCGTATCTGCCACCCTGTTTCTAAAACAAAGTCGCTTTTCGTGTTTGTCTGTGTGACCTGCGGTCACGATGGATTTCGCCGTAATTGTAGAGCTATTTCGTAAGGCTTATGTGTTGGTACCTGTAGTACAATTTATGTACAAGGTGTAACAGAATAACCGCAAGTCCTTGTTCATAAATGACCACTGAATCGATTTCAGTAACATAAAGAACGGGTATTTTTTTCAAGTTTACGTAATTTGCCATACCTTCCGCTGATTGAGCAACTTTGTACTTTTATTATTTTCGTAACCAAAGTAATTAATATTTAACATTTTGGATTCAGGAACAGCAAACCAACGATAAGTAGAAAAATAACTCATTTTTTGTAAATTATACACAATTGTCTTAAAAAATACCAGCGCATTTGTTTTTAGCAAACTGCTGCATACCCACAGAGCAATATGGCGTTCACTGCATCCAGCGTTTTTGTCAAATTACGCGCGAAATTTGAAAATTTTAAATGGAAATGCATTTTTTTGGCACTAATCGATTAAATAAAAATGTTGTGTTTTTTTAGTGGTTCATTAGCATTCTAGATTCTAATTATGACACTTTTTTTAAATGAGTGTAATACCATATTGTAGGGTATGTAGGGAAATGGTGGACTTTTTCGGAGTAGATGTTTAAGAACACAACAACGCGCCATTTTCGCAAAAATAAAATAAAATGACATCGCGCCTTGTATTATTAGTTTGTGTTGGGATTATTAAGACTTTTGTATCTTCAGCAATAATGAAGCAAATACCTTATAGAAAAGATAATAGTTATTTGCTAAGACATGTGTACACATACAAGAGAATAAACGTGCATGCAGGTTAACATAAAGAAAATTTTACAGGTTCAGACATGTTTGCCACATACAATGGCGTGCAAATATGCATAGTTCTGCACCCTAATTGCGTAACGCACAATTAATCATAATCTGAATCATTTTGAAACAGATTGCTCTTCCATTGCTTCATATGTTCGACAAATTTGTCTGCTCAACAACGAAATTAAGGCAATGAATATTGTTGAACTGTAAAAATGAAACCGATAATGATTGATCATGTGTTACGCAATTAGGGTGCTGATTAGACATGGGTCTACGACGTCTTTTGGGCGTAATCAGTTATACTTAGTTTCGTGGATATGAGTAACTAGTTTCAAAACCGATTATTTTTGTAATTAGTTACTTTTGTATACAGTAGGGCGTTGGATGGTTTTGCGTTTGTATTATGCTATGATTACGAAAATGTTACACGTATATCAGTTCTACTTGTGTGTTCTGGTACCTATTATAAAAGGCGCACCAATTACTATATTGCCGTCTAGGTATCTTTTTATTGCGTATATTGGCCATACCTATTCCGAAGGGACTCTTTACTCTCATTATGCGAGTCGTACTTATTACGTAACGTACCTATAATCATTTTAATAATAATCTGTTGAACAAAACCGAACGAAACGCTTACGCGTATGCTGTTCATTGTGTGAGTGTCAAGTCAACTGTGAAGTGTGTATTACGTAGGTAAAATAGTCGTTAAATTTTTGTCCACGAAATAAGTTACACGATTATCAGCCTCGTAAGCAGTTCTGAAACTGATTACGTTAAATAACGCCCACCTTGTAGTTCTGATTGTTAACAATTAATTTCAAGTCAATATAAATTATTTAGAGGAGATTTTTTTTAGGCAACCCCGAATCAACCACGGCCCCAGTTCCCGGCCGTTTTGCTATTCCTGATTTTGGCGGCGGTCATGGTAACGGCAAGGTAGGGAGTGCGAAGAATCACCGGGCTATGAATGTCCGCCAAACTCAACTGACCTTGGCAACGTATAACGGAGGCACGTTATGGCTCGACGAACACCTAGTGCAGCTAGAAGAAGAGCGCGGAAAAATAAGGTGGCACATACTTGGGTTGAGTGAAGTCCGAAGAGAGGGGGAGGACACAATAACCCTAGATTCAGGCCACCTTTTGTATTTTCGAGAGGGTGACCAGCTATCCCAGGGCGGGGTCGGATTCCTGGTAAACAAATCCCTTTGTGATAACGTTGAGGAAGTCTCCAGTGTCTCAAGCAGGGCAGTGTACCTCATATTAAACCTAATCGAGAGGTTAATCAGGTTATTCAGGTCTACGCACCGACTTCAAGGTTATTCAGGTCTACGCACCGACCTCGGCGCACTCGGATGACGATGTGGAGGAAATGTTCGAGGACATTTCCAAAACCTTGCATTCCACCACTAAGGCCCACTACAACGTTCTCATGGGGGATTTTATTGCTCAAGTGGGCGTACAGAATTGCAGCGAATCGGTAGTAGGATACTACGGATTTGGCAGTAGAAATCATAAGGGGCAGATGCTTGTCAACTTCTTTGAGAAGGAGGGGTTTTTCTTGATGAATTCCTTCTATAAGAAACAGCCCCAAAGGAAGTGGACGTGGCGAAGCCCCGACAGTATGACGAAGAATGAGATAGACTTCATCGTATTGGATGAAAAGCATATATTCAGGGATGTCTCGGTGATCAACAGGTACTATACCGGCATTGATCACAGACTTGTTCGGGGCTCTCTGAATATCAACTTCAAGCTCGAGCCAACGCATTTGATGAGGCCTAGGCTCCGTCCAAATATGCTCCAAGGATATTGAGAATGAAACAGCCTCCTTTCCATCTTTAAAGTTGCGGGTGGCAATAACCTAACCTCAACAACTACCTCACTCTGCTCATGAATGAAACAACCGAGTACGACGGAGACGGAATTACGGAACGGAATTACTGACGGAATTATTTTGATTCTCTCCTGTTACAAGTGACTTATTTGCCAGAAATCCCAACCTAACAACGCCATCTAGTTCTAAATACCGTATTATAATTTGTGCCACACAAATTATATTTATTGTCTGTGGTATGTATAGACCAAAGTAGACATCTCAAAACTAAACTGAAAGCACGGTTTGCCCATATAAGGCATCCGTCTGTCCGTCTGTCTCATAAACCCGTAATAGGCAGACAGTTAAAATTTTCACAGTGTGCTTCACAGTTCTATTGCCGCCATAAAGAAAAATAAAAAGTTAAACATGAAGGGACACCTCCCCCCGTCTGCGTGTCCGATTCGCAATTGGACGCTTTTATTTATGCTGAAGATGCGTTATCTTCGCCCACGTTCGCACGGGTGTATGTGAATATTTTATCAACCCGTTTTGCGTAACTTTTTCAAACTTTAAAAAGCGTAGAAAATAAACTATAACTACATTATTAAAATTCATCAACTGCCGAACTGTGTGGAAGGTACCCTCCCGTAAACAGGCGCAACGCGACGGTGCCACGTGATTCTTGTTGAACAAATTTCCATGGAGTTTTCGTAAAAACTGTAGATACTCCTAGAGTTGCGTCGTGCTGTCGTGTTGCGTCTGTTAGTACAGTAGCTCCCAAAATTCATTCATGAACTTCATTCATTTATGTTGGTTTTGATGATTTTTATTATTATAATTCTGTCAAACCGTATTTGTTATGGTCTCGAATCATATTTTAATCAACATTCAACCTAACACTGACCTTCAAAATATAAAAATCGGAAGAAAATTTGAATTTTGAGGGTGCGCTTTCACCTTAAAATAAAATGAACAATTTCCCACAGATAATGCACGAATTTAATTCCTAGGTTGTTCTGGTTTTAGTTTCAAAGCGACGGCGGATTAAAATGACCTATAGAATAAATATTGTAAGATTTTTATTTATTTCATTTTAAAAATGGCTGCTACTTTAATGAACTCAATTAGCAAATAACGACATTTAAAAAAAAGAACTATTATCGTGGGCAATTTGTGCAAAATTCCCCAAAGTGCGGGGAATCTCAAGTCGATTGGGGATTGGCATTAGATGGAGAAAAAGTGTCAAATCTGAAAGAGAAATATTATCTTTAAAGTTTAAAGACAATTGAAGGCTTACTAGTAATAAGGCGAACAGTTCAATAGTTCATTTCTTAAATATTTTTTAGGGAAATTTAAGGAGAATCAACATTTTTCTTCCCAAAGAGAATTCGATTATTCGACTAAGATTATTGGGGAATGTGATAAAATGGCAACCCTGCCAAAGGTGGCGTCATTAACCCTAATGTTTGACAGTAGTTCTCATCTCTCGCTCATTACTTTGATATATCCATCGTCTTTCGATCAAAATAGTAATTTGCGGTTATGACGATGAGTGTTAACTGTGTTAGTTATCGCTCGAGTTCAAACATACTCTGGATTAAACCAAACCGACACGAGACGGGATCACCCTGCCAATGGGATGGGCGTCCATGTTGATCAGCACCATCGATTTTTCTATGATCTCGATGATAACTTACCAAGAAACGACGCTTAACAAAAGGAAAATGGCAGAAGTGACTGGAAGAAGGCTGCCAAGTTTATTAAACGATTTAGCATGTAATTTGGCCTAGACATGAAGCTGTGAAATTTGACAGTTTGACAGCAAGATCACGGACTAAAATGACGCTAGTTGAAATGTTTAACGAAGAACTGAGGAACATATTAATTGCAAAGACCGTGATGAGTTCAGGCGTCCTATTCTGTAAGTGGGCATTTTGATATTATTGCTGTGCAAAATGACGTGCGGTGTGGTTTCCTTTACAGCCACACTCAGAAAGGTTCATTAAATTAGTCCTAATGATTACTTAACTAAGTAGAGTTAAATCCGTTAATCAGCGGTACATCCCAGAAACATAATTTAAGCGTTCATTAGCAAATGACAGATTTAAGTATTCGTAGGGCGAAGCATCACCAAATCGTCTTATCGATATCATATCGATAATGACTTGGGGTAGCCACATTTAAAAACGGTTGATATTAAACAACAAAAAAGTATAAATAAACACGTTGAAAACTATTATTCATAGTAATTTAAATGATAACCAGTTCTTTAACTGTATTTTTTTACTGAAATACAAAGCGAAACAATTATTTTCTTTTAAATAAGTTAAAGCGGTTGCGACCTTTTTGCTATGGCATCATTACCATCTGTCAATGTAAAATCAGGGAACAATAATTAATGTTTTTGTTTGTGTTTCATTCGCCGGGTGAGAAAGATTTGTTGTGAATTTTAAATTTCGTATGATTGTGCAGGACCGCCGATCCCATGGTTTATGCTTTAGGGTGAAGATAGTTTTAGGCTCGTGTTATTTAAGATCTTGAGAAAAAAATAGGATAGCAAGCATTTTAGAAAGTAGCCAGATGTTAGGGACCTCACGGCCACGTCGACTCGGGACTTTTTGGTACCTATTTGTTTATTGCCGAGCGTTGTAATAGAATTAATTGTTTAATAATTTCCGAAATGTTTTGTTATTAGTGTGAACGAAGATCTTTGTCGGCGCCTATTGATAAAAATATTTGTGTTCCCTTTTAGTTCTTTATTAATACAAAGTCTTTCATTTTGCATGCTATCAATGTAGAGACTCGGGCTATAATTCGTGAAACTGACTGCTGACAGATATTCATTACATCTCCGTCCAATTTCTGCAAAAAAAATGTACAGCCACATATTAGGTAGGTAGGGACATACTTCTAATAATAAGCATCTGTGCCCTATTTTAAATTGTTAAGATACTCTGTAAATGTAAATGTGTCCCCTTTTATAAATAAACGATTATTATTATTATTATTATTAATAATACCTACCAAACTCCAATAAAACCCAAGTACAATAATTTATTTATATACAACACATTTATTTATATATATCACACACACACAACAGAATAATCTCGTAAATACCGCCTCAGTCCTACTTCTCTAAATCTTCTGGCATTGTCCACAAACTCAATAAAGTCTGCTAAATCAGACATTGCTTTTAAATAAATGCAAAAGCGAATTCACTGGTAAAAATAAAAATACAACCTCAAACGTAAATGTCAAAATCAATCATTAACAAGTTAAGTAAAGGTCTTGCTGTACTTAACTTTAATTTTCACTAAGGGCCACTAATGAACCGTTAACTGACTCTGGGAGTGAACTTTTTTTAATTTTTACTAAGTAGCCGCTTAAGTAACCGTTAGGCGTCTCTGAGTATGGCTGTTTGAAACGTCTTGAACAACAACAATACCTTATCTGAAAAGAGTTGATTTCATTCTTATTTTTAGATAATTTAATATACTGACAAACTTGTAAACTTCTTATCCACAGGAAGTGCAAAGGACGCATGTAGCACTTGAAACTCAGGACCAGAAGAAGTTTGTTATGGCACTATAAATGGATTGTCTAGAACCTACCTACATTGAAACGAGCCCTAGCCAAATGAACAACAGAAGCAGTATGTACATACTTGATAAAGTCTGTGCGACCGTTGATCACAGTCGCTACCACTAGGACTACGGTTGAAGCTAGTTATGTTCATTGCAAGACACCTGTGATACTTTGGTCGAGTCTTCAAGTTCCAGTTCAAAAAAGACACACCTAACTTCTCTTCAAGCGTCCCCAACATGATGGACTAACCATGTAAGAAGATTCTAGAAACTGAACTAGATTTTCACAATAGTTTCTTCGAAAATTAGATAGAAGATAAATATTGAGGATGGTTAGACAATTTGTTCTGTTCTGTGTGTTAGACGAAGACAAAAGTGGAGTGACATAGCCTGCTGTTGCATGCAGAGACATGGAAGTTTCATATTGATGTTCGGTTGATGGATTGCAGAACGACAAGTGAATGGTAGGTTTATTACTCTTATTTCTTATTTTTCCTTATGTTTTTAGTAGTTCTAGACAAATGTATTTAAAATTCCTATATTACAAGCTGTGTCACTAATCCTTAGTACTCACCTCTGTTTTATTATTAAGTTAATGCGATTGTCTATTGTTTTTATGCTATGCACTGCAAATGTTTGTTGTCCTCTTTATTGGTTCACAACTATCTTAGTGTTTTGTCTTTTATGTTTTATTTATCTAAAATACATAAATAGATTAATTTATATCATGACAATGATAGAAATTAATATGATGTGCTCGTAATGATATTTTTTGCAATTTTTCTACCAATCACATGCCGCTAATACAGCTATTTTGTTTGCAGTATTGACAATGTCAGCTTTATTCCTAATAATAGTAAATGTGGTCTACATATCGATTTATACCTATATATTTATTAAAAACTTACTTCTGTCCGTGACTTTGTCCAAATTAATTTTATTGTTTCCCGACCCATCCCGTTGCATCACCTGCCTGTGCTATTATTTCGTTTTCGCCTAATTTTCTTTCTGACTTGACAATCCTGATGCACGAGTTGTTATAAGTCATTGCTGTTTTTTTTTTAAATTAAAATAATACTTAAAGTTACATATTTATACACCATTTGTAATGGGGTGATTATAGTTTTAAGATATATCATTATAAACCTATATTCTGACAAATAAATGAATTTGAATTAGAATTTTTTCTTTATGCATTGCTCCTAAGGTCACAGCGTGATGAAGTTAATGTGATTATATTACATACGTGTTACGATCGCGAACCATATTTTAATGTACATACAACTTGCCACTGACCTACAAAAACAAGAAAATTTGAATTTCCCAGGCTACCTTTGCGTATCCACCCTTTATAAAAAGCCTAAGGCCCTCCTCAAAAATTAGGCTATCAAATGCAAAAAAAAAAACGAATTCTACGGGTAGTTCCAGAGATTAGCTTATTCTTACAAACAAACTTCAGCTTTGTTATTAGTAGATAAAGATTAAAGTCGCTTTTTGTGTCTGCCTGTTATTACGCAACAGATTCCGATTTGGTTTTCACCATCATTTAGAAAATTACAAATGATAAACTTCGATGTTTTGCCAATTCGTAAAAACCATGAGGAAACGGTATAGGAATGATTGACGCGTGTTCTCTACTAATTTAGTCGTTCACTAGGTACTCATAGATGCCTCCTTCTCTGTTTTATATGTCAAACTATACGCGTACAAATGTAGAATATTATCACTATGCAATCGTGCGATTTTAGCTTTTCTAAGGCGAATTTTTATTTGAGGTTCCAAATTTTATCATCTCAGCCCGGAATCATCCACTGCTTGGTATTGCCCACACCCCTTTTGCGCCATTCTTCTCGGTTACAGGCGTCTCTCATCGATGTTCCAAATATAAATCACAGCAGGTTATTACGAAATTGAGTAGGTACAATATTATTTACCGTCAAGACCTAAGTACTTGCTAAGTAGTTTGACATTTCCGAGCAGAATAGAGCAGTGGTGGCGAAGTGGTAGCAGCCCCAACTTACGAGTTGGAGGCTTGCTTGCTTTACTCTGTCTATAATTATGATTTCATCACCACTGCAACCCCTAAACAGTGACGGAAAGTATCACGAGGAAACTGGCATGACTTAGAATAAAAAATTCGAAGACGTGACATCTGCCCGCATTGGACCGGCGTGGTAGATAACATCTTAGTCCCAATCGAAGAGATAAGGCCTGTTTCCCAGCAGTGGGAACAATAAAGGCTGATTGCGCATGTAATAGAAACAATAGCAATAACAAGCAGCGTATGCGATAGTGCTCAAATAGATTTCGCTATTTCTCCGCCAATCGCATTCCATGCTCGCTCGACAATTTGCATTCCTGCTATTTTTTTGTGATATTCCAAAATATTGTAAATGTTGAAAGATATGAACGAAGGGTGAATTTATTTGTTAGTTTATTAGGAACTGATATCTGACCGGCTTTCTATGCGTATAAAATAAAACCGTTTGACAGTTTATTGTTGTTAACGGTTCCATTTGAACGTGCAATTTGTTGGATTGCAAAGCCTATGGCGTTAGAAGGGCATCCAACATCAAATTATGACTGCCTCTAGTGGTCTCAAGCGCTACTGCTGACCGTGATGTCCGGGGTTCGATTCCCGAGTCGAGTAGTGTTATTGGATTTAACCTTTTAACCGCCCAACTTCATATCAGTTGTCTTGCCCCAGTGCCCGGCACAGTGAATCGAAAAATAAATACCTACAACAAAGAGGGAAGTGCAATACTTAACTTTTTACAATAGATTAATTAAAACGAGCTGTGGTATTTTGCTCGTAAATATACGACCCTGGCGAAATGGACCCGAAAATACTTGTCGGATTAATCCGACGTAAGCGGTTAAAAGGTTAATCATCTGGAATTTCTTAATAGCAGCCCGGAGTCTGAATTAGTATCCGGTTGATGGCAATAAGCTCGCCTCTATTACATGGGACTTACACATAACTGGCGAAAGATGGGTGTACTATACGAACAATCCAGCTTAGCTTATCGCAGTCCACTGTTGGACATAGGCTTCTCCCAGGTTGCGCCTTAACGACTACTTATAAGTACACGTCTGCCCAACCGTTCGGGGTAACAAGCCGTGATGTTATGCTATTATACTCTCGAAGAAATTGATTACTTAATAAGTTATCGCAATCCGCGAATTATAGATGCTAGCTTGCTGCTAAATAGACGCATTTGCTAAAGTCAAAATACGTTGGATATTTCAAAATATTAGATCAAGCGCTTATTCTGGATCTAAGAGATCATAGCTAGCGATCATGTATAAATAGATTAGCTTTTCCTAACAATGATAGGCCCTAGATAAGTCTAGGGCACCGTGTCAGAGCGTCGTATTACCAATCATGAAAATAAAGCGAATAAAAGACGTATATACGACTATACTGTGAGTAATGTATGAGTAGCTAGTCTGCCTCGTTAGTTCTCACTATGCTGAGCATGACGTCGGGGTTCGATTACCAAAGACAGGTCATGAATTCCTCAGTAGCAGAAGTATATATTCTTGTGGTTGGTTATTCGCAATAGGCTCGCGCCGTTACATGAAACTTAAACTATGGCGAAATGTGGGTATGGGTGGTATGTGGGTGCTGGCTAATCCTTCGGGCCAGGAACACTTAAACAAAAACTTTAAAGAGATTTGAACTTCTAGGCCTGAAACTGTGTTAAGCGGACGTCCGCACGGTTTCATACAAATGTGCTCCGTCGCAGGGTAGGCTACTTTTGCTCGCGGTTGCAAGTCCCGTGGGATAATTTCCGACATCCACGGTTCGCAGCCGCGGTTAGCAGTTATTAGTAAATAAAATGGCATCGCGATGGGGGTCGTCACGATCCCATGGAGCCAACTCGCGTAGACACGCGACGGGTGACAGCAGTGGAACATAGGCGAACTTCATACCACAAAGCATTCTCTACTGAAAGCACCGGTGGCCCAGAGGGAGAGCAGCGGTGGCACAGTGACTGACTTACGAGTTGTAGGCCGTGGGTTCGAACCCAAGCAGGCCCTTTACTTCGTGTAAATTATTTTATCCCCACTGCTCTCAAAACGGTGATGAAAAACATCGTGGGGATACCGTCATGTCCTAGAACATTCGACATGTACCAACCCGCACTGGGCCGGCGTGGTCGTTTATTGCCCAATCCCCATTGTCTATGGTCATTTGTTTCATCGTGAAGAAATTAATATCTTTCGACAGTGATATTTTTGTGTGGAAGGAATTTATCATCAAATTTTTAACGACTTTCTCGAGTGTTAGTGACGCATCTTTTCTATCTAGACCAAATGAGTTGAAAATTTCCAGACAATCATCTCCAATTAGACTTAGAAAAATGGCTATTTGTCGGCTTACCGATTCTTTATCAATTGTATTTGCCTCGAGATAGATGAGGAACATTCTGCTTCCACAATCTCCATGCAGTTGACATTGCTGTGAGATCTGAATCGACGTTTAGCGGTTTGATCGTGGCACTCATAACCACGTTGAACCTCGGATCGTCCATTTTCATCTTCGTTTCTTCTGACACCATGTTTATTTATTTATCCTGTCGGGAGGCGACTGCTAGGGCTTTCAATTAAAACCATTAGGTAGATGGATTAGACTCCATAGTTTATTAACATGTCAAGCCATAGACATAAAACGAACTGAGCAAGCGAACGACACTCCGACAGTTCCGTCTCACATTGCCATTAAAACTAAAGCATAAACAAATGACCATAGACTACAACACCCATCACAGAGAGGAGGTCTATGTCCCAGTAGTGGGAACTTTATATGCTGATTATGCTATTCTCTGCCAGTCAACCTTTTAATTCCACCTGGGCTGTGCGACGAAGCTGAGTGGTAAATTAGTAAAAATACCACGAATACAAAAAATTAAACAATTCTATTGGTGGATTTGTTGATCGCAGTCCTCTCCACTTTTACAGTTTTCTGTATTATGAAAAGCGAGTCTAAGCAATCGGCATGTGGCTGTTTAGCTTCCTTGGATTTTCTAGGTTTCACTTCAGTTTCGTTAGCTCTCGGTATAACTCAAGTTCTATCGTCGTTATAGGCAGATGACGTCCACAGCTGGCAAATGCTTTTAAATTATGCTCGAGAACAAAGCTTGCTTGCGCAGCAAGCGCAGCGATTGATCTGCTACTTGACCTGCTGGCACTTCGCAGTTTATTGTTAGAATAGCCACAAGCTATATTATAAACATTTTTGTAGATGTGCGAAGTAGTATATAAATAAATAAAATGCTGTTCATTGGAAAGCGCATCACTTGAGAACGCTGCATCGATTTGTCAATGTATTGTTTTAAAATGTTCGTAATGGTCCGAATTAGGTTTTTATGGAAAAATTCCCGTAAAATATACAAATTCGGGGATAACTAAAAGTCCACTTTAAGGTTCCGTAGTCAACAAGGAACTCTTACAGTTTCGCTATGTCCGGCCGTCTGTCCGCAGCTTAGCTCAGAGACTCTTAGTACTAGAAAGCTGTAATTTGGCATGGATTTAACGACATGTTAGTCACGCCGACAATTTTTTAAGTGAGTAAGTCGACCAACTAACATTTGCAGTTGGAATGTATGGAAGAACACGTTTTTCAACCACAATGTTGAGTTTGTTCTTGGGATAAGTTAGATAAGATTCATCTCAACCACGGAACCCTTCATTGTGCAAAATTCGACACGCACTTATATGAGTTTTTTTAAAGACTATTGAAATTTGGACAAGACAACATCTGTCGGGTCAGCTAGCAGAAAACAAACCGGGATAAGACCCATATTACAAAATCTCACTCAAGACTCATGCATTACCACTATTTCAAAGCTATTTCATTGCTTGAATCTAGTTAGAAGTATTGCTTGAGTCTTAAGATAGGTTCTACAGTACAGGCCTTAGTGGCTAAGTCTGACATAGCAGCGTGGAAACAGCTAGAAGGCATTTAAAGATATCGGACTATAGAATGAGAATAACTGTTTGTCTTATTACGCTATAATATTGATGCCATTCGATGGACTATACCCAACAGTGCGTGTAGGCTGGCTGTGAATGACGGTGATAAATTAAACAATATGTCCACCGCAATTTGCCTTTTACGCTTCAAAATATGCTTTGTTCTGAATATTTGAAGTTATTCGGTGATTTGTATAAACTTATAGTTTGTTAAATGCAATGATCAGTCTATAAAATAATAAATATATAACCCTGTGGCTAAGCTCCGAACCATTCGTACTATTGATAATTTCATTGACAAAAAATCCAAGATACACAATCAGCGTCTCAAAAACGTCCGCATAAATAGGGCGCAATATGCGCAGGTGCCAATAGTATTGTCAGTCACCTTTCAGTCTGTCTTTTTGGACATTGGTTTGTGAAAACCTCTTTAAGTCATGCGGAAGGTTGAATTTGCAAAAAAAAAATATTACAGCTATAACCACTGACTTATAATTGGGAACAGTTTTGAGTGTCACTTTTGTTAGAAACTGTGCAACTTGGGTGTTTTGTATATCAATGACTAAAAATATAATAAATTATTCATAGCACAAAATTGCGATTGTTTGAGTGTCCTTTAAAGATAAATCTATTATTTATATCATAATTTAAACTCGTTTTTCGTGTCTGTCTTATGTGACCTCGTTGTTCTTCTGAACTACGCAACTGATAACAACATAACTGGACAAATATAGGTGTAATATAATTAAAACGTCGTCCAGACCATATATCGGCCGTGGTGGCCAATCAACAGAGACTAGGCTTCGGCGCTGAAGCATTTTAGTGCACAAACGTGTGCGCAATCACAGGCACTCATAATCCGATGGGACGGCAATCCACACGACCGGAGAGAGATCAGGCGTAACGGCTTAATGTGCTTTCCGAGATACGGGGGTATCACCGCCAACTTTCAAACTCCGGCTGTTATTAAGAAATTCCTAATAGAAAAACCTAATAACACTTCGCCTGACCTGGGAATTGAACCCAGGATCCCAGGCTCAGTAGACACGACCACGAGACTGTCTATAGGACTAACGGACTGTACTATAGGTACAACTCTGCCGTGCCCTTCGGGGAATTAAGGTGTAATGTTATGGTAATACTTGTAAGATTTCTCTAAACATGCACTAGTTTTAAGCTCTATTTGCAAATGCGTTTACGTTTTAGTATTAGTTTGAGTGAACTTTATTACTTCATTGTTTATTTTAAGCGTTCTTTATTTTTATAACAGTCCACTACATAGTGCTTTATTTTTGTTTATGGTACTGTAAATGTTGAATTTAATAACTGCTATAATATGCTTATGTAAGCTGTGATTACCTTGACAATTAGCATCATGCGAGGCGAGATTCTCATGTTTGGAACATCGGCTACCTTTGCGTAATTTTGCGAAAGAACCCTCTAACGTTAATCGACCGTCTGTTACGGCTACGACTTTTGTCTCAGCGACATAACCCGTACGTGGAGCCAATTACCATGTAGTCTCTAATTTTTATTTAGCTAGAATAAAATGTCTGTTTCTATCGCTGAACTATCATGTTGACAAAAAAAGCTCTATCGCATCTGTCATTTTAAATTAATTATAAATCAGAGTTTA
The DNA here is from genome assembly GCA_949091785.1 of Polymixis lichenea. Taxonomy (NCBI): domain Eukaryota; kingdom Metazoa; phylum Arthropoda; class Insecta; order Lepidoptera; family Noctuidae; genus Polymixis; species Polymixis lichenea. Next base: position 56,132,423 of record OX420931.1, on the reverse strand, counting down.
GGTACAGATCGCGGCATGTAAGTTGAACCAAAATGTCGTATTTTGTTTCAACTTACCTGCCGCGATCTGATTTGACATCTATGTGGGTGGACGTTAAAAAATGAAGTGTTAATAGGTCATCCGTATTCTTTTCGCCACAAAGATCAAAACAATAATAGGCAGTCCGCTGCCGCCATTTGGCCGGTCGGCACCATTCGCGTTACGCTAAGCGCGGTTGCTCGTTGCATGCTTTACACATATTGGTACATTTCTATTTATCGGTCGCCGCCGCCACCCCGCGTTTACTGCTTGGCCACGACTTTTGGCTTAGTGATGTGCGGCGAGGTGTCGGCAAGTGTGGCGTTGTCCATGCCACGTACTGCTCAGTAGAGTTAGTCGACGTTCACGCAACCGTAATAAAATCGCGGCGGGTTTTCGCGCACTGGATTTTGAACTCTCGACAATGCGCTGTAAAGCACTCTGCTGGATTCTCAATACTGGGGAGAGTTGAAAAGCCCGCGCGTAATAAAATTCCGCCGCAATGTTTGCGGCGCTACGCGATCAGTACAGAAATTAAGTACTTTGTGAATAATTCAATCTCACATAATACTCTATTCATAACTTTTCTATCGGCCTATATTAACATGTTAGTAGGTACCTGGTAGTTGGTAGGTACTATAATTAATTATAAATTTAATTAAGTTTACCTTCATATTCTGGAAAACACATCCTTATAAGCGGTTGATTAAACATTTCTGTAATAACATTCGCTGCGTGCATCGCCTTGTGGCGTGCTTCATAATTTTTTGTGTATTTGTTCTTACCGCTCGCCAACCCGCGCTAAGCTTCCGCTGATAGCGACAACGTCGTGGCCAGGTATTGTTTAAGCCTTTAGCGATCAGATCACCAGTGTGTGATCACATTCAGTGAACAATAAATAACATTATTTATCCATCCATCTAAATATTTGCCGGCCGGTGTAGCTAACTAATCTAATATTGTGTAGCTACTGTGGTACCGGGGTTATCACTGGTTCCCGAAAGTTTGATCATTTGTCAAATATCGTAAGATTGACTGCTGTCGTTTGGGTCAACGAATGACAACAGACTAGATCGGTATTATAAGATGTAACCTAGGCCTCAGGGGCCGTAACCCTTTTTACTGAGGGAAAGTATTGGTGCCATCATGATTCGTTTGCGAATAAGGGATGGCGCTATCGGCCCTGGATAGCTCCGTCTCTCTCTTGCCTTAGAACAATTATAGCATGAATACTTCACATTTTTTTTTATGATTTCCTTTTGAAGGATATTGCTAATACATTGCTTTCTTATGTTCGAGAAATTTGTCTGGCCAGCAATGTAAATAACGAAATGTTGAGGCGTTCCTACTATTGTTATTTTTTTTGTTTTTTAAAATCGTCTTTGGGTCTTTTTCTCAACGAATTCTTAGGTTTTAGTTATCTTTCAATTGTATCATACGAACGAAACTTATCGTGCACGTTTTTAGGCGTTAGAGTCAAGGCGGGAATCGGCCACGTTGCCCTCTGCTGAGCAACTGGCCGACGTGACGAGATGGGAGCAACCTGATCTTCCTAAGAAGCATTTACGAAGACTGGATTACATGCCTTGAGTAATGGTAAGTAAACAACCTTATATTTCTGTTTCATGTTTTGTTGTGTAGCTTGGGACACAGAGTTGGGCCGGTTACAGCTCTGCTCCGGCCCGCATTGTGTACGCGCAATACGCATGTCTGTTGGATCATTAAGTTCCCCTCAAAATGGTTGAGCTGAATGGTGCTGATCCATACGTCACGTTCGTAAACGGGCGCCGCCAGTAGGGACTGGTCATCTCTTAGCTACCACGGCTTATTTTATTTTCAGAATTGTTTTTATTTTATTACGGACGCTTTTAATGTCGTCGTTACGTCTTTGTACATTTTTCATACTTTTTGTAACATTTTAATGAAAAGAATGTCCATGGAGTTTCTTGCCCGTTCTCTATAGGGACCTACTACGCTTTGGAATGGGCAATTTCGACTCCTTGGCAATTTAAAAGTGCCTGTAATTGGTTTAATTGAATTAAGTGCTTTGAGTATTGATCAACAGTCAGTTTTTAGCATCCAGTGCACTTTTGAAAGATCAACACTGCACACTGGTACAGCCGTTTCCAAAATCGTACGTCCGGTCGGTACAGTACCGAACTTGCTCATTATATTCACAACGACATGCAGACACACACGCTCATAATAATCACGACTGCACATGTCGATCAGGTTAAGCAACGCTTTCCGGGGTTGGTCCGTGGATGGGTGACCATCTTTACATACCAAAACTCATTCTTGTCTCGGAAAGCACGTTAAGACGTTGGACCCGGCTGTCATTCGTAGATCTTTGACATTCGTTACGGGTCGTCAGAAGACCGGAAGTCTGACAACCAGTCTTATTAATTTGGTAAGTTGGGTTGTCAGACTTTCGGGCTTCTGACCACCCGGCTAGTAGCATGCTTTACGAGGCACGGGTATGTCTCGGTATGTTAACATTGTCTCACCCATCCACGGACCGACCGCAGCAAACGTAGCTTGTTCGGATCAATCGACCCGTGCGGCTATTATTACTTAGCCACGTACCCCCTTTTTACATATTTTTTTAATACTCTTCAATCTCATTGTATAACTAATATATTCTGGTAGAAACTCACGAGAGTATATTAAAGCCGTTTAGGAGGAGAAGAATAACGAACACACGCACGAGCTAATTGTATAATATATATAGATTACATTAGGTGTAATATTTAGAGGACTAGCATACACGTAATAATGAATTTTAACTGAAATAATGTTTTTTCAATTTGATAAAAATACAATTGTGTACATTCCAGACGGAGCATCACAAGAAACAACGATGACAGCAATGCTGATAGAAAAAACATCCTAAAGGCGATACGCCTGCAGGCTTAGCATGAGCACCGTTTTTTTGATGGAAGAATAGACGTTCCGTGTAGACAGTAATAATCCTCCAGACCGTACTGCAGCCATGGCGGCTAATCTCAACGGAAACTAGCCTTCGGCGCAGGAAAATTATAGTACACAAGTGTGTGCGCAGACAGAGAGGCACTCACTCTTCCCTCACCCTCATAGTCCGATGGGCCAGCAGTCCGACACGACCAGAGAGATCAGGCGCAGGACCAACGGCTTAACGTCGACTTCCAAACTCCGGGCTGCTACTAAGAATTCCTAGTGGAAAAACCCAATATCACACCCCACGCTCAGCAGTCGCGCTTGCGACCAGGACACCAACGGGGCAGTAGATATGTGGACAGTACGACGGCAGCAAAGTAGACTCTTTTACATTGGTAATAATTCTTTGTTTTGTCATACGATTTTTTTCTCCTTGGTTCTCAATTTCTACTCTCATTAAGTCACGTATATGAAGACAATTACAACATTTTTTGTCAAAGTGTCGGAAGTACGGTATCTTCGATCAAAAAAAAAAACAGTAATATTGCCCTTAACCATTTCTATTAACGAAATTTTGTAAAATAGGAGAATTTAGCTTTGTTCTTCTATTAATTATCACAGTCATGCGTTCAAAACGAATCATGATTTTGTAGATAACCGTGTATACTTTGTGGTCGTCGAGTAGGTTGTCAGTGTGATTTTGACAGTTTGGGAAGAAAACTACTGAAATAGTCTACATATAAAAGGACCTAGACAAAGATGGAACGAAAGACCAAATGACAGATTGTAGACGGATTTCTACGATGCAATGTCAGAAATATAGAAACGAAATGTGACTTTGTGTAGAAAGAACGGTGTCTATTCTTCGTTGAAATAGAAAGCGCCAAGCTAAGCCTACAGATCAGAAAAGGCGAAAAAATTATATACCCGGAGCAGTTCACATCTAAATTATTTTAAAGAAATGAAAACCACGTTCCAAAAATTTGGAATTTATTGAGGCGTGCATGCCGCCTTCGCAGGAAGGCTTTAGACAAATATTAAATGCACTCGAGGGCATTTTTTTTGCTCTTGTTTGCCAGCTTTGTCTGAATTGTTTTTGAAAAACACAATACATTCCCACAAGCACATTCTAAAATCAATTTAGTTTACACTAGAAAAACTGGCGCTCCGGGAGTGCCGACAGAATTGAAAACTTATACGAAGTAAATGTAATTAAACTTACAATTTTCATTAAATGCGCGTAATTGTACATGCTTGTATATCTATTTACGTACACACACAATATATGTGCATACTTATATACAGAGGTGGGGGCTTGTGGCTAAGTAACATTAGCTCCACGGGTCGATGATCAGGTTAAGCTACGCTTACCGTGGTTGGCCCGTAGATGGGTGACCATCTTTACATACCAAAACCCCTCCGTGCCTCGAAAAGCACGTTAAGCCGTTGGTCCCGGCTGTCATTTGTGGATCTTCGACAGTCGTTACGGGTCGTCAGAAGCCCGAAAGTCTGACAACCAGTCTTACCAAGGGGTATCGTATTACCCAGTAACTGGGTTGTGGAGGTCAGATAGGCAGTCGCTCCATGTAAAATACTGGTATTCAGTTGCATCCGGTTAGACTGCAGGCCGACCCAAACACAGTTGGGAAAAGGCAAGGCAGATGATGTGACTTATATACAGAGGTATCGGTAACGGTAACAGTGTCGCGAGTTCAATTGTTTTTCCCATCTCAAAAAATGCCCAACGCAAATCAAGGAGTTTTCACTTTAAAAAAAAATCCTAAGTAATCATTTGTCGTAATATTTTAATAGTAAATTTTAGTAGTTTTTCCCGACTAGTCGGCCAAATTTGTAGTTGGCGACTAGTCTGTTAAAACCGCCGACTAATCGGCCCAATTTTTACTCGTATTAATATGCTTCAAAATGTAAAAGACCATGATTGAGATGAAATAAAAATCTTTACTGTTATTATTTTTATTATAGAATCAGTTTTACAGTTTACTTTCAGTACAATCTAGAATATGATAGGAAATTAGGATAGGAAGAAACGCCGGCTCCGCATGTAAACAATGAAAATGCAAAGTAAACAAAAACAAGTCCCGACAATTCCGTCTGGTCGCCGGGTGCCGCGCACGCTACTTAGGATACGAAAGTGTAGTCACGATCATTACCGATGTCAACCGAAAGCAATGATAGGCTTGGCCGACCTATGAGCTGAAAGGAGAACGCTGCCCCATTCTCTAGTAAGTCCCTTAGTCGCCTTCTACGACCCCCACGGGAAGAAATGGGACGGTGCTATTCTTTTACGTCCGGCACCACACGGATGGCCGACTAGTCAGCTATTTTGCAGTAGACTAGTCGGCCAAAGTCATAGTCGGCCCATCTCTAATTTTAATACTTATTATATTCATAGAGAACGCTGCCCATTCTCTAGTAAGTCCCTTAGTCGCCTTCTACGACACCCATGGGAAGAAATGGGATGGTGCTATTCTTTTACGTCCGGCACCACACGGATGGCCGACTAGTCAGCTATTTTGCAGTAGACTAGTCGGCCAAAGTCATAGTCGGGCCCATCTCTAATTTTAATACTTATTATATCATACCTTAGTATACCTCACGCTGATGCCCATTTCTACCATGGGCCTAGAACGGATATTCAGCGAATCAATATGTTTGCGTGTCCAATATATGGTTGGTAAACATAATGTTTGGTACTTTCAAAGTCAAATAGCAGCCAGAGGGTTTAATGGTTTTTTTAGTACGTAACATATTTCTTTCCAAAATGGTTTTTTTTTCATGAGAATATAAATTTATTTAAAATACATTTTTTTTTTGGTAGGCACTTTATGTTTTGGGTGCGAAATAAAAGATGTCGTTTATTTTCCTACATTTTTTGTGCTATTGTTCAATTCTGCCCTAGAGAACTCTTGACAGCATTAGACGTCTCCCTGCAAAGATCTGGGCCTAACACCTGTTAGCCCATTGAGACTACTCAAGTCCCACCAGCTTGCTGAGTGCTTGCAATAATGTAGAATGCAGTAGATGATGTGAACTGGTACAAAAAGTTATTTTAATTCAAATTCAAAAATCCTATTTCAGACCATGGATCCATATTGTTTTGAATAAAAGCTAAACTACAACTCATAGTTATGTTTTATCCTCGTTGATATCATGAGAGGTAAGCTGACAGTTGACAGACCACAAAAGCAAAAATATAGAAACAGAACCATCGACGTGGTCGAGATGATGAGAGGAAGCTTGTGTAGCTCCTTCGCCACAAACGTCGGTACGTCGTCAGGGTTGGTCTTCTGGAACAGCGTGATTATGTTTTGCAGGCTTCTCTTAGACCCGTCACGCGCGCGGTACACCATCTGGTCGCGTTTGTTCAGCACATTGAACAACAACAGCATGGCAGCAGCTATGTCCTCCTCGCTGTAGTTCGTTGCGCAGATCTGATCAGCGGACACTTCGTCCATCGAGATCATTACTCATGACGAGTAAATTTACTAGTGTCAGCTTACGCCGCGGGAATCGATATAAATAATATGTCAACGATATTATTTGTCGAGCCCTTGTCACCGCCGGCGTACCAGTGGTATTAGAACCAAACGGCTTGGTTCGTGACGATGGGAAGAGACCAGACGGCATGACGTTATTGCCTTGGAAGGTGGGTAGACCTCTGGTGTGGGATGCAACCTGTGTCGACACCCCACCATCTCATGTTCCTAACACAGCGGACTGTGCTGATGCCGCTGCTACGGCTGCTGAGACCCTCAAGTGGCGTAAATACTGTAACCTTATGGGTAACTACAGTTTTGAGCCGTTTGGAGTCGAAACGCTCGGGACATGGGGCCCGAGTGCACGTCTCCTTTTTAAGGAAATCTCTCGCCGGCTGGTCGACACTTCACGTGACCAACGGGTCCACGGGTCATTCTTTGGCCAAAGAATTATTAGCATTGCCATTCAACGTGGCAATGCTTCCAGTCTTCTGGGCACGTTTCCTGACGACAGCGATGCGAACGAATACTTCGACGCTTAAGTGTCCTTTTGTTTTTGTATTTATTTGTTTAGTTAGTTTAAAGCCTATTGTTTATAAATAAAATAAAATAATATATGCAAAAACGCATCCGCATCGGAACGCAGCACAAGCGAGACTCGCAAATAAACCTTCCTCTTGAATTATTCTGTCTATTGATATAAACGGCATTGAAAGCATACGCTACAGACGGTGGCGGTGGGAAGCGACTTTGTTTTATACTATGTACAGATGTTGGTTGCTTGGTAGCGGCACATAACAGCAGCCAGGTATTACGTGGAAATTCGGTCGCAGGCAGCAACAGCCAATACCTGGAGCAACACAGCAGGGAAAGTACTAGGCAAACATAAGCATGTCAGTGTTTAACTTAAACAACTGATAAGCGCCGCTTAGTGGTAGTTTAATGACTAATCATTTATTTATTGCCGTTACTTCTACAATAGGACATTATGATATAAGTGCGGTAAGCCTCTGCTTCCTTGTAACCCTCGCCTACGGCTCGGGCTAGCAATATCGCCTCGGCTGTAATTTTCAAAGCGCACGTATGTCATACGACGTTTTATAACATATTTGCCAGGAAATAAATAAAAGTCGGACTTTCTTAAACGAGTAAATCTTTAATCACTTGTTAAAGCAGTTAGAAAAATTTGAACAATTTGTAAAACTGATTATTACTTGTTCACAAATTAGCGATGCGCGCGCATCAGCGCTTTTTTTTAAGGCAAAGGCACAGAAACAGCCAGGATAACTAATAAAGTAAATTAATATTTTTTTGTTTTTGTTACAGATAAATGGTTGTAATTTATTGTCAAAACTAATTAAATTAAAGAATTAAATGTTTATTTTTTCATATTTTATCTCTCAAAGTTAATTTTATTCATAAAATTTTGACCACTTATCTGACATAAAAACTCTTTGCTAAGATTTAAAAAAGTACCGTTCGTTTTAGACGGAGCATCTTGATAAACCGTGCGTTTTACATTACAATAACGCACAAGTGCGTAATGACATACATTACGATATTGAAATTGGTGCAATAAGAGACCCTTTACGAGCAAATGTGTTATATAAATTAAACAAAATGTTTTACATTTGACAATCATCATTTTTATGTAGGTACCTAAACGTCATCTGTTGTCCGGTTCAGTGATAGTGTATCCAACACCTACCTACTATCATTTCAAGCCTTTTGCGATTCAACTAGAATACTATACATCTCCTGTGATTTACGTGCGCCCAGTAGAGTGAGATAGTTAAAAGGCGTTCAGATGCCAACTGAAGATCTTACGATTTTCCCGTAAGTGAAATGACACATATTATTATTTATATTAGTATTGTCAAAGATCTCTGTGGCCGCGCGGTTCTCCGCGTTTCAATGGCGCGGCCACGTTCAAACCCTTATAACTTTTTAACCATAACTTTGACAAATTTATGGTTTTGGGAATTTTCACAAAATCTTGGTAGTATTTTTTTGTTATATTGCCATGGCCGTGCCGTTGAAATGGACACCAGAAAACGTATAAAATTTTATTTGGAAACTAAGCGTTACAAAATGAAACTTAATATGTAAATATTGTCTTGTGGACAACCACGAGACTCAGGGGATTATGGCTAAGTAATAATAGCCGCACGAGTCGATCGATCAGGTTAAGCTACGTTTGCCGCGGTAGACCCCTCCGTGCCTCGAAAAAGTTAAGCCGTTGGTCCAGGCTGTCATTCGTGGATCTTTGACAGTCGTTACGGGTCGTCCTTCAGAAGCCCGAAAGTCTGACAACCAGTCTTATCAAGGGTAATCGTATTTCCCAGTAACTGGGTTGTGGAGGTCAGATAGGCAGTCGCTCCCATGTAAAAGACTGGTTTTCTGATGACAGTAAAGAAAAACTGTTAATATTCAAATTCCCGGTTTTAATCGTTGAAACGACAGTGGCTCCTCGAAATTGCGCTCTATTGAGTTGTTGCACACTTATTTTAGAAACTAGCTTCTGCTAGCGATTTCATTCGCGTGGAAGTCGTTTTAGAAATATCGTAAAAATAGATTTGGGCAGGAAAGAATATTTGACAACAGATTATGTACAAAGATACAATCGTTTTTAGGATTCCGTACGATCAAATGAAAACACGGAACCCTTTCAGGATCACTCGTGTGTCTGTCGATCTGTCCGCCCGTCTGTCACAGTCAATTTATTCCAAATCTACTGAACCAATTAAGTCGAAAATTGCTACACAGTGTTTTTTTGTTTACCTGAACACGGTCATGTAACGTAATTTAATGAATCTTGAATATGCGAGTCTCTTATAGGGGGCAAAGAGAAAAATCCAAAAAAGCTCTACAGTATCTATTTAGTACTTACCTATAGAAATATCTTTTTATGCAAGTGGTACGAACCCCCACTACCCCATCCTCCTGCCTCCATTCAGTACACTGCCGCGTAGCCTACACCCTGACTCCGCCACCCTTCGGTTGCCTTGCATACCTACCCACCTAACAAACGCTTCGGCATTATGTTGCCCTGGTACTTGGATGACGCAAGCTATAAAATGTATTTGTAAAGATTTAGCTTTGTCAGGCAGACAAATGCATGATACAATGTTGGTCAACATTATCTGCCAATATTAAGGAATTTAGAAATGAATTGGGAGTGATTATTATCTATTTTAAACGACTTGAGAAAGAAGATTCTCAATTCGTCTGTATTTTTTTTAAATGTCTGTCTTTGTTAATAGATATAGGGTGGTATGCCACAGTAGCTTCAAGAATGCGTATTTAATACACTTTGTATTTTGATGATGTTCTAATACTTCATGTCATTGTTGTTTGCACAGCAAGTTGTGGTATACGAATTGGTGTGAGGTACCATAACTAAAAGTAAAAAATAAAACTTTCTTCCCTTTTTTCTTTTGGAAGTTGGTTCTTTGTTTTATGGTATCTTAATATCCTAGAAGTTATCAGCCAGTAAAAGGCAGTAAAACGCTATCTAGTTGCAAAAAACAATAATTAAGCAGGCGCAGTTCGAGTCCGCGCCGTTTATTATCTTGAAAACGTCACAACTGTAAACTTTTTTGTTAACCTGGAGAAAAGCTCATGCACACCGCGCTATCACGGGAAGATAGCGCGGATAGATAACGATAGCGTTATGTGGACTCTAACCCATTTAAACATCACGGTGTCCTCCATTGCCGCTTGTGGCGAGAACACGAGAACGCGCAAGCCATCCGCGAACCCACTAGCGCACCAGAACACATGGCACGCCGTGACCATCCCAGGGACCAAACAGCACATGGGCGCCAGACGACGTGTTTGGCACCCTTGGGCCCCCAGCGACGGGTCAGTAGCCCCGCCGCCTACCACTTTTCAGCCGCAGGGGATAGGGAGAGCGGCCCCGTCCAGGCCACGGAAGGTAAAGAGCTGCTTAAAAACACGGGCACTCCTCTCCCGCCGCGGCCTGTAACCCTCAGTCTCGATACCTCCTATACGTAATCGCGGCACCGAAACCTACTTTTTGGCCGCTCGGCTTGACGGGAAAAGCCCTGACGAGCGGCCCCAAGGCCTCGGGTTCCTCTTCGCTTCACCGTCCACCGCAAGGCTACTGAGTCCACACCACAATGCCAACGCGGGAACCCACCGTGGGGGCCGAACTGTAACCTGACCTAATCTGGTGAGAGAAGTTCCCATAATAATCCATAGTCAGTTTTGCCGGGCACAAACACACCACGTTTGTTTTATGCCAACTATAAATGAAAGGTATCTATTACATGAAACTAATCTGACTTAACGATGTGATTCTCTAACTCAGCCAAGTGTAGCGACCACAGTTTCATGACGTGTGAGTAGAGCGAACCCATAGGTGACACGACTGAGCAGAGCATTTATTCAAGCAATAAACGAGTGGAACACAAGCACCATGAGTCAGCTTTCAAAATGAGCGGAACAAGCCTTTTCCAAAAAAGCGAAAGGGGAAGACTTCTATCGAGACCAGCGTGTAAAGTAATCCTACCTTCGACACGAGTGAGTGAAGCGCAATAGGTAGCGTTCACTATTTTCTAAAGTGTCCACGCATTGTTCGTTCGTAGTTAAGGTAGGCTCCCTAAACTCGGTTTGCTTCTAATAGGGGCTCGCTTCGCTCCTTCTTCGTATGTGAAAGCATGGTCCACCCACTCGTAGGGTAGTTCAGCTCGAGTGCAGCTGCATACAATGAAATGCTTAGCAACATGAATAAATACACACACACGGAACAACCTCAGACACACTAATGACGTCACAGATCAATCGAAGCCCATCAGTAACTGGTATGAGTCCAGCACACAATGACACACAAGGCTCACCGACATGAATATACAGTGGCTGGCAAATCTGACTATGGATTATTATGGGAAATTCTCTCACTCGGTTAGTTCAGAATACAGTTGTGACCAGTTTTCACGAAAACAAACGGCACGGACTCAAGAGCACTATTATAATGTACATATTTTTTGGAGCGTTGCAAAATAATTGTACAGCCGATGGCATTTCGTAGGTAAAATCTAGTTGATATGGAGGATGGGGAAAGTTTGAATTGTAGGATATGCCATGAGCATATGAAGCTTAACACTAACTTGTAGTGTATCTCCCATCCTTAAAATTAGGTTTTTGCTATCCCAATGGCATTACCCGTTAACGTGGTGCGATCGCATCGTTCCTTCGCGACCATCAGCTAAACATCCTCCTTAATCAGAAAAACTTTTTGAACTCCACCGTCGAAACCCGAACATTGCTAACTTTAAACTAGTTCCTTCATTTATTACAGAAAGTCCCTTTACTGCATCCCTTTCGAGCCACCTCCTCTCCTATCTTACCTGGAGATCACTATCTGTCGGCTCGGTATGAATGGTTATCAACAGATCACCATAATGAAATGAAATGAAATGTTTATTTATGTAAGTAGATCTTAAAAGACACTTTTACACGTCAATATTTTGTAGATCAATATTTTTAAAACTAGATGGCGCCGGCATTTCCTAGCTGACTGTTCCCTGAGAAGAAAAGCCGAAACAAACTCAAAGGTCATGGTCTCTTTTAAAGTCCAAACATTATATTATTTGAATTTTATGTGAGTCTAACAATGCAGGGTTAATGTCTGGAAAGGCCTTTTGAAGAAAGAGCCATTGCACCTGACCAACCATTGACCTGTCTCAACAGACGGCATGTATGTAGCAGTCACCGTGTAGCTCAACCCTATTTTAGGGAGATCAACGACCCGTCACAAGATGCTACCAGATTTGCAGGACATTTGCGTAGGCCATTTACAAAATGCTCAAAACCACCAGACGATTATAAAGTCATGTGTTCAATCTAGCCTGCATAGTACTCACATTCATAGTTAGTTTTTTCTTTAAATGTCATCAAAAATAATGCCACGTAGAGGAATACTTAAATATAAAATGTCAACAGAATAATTTCCGCGTATGTCACTCTTAACAATGGTCTTTAGGATCCTATTCCTCTCACCAGCAATCTCACTGCTCTCTTCGAACTGACTGTCTCCGTCATCTTAGCGGCAGATCTCCATGCCGAACATCTTTCTTGCAATAGTAACACGACTTACACCAGAGGTAGTATTTGTATTCAACCTAGGAGCTTCCTTCAACTTCTATGTCATCGCTCCTATGAATCCAACCCATTTCCCTGGCAATCCCAACCGGCTTCCTGATGTTCTCGATATAGCGCTGCTCAATTGAGTTGTTCCACGAGCTTAATTCCAACCAAAACTCTGTCGTCATGCACTTAGCTCCCTACTCAAGCACGAGCGATCCCAACAAGCCCCCTCAGACCCAAATGATGATAATAGGCTGGAGGAAAGCAAGCGAAGGACTGAAATCCACCACGTCACCTCACTTGAACATCATCGCCGACCACATAGTCTCAGCCGCGGACAAGACGGCTGCAATTGACTGCTTTACAAATCATAATACAATCGGTATTAACGGATTAGATGGAAGTCCATCGCAGGAAACTACCCGCTGATGTAAATGAACTGATAATCGAGAAGAATGCGGCTATTCATGCCTATGACTCGTTTCTATGTGACGCGCAAAAACCCACATGTGCCAATCACACCGTGCTGTAAAGGAACGCAATGTGGAGAATCGTTCCGAGGGCTGGAACAAGATGCTTAGTGGACTCGAGTTCGTGCACTAAGTTTTCTGATATCTGCAGATACTCTTCTGAAAAGGTGTCCATGTGTTCCCCGCTAAGAGCATAGTCTTTGACCCTCACGATAAGGCCGAATGCCTGTCCGTTTAACAATAAAGACTTTTATTGCCTTTTACTGCATGAGATCGCATAATAAGATGGAATGTTCTTGTTTCCATCTTTTTATTAGAAGTTCTCTTTTTCGCGCTTTTTGATCAACTTTATTAAAACATTAATATACGAGAATTTTTGTAAACTTTTCGACAACTTTATGATGTAAATCTTGTAAGGTTACATTAACACGTTGTCTATACACACTCATCATGGTGTATATAGTGCTTCTTAACCAGGTTTTTAGTCCCCTGGGGCTGCTAAGCGATCGTTTTACCGTACACGTTGTGCATGGTAGAGCGATCAAGATTTCCGACGCTTTTCCTGTTTCAGAAAAGAAGGTTTGCTGCCTTTTTAATCTACTTTAAAAAGAAGGAAGTTATCAATTCAACATGTTTATATATTTCAATGTATGTTCGGGCATAACTCCGTCATATATAAATGGATTTGCAAAATTTTTGTTCGATAGAGGTTTATTCCGAAATGGTCCCATTCAAATTTCATAACGATCTGATGATGCGTTTCAGAGACAGACAACGGAGCTCTTCAAATAATGACAGCAAATCAACCGCGATTTCGCATAAATATGCATGGTTTTGACCACAAGGATGATTAAATTTCGAATTGGTGTGGGGTAGGTACTATATGTAAAAAGTGAAAAATAAAAACTTTGTCCAAAAAAAAAAACAACCGACTTCCGGAACAACACTACATAGTGAAAAATTACTTTTGTTTGTTTTTTTGGAAATAGTTTTTATTAGGACATCAACAACGGTGAGATTTGTTGTGTTATGTTTGTCTATCTGTAGGCTGCATCTAGGGGGGGTCTCTAGGAGTGGGGGCGGTTGCCACCCGTGCCACAGCCCGCCCCCCTCTAGCGATGTCTATGGATAGAATGATGTTATTATATTTATAACATTGCAAATGTGTTGTTGTGTATCTGCACTCACACTACAGTACATTAATCAATCGAACTTCACCTACAGTACAAAGTCACTCCTTTTCAGTCATGCTATCCTGGTAGTTTAACATATTGGTAATCATGTGAAAGCCATAATGAGCGTCATTAGGTATATAATTTCTATTAATATCCTAAAGCTTCTGCCCGCGGCATCGCTCGCGTAAAACAACTTTCTTTTTTCATTATACTCTACTTCGCCCACTCTTTGGGCTGGTTATCATTGTTTTATTTTTTGTTGGTAATAATTCAATTGTTATAATATAAATCATTATATTTACACGACTGCCCAAAAAAAGGAGTGTTATGTTTTCAGGGTTCATGAATGTTTGTGAGTTTCTTTATTCTACCATAACTCCTAAGCAGCATTTTTTTTTAAATAATGGGGGATTTATGGTTCATGAAGAAAACGTAAAAAAAATTACTGCGTGGTTGATTCTTTGAAACCGACTGTATTCGTTTCATTGATATGGTTCAATTTTTTTTTACCCTTAGATGTTCATTAAAATAGTTTCTTGTCCAGGTCATGACATATATCAAAGGCACTGATTTATATCCAGTAGTTTAGGATTTCGACTGTGCTGATGAATTGGTCAACCAGAGGCCCTAGTGTGAGTTTCATTTAACCGTCTAAATCAAACGCAGTGAGCGCGTTTGGTGCTCCGATTGGTCCGTCACCAATCCAGGGCCAATCGGAACGCCGAATGCGCTCACTGCGTTTGGTGTAGATGGTTAAATGAAACTCACTTAGGCCTCAGATTAATGATGACTAAGGCAGATGAATGAGACTTTGCACCATATTAATTAGAATCATGCAGATAAATGAGAATAACGTATTATCTTCAATCAACTTTTTACTCCTAAATCAGTGGAGAATTTATTGCTCTGTTGAGAAATGCTGCGCAAACTTCTAGATGGTTTGGGTGACTCCACATCTCTATTTGGAAACTGGAAACGTAAAGGTGGTTCATTCATAATCTCTTGGAAAGCTATCGGTTCAGTATCCAATAAAATGCTGGGAGTTTGAGGTGGGGTGTTTTCTTCAAGCAGGGCCGCTGTTCTTTTTTCTTGTTTCTTTCTAAGGTATATGCCTTATAACTTATTATGCTAAGTTATTTATTAAATTAATAAATATGGCTAAAGTACCGACAGCTCACGGATCTCTAAGTCCTTAAAAAGCGACCTTCGCTGCTATAATACGGACTGCATCTAGGAATCTAGGACGCGATAGAGCGGAACAAGGGCTCCAAGATCTTTACAAGAGATCTATCTATAGGGCAGAGTCAGCTTGCGAAACTGAACACCGATGATGGCAGGATCGTATCCTCCCGACCTGAGCTGTTGAGAGAGATCGAGAGGTTAAATGAACAGTTACACAGATGCACTTCAACCAGCAACCCCGTTACGAATGTGGCAAATGACCCAAGAGCCAGATTGACCTGGCACTACACCGAAAACATCCCGGACGTCAGCTTATACGAGATTAGGATGGCTTTGAAGCAGCTTAAAAACAACAAGGGTGTTAACGGAGTTACGGATGAACTCCTGAGAGCTGGCGGAAAAGCCGTTCTTAAGGCCCCCTAGAAGCTGTTTGATTCCGTCATACTAGAGGGAAAAATGCCACAGGCATGGAACAAAGGTGTGGTGGTACTTTAAGAAGGGTAACAATACCGTTCTTAAGAATTATAAGCCCATCTCACTTCACAGCCATATGTCTACAAGTTGTTATCGAGAGTCATCATGAACCGTCTCACGTACAAGTTTGACGACTTTTAGCCTCCCGAAACAAGCCGGATTCCATAAATTCTTTAGCACCCTAGACCACATACAAACGCTGTGGCAGGTTATACAGAAGACAGAAGAGTAACCTGCCTCTCTGCTTAGCGTTTGTGGACTACGAATCGATCGATAAATGGGCTGTACTGCAGTTTCTTCGACGGTGCCAGAGCGACTATCGGGACATCGAGGTGCTGTAGTTTCTGTACGAAAACGCCACTATGTCTGTCCAACTCCAGTACCAGACTTCGAAACCTATCCTTCTGCAGCGAAGTGTGAGACAGGGAGACGTTATCTCTTCGAAACTGTTCACCTCTGCACTGAAGGACGTCTTCAAGGTTCTGGGCTGGAAAGGGACTGGCATCGATATCAATGGCAAGTACATCACTCACCTTTGTTTTGCCGATGATAGAGACCATGGAAGACCTCAGTACAATGCTCAATGACCACAGTATAGCTTCCGAAAGAGTGGGTCTAAAAATTAACGCATGGACAAGACAAAGGTGTCTAACGTCCATGTAACACCCATGACGATCGGAAGCGTTAAGCTTGAAGTTGTGGACGAGTACGTTTACCCAGGACAAACTATCCAGTTAGGCAGGTCCATCTACGAGAAAGAATTCAATCGTCGAATCCAACTCGGCTGGGTAGCGTTTGGGAAGCTACGCAATATCTTCTCATCTCAAATACCGCTGTGTCTCAAGGTCAAAG
Source organism: Polymixis lichenea (assembly GCA_949091785.1). Classification (NCBI taxonomy): domain Eukaryota; kingdom Metazoa; phylum Arthropoda; class Insecta; order Lepidoptera; family Noctuidae; genus Polymixis; species Polymixis lichenea. Next base: position 56,115,728 of record OX420931.1, on the reverse strand, counting down.
TTTTTGACCAGTGCGTGCGTATTGCCAGTGATGATGACCTATGGCACTGAAACGTGGTCGCTCACAATGGGCCTTATCAGAAGGCTAAAACTCACCCAGAGGGCAATGGAGAGGGCTATGCTCGGAGTTTCCCTACGTGATCGAACCAGGAATGAAGAGAACCGCAGGAGAACCAAGGCAACCGACATAGCCCGAAGAATTGCCAAACTTGTGTGGCAGTGGGCAGGGCACATTGCTCGTAGAACATATGGCATTTTTTAGGCTGAAATAATGATGATAAAAGCCGTGTGCCGGCAAAAGTGACGATCTTTCATTCAAACCCTCGTCTCCTATTTAACTTCGATGAAAGAATTTTCAAATATCATTGGATTTGTGCTGACTTTATATAGGAAAACTAACTCAACAATACTCCATAAAACCTTGTTTAGGTTTGTATTTGCCAAAAAATATTGTCTCGAAATTTTTTAAACAACGCTTCTGTTTTATTTCGTATCTTATGCCATTGAACACATGATCAAATTTTAAAATGGGGGACATTAACGGCATGGAAACCTACCGTAAAGTGATATCAGTTTAAATTCGTTTTATAAAACAGAAAAAACTAGAAAAACACGTCATCTCAATTCTTTCTTTCATGATATCGTTGTGACGTACAGTCGACCATGATAGTTAAGTTATACAGTAAAGTTCAAATCCTGTTTCCATCTCTTTCATTCATATTGTGACATCCTGCTTACTTAATTCGCATGTATATAACATGTTTGACAAATAAAATTATCTATAGGTAACTTTATCTTTTCCAAAACTTTCTTAGTTTCTATGGAAAAGTTCACAATTTGTAAGTTTTGTTTATTCTTTAACTGACGAATAAAAAAGAGGTTCTCAAGTATGATCAACGAACGCGTGAGCGGTCATACTTCTACTTTTTACAATTTTTTTTTTGGAAAGGTTATAAGGGTTCGAAGTTGGTCCTAATTAAAATTGAAAAACAAAATCTCTAATAAGTCTAGAACAGAAAACTCAAACCAAAAGGTATTTTTCCTAATAGTAAGTATTTCTCGTAAAATATGCATGCTGGATTCACATCTAGTAGAATTCAATCAGAAATATTTTCTTGTAATTGTTATTGCATTTGTGATTGTAGGTACATCAGTTTCTTTTAATACACAAAAGAAAAGCCAATCCGGACAACAGCCATGCTCCAGTGCATACACACAAATGCTACTACGAATTAAGTATAATATAATAATTGTACGATGCACACATTTGTACATGTATATGCTTATGAGTGTGAGTATTGCACTACCCCTTTCATATTGCTGTCTCATACCCTCTCGCTAATTTGCATATCGCTGTCGCACGAGTGCATACAGATGAATCTCGAGCCTTCAGCTGTGTAAGTACTACACGCCACGAGGGAATAGAGAACATCCTCGTATTCATCGGCCCCTGGTAGACTCAATCTATTTACGGGTAGATTTGACTTGCATGGGCAGAAAATCTTCTGCGACTGCAATAAAAGTAGGTTACTGTGGAAATAATAAAGATAAGGTTATGTCGATAACAGACTTAGTCCGTGGACTTCGTACGGACGTAAATATACTGGATCCTTCCTGGACGCAGTGGATCTTCAATGCGCTGCTTAGCACTAGAGTTGAAATTCGGACAATGTGTTTTTTCGATGCTGGGAAGCTAGTATGCACTCTGTTGGATTTTCGATCTTCGGTTCTACGGCAAAAGTTGAAAATCCAGTGCGCGATATACCTAGACCCGCCGCGACAAATTTCACACGCGGAAAAGCGTGTGTAAGCCGAAACGAAATCTTAAATTGGCTTAAAGCAGGCAGTCACCTTCCCCGACTTGTAATTTTTCTGTTTGCGTGCTTTTTTTAGGGTTCCGTAGCCAAATAGTGCCAACGGGTAAAGAAAGTATAGTAAAGGATCTCTCTCCGGTCGTGTCGGATTGATGTCTTATCGGACTATGAGAGTGAGGGAAGAGAGAGTGCACCTGTGTCTGCTCACCCACTTGTGCACTATAATATCTCCCGCGCCGAAAACTAGTCTCTGTTGAGATCGGCCGCCATGGCCGAAATACGGTCTGGAGGACTACATAAATGTTCCCACTGCTGGGATATAGGCCTCCTCTCGGGGACAGGAAGTGGGCCGTAATTCACCACGCGGACCCAGTGCGGATTGGTAGTAGTCACATGTCTTCAAATGTTTGGTTCTTGGACATGCCGGTTTCCTGACGATGTTTTCCTTCTCCGTTTTGGGAGCACTGATGATGAAATAATTTATACAAAGAAAAGCGTCTGTCTGGGTTCGAACCTACGACCCGCAACTCGTAAGTCACGGCTGTTACCACTGAGCCACCACTGCTCTGGTCTGGAAGACTGTATATACTGAATTGAATAATGTTTCTTATTCTGCTTTGGAGTTAACCCATGGGTCTGTTAGCTTCATGTGGAGCTGCGTCGGTCACAACTTCGCGCAGCCCTGGTGGCGGAATGGCGGGAACGGCTTTCACGCCCTACAGCCGGCCCCGTCACTATCGGGGCGGTCCGGCCAGTACTCGAGCGCTGGCTCGGGAGGAGCATCGTCATTAGCATCATTTCAGCCCGAGACATCCACAGCTGGACATAGGCGTACCCCAAGTACCACCACTTCAACCAGGTCCTGTGCTCCTCGCATCCAGCGGATTCCTACGGCCTTCACCAGGTCATCGAGCCACCTTGTATGAGGCCTCCAGCTCGCGGTCGCCACTCCAGAATATTCCGACCCTATCGGCCATCTGTTCTGCGACCCTGCCCACTGCCACTTAAGTTTGGCAAATCTTCGGGCTATGTATGGCGATGGCACAAATAACATGAAAAAATATCATCATATTCCAGCCATTCTATCAATTTATTTGGGGTCAGCGCAATATGTCTTTTCCTTCCACACATCAGTCGTAATCTCGGTAAAAAACCTCCTTTCTAACCATAAAATCATTCACACAGATCATCCATCGTTTCTTTGGTCTCCCCTACTCTTATAGACATCCACATTTATACTCAAAACATTCCTCAAGACATTTTCCAGATTCCTTCGTATGCACATGCTCATACCATATCAACCGATTTCCACGCAACTTTTCAGCCATCAGTGCCTCTTTCAGACTTCACACGAAAAAATATATTCTATAATTTTAAGGCCAAAAACTCAGCAACGTGATCTACCGTTCGCTGACGCAATCATAAGGTCCTCACGTGTGCAGGTGACAGGGTTCTGTGCAAAATGCGGGTGCAAGGAGGTGAGTCATTGTCTGTAGAGAGACGCCGCATGCGCGCCGGAGGTCTGAGCCGTCCATGAACCCTCACTTATGGAGGTTGTCCTAGTTGCGTACGAAGTTTAAGGTACGAACATCAACCAAAGTATAAAAGTTAGACAAATAAAACTTAGAGTGTTTCATAAGTCTGCTTACCATACTATTTTATCCTGAGAATTTGACCTCTGTAGCATTATCCAGACCGAAGCTATGAGGACAATGAAGGTTTAAAAATACGACGAAACGCTTCGTGAAAAGGTAGGTAGTGCCCTGCTTTTTATTTTCGACTCGTCTTCGCGCATTGGTATCAGATATGTGTTGCGTGCAGCCGTGCACACTCAAACTATCGGATCGGATGAATGTGGAGCAAGATTGTGCAAAAAAAGTCAAGTAGGCGCAGTTCGAGACTGCGCCATTCGCTTTCGTAAAAAAGTTTGGTTAAACTGTAACCAGACCTAACCTACTGAGAGCTCACTAAACCATTCTTAGCCAGTGCTAGCACTTTGCCAGGTGCTGTCACGCCAAGCGTTCTCAATCCCAACTAATGAAAAGTGGTCACAATCACATCAAGCTAAGCTGACGTAACGACGGAACACAGTTTACTGCACTCGGCAGTAAACTGTGTAACTAGCGAACCTAGCCCACAGACGACACGACTGAGCAGAGCTCACCTATCCAAGTAATGTGCCAAAAAAAGCGAGCGCAGCGACCCCTCCCACAAGACAAGCGAGTGTAACACGCGAGCATATTCTTAAGGTGACCCTAGTCCACATTTTTTCCATACAAACTTCGGGAGTATATTACTCCACTGTTCGACAATGCGCATCAAAAATTAAACATGGTATGGTTTTGTTTCATTATTAATATTGTTTGTATGGAAACAGAATACTAAAGTAAAAAGCCATTAAAAAGTTAGGAGCCAACAAAGATTCGTTTTTCTTGTAAATTTAACCAAACTTTGGGCGTGTTTAAGTAACAAAAGAAGTGTAAAATCTGAAAAACCAAGTCTTTACCGACAAAGCTCAAATATCTAAAAGTTCAATAAACTTTATTGGTCATTGATTAATGCAGTGTTTTTTTTATAAAACCCGATCTTCCGAAGGACTGTTCTTAATTTTTACGCGCCTGTTGTACTATAAATGATCTTGCATCTCACTCAATAATTTTGTGGGTGTAGACTAGCTTCTAACTACTCATCACTGATACTACCTCTGTCAGACACGATGCCTGGTGAGACAGCGTGCTTTTTAGCCAGGCGCATCAGTGAGTTCGACCCCGCGACTAGGTTCCTCTTAAATCGAGTGAGCGAAGCGCGCCAACCTACGCCAAGAGTGCTCACTCACACCAGAAAGCCGTGAACCGAGTGCATCTTACAAACGACTGTGCCGAGTGCACTTACACACAAACAAGAGCGTGTATTAACTATCACTTGTTTCGAAAGTGAGCTCGCTTTGTTCGCTCGTAGTTAAAGTCTCAAACTAGCTTTTCCTGTAATAGGGGCTCAATTTGCTCGCTCTTCGCATGGGAAAACGTGCTTCGCCTAATCGTGGCGTAAAAAGAGGGGTGTTATAAGTTTGACTGCTATATGTGTCTGTCTGTGGCTGTCTGTAGCTCCTAAACGGATGAACCGATTTGGGTGCGGTTTTTTATTATTTTAAAGTAGGTTTTCTAGTGGTGGTTCTTAATCATGTTTCGAAAGTGAGCTCGCTTTGTTCGCTCGTAGTTAAAGTCTCAAACTAGCTTTTCCTGTAATAGGGGCTCAATTTGCTCGCTCTTCGCATGGGAAAACGTGCTTCGCCTAATCGTGGCGTAAAAAAATAAACAGCCGACTTCCAAAAAAACACTAAAAAGTGAAAAATAACTTTAATTTTGGAAGGCGGTGACTTTGGATATGTATTTTAATTTTTTGTCACCGCCTTCCGAAATTAAAGTTATTTTTCACTTTTTAGTGTTTTTTTGGAAGTCGGTTGTTTATTTTTTTTGAAAAAAGTCTTATATTTTTCACTTTTTAGTGGTTCACATGTGCTTACCCCTTCACAGCGTACCGGCGTGATGTTATGTTATTAACTGGTGTAAACAATTGACAGACATGAGATTACAGCAATCCCTGTCCATTTGCTATCATTTATTGAGGAGTTCCGTTGCCTATCTCCGAAGTTCTTCATCAGATCTTCACCAAATTGAAATGGAACCACTCCGAGAAAGTACTCTTCCAAAAACTACACAAATTGCTTCAAGTATGCCTATAAAATTTGAAGAGTTCTCCCTATTTCTCCAGGATCCCATCATCAGATCCTGACTTGATGATCATGGGACCACCTGGGAAGTATACCCTTTCAAACAAAAAAAAATTATCCAAATCGGTCCAGCCATCTTTGAGTAATCGGGGAACATACATAAAAAAAATTAAAAAAAAAAGGTTCCGACGAATTGAGAACCTCCTCCTTTTGGAAGTCGGTTAAAAAGAGGGGTGTTATAAGGTTGACTGCTATATGTGTCTGTCTGTGTCACCGTAGCTCGTAAACGGATGAACCGATTTGGGTGCGGTTTTTTATTATTTTAAAGTAGGTTTTCTAGTGGTGGTTCTTAATCATGTTTCATCAAAATCGGTTCAGCCTTTTGAAAATTATCAGCTCTTTTCTGGTTGATGAACGGATTTCAGCATCTTCCACGGGTCTGTCTGACCGTGTCAAAATTTGGTATTTTATTACTTTAATGATATCTGACGAACAAAGTAACCTTGAACTGGTGCTGGAGCATCACCTGGAATTTCCAAGATACCCAAGTTACTCACCAACAAACAGCAGAAGTATCGTGTTTGGGCTCATTGAGAAGGTCACAATGAATAGGTTGTAGATAAATGGTGATCAGGACGACGGATAAGGATAAATTAGTGACAAACTTCACTGTGAGAAACACAGAGAAACATACGTAAAGCTGCGCAGATTTAATCGTGACATGTGTCGATCGTAGCGCGTTTACTATTACTATAGTAAGTTTAAAAAGTATGAAAAAAAGTTACATTACATTTTTTTTTAACCAAATCCAAACAAAGACCATAAAAAAGTAAAAAAAAAATATTTATTGACCTTTTAAGTTGTAGGTAATATTTTGATCAAAGCATTGTCACGTCGGGGGACGGGTAATGAAAACGCCAAACAGACCATGCCCAGCAATAATTAATGTAACTATGCTAATGTAGAATGGTTAACATTTTCACTAGCCGTCCTCCGACGTGACAATGGCTTGATCAAAATATTACCTACAACTTAAAAGGCAAATAAATATTATTTTTATACTTTGTACAGCCGACATGAAAAGAAATATGTTTTTAACATAGGTTTTTGTAACAATTGTTCCCATGGTTTCCGATTTAGCCATTGTATGTGCCGACACTGCCCTGCTCATCACATTCTGCTTACACCAATTACGATATTTTTCAATTCTGAGCAGATTTACGACCAATATCTATGAGACGACATCTTAAACTATTTTGCTATTTGCAACAGCTTACGGCTTCTAACACAGCCGTAGCTATTTACATGTGCTCGGCACTATATTTTCAGGCTCATTGCATGCCTTTTGACGCAAGCTTTCTTCGATTGAGAGTTTTATTTTTCATTTCTGAGAATATTATCGGCCAATGTAAGATAATGTGGAATAATTTTGCCACTGTCAATTTTGCCATCGTCAATTTTGACCATTTACTTTGTTGTTTCTCTTTAGCTCCTAATAGTGCTTTGTGAACTCTTGACAGTGCCACCAGACTCAAAGTTCTAAGTAAACACAGCACACGCAGTCTGACGTCATATACCAATCATGAATGCTTATCCATCACTCTATCATTTAAACTGTTGTTGGTATTAGCGGTTGAAATCTAACATTTTGTTTCGGTCACAAATATTGAAGTTCCTTCCAGTACACCGAGCGAAAATACGTTTTCTCGTGAAAAAATTGCACCTACTGCACTTTGCTACGAAAGAGCAGATTTTTTTTAAAGACTTTATGGTTACAGTTTGCGTGTCGATGTCCTCTGCTGCCCTGCGTCACGTAATATGCATTCATATTGACACATAACACACCAGCCTCCATACTTTGTTATTCCGTAAAAAACGTGCGAAAAGAGGCGGGTCGATAATTAAAAAAAAAAAACATTTTATAATATGAATGAAAACGTACGAACTCAAGTTATGGTATGGTGCACATACATACACACACTTATCTAAATGACAAGCCAAGGTCAAAACTAGGCCCGTCAATGATAAAAAATAATTTTGTGTCCGGTGGTACTAGGAGTCCATAAGCACGGAAGCGGTGGGGCGATTGCCAAAACATGAGGTATTGTGACGTCACAGATCGATCTAACCCCATCTGTGACTGGTGTGAGTGCAACTGCATACAATGACAGGCTTACCAGCATGATTATACATACACACACGGTACACCCTCTAACACACTAATGACATCACAGATCAATCGAAGCCCATCAGTAAATGGTATGAGTGCACACAATGACACACAAGGCTCGCCGACATGAATGTACACACACATGCACTCTCTAACACACACATATATATAAGGCGAGCCCCTCCTCTAACTTGTTTTCCGAGTGGCAGAATTTGAAACTAACATGTTCTTATTTTGTCTTTGTTTTTTTAGCGAGGAACGCCGTGATCCGTTGCACAGACAAATTGGTCGATGTATCCCGGTATCATCATCATCTGCCTAGCCTTTTGTTCAGTCTAGCCGGATGCATTTCACATATAGATTTTTATACATTTTAGCAAGCGTATACCAAAACAATGAGAGCGTCAGATGTAAGGAAATAAGGTAAAAAAAAACATAATCTTACTGCTCTCCTGATCCGGACGAACCACGTGCTGGACCACGTGGTCTCAGTTGGTTTACAAACGCTCAAAGTCACCTCAACTACGAGGTACAATACTGGGAGCACATAAACAACACAAGGTTATTCCGAAGTTTCAAGATCGTAATAACGTAACAAGTATTGCCATAGTGCGGTAAAAAAATAATTTCTAACAACAACGAGCTAAAGTCTACTTTTGCTTGCATTCTGTAGTCACTTTATTACCTGACTCTTTAGTTCCAATCACGGTGTGCCTGGAAAAACTCCGTTTTCTGACTCTATTTGCAGTTTTCTTGCGAATTATTACAGGAATGTTAAATAAAGTAATATGAAAATCAATCGTTAATAATTACTGATTAAATATCAGTAAATTTTATCTTTGTAAATCGTGTTGTTCAGTCTTTAATTGTATTATTAATCGAAGGCAGCGTCTCAGAATAGGGTGGTTCAGGGGTGGTGAAACTTTCTTGGCTAATTAATATCTTACGAAAAATAACAGGATTGCAATGAGAAATGACTTAAAATTAGAGCAGAATTAAAGACTGAACAAAATGGAAAAGTTTTCCATTGGTATAGACATTTGTTTATGTTGTAATTTATGATTTTCTCAGGGAGACAAACTGGTGGTGCATGTGTACTGCGTACTTAACTGTATGTAGTTGCATCATTGTCATGGAAACCGCTTGCGCGCGCCACGCGGTCGAGACACAGTATTGATCAGTCTAGACCGTACAATATTAGAAGCACTAGGTTTTCATGAAACACTAAGACGCATTCAGAAATATGATTTGAAAGGTTTTGTAGTAGTGTTCGCGCTTTTAAAACTGGGGTACGATGGCATTGAGAGCACTAGTGGCCAATAGTGGCCACGACTAGCGAGTAGTCGTACTCGTAGGTCCAAACCCAGATAGGTGCTTTAAGTATTTTATGTAAATTTAAAAAAAAAACGGTTAAGGAAAACATCTTTAGGTAACCGGTACTAAACGGTAACTACCGCTAGCAAATAAAAAAAATTTAAGACATATGACATCTACCAACCCGTACCGGGCCCGCGTGGGGGATTACGGCTCGCTTCCTCTCCCTGAGAGGAGGCTTGTGTCTCAGCAGTGGGATAATTAAGGTGAATCTTGTCCACATTTTTCCCATACAAACTTCGGGAGTGTATTACTCCACTGTTCGACAATGTACATCAAAAATTAAACATGGTATGTTTTTGTCTCAGCATTAATATTGTCTGTATGGAAACAGAATACTAAAATAAAAAGCCATTAAAAAGTTAGGAACCAACAAAGATTCGTATTTCTTGCTAATTTTACCTAAATTTGGGCGTGTTTAAGTAATAAAAAAGTATTAAATCTCCAAAACCAAGGAAGTACCGACAACGCAGAATTATTGAAAAGTTTAATAAGATTTATTGGTGATGGATTTATGCAGTGATTTTTTTCACAAAACCCGATCTTCCGAAGGACTTTTCTTAATTTTTTACGCGCCTGTTTTACCATAAATGATCCTGCATCTCACTCAATGACGTTTTGCGTGTAGACTAGCATCTAACTGCTCATCACTGATACTACCTCTTTCGGACACGATGCCTGGTGAGACAGCGTGCTTGTCAGCCCTGGCTCACCAGTGAGTTCGAGCCTGCGACTACAATCCCCTTAAAGGGTGATAACGCTAGGAACGCTACGATGGTAAGTACTTCTAACAGTAACTTAATGTTAGCAGTATTTGTTATAAACCACCTATTTATTGTGTCTTTGCATTTTATAGTGTTTTATTAGTTATGTAGTACTTAGCATGATGTCCCAGAGGTTAGGGCCCCAGCTCTTTAGGCAAGTGAATGCGGATTTGAAACCGGGAAACCTACTATGGGACTAATTCAAATACAGATATACTTTCTAAGTTAATTCGTGTAGAAACTGCATCCTAATTGCGTAACACACTAATATCAGAATCTGAATCATTTTGAAGCATAATGCTAATCTATCGAGCACGAGCGGATGGCACTGTCTAAGAGAGCAAAGATGATAGCCCGTAGATTTGCACGTTGTTTTAAAAACTGTTCTCTGTCAATTGGACTTAGCAAGAAAAAATGGTTCGTGGCTAATATTTATAATGGTACATGTAATACTTATATATCCTGTCAGTACTCCTTCTGATTTATATTAATTAATTGTGTGTTGTACGGGTATTATAACTGTAAATAAAAGAGTGACTTTTATTCGTTCTCCCGCACACAACCCTCACACATTTCCCAAACTCTTGATCCCGACGTGATTATATTTAGTGACGTCATTCGTCACCCCAGCATTCTCGAACTGCGCCTCTATCTGCGCGAACCAAATATCGGGCTCCTCGGGCCAAAACGGCGGTAGGCGCTAAGCGACACGGTACACTTCGGCCGGCTCGACCTTTGGGTTGTGCTTTGAGCCCGACAGACGCTTGGGCTTGCGCGCACGGTGTGCAACGTGTGCGGCGGGCTGCGAAGACGCGGTATGCTCTGTCTCACTGTCACTCATTGTTTCTTACTATTAATGTTCTTTTCTTTTCTTTCTTTTCGCCGAAATGGAGGGCCTGGGGTCGTGCGGATATGGTGTACAGTGTTGTGTGAGGTAGTGCGTAGTGTACCGGCAGGTCGGGTGATGTCAGGAAAACATTCTAATATTTTATGATACCTCGAATCACCAGAAGTAACCTTTAATATGATATATTATATGTCATCTTCATGATCATCCCTATGTTGGTGTCGGCGTTGAGTCTAACCGGATGCAGTTGAATACCAGTAACTAACATGGAGCGACTGCCTATCTAACCTCCATAACTAACTCCATAACACGATACTCCTTGGACAGTAAGACTGGTTGTCAGACTTTCGGGCTTCTGACGGCTCGTAACGACTGTCAAAGATCCACGAACGACAGCCGGGATCATCGGCTTAACGTGTTTTCTGAGGCACGGAGAGGTGTCCCTCTCTCTTCAACCCTTGGCCACCCAATGCTGAGTATAGATCTCTTCCAAATCTCTCCACTTTTGGCGGTTATGTGTCATGGCTATCCAGTTTCTTCCGGCCAGTTTAATTAGATCGTCTGTTCACCTAGTCGGTTGTCTTCCCACATTCCCTCCGTCCCGTCCGTGGTCTCCAGTCCAGCATTTTCTTCTTTTCGGAGAGGTCTCAGTACCTATATAAAGTTGGTCACTCATTCACGTACCAACTGAGGCAAGCGTAGCTGCGTGTGGCTATTATAACTTAGCCACAAGCCCCTCAATAGTCCTAATTCCTATTATTTAAAAATAAACATTCCAGTCTTCTTCTTAACATGGCGATAGCAATCCAAATACAGTTAGCCCAAAATTTGGTGACGAGCTTGGAATTTGGTGACGAGCTTGGAATTTGGTGACGAGCTTGGAATTTGGTGACGAGCTTGGCATTTTCAGCAACGTCCATCAACTCCTGCAGCGTGCAGACAGCAGAACACGCTGGACAAGATATTAAATGCCCCATTGGGATAGCACCACATTTACACTCCAAGGCGGAGTCATCTGTGAATCTCCACTTTAGCAGGTTGCGAAGAGGGAGGCGGCGCACGTAAGGGAGAGGCAGTATATGCGCCCTCACGGCCCTAGTCGCTGCAGGAGACGCCCTGGGCGTTGGGAATCCCAGGCTGATTCCCGGCTTTTTCCCGGGATTTTTTTGAAATCCATCCGCAATTGATGGAGAAATCCTGTATTTATATATCTGTGGAGAAATCGGAGAAAATACATTAAAAAAACACGCAGCCGAACATAGAACCTCCTCCTTTTTTGAAGTCGGTTAAAAATAGTATATTTATTTAATTAAGGCGACAATACCTAAGTATACCTAGATTGAACCTATGAACGTTGTTTACAGCAAGTAATTAGCCACTGAACTGTTTGCCTTCAAAGTTTTGGCGCCGAAGTTCCCAATAGAATAACATTTATAGAATGCTGGCGATCGATGCTGGTTATCGATGAACTCGTAGTCTGTTCACTGCTCACCCAGTTCTAAGAGAAGATTTCAATAGCTACAGTAGATACCGTCACCAAAAGAGATAAGTAAATAATCAGAGTCGTCGGATATAGTGGAAGTTTATTAAGAAACCGACGGATGTTTTCGAAAACAATTCAATTAATAATTTTAATAAATTTTTTGAATAAAAAATGAAAAAAATATTTATAAAAAAAAAAATGACAACTTCTATCGATCTACGATAAAGATCACTTTTGGAAGCCGATGGTAACACTCAAATTGATATAAATAAAAGCGCTTAACACCACAGACAAATTTTTAATTTAGTTTTGTGGCCATTTGGTGCCCGCTATCGTGTTATTTTTGGAAGCAGCCAGACATACCAAGGGGTATCGTATTAGCCAGTAACTGGGTTGTAGAGGTCAGATAGGCAGTAAAATACTGAATAAAATAATTATTAAATTAACAATATAATTTTTAAAATTTAAATAAGAATAGAAATTGTTATAATTATATTTAATGTAAACTTAAGTAAAATTTGTACGCATGCTTGCAGGCAGAATACAATTACATTTATGTTATAAGATATCACGTTCACCAACAATGTATTTCTTGCAAATAAACATTTGATTTGATTTGGTAGTCAGCTGCATTCGGTTAGACTGGAAGCCGACCCCAACATAGCTGGCAAAAGGCAAAGCAGATTGATTGTTAAGTTATAGTGTTACTATTTAACATTCGTATAGATTTATTTAGGCACAATACTTCGATATAAATTGCGCATCTCTAATTTCTACCAAAAATGCGCCGTCCGTAGCGTATACGCCACAGTTGTGTTTTTAATTTTTTAGCGTAACCCAAGATGTACAATTTTTTTTAATGGAGGTATACAAAATTTAACAATTTGGGTACTGTCCCCTCGCATTTCTGTCGATGTAATGTAACGCAAATAAAACAATAACTAAAGGTTCGTAATTTATTATTGTCAATATTAGTCCAACTCCGCCACCGCGGCTGGAATTATCGGGGCACAGACACTTCGTTGAGTTTTCATTGAAAACGAATTCTATGGCGACCACTGTTTATTTTACTTCAAGAAGTACGCAACTGGTTCCATACAAGCTCTTCATTATGTCGTAGTTTTATTTTAAATAATTAATGTCTAAACATTATTATTTCGGACGAGTCACTTTATAAATCCAGTCTATGTATGGACTGACGGGTGTATAGCCATCATTCACAAGCGTGTCGATATCCTGTCCATACGACAGTACGCCGATAATGAGTCCGTCGTACATCAAGGGCCCCCCGGAGTCTCCACTGTTTGGCCTAGCAAATTTATTCGAACACTTGGGCGAAATGCAAATCAAATATCTGGTCATGTCCCTGAATTCCCCATCACATGCGATGACGGCCCCTTCCCCCAGCTGCAGTAGCCGCATGTCGTCGTCTCCCAGCTTGTCGGTGACGCCGGCCCCCACATACGTAACTGGGAGCCCTATCAATGTCGTGTAGTCTATCGAAGATAGTCGTCCATAACGCTGCAGACTGATGGGATGCACACGTAACAAACTTATGTCGTTATCAACTACGAACGCATTCAAAAAATCAATGTTTATGAAGCGGAAGCCTGGATGTACGAATATTTCCAATACTGAAGAAAATAATTTGGATTCCGACGGTGGTATAGTATAGTTACCGTACCAAATATAGGATCGTTTGTCTTGCAGACTCTGAACGCAGTGTGCGGCAGTGATCACCCAGGTCTCCGTGATCATAGATGCCGTGCAGACTCTGCAGACACCGTATGTACAGGTTGTATCGAATATAAACAATACGACGGCAAATGGATACTTGCCGTTTTCTATATCTCGCCCATGGTTTACTCTTAGATGGGTACGATTAAACGGTTTGTCTCTAACCACTGTAGGTTGTCCGGCAGTCTGTTTGATGATCACACTAAAATGATATGTTGAGAAACATAATGCTAGGACTAAGTTGAGCATTGTAAGTATACATTGAAATAATTGTTTCAGAACGTATTCGATAAGCGTCGTAAGTCGTAAAGTATTGTAATTTTGTGTATCGTTTTTGCATGATTTATTAACTTATAAAACATTGTTTATATAAGACGTGTTTAAGTACCAACCTGGTTTTCAATTTTCTTTAAATATTTTTTCATGTTTTACTTACCTATTTACTAAGGCAATGAAAAAGCCCTATTGTCTAATGGATGTTTTATGCACATAATATAGCTTTTTTTTTTTTTTCTGGGTGGGAAATCATCAAATAACTTCTCCCGCTCTGGGTGGAGCGGGAGGGCGTGTCAGACTTTTACTGACTAAAACCCACCCGTGTTCCCTCAGTTGCCTGTGTGCCAGGGGTCGCGATATCTCTTTCGAACAACCCGCACCCCTGGCAGGCATCGGCCGTTGCGGGCCCCATCAGTTGCTGTTGACATCTCTTTGAGTCGCGCGTGGAACATAATATAGCTGTAAGTACATTTTTGAGAGTCAAATCGTTATTATGCAATGTTGGGGTTGGCTTCCAGTCTAACCTGATGCAGCTGAATACCCGGTTATTGGGTAAAACGATACCCCATGGTAAGACTGGTTGTCAGACTTTCGGGCTTCTGACGACCCGTAACGACTGTCGTAAGACAGCAGGTATGTAAAATGTTATTGTAATTCTGTGGTTTCGTTAACATTAAAATAATTAATTATGCTAATTTAATTACAGCAGGTGTTTTTTGTTTAGAGGCATTGAACGTTAAATTTAAAGAAAACACAGAATAATGTTTTGAATATTCCTCATGTAGGTTATAAACAGACTTCGGCTTCGCCCGCGTGGAGGTCGAAAACTATCCCACGGGAACTAAAAAACTATCATATGTGTTAATCCAGGTTACAGGCTATCTGTGTGCAAAATTTCATTCAAATCCGTTCAGCCGTTTTTACGTGAAAGAGTAACAAACATCCATACATACATTCATCCATACTCACAGACTTTCACATTATATTAATAGGATTTGCCAGATAGTGTTATCGTATTCATGTTTGAATATGATTTGGGCACGTCGCCAGCTAAAATAGCCTACCATAACCATGCATGCATAATTAGCCTATAAGATGCCCACCATTGGGACACAAGCCTCCTCTGTTCGAGAGGGAGTGAGCTGTTATCCACCACGTGGGCACTGTGCGGGTTGGTAGATGTCACATGTCTTCGAATTTTTGGTTCTAGGAAGGTTTTCTCACTATATTTTCCTTCACCGTTTTGAGAGCAGTGGTGATGAAATTAAATACACAAAAGCACCTGCCTGGATCGAACTCACGACTGTAACACTCGTACGTCAGGGCCGATACCACTGGGCCGCCAATGCCCTTTAGACAATACAATAAGCTAATGGTAATCTACTATTATGCTATTGTTTGAGGTTGAAGTATGTTTTAGTGATAAGACGGTGGAAGCAGCTCATAACAAGGAGATTAGCGAAAACTATTCTTAGTTTCTAAAGCATGCAAGTGTCCGCGTAGCCACGGAACTACGCTTCGTAGACCTTCATAGGCATTACGCTACGGTTCGTAACCCCTACGCTACGATTCGTAAACCTTCGTAGCCCTTACGCTACGCTTGGAAGGCCTTCGTAGCCCTTACGCTACGCTTCGTAGAACTTCATAGCCATTGCGCTACGAGCACTGCCTTACACAGACATTATTTATATTTCCATTACATAGTAGGTCGTAATAGATTTTATTAAATATACTTCTGTTGCTCTCTTAGAGCGGAAGCGCTAGGCCAGCCCGCGAAATTCAAATTTTCTTACGTTTTGCAATTTGCTGGTCAGTTTCAAGCTGTATGATGAACAAAATATGATTTACGACCGCAACACGGTATGTATTTACAGAATTATAATCATCAGTCATCAAAACAACCCTCTAAATTTATATAATCCTATTGAAACCGTTTTTCATGAAATAGTTTTGTCAATGTTAAAGCCATATTTGTTACGATCGTGAATCATATTTCAATCAACATTCAATTTGACACTAACTTGCTAATTATAAGAAACGTAAGAAAATGTGAACTTCGACGGCTATCTTATCGCATCCATTTTTTTGTTGGATGGGAAATCATCAAATAAGTTTTTCCGCTTTGGGTGGAGCAGGAGGGCGTGTCAGACTTTTACTGACAAAAACTCGCCAGTGTTTAAACAAATTCATCCAGGCGGCGGACCCCTTCCATTGTTGCTGACATCTCTTATTACCTTCTATTATTATTACTTATTATTATTTCGTTTATTTTTTTGTTAAATCTGTAACTATCCGCAATTTTCTAACTATTCATTGAGACCTTTTCAATGAGCCCAAACACGATACTTCTGCTGTTTGTTGGTGAGTAACTTGCGTATCCTGGAAATTCCAGGTGTTGCTCCAGCATCAGTTCAAGGTTACTTTGTTCGTCTAATATCATTGATGTAATAGAATACCAAATTTTGACTTGATCAGACCAGTGGAAGATGCTCAAATTCCTTCATCAACCAGAAAAGAGCTGATAATCTTCAAACGGCTGAACCAATTTTGATGAAACATCTAAGAAACAAAATTAACTTTCAAACAAAAATAACAAAATCAAAATCGGTTCATCAGTTCGGGAGTTACGATGCCTCAGACAGACACACAGATAGAGAGACAGACAGACAGACAGACAGACACACACACACCCACAGACACACACACACGCACACGGACACGGACACGCACACGCACACGCACACACACGCACACACACACACACACACGCGCGCGCGCGCGCACGCAGACACGTCAAACTTACAACACCCCGTCGTTTTTGCGTCGGGGATTAAAAAGAAAAATATACCATTGGTTGATTTTTGTTTATTGTTATTTTTCATTTTCTTCCTTTACATTAGCTTCCTTGTTGTTATTTCCTTTCTCTGGTGCTACATCACAGTTCCTCCTTCCTGATTTTTTTCCACATTGGTTTTCATTCTTTCTATTTTGCCTCCTACTCTTGACAGCCCTCAACACCAAATCATCACTGAAACATAAGATTTTATTAATTACTACAGCAGATCTGATAGATGTTGTTCTGCCTGAACAGCCCCCTCCTACAATTCCATTTGTAATACCAAACCTTCCAGAGACCCACTCAAACACACACAAAAGATATCATCAAAATCAGCCCAACCATTAAGGATCACTTCTGTGGCATACACATGTACAGAAGTATAAAGATTTAGAGATTTGTACATTAGAACTTGGAATACAACGATACTCAATATTTTTTTAAAGCAGTAGTGGCCATTGGTGACGGCCCCGCCATACGACTTGTAGGTCGTGGGTTTGAACCTAAGCAGGCGCTTCACTGTGTGTAAACAATTTCGTCACCACTGCTCTCTAAACGGTGAAGGAAAATATCATGAGGATTTCCTCACGATATTTTCTTTCACCGGCACGTCCTAAAATCAAAAACTCGAAGACGTAACATCCACCAACTGGGCTCTCATGATTGGTTAACGCTGATCATGACAATATTTCTTCAGTTTATGAGAAGGAATTGTTCAACATGTACGCCTATATTGCCTATACTTGTTATATTGATTCATAAATTCTATCAATCATGTTAAAATAATACTAACTCATTATTATGTTGATGAAGCATTTCAGTCTTCCTCCGTAATATCAACACATCTTCTTGCATTGCCCTGTACTCCGTTTGAAGAATAGCCAAATTCTGGAATATTTGTTACAATATTAATGTGTTATGCAATTGTGTTCATATTTAGTTGGCATTGGTTAAATGCGTACTGTGAAGATAGTGTTCATCACAGCACGTGATATGACAACATTGGGTGTCCTATCACATGCTGATAGAGCCTTTGTATGTTCATAAACAGTAAGTTTGTTATGATTATGTGGTTTAAGACTTAGTAATAGAATAGACTTTATAGACACTAAAGAGATATTGACAATAATATTATAAAGTTTACAGGGATGTCAAGCACAAGAATTTAATGAAAATTATACACCGTGACATTTTAGTTGTCTTACAACGGCAGCCCACTTCATGTATCCATTGACTACTATTCACTTCTTAAAAAAAATACACTTTAGAATATATGCAAAATTAAAAAAAAATATCATTCACTAAGATGCATGACGTAGTTTGAAACACCCTGTTATGGACATGGAATTAATGATGGAATGTAATGGTGGGTAGGTACATATCATCTACCGTTTGTTATTAACACGGAGGGTGTTTCATCATTCTAAACCATTATTTATTTTTCTTTGTACCTATTATCTTAAGTAATGGTAACAATGTTTTAATCGCGCCTAGAGGTATTTTATAACGGATACATTGAGTGGACCACTTTTTAAGACGACTAAAATTTCACGGTGTACAAAATAAGAATAGTAATGTTATAAATCATTAGAAATTTAATTAATGACTTTGGTTTGATTGAATGTGGATTTTGCTTTAGCATTAGTAAGAGAGCGATTATTCCGTTTATTCATGCATGCATTGAATGCATGTCCGAGAATCCACCCTAAACCTATTCTGTTTATCAAACTAGGCCTAGAGTGGATTTTTGCTCGTTTCTGCCTACACCTTAGGATGATTTTTTTGGGATGGTTAAACCGGATGGCCCGAACTGAGCACGCATCAGTAATGCAGGAGTAAGTGGAAGTAGTTATTGCAGCAAAAATACAATTATTATTGGTGCCGCAAACTGAGATATTAATAACTTGGGTGAAGTAGATAGTTCAGTACTTAACACAACACAGACAAACAATAAAAATGTTAAATGTAAAAAATGCCTTTTAGGCACTTACCCTTTGAAGGAGTTCCAAGCAAACTCCACGTTCTAGAATAATAAGTTTCAGCCTTATGTTTTCCGTAAGAAGCTACACAGACAAAATAAAATAAAAACTTTAAAATGTGATTAGCGTACAAGGTGGGTAGTGTACAATGACGTTTGAATATTTCGTCAGTTTATGTGATTTAGCGATGTTTTCGAGACGAGAAATATTACAAGACTTTTTGGTGCTAAATCACAATACCTCTTCAACTTCATTAGATTCGCCGACACGTAAATTGCGGTCGGGGTCCCCCATTGCGGAAGGCGGTAAAGTAAGAGTCTTCGACAAGATGCAATATGATTTTATCAGGTATTCAATGAAAACAAAACTTTAATGGTTGAAACTTCAAACAAAGCTGCTCGATCAATATCGCTCCCATGTCAGTGTTGCCAACGGCTTCGGTCCTAGTAAGAGAAAATTGACGTGAAATAGTACCTATAACAATAATAAAAATAGTGTGACGTACAGTAATAATTTTATTTGACATTTATGTAATTTTATTTTAATGACATGAAATATAATTCATCCGACAATTTGTATCTTTAATCCGTTGACATTTGTAGTACTTATTCTTAATTTATTTTATTATTATTTCTAATTTTTAATTTTATTTGATTATAATAATTTTGAAATGTTATTTTAATAATTATACAACTAGATTATCGATAATGTAATAATTTGCACATCTTATTAGGAAATGATACAGTGTACTTTATATTTATTTGTAACATCTCACCTACCTGTATTATGCAAATAAATAATTTGATTTGATTTGATTGATTCGGAAGTTTGGACTAAATCGAGTTTAAAAAAAGGCTAATTCAGCACACTTTTTTTAAATAGTGCTACATTACAAAATAAATTATGATTATTCAGTATGATTGATTGCATGAATAACTTCTATGTAGATTATTAATAAAATACATCATTCTGGATTATCTCGTTGCCAAATCCTGGACTAAATGTATTTACTTAGATTGCTTTCGAGACGTTAAGAAGAAGAATTTTCTGGATTTTAAATACTGTGTAATCATAAAATCACGTCAGTCTTCATCTAATTCCGCCCGAAGAGTTTCACGTTGCGCTGACGACCTTGATGGTTCTACTTATTTACTTATTCAAGTAACAATTCGCATTGTGTCCGAAATATTTTGTACCTACATTAATTAACATAATAGATGGCTTGAGTAGCATTGCCAGGCGTCCAGATAAAGCCGGACACAGTCAGGCTTTTTGGTTGTGCTTCCGGCCAAATTAGACGCCTGATGCCTGATGTGACCGGCTTTTGTTAGGCTTTTTGACCATTAAAAAAAAAGATTTTGGTTTCCGCTCTGCCCACATCACCTTGTAACGCAAGCAACCGGACTAGCACTGTGCATAATATAGAAGGCTGGTTCATTCCATTTTATTGTTGTTTAGTTTTGAGAGAGAAGAAATTAAGCGTGTCCGGCCTTTTAACCCAAATGTTCGGCTAAACTCGCTGGTCTGTCTTGCTTTTCGGTTTTAAAACCTGGCAACCCTAGGCTTGGGCCTCATTACGCGCAGCCTTGGTCAGTCTATAAAGAAACGTATTGGATACCTAATATTTTTGTAAGATATCGTATGGGGTTTTATATTATGTGTAGTAAGTTTGGTTTAACTTGGTAAGACCCAAAGACCCAAGACTTAGATAACACGCAAGTATCACGATCTGTATGAAAACCAATCGTGCCATTTTTTTACTACCTACAATGACGTCACAACACTATTTAGTGATGGAAAACCAAATCGATTCAAGACGCCGCACACTGGTCCCAAATAAAAAAAAAGTGGACATTGATAGTAGACCGCTGATATTTTTTTTTATTGTTGATATAATGATAACAGATAAGGCAAAAAAATATTTTTGTCCTACTTCAAATACTTTTCTCTATAAAAAATATTTCTTTTTTTTTTGTATGGGAGTGATTACATTTTACTCAATTTCTCAAAAACCTTAAGCGATGTCGAGATGGCATTCACATATGTTAGAAAACTAATAATTTTGAGTATTTGGCTCGAAGAAACTTATTGCTTATCTCTGCGTACTTTCGAGATAATAGTGACAGAAAATAACAATTTTTTTTAATGTTAATTGTTCGCTTTTTTTTAATCATAGCCTTACTCATATCGCAATAGGTCCGCTGGCCAGCAAAATGGAGCTTCGACGCGAGTTTGCCGGGATAACAAGATGGCCGCCTCTCATGACGTAACGTAATACGGTCACGAATCGCGCGCGTACACCTCACTCAGTGTACAACTAAATGTGGTTGCGATAAGACGTGTCCTTATTTTTTCTGTGCGCTTGAAGAAATGCTTGTTGTTTGTTTGTTTTGTTATTGTTGTATTTTGAATCTTTGGATTTTAAAATCAAATAATTTTTGTTTGTCTTTCTTTCGTCGAATTTGTTTTCGTAATTTTTTTTGTTAAAATCAAAGTCACTTTGTCTTTGATATCTTTGATTCTAATTTGTTTTCAATTTTCCTTAAAATTATAATATGTCCGCATTTGTCACCAACTTAGACTTATACGTTGTTCTTAAATCAGAAGGTGGTTTTAAAAATGTCGAATTTTTATTTAATGCCCTTATTGAACGTATTGGTGTTGAATTGTCTTCCGAAGATTTGAGTAATATTAAATTATTTTGTCGTAATTTTTCAAGTAATATCTCAAAAAGATGGTCTGCTTCCAGTAGAGCTCAAAAGACCTTTCTTAACAAAAATTCAGACTGGTTACAATCCCAAATAGTTTGGCCAAAATGTCAAAATATCGATTTAAGCAGCATTTTTAAAGTTGCCGAGGAAGTAATTCCAAATTTCGAAACGCAAGTGGATACTCATCAATTAAGTTATGGTACAAGTAAAAAACCATTTGTTGATATATCTGATAAACAGAAGAAAAGGCGTTCTCTAACACTTCTAGATCACACAGAGGAGGAATTAGTTTATGCTTTATGTGCCAAATTAAAAGAGTCTAAAAAAACAAAATTAGCAGCTATATTAAACGAACTCAGCCAAAACAAGGAAAAATGTGAGATGGTACATGATGTACTATTCGCTAAAAAGACTGACAAACCGTGTTTACCAGATGATAAAACGTTAGCGCTTTACACCTCAACAAATTTGTCAAAATGGCAATATCGAAATTTAAGAACTATTCTTGCTTCAGAGAAAATGTATGGTCTTCCATCCTATCAAAAGCTCCTGGAAGCTAAAAAAACTTGTTATCCTCCAGAGTCAGACATAACTGTAACTGAATCTGATGCTAAGATAAGACTTCAATCGCTTCTAGATTTGACAACTAATAGGATATTAAAAACAATTCAGCACAACTCTGCCGACAAAAAATCGCTAAAACTAATAAGCAAATGGGGTTTTGACGGGTCATCTTCTCAAAGTAATTATAAACAAAAGTCACACTCCGACACTAAAATTGACGATTCTTCAGTTTTCATGATTAGTTTGGTTCCGCTTCGTTTGGAAGAAGAGAGTGGTACTATCTTGTGGCAAAATCCTGCTCCCTCTTCAACAAACTATTGTCGTCCAATTGGCTTTATATTTGCAAAAGAAACAAATGAATTGATAAAGAAGGAAAGTGCATCCTTAGAGGAAGAAATTCGTAATCTTGTTCCCACAATTGTAGATAATTTTGATATTAAACATGATTTGTACATGACTATGATTGATGGGAAAATTTCTACTGTGATTTCCAATACTTCTTCTGCAGCTGTTTGTAATATTTGCAATACCCCACCTAGCAAAATGAATGACTTGGACTTTGTATCCAAAAGACTCATCAGAGAAGATATGTATAAATATGGTCTGTCTTCGCTTCATATGTGGATAAGATGTATGGAATGTATTTTACACATTTCGTACAACTTAGACTTCAAAAAGTGGGCTGCACGAAAAGAAGATAAATTGTTAAAAGAAATTAAAAAGAATTTGACACAAGAAGAATTCCGGGAAAGAACTGGTTTGTTAATTGACATAGTAAAACAGGGATTTGGTACAACCAATGACGGTAACACGGCAAGAAGGTTTTTTGAAAATTATGAAGTATCTGCTGAAATAACGGGTATCCACCCTGATTTAATCAAGAGATTTGCAGTCATTTTACAAACAATTTCATCTGGTCAACTTATTAATACCAACTTGTTTAGGGAATAATGTAAAGAAACAGCAATGCTATATGTAAACTTATATCCATGGTATTACATGCCTTCAAGTGTCCATAAATTGTTGATACACGGCGCTGATATTTGTGAAAATTTCTCCTTTATTCCGATAGGCATGCTTTCCGAAGAAGCTTCCGAAGCGAGGAATAAAGATTTCCGGAATGTTAGAATGGCACATACAAGAAAAATCGGTAGAGTTCAGACTAATTTAGACATTATCCACAGCTTTCTAATTAGCTCAGATCCTTACATCAGCCATATCAAACCAAAGTTTGCTCGTTTACATAAACAGTTGTTTCCAGAGGCTAGTGCTTTGATCTTGAACAATGAATTGCTTTCGTTGGAAAACGAGGAAATAGAGATTTCTCAAGAGAATATAGACCCAAATATTAATCTTTCACCATAATATTTTTTCAGAATCGTTTGTGAACATATTCAACTTTATGTTTGCAGCTTAATATGTCTTCATTTTGATTGTTTTTTAGAACTGATGAAAGTACTCCTTCAGAAAGGTCATAGCTTTTCAGTCATTAGTGAGCCCCCATAACCTCTTTTACAGAGAAGTCTCTTTTTACTTATTTGACATTACGCATACATTATAATTATGTGCTAAAGTAAGGCTATGATTAAAAAAAAGCAAAAAATTAACATTAAAAAAAAATGTTATTTTCTGTCACTATTATCTCGAAAGTACGCAGAGATAAGCAATAAGTTTCTTCGAGCCAAATACTCAAAATTATTAGTTTTCTAACATATGTGATTGCCATCTCGACATCGCTTAAAGTTTTTGAGAAATTGAGTAAAATGTAATCGCTCCCATACAAAAAAAAAAGAAATATTTTTTTTACAGAAAAGTATTTGAAGTAGGACAATAATATTTTTTTGCCTTATCTGTTATCATTGTATCAACAATAAAAAAAAATATCAGCGGTCTACTATCAATGTCCACTTTTTTTTAATTTGGGACCAGTGTGCGCCGCCGCCGCGTGTGGCACCCGATCTCTATTCTGTAATACAAGTACAAGTAAAACTCAACAATTTATTTTAGTTACCTACTAAAAATTTAATCAATAGGTAGGTACTTACTTTTGTGGCAAGAAAGCTGTGGTCCCTGACCACAGCTTTCTTGCCACAAAAGTAAGTCCCTGACTCAGGGGCTTCATTTAGAAACGTTTCGACATTTTAAGCTGTGAAAACTTTTGATTTCTTAGGACGATGTCCTTCTGATTTCCTTTTTAAAAATGCCAGTAATTTGGTGTATGTAGATATTAATTTGTATATTATTTTCCATGCTTATTGTTGACCTGAGCATCGAATAAATGCACCATATGCTACTTGTCTTCTTTGTACATGATAAATGCTGAAAGTAGACTAAAAGCACTGATTCAGATATATACTTGACGCCCTTTGTAATTTTCCACTTGTAAAAATCGTCGTAGGCTTTCATTTCCGATTCCTTGGACTTTTCTGGGAGTAGATTGTTGACAATGCCAATGGCTTCGGATTGAATGTACTCCGGAGTTAAATCATTTTATCATCACTCGACATTTTTGTGAGAATTAGTAGGTACTTAAGTAATTTATTGTTTAACAAAGCAAAGCAATTTTCAGTATTCGCGCCTCTTTTAAATTTGTGTTCTATTTTTCTTTAATTTATATTCTAGGTACTCGTGGTGGCCAGTTCGATAATCGAACAATTTCACTAAGAACGACATAAACGCCACCTCGTTCCATTTCTCGATAACTGGTGACGTACAGATAACCTATTACGTCACAAGCTATGTAACAACAATTTGATCACCACCATCATAACAATCAGCCTATACTGATACCACTGCTGGGACACTAGGCCTCCTCTCCGTGAGATGTAATGGGCTGTAATCCATGGACATAGGAAAATTTTAAACCCGGTTGTACGTTCCCGTGGGATAATTTCCAACCTCCACACGGGCGAAGCCGCTGGCAAAAGCTAGTGTCAAATAATGAGAAGGGGTAAAACAAAACGACTAAATAAATCGTAATGAATGGTTAAATAACACTTACCACGCTACGGTACCCACAGAAGCAGATGATGATGGAACTGTGCATAAAGTTGACCAGTAGCGCGATACTGAACATTTCCCCACGTCCCCTGTATAATGGAGTGGGCTAGGATCAAGGTTGCTCTTCAAATCGGCACTTAATACACTATTGGAGATGTCAGCACCAACTGATGGGGTCCACAAGGGCCGATGCCTGCCAGGGGTGCGGGTTGTTCGAAAGAGATACCGCGGCCCCTGGCACACAGGCAAGTGAGGGAACACGGGTGGGTTTTAGTCAGTAAAAGTCTGACACGCCCTCCCACTCCGCCCAGAGCGGATGAAGTTATTTGATGATTTCCCACCCAGAAAAAAATAAATAAAATATACACTATTCATCATAGCATAATCAGCCTATAACGTTCCCATTACTGGGACACCGGCCTCCTCTCTGTGAGAGGGAGTGGGCCGTAATCCACCACGCGGGCCCTGTGTGGGTTGGCAGATGTCACATGTCTTCGAATTTTAGGGTCTAATACATGCCGGTTTCCTAACGATATTTTCTTTCGCCGTTTCGACGTTGGATTTCTTCTTGTTTAGCCCCGAATGTGATGATTCCTCCCCTAGCCCGTAATCTACCCCAAAAATATTTATTGCCCGTCAAAACCATAAACTGAGAAACATCTCGGTCCGCCTCGCTATTTGGATGTCAGTAAAAAAATCAAAATTCGAATTGCGCCGTGTTAAATTGTAAAAACTGCACAAATGTGAGCAGAAAAAATAAAGTTAACGTTTTCCGCCATCGGTAAGTAATTTTGTGATTAATATTATGCGTAATTCATTTCAAAATCAATTATTTTAATCTAATACACACAGTAATACCAGATTTGAGAAAAACATAGGTCATCGAAAGCATGCTGTATATTCGTAATACATTGCGGCTTTTACTTGGAGCAGTTGATATGACATTCTGTGTTAACAAATGATGAATATCGAACAAGTGATAGTATCGTTTATCGCTTCGGTTTCGGAGTACTGCTTTTATCATGTTTTTGTTAATTTTAGCGATTAGTGCTGTTCATCCTATGCACCACAAATCAAACAATAGTACCTACGTATATCCACATTTTGCCACTTATATAAGTCCCATGTAATAGGGCGACCCTATTGCCATCAACCGGACACGAATCCGAGCTGCTACTGATTGCCGACATGTGAATTGTGCTCAGCAGTAGCGCTTGGGACCAATAGAACAACGATGCAGTTGAACAAAGTCGCTTTTCGTGTTTGTACGCTTAGAATTTAGATCAATAAACTACGCAACGAATTTGAATGTGGTTTTCATCAATAGACAGACTGATTCAAGAGGAAGGTTTATTTAATACCTTTAAACGAGCAATTCTTGTATATACTTATGTATACAATGTGTAACAGAAAGGGTATATTCATACCAAGGGCACGGCTTCTTTGGATAATATCAAACGATATTGGAAGGGTGTTTTAATCCTATCTCTACATGTTCGGAAGTTATGAGAATTTTTAGTACATTGATAACAGAAACCGAACTTTTCAAATTGAAATAAACACATCGCTCGGAAGAGATTTATCGTGTTATTGGCAAGTAACGTGGAAAGTTATTAACCTACGTAGTGCGGTGACACGTTTGTTATGATTTGAATTTAAGAAACACATGAAACCAAAAATTTGGTATCAATTCTTAGAGTATTTTATTTTGAGCTGAAACTATGTATAGTGATTCTATACCAGCTGTTATCTTTCTGTTACACCCTGTATATATATAATCTGAATCTCGGAAACGGTTCCAACGATTTTCATGTAATTTAGTATGCCGGGGGCGAAAAATCGATCTAGCTAGGTTTCATTTTTAGAAAAAGAAAAAAAAAACCGAGCTCTGTCATCCAGATATGTATGCAGGGAGTTTCGGGGGCGATAAATCGATCTAGCTAGGTTTCATTTTTATAAAACGTCATACCAAAAAAAGATCAAAGCTCGGTCATCCAGATATTATGTATAATACAACGACCTACACGCGGGCGGAGCCGCTGGCAAAAGCTAGTTTTGTATAAAATACTTTAGTTACTGATATGTTTCATTTTTCCACGCGCTTTGTCAGATGATGTTGTTTTAAATCTCAACAAAAAGCCTTTATACGTTTGAATGCCTAAAACGTTTGCGATACTGAACTGTTTAATAAATGAGTTATGAGTAAAACTTCAAATATCATCAAATGATTTATTTTTCCACACATTACATTTGATTATAAGTACCTAAATACAATAATACTGATCACGTTATATCACTACGCTTTTAAATAACCAGGTTAATATAAAAAATCGCGAGTAAATCAGCAGTTTATATACATTCATTTATTATTTTCACTTAACACGGATAAAATGTTTGGGACACATGATTTTTTCAAAATGGAGGGCATAAGTAGGATGTAGTAGAATTTTATGCAGGCTGATTTGTAATCCGAGACTGGGTGCCTCGATCCTGGGGCCGCACCGGAACGTCAACTTCAAGAATTTCATGGTGGATAAGCAAGTGAAGTGAAGTAGTTAGTTTCAGATAAATATACCTATGTTTTTAACAAAAGTTTTGTTTTCCTGTATTAGGTACTGCTATTGACTATAACTTATACGTATACGTGCGTGTGTGTGTGTCACGCACATATTGTAGCCTGATATATAAGGTGTATCTATTCATACACGAAATATCTGAAGGGGTCATTGTACTCGTCATTATGAACAACTTTTACTACTGGACCAAACCTGAAATCGCGAAAAAATATCAGCTGTTCCCTACATTTTGACGAGATATGCGAACATAAATGTAGGGAACAGCTGATATTTTTTTCGCGATTTCAGGTTTGGGCCCATAGTAAAAGTTGTTCATAATGATGAGTACAATGACCCTTTCAGATATTTCGTGTATGAATAGATACACCTTATATATGTAGAGATCGTCCAATTTAAAACTGCAAGCCGCTCCACAAAAATGTCTATACAAACCTCAGAAAATGTGTCCGCAAGTTACACAACCACCAGTGGAGGGGCGAGCAGTTTTTCTAGTTACGAGGGTCATTTGAAAAGTTCTTAGCCTAACATACTTAATGAAACCACACGATTTTGAGTTTATTTTTATATTTCAACATACTCTCCTCCGAGCTCAAACACTTCTTCCATCGACCCGGTAAGGCTTCGATACCCGTTTTAAAAAAATCTTCGTCTAACTCCTCAAAATAAGCGTCCACGGCGGCTATGACCTCTTCATTTGTAAAAAAATGTTTACCACCTAAAAATTTTTTCAGCTTTGGGAACAAATAAAAGTCGGACGGTGCTAAATCCGGTGAATATGGGGGATGAGGTAACAATTCGAAGCCACATTGATGGATTTCTGCCATGAATTGCACAGTGTGAACGCGCGCATTGTCCTGATGAAACAAGACTTTTCTTCTCAATAAACCTGGACGTTTTTCTTTGATTTCTTCTCTCAAACGACGCAACAGGTTGCAATAGTAATCGGAGTTTATTGTTTCACCCATTTTTAAATAATCCACGAGAATTATACCCTTTGCATCCCAAAAAACGGATGCCATGACTTTGTCCGCCGATAAAACCACCTTTGCCTTCTTTGGGGTGGGCGATCCTGCTCTTTTCCATGGTTTCGACTGTTCTTTTGTCTCGGGTGTATTGTGGTGAACCCAGGTTTCATCCATGGTTATAAATCTTTCAAAAAATTCTATTGGGTCAGCTTCGTATAACTCTAAACAGTCGCGAGAAGTTGTGAGTCGGTTGCGTTTTTGTTCCACTGAAAGCAGTCGCGGTACCCACCGCGCAGACACCTTAGAGAATCCAAGTTCAGTAGTAATTATATGATGGGTTCGCTCAGATGAGATGCCTACAGTCTTAGCTATCTCCTCGACAGTCAATCTTCAATCAGATAAAATTAAATCACAGATTTTTTCTTTGTTTTGATCAGTGGAAGCAGTCGAAGGCCGGCCACTACGGGGCTCATCTTGAATGGTCTCACGACCACGTTTAAACTCTGCCACCCAGTTTTTAACAGACGCATACGAAGGAGCGGACTCACCCAAAGTAGCAGACATGTCTTCATGTATAGCTTTTGGAGTTAAACCTTTCAAATTCAGGTATTTTATCACTGCACGATGTTCAATTTTATCCATTTTCAAAAATAGCTCTGACTTGACTTCGTTTACACGTGATACCGTAGTATCACGTGTAAACGAACAATGAGTTACTGTGAATAAACTAAACTGTGCATACTTGTTGCTAAATAATGTAACTACAAAATGAGGGTAGTTATAAAAAAAACCAATGACTTTAACCATGTTAGGCTAAGAACTTTTCAAATGACCCTCGTACTTTCGCTAAACATAGAATAAATATACACTACAAAATTTCTAGAACTACAGACGACAACCTCATAGGTTGAACTGCAAGATATAATTCCCAAAAACAAAAAAATACTACCTATTCTAGGGCTGCACATAGACATAACATGGAGAACGCGTCATATTGAAAAAGGATCTACAAAACTTAAGTCGGTATTCTTAAGCCTTCTTTCGTAAAGTAGTAAATCAAAATGCACTTCTATCTAGTTACCAGGCTTACGTTGGTTCGACACTGAGTTATGGTATAATGTTTCGGGGAATGCCACTGATAGAAAAACAGTCTTCAAAGCTCAAAAGAAGTGTATACAGCAATGTGTGCATTAAAACCTACAGATACATGTAAACCTTCATTTATACTTTTGATAATACTGACATTCCCAGTACTGTCATATCTATGAACTTGGCATTAGACAATAGAAATAATTTGTACCAGGCTTGCCAGTACACTTCGAGCAACACGCCATAGAATGGCTATGTTCAACAAGAGCGCATTCTGTATTGGCCCTAGAATCTATAATAAATTACCTAATATTATAAAGGAAGCAACGAATCTTATATCATTTAACTGATCAAGAAAACTTATAAAGTTATGTGGTATGATTATTTATAAGATAAATGTCCTTAATTAATGTTTTAAAGAAGAAGAAGTAGAATAATAAATGACTAGCAGACCTGACAGACGCTGTGCTGCCCGGACAGCGCCTCCTACCGGGTCCAATTGTAAATCTAAACCATCCAGGGACTCACTTAAACACACAAAAAAAAAACATCAAAATCGGTCCAGCCGTTTAGGAGAACTTCAGTGACATAAGCATGTACCTACTGAAGAATTATTTACATAAAGATAATTATTGAATGCCAATAAATACTCCAATATTATCGATAAATATAAGAAATTTCTCGCGACCGGCGTGCGTTTACGACCGGATGTGTCCACATGGTAAGTGAAGTAAAAGTAACAAGTAAGTTTAGTTTCTGCCCACTCCCAGGGGACACAGGCGTGAGTTTAGGTACGTGTATATTTTCATTATAATAGGTAGATAATTGCATACTTATTGAGGTAGATGTAATTATGTGGATCATCACCTCATGTACCTACTCAAATTCATGCAAAAAAAAAAATGAAAAAGATTTGATTTGAAGAAAACGGTCTTTTAAGATTGTCCTTAATTTTTTTAAACATATTGATTAGCATTCACAAATTTTCAAAAACTTTCAGTCAGAAAGAAAGTGGATTTTCACAAAAAAAAAAGTTCTTATTTTTTGTCTATTTGATGCGTTGGCCCAATGTGCTTCGGAGATAGCACGCCGGCGGATGGCCGAGTGTTGTAGAGTCATTGATTTATTTTAAAAGAAACATTGTTTTAAAAGTACAAATTACACAAAGTTATAAATGTATAAATTTTAAAAGTTTTAAACATAACACTACATTATGATCTAATTCTAACTGTAAATATAAATGAGTTCTTAGGCTTAAATACCTAACTACTACTAAATAACTGACCTGGGTGCTTACTCTCGAATATAATTCCGATAGATCGACATTGGAATTGTCAGTCAAACGTCCGGAATTGGCTGGACTTACTTGAGTCTAGCCAATCCCTGACGTTTAACTCAACCAACTGACGTTTGACCAATGTCGATCTATCGGAATTATATTCCAGAGTAGGCATCCAGGTGAGGGCAGCACGGTCAGTCCGGGTGATAGGTAGGTTTAATTGAATTTTGTTTTTATTTCTAGGTGGGCCACAAAAGCCATTTTAAATTGTAAAATGTAGTGCTGGTAAGTTGTTGTTGGAATGTGAAAGAGTACAGTTGTGCGATTAATCAATATTTGCAAGTTTTCTTTATCCGAAGTACAACAAAAGCTTTAGAACCAAGATTTTTCCCTAAGGTGATGCACCATGCACTTCGGCAAAATTTTATGCAGCTTTCAGTTTCATTTCAACTGCACAACAGTTCTGCAAATTCTGCAATGAATGATTAATGCCACACTAACACTATTATACTGCTACTTTTGTGAACTATTCTTCAGATTGTTGTCTATCTCACCATTTTGTTGCAGACTTGACATTTAAATGCCTTGGTACCCCGATGTGTAGAGAGGTGCAGCCTCAACTTCTTGATGCTTATGAACTTGTCTTGACAAATGCGGCACTTGTATTGGTAATTCATTTTATCTGCCAAAATAAGAGATATCATTTTCTTATACTTCTGAATATCTTCTGATGAGTGAGTCTTGAAGTGAACCAAAAGATTGTGCACATTGACGAATGATAGTCTGCAGATTGGGCAAATAATTTCCTTGGTACTGTCATCGGTGCCTCTCCAAGACTTCTGGAAGCAAGGTGCGCACATCTTGCAGTAAGTCAACTCCTTTGCATACATTTTGTATTCATCATTATCTTCTCCCTCACCATTGTGGTCTGACGTTTTTTGTGTAACAAGCTTATACACAGCTGAAGATGATTCTCTAGGCTTGTATGCCACGAGGAGCTCTCCTTCCTCACTGTGTTCTTTACTCAATATAACCTCTTCGGTCACATGAAACGGTTTAGGTTTCCGTTTAGAGAAATGCATGTTTGGCAAATTTGACTTCTCTTGGAAATGGGGGAGTACGCACTGGAAGATCTCAGACTTTTTGTCTCCTTCCTCGTTTTCTACGCTTGTCTTGCTCCAGATGGCTGTATCTATCTCTCCTGACTCTTTATTAGTAACATGCCGGAACACCATCGTTCTTGTAGAACTAGAAGCTTCCCCAATCTCTGGTTTCAGCAATGTATCACAATATTTGAAATGCTCCAAACATACATTGTTCCAGTTATTCAGCCTCTTAACGTCAAACTCATCATCCTGTACAGCTCTTATTGGCAAACACAATGGATCATCATAATTTGGAATCCGTATGTTAAACTGTTTGTGATTCAAAACTTCCTGCTTGGCGCGTAAAATCGTCGGTCTTCTCATCTGAACTGTACCACTAGGACCAGCTTTTGAACTTACCTTGCCTTTAAAGTACTTTTTAAGTTTTTTAACAACTTTTTGTTTTTTCTTTCTACTTTTTGAATTTGGTGGGCTTGAGGGCGAAATGTCATCATTAGGATCATAGTCAGAATCCTCTTCATCTTTCCTTTTTCTTTTACGTTTTTTCTCAGCTGGTAAGCGTTTGGTCAACAGTGGGGTCGGCTGCGCTGGGAGTCGGGGTACTAAATGTGGGAGTTCAACTGGAACTGAGGCTGTTTGCAAACATTGTTGGACTACGTCAGCATCTTCATCTAGAAACTCTATCTCACCATCTGATTCGGCCATAATTCGGTTTATAGAAAATAAGTCGATTCCTTCGTAAGCGCCTACTTTTCTGTTTGTGAAATTGAGACTGTCAAACTTGTCAAAGCCATTGACATTATTGCTTTTCTGCTTGTCTATGAAACTTCCGTGTGAAAACTTACAAAAATAAATATTTTTTGCATTTCTAAGGTATTCTTTTAATTTAAGTTTTAAGTTATACTTTGAAAATAAAGCGAAAATACTGACCTGGAAAAACTCATTCAATGTAATTAAATGAACATAGAGGGTTACGATGTATTGGCTATAATGATTATTATTCTGTCAAAGGCATATTTGTTAGGATCCCAAATCACATTTTATTCAACATTCAACCACGCAGTCCTGCAAATTGGAAAAAACGGGCTACGCTGGAACTTTTACCTCAACTGATTTTGATACTTAAGAGTATGCAGGTAGGTACTGGAATAAGACAGGACACTTTTATCCCGGGAAAACTTAAACGCGGGTTAAACCGCGTGCCGCAGCTAGAATTACAACATTTCATAACAGTCGTTTTGACCTGAAAACCTTTCGCTCAGTGAACTGTTGGTAAGCGAGCAAACCCGGCGTAATACTTGGCGAAACTGACTATGGATTATTAAGGGAGCTTATTTCAATAGGTTAGGTAAGGTCGGTACAGTCACCACTGCGTCGACTGTCGGGAGGACACGGCTCGGCACACGCTGGCAGAGTGTGCCGCTTGGGAGGAGCCGCGCCGTGCCCTCATCTCAGGAGTCGGCAGTGACCTGTCGCTGCCGGCCGTTGTCGACTTGATGGTCGGCAGCGAGGAGTCTTGGGACGCGGTGGTATCCTTCTGCGAAACAGTCATTTCGCAGAAGGAGGCTGCGGAGAGGGATCGGGAGATTGCTTCCGCTAACCCGACCCACAGCAGACGCACCGGGCGTCGGAGGAGGACAGACAACGCCCTCTTCCAGTCCCCCTAAATGGGTCCAGGTGCAACGGATCTGGGGAAATCCATCACCCCCTACTTCTTAGGACCCGAGATAGCAGCGCGTAGTGTTCCACGCGCGCTTCTTTATGACGTAAGGGGGGAGTTTGTAAGCGTTTTTTTTAATATTTACTTTTTGTTTTTTGTAAAAAGAAACAGATTTTGGCAACACATGCACACACATTTGCTAACATTCGATCTAGTTTCTGAACGATTTGGCGATAGATAATTTGTTTGTCAAATTTTCATGTGTCAATCTGCCATCAAAATATTTACATTACTAATAGTAATTTTATGTTGTGTTTTCAAAATCAAGGAAGCTGCTTATTTGTGCTTATTGTAACGTGACTGTTTGTTTAATGTAACAATAAGCCATCAAAAACACAACTTGTAAAAAAAACAAGTCTCGCAAGTCAGTTTTTCTACCGTAAAAAGTTGTCGGTTTAAAAATCTTTTAAGTTTTAAATAAATAGAGTGACTTGGCCATCGGATAAAAACACAAGGTTTCTCACAAGTAATATATATTATATTAAATTAGATTGTTTAGTGCGGTTGCCAAGAAAATCTATTTATTTAAAACATAGAAGAACTGAGTTGCGAGACTTGGTTTATTTACAAGTTATGTTTTTGATGGCATCTCATTTCTTTTTGTAGATAGATGTATATTATACCTAAACAGGTACACTTATTTATTCACTGCAAATGTAACTTTGTAATCCTATATATTTATTTGGGATTACAATTATTTATGCAGTTGGTGTATCTAGAAACCTGGACCGAAATTGCTAAATATTCTAGTTTTTCCATGATTTAGACACTAAACACGAATTTTATTCTAAATTTGAAGCTTCTATGTCTGCTACAAGTGCCTTAGAGTTTTGATGATCGGTCACAAA
Source organism: Polymixis lichenea (assembly GCA_949091785.1). NCBI lineage: Eukaryota > Metazoa > Arthropoda > Insecta > Lepidoptera > Noctuidae > Polymixis > Polymixis lichenea. The sequence continues at coordinate 56,080,861 of OX420931.1, read as the reverse complement.
ATTAAGAAACTTTGACTAGTTATAATTCTTAAACTACTGGTTCAAATTGAATGAAATTTAAAATATACCGTTTATACAATGCTTGCTTGGTTACTGAAAATTCAGGCGGGGTGTCGAAAATGGCCTGAACTGCTTCGAGAAAAGGATGGTACGACCTGCCGCTTTTTTGCTCTACTTGGCGGGGGCACTGCCGTGCCCCCAAATAAGAAGTAAACAGGTGAGAGTCTCATTCATACATCAATTCGTAATTCACATATGTACTACTACTACGTACCTCAACAATATTGTTATTATTCAAAGAACTAGTATAAAGGTGGTGGTTTTTAACTTGTAAGATATAATCCTCTCCAATAATACTGTTGTGTCAGAAGTCTGTAATCGAGTAAGATAAAAATGAAAGTGTTAGGCTATAAAACACAGATTACTGACGTTGTTCAAAAAGCTGCTGAGCTGAAGTGGGAATGGGCTGGTCACGTCTGCCGTATGCCCAATGAGCTATGAGCCAAAATAATCACTGCTTGGACCACACTGACACAGCTAGTAGGCGTTGCTGCAGATCCCGTAGAAAATGGTGGGACGAGCTGGAGAAAACACACAACCAGTGAAAGAGCTGGAAGTTATGGGGTGAAGCCTTTGCCCAGCTGTGGGAAGATGCGGGTTAACAGTAACAGTTAAGTTTCAATTCACCCTTTTTTTTTTGTTTAACCACTTATATTTCACAATCTTCAGACTGCACGGTACCGATTAAGATCTTGAGTATGGGAGCTTGCTTGATGGGCTTGCAGACCGCACAGGGGGCATCACCGAGTCACTGCAGATGCCGAACCGCTGAGGATCTTGCTCCAGAACACAGGCCTTGCTACCGCACATAGTGTGACAACTGTAAGTGTTATCTCAATGAAGTTACATACATGAAGTTAGTTTGCCAAAAAGCGTAGCAAAGTAATATACCATTTCTTCAATAGGCATATCTCTTCTCTAAATAGTGTAAAGTCTGTGTTTTCGTCTGTCTGTTTCTCCGCTTACTTTTTCTAAACCACGCAAGATACAGTTTTCATTACCATTTAAATTCTCTATTTCTTCTGGACGGTTTATATGTAAATGTATGTTATGGTAGAGAAGTGCTGATAATTTTAATGATTTGTAATGATGTCATAAAAAAACATGTGCGCTTACATTACCAACGCTGCCTTAAGAGATAGATCAAAATAATGTACTACGGAATTGTTTATCTTAAACAGATCTACAGAAAAGTCTGCTATGGAATATATCTATCTCCTAGGGATAACCAATAGTAACCATTTTTATATACATATATTTTTTAACATGTTATTATATTTTACATGTTACTAAATAATAATGGGTTATTTACTAAAGAAGCTTCTTTAAGCAATACAGTATTCTATACCTTATCCAAATAAATAGATAAAGTTAGAGACAGCATTTAATGCACATCAAAATTATCCTTAACAAATATCATTCAAATTAATTTTTCAGAAGATTTAAAATTCTTCTAATAAAATCATTGAAAGGCTGAACATACGGTATGGAAATACGACGATATTACAAAAATTAACTTAATCGGTCTGATAAAGCGAAGAATGTAAGACAATTGTATGCAGATGAGATGAGAATGTTAAGAGCAAATGGATAGAATAAGAAATGGGTATTTAAGAGGAAGTCTGAATGTGGCACTGATAAATGAAATGTCGTGAGGAAAGTTTGAGTGTGAATGTCGATGGCTGTAAGAGTAGGGCAGACCAAAGAAACGATGTATGGACTGTGTTCCTTAGGTTAAGCTACGGTTTCCGGGGTTAGTCCGCGGATGGGTGACCATCTTTACTTCCAAGGCCTCCGTGCCTCGGAATCGAAATGTTTTATTTCACATAAAATGCATGCGTGCATGGGCACTTATGAAACGTCAGAAGCTAAGGTACGGTTCCAATTTGTCGCTTCCTATGGAGAAGAGCCGGCAAGAAACTCCACGGTTACTCTTTTAAAAATATTTGCCTTTTTTCTTTTTTTGTAAATTACAGTTATAATAGGTATGGGAGGACAATGCGGGCCTGTTAATAAGTACCAGGTTCTTAGAGGAATGAAAATAAAGAATAGAAAATCGTCTACAAATCTACAGTCTGCAAGGCCTACAACGTTCTCTCATTCGCAATATGTTAAAGAATCTACATAAATAAAATGAACCTATTTAAACCAAGTGACATGATTTCCCTACCAATCACTAATAAATAGTCGATGATAGAATTGATGTATATTGTCAAATAATGACGAGAATATGTCAGACATTGTAAAAAATAAAAATAATAAAAATTTACATTGTGATTTGGGAGCAGTTAATAGACTTTCACATAGTTATGCTGTTAATGAGGTACCAGGGAAGCCACACATGCAAAGGGAATTAATGCCAAACTTCCCTAATGACGTCTTTTATCTTATAATGTGCTTTTTTGATAAGAACACATTTGATGTGAGTTTTAAACTTTCCATCGCTAAGTTCTGTAACCGACTTTGAGAACTTGTAATAGAATCGGATACTGTTTATTAGAATTGACTTGCTAGTTTTTCGTTGGTCCCGATTGTCATTTTATGGATCTCTGATAGTCGTTACGGGTTTTCAGAAGCCCTAAAAATCGCACAACCAGTCTTACCAAGGGGTATCGTATTGCCCAGTTACCGGGTTGTGAAGATCAGATAAGCAGTCCCACCACACTTACACTGCATCCGGTTAGACTGGAAGCTGACCCCAACATAGTTAGGAGGAGGCTAGGCAGTTGATGATGATGTTATCTTCACACGTCATTTCTTTAAACTTTTTAACAAACAAAATACACTCACAAATCACTTTCAAGCACAAAACTCGTCACTACAACACTAGGAACAGGGATAGTATAGAACTGCCATCAGTTACTTGTACTTGTACGGAAGAAGAACTATCCTGTTTGAGGGAGCGCAGCTTTATAATAAATTGCCGAAAGAGATCAGCAGGGCTAGACAAAACACATTTCTGTTAGCGTTCACGCCAAACGCTACGCCATAATGTTCGGGAATGACATAACCTGCGGAAAGATTATATCGTGTCCTTTCCGCAGGTAATGTTATTCCCATACATTTTGGCGTAGCGGTTGACGTGAACGCTAACAGAAATGTGTTTTGTCTCAGGGCCCTGGGATTCTAAATCATTGAACATTTTTTAAAACAGGTTGAAGTTGTAATTAGTAAACCAACAATGAATCAGTAACCACTGTATGAACTCGATAGATCGAACGACCCACTATGTATAGGTACTTAAGATATTTTGTAAAGTTTCTCATATTTAAGTGAACCATGTATGTTCTTTTGAGAAATAAATTTCTTTAAACCGAAACTGAAGTGGTATAACGAGCGAGATGTTTGAGCATATTCTCTGTTCCTACCTCACTTAATAGGGTAATTGCTTCTCAACATTACAGGATGATCCAGTACACGTCGTGCGCTGGTGTCGACCACTTGGCAGTGGAGAGGTTCCTGTATACTACATCGTTTGACATCCAGAATCGTAAGTGTCTTTAGAATATTGATTTGAGTAAAAGCGTTAGTTCAAAAACCAAAGACCACGGCTTTCAGATGAGAATATTTTCTTCGTTGATGTCGGGATATTGTACATATGTAAATTGCGTGGTAAACTCTGCTTGCGTGATGGAGCTGCGGTGTGACGTCAAGTCTTGAGTACTTTGCATATGGCATTGTAGATGGCCGTGTGAATTTTGCAGAAGTTGGGTTTTAGTTAACTTAGTTTTTACTAAAACTGTTATGGGGTTAAGCTAACAATATACAACATTATTTTTAGTGTATGCGAAATCTGGTAACATAACTTTGTGATTTTTCATGATACAGTTTTGAAATTTTGTACAACTGTCTGTGAATTTTGCCCAATTGAACATGAACCGTATGCTTATGCAATAAAGTTGAAAATCTATCAAAGAAATTTGACAGATTGGGGTAGCTTGATGTGCTGGCGTCTGTACATAGATTCTTTACATAAAAATACTGGCGAAACCCGAAACGTGTGTGTTTCTTGTTTCGCAAATACTTAAACTAGGGTTGTTGTATTTTCGAATGTGCTATTGTGGTAATTAGCCCTTTCATTTGATACACAACAAGACATCATATACCTATTTGTTTCTGACGTTACATCTAGAGGACACACACACACCTCACTCACACTAACCCCTCACTCTCTACAGAACGCAGTGGTAATTTAATAAAATAAACCCCTTTTTTAGGGGTCCATACTTACAAAGGAAAAAACGGAACCTTATAGGATCACTTTGTTGTCCCGTTGTGCTGTCTGCAAGACCCTTTATCTCGGGAATGCGAGGAGGTATTGAGTTGAAATTAAAACCATGTACTCAGGTCTACAGGCCCTTGAAGCTGTGAAAAAATCCCATAAATCTCGACAATCTCAAGGGAATCAATATTTACATGGTACTTACCGTTGACCTAGAACTATGACATTTGGCAAGTACTATCGTCTTATATTACAAGTACAGATAAAGCCTGAAAACTGTACATTTGGAATTAAATCATAAAAAATATAGTCTTTATTTAAATTCCGTAATCAACCATCGAGTTTAAGCAACGGTATGTGCGGTCTTGAACTGGAATTTGTACGGAACCCTCGGTGGGCGAGTCCGACTCGCACTTTCCGGTTCTTTTTTGTTATAAAACCTCGTTTTATTTTGCTTTTTTTTTCTAATGTATTTTTGGTAATGAACCTTTTAATGCATGCCACGATTGCGGCGGTAAGTCCCCTCTTTGAGGAGTGGCTTGAGAGGCGGCACAGCGTCCTCACCTTCCGCCTGACACAGGTCCTCTTTCGTATAGGGCGGGAGGAAACGCCCGAGTGTTTCCATTGCGAGGATAGCCCTGAGGACACGGTGGAGCATATGGTGGAGGTCTGCCCGGCTTGGGCGAAGCACCGCCGTTTCCTCGTGAAGGCGATCGGCGGCGGCGATCTCACGCGTCCGGCCCTGGTCCAGGCCATGGTACGGAGCGAGAGTGCAGGGGTAGCCGTATCAAATGACTTCTCCCGCTCCACCCAGAGCGGGAGAATTCATCTGATGATTTCTCACCCAAAAAAAAACCTTTTAATGCATGCTACAACTTACGTAACTCATTTTTGTAAATAATGCTTTCTTACCCTTTTATCATAATTATAATCTGTAAATTGAGAGGTCTGGCTCTGGTGATACAGCATCTCCCTGGACAAGAGCCAGCGCTACACTGATTGTGTTAACGTGAAAATTAATAAATGATTATTAAATTTCAATCTTCAGACTGCACGGGTCCTATGAAGCTCTTGAGTACGGGAGCTTGTTTGATGGGCTTGCAGACCGCACAGGGGGCATCATCGACTGGCTGCAGATGCCGACCCGCTGAGGAACTTGCTCCAGAACACAGGCCTTGCTGCCGCACATCGTGTGACAACTGTAAGTGTCATCTTCAAGGGAGTTACATACATGAAGTTAGTTTGCCATAGAGCGTAGCTAATGTCATCTAATGTTACCATGTAAAGTAATTAATAATTTTCTCAAGTGCCATATCTCTTCTCTGAATAGTATGAAGTCGCTGTTCTAGTCTGTCTATTTTTTCGCTTACTTCAGTACCGCGCAATGGATTCATTTAGAGAATTTCTTCCGGAAGGTTTCTATGAATAATTTATGCGTATTGTAATAGGAAAGAGAGCAGTGGTGGCCCAGTGGTGGTGGTAGGTCCGAACCCAGAAAAAGGCCTTACTTTGTGTAAATTATTTCATCACCGCTACTATCAAAACGGTGAAGGAAAACAGCGTGAGGAAGCCGGCATGTCTAGAACTAAAATTTCGAAGCCATTTCAAGCCCTTTCACCGGCTTCATAGGGTTCATAACTCATTTGCTGGGCTCGGTATAACCTTCTATAACAAGCTTCCCTCTTCTTTGCTAGATTTACATTTTAATGCGTTTAAAGCGAAAGTAAAATCAAATCTTTGTTCGAAGGCATACTATTCTATCAACGACTACTTAAACGATAAGAATTGTTGGTCGCTGTGAGTAACTCAAGACAACGTTTGTGTTCTTTCACCAGAATTAGCTTAACTGATGACAGGTCATATGAATTACTTCATATCATTGTTTATTTAACTTGACTGCATAAACCATTTCTTTTTTTTTATTAATTAAATTTTCATTTATCGCTGAATGATGGTTATATGCTATTATTGTATAGAATCAAGTTCTTCTAACATAACAGACAGCTGTGCTGCTGGGGAGTTTGTTGCGCCACTTCTTCTTCCCAGCTAAAGCACTAGGAAGTGGTGAAGGGCGGGCTTTTTGGGGGACTGTCTTATGTAATTTTGACGTTCAAAAAGTGCTGACTCTCGGCCTAGTTTGAATAAACGACATTTGATTTTTTTTTGATTTTGTGACAACCCGCACTGGGCCCGCTTGGTGGATTACGGCCCACTCTCTCTCACCGAGAGGAGGCCTGTGTCCCAGCAGTGGGGGGGACATTTTAGGTTGATTATGATAGCAGGGAATGCCGAGAATTGAAAAGAAATTTAATGATGTCGTAAAAAAAATATTTTTCTTAGAGTGACGGTGGTGGACGATTCTGTTTCACCAGCAGCCCTAGACAAAACACATTTCTGTTAGCGTTAACGCCAAAAGCTACGACGAAAGATTACGTCGTGTCCTTTCCGCAGGTAATGTCATACGCTAACAGAAATGTGTTTTGTCTCAGGGCCCTGTACTGCCTGACCGCGGTAGTATCTGTTGTTTTGTGATAGTTACCCATCCATCGTGTTGGTGATGTATCCTGGGAAGTGGACTTTGTCCGCTGGTCCCAGGAACGTCTCGCTGATGAGCGTCACGTCGGTATCCTGTACTTGTACTAGCGGAATGAGGAGCGCGACCTTTCCTCGGAGGCCGCGGGCGTTCTGATGTACCATTCTCACCGGCTTAGCCATTTCCGCTTAGCATTACTATTACTGTAATGCCGGTAAAGATGGCTTGCATCGGGTCGTGATCTCTGCTAAGTGCTAGCAGGATGTCTTGGAGGACCCGTAACGTGGCATCTGTGATAGTGTCGTTGGTCCCAGGGGTGATGGCGTTCTTACCTTCCCCGGATGAAGTTGACCATCAGGCTTGGCATGACGCTTTCTATTGCTACTCTACCGTCGAATAGAAATCGCTTGTCTACATTTCTCGGTACAAAACGTGTCAACTGTCTGCACAGAAACGTAATTTTTGTCTACTCTTCCGTCGATCAAACGCTTCTCTACGGTTCTCTCGCTAAGCCTGCTGCGGTGGGTGGTCGCATGTCTCTGCGGCCACTGGGGGCGAGAAAACCCCAATGTAATTGTTCTCTGCTCGGCTTCCATGCGCTAATGAGGCGCTATGGTATGTATATAGGTAATAGAGGAACAACAGGAGGCGTGTGGCAGGTGGTTTCGCTGTGACGTGCGTGTGCGCATCACTTGTCTCGTTCTGATTGGTCGGCGGGCGAGGAGGGTTGGCTTTGAGTGTCTTAGGCTCCGCCCCCAAGTGGGTGGGGCGTGGTGGCATTGATGTATGTATTGTTACTTGACTTGAGGTGTCTTGGGCGTGAGAGTCAAAATGGCGGGTGTACCATAGCGAATCAAATTATACCAATTACCAAAAAATGTTAGCTAAAACGTACTATTTTGTACCTAGCTCTAAAAAATCTGTACCTCCTTCAGAATGAAATGATTTCGAAATTAAGGTACACCCGCCATATTGACATCAAGATGGCGGGTGTTCTATAATATTTTATTATTTATATCCGTTACTCATAAAATATAATCACACCAAAAATTGTACCTAAAATGTACCTCAGAAAAACACACATCAGTTGGATAGTTCCTGAGAAATAAAACAACTGAGTCTTGTGTATAACTAAACACGATAATTATCATGATATATTGATATAGTTATAAGAGTATTTCTCAATACATTTTGTATGTTTGCAAAAAAAAAATATGTGCCTAAAATTAGTCAAAAAAAAAAATACCTATGTCGTTTTTCAAGCATAAAAACAGTAATAGTACAGTTTAAAAAAAATAAAACATAAATTTTAGGACTCTGTGAGAGGGACAGGGCCGTAATCCACCATACGGGCCCAATGCGGGTTGGTGTTAATAATTTAGGTTTTAAGTTTTGTTTATCTTTTTGTTTTTATTGTTAACTAGCTCTTGCCAGCGGCTTCGCCCGCGTGGAGGTCGGTGTATTATACATATAAACCTTCCTCTTGAATCACTCGTATCTATTAAAAAAAACCCGCATCAAAATCCGTTGCGTATAAATCAATTCTTTTCAGATTATTTTTTTCTGGCAACTCCTACTGTATCGCTTACAGAGATGATCGATCCGGTTGCAATTCTGCTTTCAATCCTAGTATCAAAATAAAATCGCGTATAATTAATCATTTTTAATATGTATGCCTTTTATTCAATTTATAGGGAACGTGCACGAACATGGCAGCACAAATCGACACGAGAGCCACGGTGTGGTCAAAAAAAGAAACTGTTTAGACCTGTCATCGTGTTGCCGTCAGTGTATATTTTTTTTTTTTTTTTTGGGTTTTGGCTCCACACGGTTTGTGCATTTAGCCAGTGTCAAGTAATTTTTCTTTTCAATAAAGTAAATGGCCCGATATCGGGCACGATGTTACAAAACAGTCATAGTCGTCTTTAGTCAGTCAAGTCAAAGTTAAAGTTATTGTAAAGCGGTAGTAACTTTACAACAACCTAATAGGAGTTTTTGGGGGGAACACGAAAAGTCCACGTTAGTCACTTAGTTTCACCTTCACTACACTTGTGCACTCACACGTAACTAAATTGAATAATTCACTACCAAAATTATACAATTGAATTCGCTATTTCACTAAATTTCATGAAAATGAAAATTCGTGCGACATGTTCCAACGCGATCCCGCCAAAAACTCTCCGTCAGTGTATATGTTTATGTTTACATTATATTTATATCGTTTCTAATGATTAAAATTATAAAACATGGGTTCCGGCCGTTTAATAATGATTGTCAGCGTGGTCAAAATATGTCCAAACGCCAAAAACTCTTCCGATTCCGGGCATGTCTTAGATGTAGAAAAAACAGTTATGAATTCTGAAAATGCTGATAACTGGCAAAATTGTAGCTCAAACGACGATTTCTAACTTTTATGATTTCAAAATAACTGTAAATTATTTTCTGAACTCATTTTGCACGTAAATATTTTGTATTTACCTATTAATATTTATGTTCATGTCGCCTTCTTTTCAGCTTGATTGCAATATAGATATTAGAAGAGCAAATTACAAATGTAAGGCAGGCCTATCTGAAAAATGTAGGCACATCTGTGCTTTAATTTAGTTTAAAAATTCTCCAGATAGTGCTGTAACGAAAAATAACAAAAATTATTTGAGGTTATGTTTGTATTGAATATTACTACTGCACACAAAACTCGATGTATTTTCACAAATAACATTATTGAGTAATTTCTAAATGTTTTGAAACTCATACTCGCACATGTTTTTTTACTGCATTTATCCACTTTGATCGTTTATCACGTAACTAACGAAAGAATGTAATATCCGTGGGAAAGTAATAGAATTTCACACCATTTGATTTATTTTGTGTTTTCTTTGAAGTGTTCGAGCATCCAGAAACGCAACAATACATTTTTACTTAGTAATTATGTTTTTTCACTTCTCTTAGGAGATTATTTTACTAACTGAAGTGTCAATTACAAGTAATGATTCCGAGAAAACTTCGGATTTGAGCCACTAGATGGCAGGCCCTTCGTCGTGCACGTTCCCTATTACTCTGGCAGAGAGTCCCGGTTTTGCCCGAATAATTCTGCCAATGGTAGTAGTGTAAAATAACGTCCCGCCTTAATAGTATTTTTCCTGATATTTGAATTTTTTCAACACAATTTCTATGTGCCTAGTAGTTGCAGAGTTTGTTAGATACGTTTATTTTCGAATGAGTGGTATTAATTACCTCAGAGCATTGGGCTTATTTCTACATTTAATGTCAGACAAGTAGAAGACCTGGTTAACATCGCGAAGTCTTAGAAGATGGAGGTTTTTAACTTTTGATAATGTGGAAGAAATGCCAGAAAATATTTACCATTATTGGACGGGTCTGACATTTACATGATTTTTAGATATGTCCAATAGTATACCATACCCTAGCTTTAGCATTGTATTTAATTAAATGAAGGATTGGTTACTCATCCAGACGTATTTCAAGATTTTTTGATTTACCTCAGCCAACACTGCATTTTCTTTAGCTTATTTCGTAATTTTTTTATCATTGTAAAGTATATACCTACCTACAATAAAAGAATTTGTTTGGCTATAAATACGTAGTTTGATTTAATAGATGTCTTTTTTATACACAAATAGAAATATAAAAAAAAACTCTAGAATCTGATCTCAGATCAACAAAATATTAAATGTTTTACTCATCACACCTCCTTAAACCTCACAAAGCATACCACCAATTAGTACCTGAGTTTGCCGACAGATGGCGTTATAATAAATAAAACGAAGAAAAATCCCCGGCGTATAATCTTTATTTTGACCACTGAAACGTATTTTTGGATAAATTATAAAGTACGACGATTATAGTATTGTAACAACCTTTACTGAACATTGGCTTTGACTACCTAGACAACCGGCCATTGCGCCACCAGACATGTCCTTTAAATGTCTACTCAGATGTTACTCTAGTAGGCCGTCCAGTAACTTAGGTAGAATATTGGCCAGTGTGTAGGCCTATGACTGGATAAATCGGACGAGTCGCTCGTTTTATTTTTAATTATTATTGGTACAACAACCGTATACATTAAGTTCGTCCATTAAATAAGAATTACTTAAACAAAGGCTAAATAACATGGCAAGAACTCTCGGCAACTGTATTCCCGAATATTTCAGGTGACTGAGACTGTCGTGTCCAGGAGACTTTCCCCTCGACATTCTTATAATTACAGACGCAACTTCCTTAGCCGTGAATTGAATTTTAATGTCCCCGTGAAACTCCAACACCTGTGAGGTCTGTGTGAGTGAGGGTTGTACCCTGAAATGGCGCTGAAAAGCATTAGCAATGTGTACGGGCTCATGCGCATCCCCCACACTCACAGGGAGACTCGGTTTAGGGTTCAGTTTATTCGTATTTTTCCAAAACTTGCTTGTCCTTTTCGGCGTGATTTTTCGCAATTATATCCATTTTGATTTGTGTTTGATTGTTCTGGCAATATTTAAATTTCGCCTTAAAGGTTTTTTTCTGGGTTCTCACATTTTATTAAACAAATACGCTGATTTAGGTTTTCTCTAAATTATCCTCCTTATGAGTGACACTAACATATTTATTCCAATCCGTTCGATATTTACATTTTGTACGTACCTTTTAACTAAGTATAACTGTTTAGGTACAGCAGCTTCTGTCAATATGGATATAATATGTCTGTATAAACCATCTATTACTAGCTTATGTCTATCATTACCACAGTGCTTGTCAGCGCACTCAGGAAAATCATTAGCAAAATCTACGAGCCGCAATTTAGAAGTACAATAACTATGATATTGCTCTATTTGTGCGCGGTCTCTTTCACCCCACATAGTTTTATTACACGAAAAAACCGGTTTTACAATTTTGGCTTTGATTAAATCTAGGTTACATTCAATCATGTTAAACACACGCATAATTTTATTCCATTCACCCACAAACACATCACATTCACTATAAAAGTTAATTAGTAAATGAAGGTGGCTTGAAGATAAATGCAAATAAAACAGCACACAAATTACATTACTTACTCATAAGTCATAACCAACCCCTTCGTATTAAATGGATTCACTATCCCTTGCTTCATAAGGGTTGAAAATTTGAAGGCCATGTTTCCGGCTGACAGCGTCGCCGGCGAGTAGGTACTGTAGAGGATATTTACTTAGTGTAAAACCTCACGCACATACTGGCAGCCGATGATTGGGCTATGTCTATGTTCGAGCATTTAGGATATTCTAAAATAGAACGTCAAATAATTTTAAGTAGGTGGTATCCGCTAAGCTTTGATTCTATTGACAGGCGCGTCTTTGTAAGCATCTGAAGGTCTTTCAGAACTCTTGAAATAAACGTGGAGTCCCACAGTTTAAGCGCCCCATAATCTTTTAATTTTATACCCTTACACACCTGGTACCTGGAGGCTCGTCTGAACCTCCACAGTACTGCACGCCTAATGCCATTTTACATTTTTTAAATGATTTCGCGCCTTCGTGCTTCGCGCCGTTCTCCGGTCGGTGTCGGTTACTCGTCCCGCGAATTGAGAACATGAACGAATCTGCACTCGCAGCTCTTCGCAGTAGCGCACGAAATCTAGGAAGGAAGGAACCCAGGAAATGATACCGCGTATTTTTTGATTAAGCTATTTGAATAAGTGGGTACCTCGTCATGGAATTACGTACTTGAGCTAACATAGATTGAGTGTTCATTTCTTCATTTTTACACGCTTTATATTAGCTTCACTTGTATGTTAGTTTGTTTGTATGTATGTATGTAACCGACTCCTTTGGACGCTATTTTGACCCACTTCAAATGGTCAGATTTCATTGAAACTTTGTAGACTTATCGAGGACCGATGACAATTAAAAAAAAAACAGAAAAAATAAACTTAAAAATCACGCTTTTCAAGCAAGCAGAACTAAAAAATAGTAAATAAATAATAGTTAAAAAAACTAAAAAAACACGCTTTAAAAACCAAACTAAAAAATTAGAAAATAATTTATTTCTATTAAAAAGCGTGGGGTGCTTGATATTAATTGATTATAAAAATGCCTCAAAAAGCACCCCACGCTTTTTAATAGAATTAAATTATTTTCTAATTTTTTAGTTTGGTTTTTAAAGCGTGTTTTTTAGTTTTTTAAACTATTATTTATTATTTTATTTTTTAAATTTGTTATTTTAGATTTAAAATACAACGTTGTAGTCAGCTTTCCCAGATTTACTTTAAGGAAAAGCGGGATTCTTAAACATTTTGAGTAAAAGAGCTGTATTCTTTCTAGAAAAGCATCATCATCTGCCTATCCTTTTCCCAACTATTTTGGGGTCTGCTTCCAGTCTAACCGGATGAAGCTGGATCAGTATTTTACATGGAGCTTCTGCCTATCTGACCTCGATAACCCAGTAACTGGGTAATACGCCACCCGTTGGTCAGACATTCAGGCTTCTGACGACCGTGACGACAGGCAAAGATCTTCGAATGACAGCCGAGATCCTTTCTACAAAAGCGGGACATTATAAAAAAAACTAAAGTAATCAGTCGTTTTTTTAATAACCTACCTTATCTTTTTATTTGAGTTTCATTAAGTTTGCAATGATGATAGATAGTCGTCGTAAATATATTTAAATGAAAAACACGTTACTCTTCTTCATACCAAACGCACCGTCGAGTAATCCCTTAAAAGCGGGACTGTGCCTGTCACAGACTTAATTTTGGGTTAAAAATCGTGATGTCCCGCCAAACATGGGACGTCTCATAATCAGTCTATGATATTTCACTGCTGGGAAACATACCTCCTCTTTGTGAGAGACAGTGGGCCGTCATCCATCACGCGGGCTCGGTGCGGGTTGGTAGACGTCACATGTCTCTCCTCACGATGTTTTCCTTCACCGTTTTGAGAGCAGCAGTGATGATATAATTTACACAAAGTAAAGCTCCTGTCGGGGTTGGAACCTACTACAACTCGTAAGTCGCGGCCATTACCACTGGGCTATCACCAGAGACGTAACCAGTTGGGGCAGACAGGGCACGAGCCCTGGGCGGCTATCGAAGGGGGGCGCGAAAAGTCACCAAGTATTTTTTAATTTTTAAGTTAAAAAAATACTTCAATAAAACATTTCACTCTTATATCAAAGAAATGTTACATCTAAGAAATCTGAAGAGCTACTTGAATTTATTGTGCAGTATGGCGGATGAGAACGTATTTCCAACTACTCCCAATTTCTATTTAAATTCTGTTTAAAATTGCAGCATTGCAAGTAGCGAGCGATGTTTTTGCAAATTGAAATTAATACCTTCGTTATTGAAGGCTTCAATGTCAAGAAAGGTTATGAGACCTAGCTTTGCTCTGTGTAGACACTGAAGATAATTTATGAAGGGGCGCAAATGTGATGCGCCATTTTCTATTGCTACTCCCCTGGCTTTGACTGCTCGACCAAATCGGGACGTTTGGCAACCCCGATTGTAATGTTCCTTGACTGCGGAACCCTAAAAAAGCAAACATAAAGGACTTCAAATGACAGATTAGTGTCTGGGATTTTGAAAAACGAACTTTAGAAACCTAAAGTACTTAATTGAGAAAGATCTAGTTAGTTGAAGAGATTCAATTTACAACCGCGGAGACAAGAGGGTTGCATTCAGTTGCAAACATAAGTAATTTATTTTATTTGATCAATGTCTGCATTCATGTAATCAAAGAGAAAATGTCCCTGTGGTTTAATGAGATGTATTCAATCAAATCAAATCAAATCAAAATATTTTATTTCACAGAAACCGGCAATGGCACTTATGAAACGTCAGAAGCTAGGTGCACGGTTCTAATTTGTCGTAATGTTATCTATACTCCGTTTGAAATAAGATTAAATAGATATAACCTTTGTTTAGTGCACACAAAAGACATAACACTACACACAAAAGCACAATTTAATAATAACATATAACATAAATTGAAATAAAAACAAGGTGCCCATACATCTACACAAATAAAAACATAGGTACTTGAAATGGGAGTGATATGAAGTTTCGAATGACGTTATTGCGACGCACGCTATTTCGAAAAACTTAACCGAGTGGTACGCCAGTTCGAAAACACATTGAGTCGAAAACCGCTATATCGAATGACGTCGTCGCGAACACGGTCATTCAATGATCAAATCGAAAAATTGGTTGCACAAAGGCCTATCCAACGATATACCTCACAACATGGAGTAGATGAGAAAAAAAACATCACCCACTTTGTCGGCGTCACTAATATGTATATATACCGGCTGAAATTTTTTAGCGTCTGGACAACAATATGACGTTTTGTGTAAGTAGAATAGAACTTATATACCCTAATATTTAGCTGGTACCATTTATTTAATAAAAGTTCCGAATATCCTTAAAATACATGAAAAAGAATACATCCTACGGCACTCGCGTAAAACTAATATTATCCAAAATAGGTAATAGTAAACGGCATCAGCTGCGATTGCACATGAATGAAGCATGCGGTGACATGTGAGCGGTACGCCTAAGGAAAGATATTTTACGACAGTAGTTACCTATCCCCGGCCGGCTTCAATCAAAGGATTGAATGTCGCTACGAATTCATTGATAATTTCTGCGCGTAGAGTAGGGTGCCTATAAGTTGGGTTTTGATATTACTTGCCGATATTTTTACTCCCTTTTATTTTTTATTATTTTTAATTTTAGTATGAAAAGTTTACTACAAATAACTAATAGTATTTATTGATAGGTTAATTTCATGTGAGGATTTATAAAAAAAGAAGTGAAATTTATGTGCCATAGGCTTCTACTCCGTTCACCTATTATACCCAATTTTTTTCCAGACGGTAAAAAAAATCATGCGGTATATATGCCAAATTACAGCTTTTTAGTACTAAGAGTCTCTGAGCTAAGCTGCGGACAGACATGGCGAAACTACAAGGGGTATTGACTACAGAACCCTAAATTGGTTGGCAGCGCATCTGAAAGAGCCAGTAATTGACTCATGCAGATACGGCTCGGCTGCAGTCCATGGGATTAAACCTCCCGCTAGGTATTGTATTGACAGGAAACCAATATTCCAATCTTAGTACGTCTGTAGACGTAATTGTTTCTGCCCGCGACTTCGTTCGCGTGGAAGTCGTGAGTCACCACAATTTACTAAAATTACAGCCACCATTTATGAAATTTTCCTTTATACTACGTTTGTAGTTTCTCTTACAGTACAGTGTGAGAAGTTGCTTGTCCTGAGGTTGATTCCCGTCCAATGGGCGTATGGTCCTCAATTTGCTAGAGAATACTGCGGTTGTTCGCTGCAGCTTGATCATTTTAGGGCATTAAAATGGCCCGTTCACACATCCAAGAATTCTCTTAGTACAATACTGAACTGATGTCCCCGTACTCCAGACAAATCTGGTTCACCTATAACCGCTCTCGTCTGGTAAAGTGTCTTTATTAAGTTTAAACCAATCTCAAAATGTGGATGGTCAAACGTAGTCTTTTCAACGTAGCATTCAATTCGTCAGTCCTAGTTCCCACGCCCCCCTCCGCCTCAGCACATGTAGTGTTTGCCGGAAGTCGCCACTAAACAGAACTGTGACAGCACCAATCATGTCTTTGTATCTGCGTTTATCTTGTCTTGGCAAGCCCTGTTTGTCTACCTAGAAGCAGTGAGGTAGCGATTCCGAAATACATGACTGTGATTGCAATTTTGCCATGTTCCGAACGTTTCTCGACTTTTTTCAGGTGCTAGGACATAGGCCTCCTCTCTGTTAAAGGGAGTGGGCCATGAACTGTCACGCGGGCTTTGCGCGGGATGGTAGATGTCACATGTCTTCGAAGTTTTGGTTCTAGAATATGCTGGTTTCCTCAAAATGTTTTCCTTCATCGTATTGAGAACAGTGGTGATGAAATAATGTATGTGCGTCCAGAGGCCTTAGTGTGAGTTTCATTTAACCATCTCGATCAAACGCATCGAGCGCGTTTCGTGCTTCGATTGGCCCTGGATTAGTGACGGACCAATCGGAACGCCGAACGCGCTCGATGCGTTTGATCGAGATGGTAAAATGGCTTACCGTTCTTTCCGAGGCACGGAGGAGTCCCGGTATGTAAGATGGGCACCCATCCACAGACCAAGCCCCGCAAGCGTAGCTTAAAATAAACGTTATAAACAAAACCTTTATACAAAGTTTACAAAACTTGAAACAAATTGCAGTACGTAATACCAATTCATTACAAAAAAAAACTACGGAGTTCACGATAAATTGTGCGTCAACGGATCAGCTCCCTCATTGAAGAGCCCTCTTATTAATATCAATGCACAGATATATACCAGTTGGGGTTATTTTGAACTAACAAAGCGTCTGCCTCCCCCAGGCTCCGACTGGTCGCATGGCAACACCCAGACTTACCTGCCTGTTTGTAAAATGAATTGATTAATCCTCGGGACGTTGAGCGGGTGATATGTTGTGACGTATTTTTAGGAAGGAATTTGTAATCTATGGCTGGATGGTGCACCTCTGCAGATCTCAGGTTGCTTGTGACGGCTTAATATTCGATTCGCACGAACTTTGTCGCCCGAATGGGGTGAATTGACAGTTTTAAGCGACTCTCACGAAGTTAATTTATTTGTGGACGAGTTACAGCATAATCGGCCTATAACATTCCCACTGCTGGGACACAGGCCTCCTCTTGGTGAGCGGGAGTGGGCTATAATCCACCACGCGGGCCCAATGCGGGTTGGTTGATATCGCATGTTTTCAAATTTTTGGTTCTAGGATATGGCCGGTTTCCTCACGATGTTTTCCTTCACCGTTTTGAGAGCAGAATTGATGAAATTATTTACAAAAAGTAAAGTAAGGTCTTCAACTCTTAGGTCAACTTTTTTTTGACTTTGACAACTCGTAAGTCGCGGTCGTTACCACTTGGCCACCACTCCTCTACTCTCGCGTTCGCGAAACTACCCCAGCAGGCTTACCATGACGCTTTCTATTTCTACGAAGAATAAACAGTCCTTTTTCTATACAAAGTGACATTTCGTTTCTCCATTTTTGACATCCCACCGTAGATATCCTTCTACTATCTGTCATTTTGTCTTTCGTTTCTAACGATCTTTGTCAAAGTCCTTATAAATGTAGACTATTTTAGAAGAATATTTCTTCCCAAATTGTCAAAATCACACTGACAACAAACTTTCTACTCGGGGGCCACAATGTGTATACGATTATCTACAAAATCATGATCCGTTTGGAAAGCATAACTGTGATAATTAATAAAAAAAACATAGCTATCCTCTCCTATTGTACATCATTTAGGTTATAGTCATGTCCATTCTTCCGGCGACAAAACGGTGCTCGTGCTAAGCCTGCAGCAATACGTTTATGGCAATTGGCACGTTTATGATTCAAAGTATCGATTCGGGCGAGTAACTTCGTGCGAATGTACGAATACGCCAAAGGAGTTCGGAGTACGGACGGACTCGATATTATCTACGTGACGCAAAAACTTTACGAAAATTACGCGAACGGAGGAGTATAAAATTTGGCAGAGTTAAAGTTTATATGGAGTGCAGAAAGCTAAATATTTTTCTTAAATATAATGCATTAGAAATACATTAACATTTAAACGAATTATGCTCGAATTTCGATCGCTGGGCGACCACTAGTTTTATTGAATAGACGGATACAAACACAAATAATTACATACCGACATTTGGATTGTGCCAAAAGTAGTTGAGGGAAGTGTAAATTACGGGTGGTTCAGACAGACCGGAAAAATGCCGTACCTAGCAATTGACTGAATCCATTGAAAATAGGACCGTATTACCACCGTATTACCATTAGCAGAACACTGACTCCTAGGTCACAGGGTTCCCCTAGTTTAGGAGACAGGGTTTTTCACTATTTGTGCAGCCTTTTCCCAAAAACCAATTTAACCTACCTATGTGAAATGTATTGATATTGTATTCAAAGGTATTTTTGTGTCAATAAACTTATTTTTTTTATTATTTTTTTATTAAACCTAAAGTGTGTAATTTTGGCATACCTACCCCAATTCGAATGCTACCACTTCTCTACATAGTATAAAACAAAGTCGCTTCCCGCAGTCTTCTTAACGTTAAGATCTTTTAAACTCCGCAACGGATTATAATGTGGTTTTTCAGTTTTTAGAGTGATTCAAGAGGTTTTTTATTTTTTATTCAAGGTTTATATGTGATGTCGTGAAAAAGCATATTTTTGTGCGCTTACATTGCAAACGCTGGCTAAACCTTACGACGAGATAAATCAAAATAATGTACCTACGGCGGAATAGTATATCTTAAAAATATCTAAGATATAGCCCGCAATGGCAATGGTATATGACTATCTCCCAAGGATAACCCACAGTAACCATTTTTATCTTCTACATATTACAAAAAAAAAAGAGTTATTTAAGAAGCCTTTTAAACAATACAGTATTATTCCTTATGCAGATAAATACATTACATACGTAGTGTTCCGTGTGGTGCCGGACGTAAAAGAATAGCACCATCCCATTTCTTCCCGTGGGTGTCGTAGAAGGCGACTAAGGGACTCACTAGAGAATGGGCAGCAGCGTTCTCTATGCATTTTACCACCATACTGCGATCGCCAACCTGCCTGCCAAGCGTGACGATTATGCCAAAACCCCCCTTTTGTGGGAGGCTTTAGTCCAGCAGTGGATCTCTTTCGCATGTAACATAAATGAGTATCTTAAGAGTTATTGCAAAAAATAAAAACTAACACGCGCGAAAATAAATTTAAGTGCGGGTCAACTGTACAAATCCTACTAATGTTATTTTAATGTGGATGTTTGTCGGGCTGAACGGATTTGGTTGAAATTTGGAACACAAATAGTTTATAACCTGGATTAACACATAGGGTACTTTTATCCCGGTAGTACGTTCCCGGATAAATTTCCGCCCTCCACCCGGGTGAAGCCGCTGGCAAAAGCTGGTGCTATGTAACTCACAGTGATATGAAATATTAGAACATCTTGCAGATACACAAAATGGATTAAATACGTATCATCGAAGCTAACGCAAAAACTACCCAAACAAAGTTAATAAAACTTATATGGGACCCCTAAGGCATACCCTGTCCGTTAAGGCGGAGATTTCTGGAAAACGCTCAAAAAGGTGCTTTTTTAAAGCTGTGTATCTCTTTAACCGTAAATAATTTTGAAAGCAAAAAGAAATGTGATATATTCAAGTCTTTTTTGCATACAGTGATGGAACGCAAAACATAATTAAACATACTTTAATGCATAACTTTTTTTTTATCAAAGTCACCGCTTAATTATCTTTAAAATCGGTTTATCCCTTCAATAACAGTTATAAACATAATTAAAAATATACCATAAAACTCCAAATGCTAAACTGCATCCAGTGATGGATTATTTGCGCTTGCTCATTTGTTATTCGAATTTATTACAACAGATTTTAACCCGTAACAGATTGCAATAACAACTATTATCGCTCATAACGACAATATTTAAAGTTACCAGGGCCTTAAAAATCAATTTTCGGAATCGGTCCACAATTGCCGAACAAATCGCGGAATAGTCGAACATTAAAATTAAAAAAAAACAGAAGAATTGAGAGCCTTCTCGTTTTTGAAGTACGACACAAACATCTGTGGTGCTGTCAAGAATGTATACTGTCCGTAGACATAATTTAGGGGCAATTAACAAATATTTTCACAACGGATATAAGCTACCTACTCATGGAACGGAAACAAACCCTATATTGAAACGTGTGGTGTAGAGGAATGCATCGGTTTTGAATATAGTAACAATCGATATGTGAATCAAGGTGACCCATTCCGTCTTATAAAAAAATGCGAATTAGCTATAGTTCTAGCCTTTTTTTTCATTAATTCGAACTTTATTTAGATTTGGGTAAAGTTCTTAATACAAAAACTAAATAAAACCGTTTAAAAAAAAGACAAACTGAGCACCGGACTAAGTTGTCCGTTTTGTAAAAAGAACTGGAGGGGGTTTATAAAGGCAACTTTGGCAGAATCATAATGTGATCCTATTATGAATCTTATTTAAAAGCGTTACAAACTGACAATTCATAATATTATCTGCGTAGACAGCACGCTGTCATCTATTTGACAGTTTTGTATGGAAATTCGTAAAATGGTCACTAAATTATGAATTGCTTTATTAACGTAAAATGTCAAATGACAGAATCATCGGGGAATTCAGGAAATGAGACACTTTTAGAGGAATTGCTTAATGTGGCCTTTTTAGACCCGCTGTATTTCATTTCGATTTCTGGATGTTACCAATTTTTTGTAACAATATTTTGATTTAAACGGGTGTCCGTTTCTTGCTCGTTCCTCTCCATAGGTAGGTACTCTTACTACGCTTTGAAATGGGCAACTAGCTTCATCTTACTGACTGACTGACACCTTGACATTTCAAAATAGTCTTATGTGGTTCGTGAACGATGAACGAATAGGAATCGTTTCTTAGCACTGTATTAAAAGAAACGTTTCCGAATTCTGACTTGTTATCGGTCAATTAGTTCTATTAGCTCCTCGTACATTTACAAAGAGCCATATTGTATGTCCGAACGAGAATGTGAGCGACTGATTTCACTGATACGATTTCAATGAGACTTTTTTGCTCTGTGATATACGGAAGTACTAACTGAGAGCGAAAACCGAATAGAGCTAATAGAATGAACTAGTTCACTGCCCGAAGTGAACTAGTACGGAGCGATCTTAAAAATGACCGAGTGCCTACAAGATTATTTCAAAAGTGCCTGTAATTGGATTATTTGAAATAAATGCTGTGAGTTTTGTTGAGTTCTTATTTCAAAAACAAGGTCGATGGTTTAAACCTTCAGTCGAGCGCTAGCGCAGCGTTCAACACGCGCTTTATTAAAACGCCCGTTAGCATGTGTATGGCCTGGATAAAATGTATGTAGTTCTAAACGCGCGTTAAGCGCTTGTCATGAGAACCTGGTCTAATACAGAGCGTGTCTTAATGTCAAATACAGGTAAAAAAAAAGATTTTTTTTAACTTTTTCATGAAATAGTCATTACAAACTCATTTTCAGGTTTTCAGGGGAAATCATCAAACTCAAAGCATTTAATTCAATTACCTATACCATTAACAGGCATTTTTGAATTGTCAAAAAGTCGATTAGTTAATAGAAAAGTTGAAACTAGTAGCCAATTCTAATTCATCATGATTTGAATGATTGTAATTCTGGAAAAACATACGTATTACAACCGCGAATTATATTTTGTTCGACATTACAGCCTGACACTTGCCATGCATGCTTGCAAATAGCAAAAAAAAAAAAAACGTAAAAGATATATACATTTTGCGGGCTACCTTGTCACGTTTCCCTTAACGAAACCGAAAAGTCTTTCTTAGATTTGAATCTAACACTTGTATTCACCCGTTTCGAGCTAGTAAATTGGTGCGAATCGACTACAAAACCATTACAACACATACATTCCATTCGTACCGACTGACCACCTCTTGCTGCTACTAACAGGAATTCAATAGCTTTATCACAGTTTGATTGACAACACTCCAAAGTATGGAATATGGACCACAGGCAACTGAAGGAACACGGGTGGGTTTTAGTCAGTAAAATTCTGATACGCCCTCCTGCTCCACCCAGAGCGGGAGAAGTTATTAGATGATTTCCCACCCTCAAAAAAAAACCCTTTTGATAACACAGATGGACGCGAAGTACGCCTCTGCATGGAGTTATAAGGCCTACAATGTTGTCACATTCACAGAATACAAATTAACTTTAAAACGTAATCAGCCAAGAACGTTCCACTGCTGGGACACAAGCCTCCTCTTAAGGAGTTGAGGGAGTGGGCCATAATCCACTACGAGGACCCAGTGCGGTTTGGTGTATGTGACATGCCTTCAATTGATGTTTCTAGGACATGCCCATTTCCTCCTTCTTTTTATGTCAAACATCAAAAATAAAGATATATCAAATAGAAAAATCTATTTCAACAAAATTACATCATTGCCACTAAAACTTCATTGATTGACTCGTTTGATTCTGACATCCCAGCATACTAACACTCAATTTTCTCTCGTACCATTGGCGTCGAGAATCAACAAGCCGATGTCGACTGTTTGGCAAAAGTAGTCATCACTGTCTGTCACTCTCTAGAGAGCCTCTAAAAGCCCATGCGTCTTTGTCCAAAAGCAAAGTGAAGTACCAAAAATGGTTTGAAAAATCGTTCCATTTGAGCATACATCTGCCCTGAAATATTTTTATTTTTCCCATGTAGGTTTGCCCCTATGGATGCCATTTCTGCAAAAAAGTGAAAACCCATAAGTATCGATTACTGCAGATGCAATTAGCAGGGCAGACATGTGGTGTGCAACTCTTTGTCAGTATGCATCCTATTTATTATACTCGAATTTCCCTGCCGCTGTCGTGATATTTCATTATTACGACTTCAAAGGCTTGGCAAATATTGTGTGCCAACGTTGAAGTTGACAGTTAGACAACTTTTTAATTTAAACGTCAAAGCTGATTCAAAGGCCTGTGGTGCACTTTGAAAGCTAATACGAACAGGAAATTGCATTTAAACAAAAGTCAGGTATAAAGGATGATTTCCTCCAAACAGCTCGCATCGCATCGGATCGGAAAGGATACGAACGGATGCGGCGACAGGCGATCGTGTCCGGTAGGATGTCGACGCATACGTTCGGCTCCGTACGTACGCGAACATATCCGTCTCTGCGCCTAGTCAAATAGTTACATTCCTACCGTGTTAAAGTTGTGTAGTTTTTGAAAATGGTTGAAGTTAACGTTGTATTGTTGGTTGTTGCATTAGTAGAAGTAGAAAATAATCACAATTTTTCTTCTAAATCCATGATTGAGTGACGTCTACAGTGCGTGCACTTTCGAGAATGAGTGGTGCCTCCCAGCCACGGCTTTGAGCGCACGCGACGTCAGCAAAGGATCCGATCGGACGCGACGACAGTCGAAAGGATCAGATCGTAATCGTATACGACGACAGGCGACTGGAGCCAATCGCGCGTCGCAGCATGCTTTCGACTACGATCGCCTGTCGCGGAAGACGTCCGCGGTCAAGTTGCTGTGCGCGATTAAATATCGCTTAAATATTGGTGGTGGAACATATCCTTAATACGATTGAAAATCTGCTGGAACTAATTTCCCATTTAGTTAAAGCCCGTTTATGTTTTGCTCAAAGAAAGCCATAACGGATAATAAATTCTTAGTACAGAGACTCACAGGTAAAGCCTTTGAAGTCAGCTGTGTGGATGTACTATCAAAGCAAGCGTGTAAAGTTTCAGGACATTTATTATGGCTGGCGAAAATGGACGACGTCATTTTTATTTGTTTCTAATCTTACTTTCTTACTTAAATAAACTCTACAAAGTCGAAAATAACTTTAATTTCAGAAGTCGGTGTATTTAGTTTTGTATTTTCGTTTGCTAGCGACTTCCGAAATAATAGTTATTTTACCACCTTGTGGTGTTTGTTTTGGAAGTCGGTTGTTATCTACAGTATAATCTACATCTACACTAATATTATAAAGAGGAAAGATTTGTATTTTTGTATGTAACGAATAAACTTAAAAACTACTGGACCGATTTCAAAAATTGTTTTGCCGTTAGAAAGCTACATTATCACTGAGTAACATAGGCTATATTTTATCCCCGTATTCCTTCGGGAACGGGAACTACGCGAGTGAAACTGCGGAGCGCCGCTAGTATAATATTACAAAGAGGAAAGATTTGTATTTTTGTATGTAACGAATAAACTTAAAAACTTCTGGACCGATTTCAAAAATTCTTTCGCCGTTAGAAAGCTACATTATCATTATGTCTAGAGTATTATGTCTAGAGGAAAGTCTCCTGGACACGATAGTCTCAGTATCGAGCATCTGAAGTACGCCGGTGTCCACTTGCCGAGGGTGCTTGCTCTGTTCGTCAATTTGTCACTTTCGCATAGCTACTTACCTGAGGAGCTCATGCGTACACTGGTTGTTCCTATAATAAAAAACAAAACAGGTGATCCGTCGGACCTGTCGAACTACAGGCCTATCTCACTAGCCACCATAATTGCTAAGGTTTTGGACAGCCTGCTTGATAAACAGCTGGGGAGAAATATACATTTACACGACGCACAGTTCGGCTTTAGACCAAACTTATCAACTGAAAGTGCTATTTACTGTCTCAAGCAGACTGTTCACTACTACATAGCAAGGAACACACCTGTGTACGCATGTTATTTAGATCTCTCCAAGGCATTTGACCTTGTAAATTATAATGTTTTATGGAGCAAACTTCACAATGTTGAGGGGCTCCCTTCTGAATTAATTTGGTTGCTTAAATATTGGTACAGTAATCAAGAGAATACTGTTCGATGGGCAGGCACTTTATCTGAAGTGTACAGGTTGCGGTGTGGGGTGAGGCAAGGGGGGTTGAGCTCGCCACGCCTCTTCAACCTGTATATTGATGGTCTGATTGAGGAGCTCAGCGGTACCGGTTTCGGATGCTCGATAGACGGAACATGCATAAATAACATAAGTTACGCTGACGATATGGTGCTGTTGAGTCCCTCAGTCAGAGCTTTAAGGTGTCTTTTGAATATTTGTGAGGCGTATTCGGAGGCTCATGGGCTGAGATATAACGCCAAAAAAAGTGAATTTATGATATTTAAGGCGGGTAAAAAACAATATCGTGCGCCCGTGATCACTCTTTGCGGCACACCACTTTCACAGGTGAGTAAGATTAAATATCTTGGTCACTGGGTCACCGACGACTCATCGGATGATATGGACATTGAGAGGGAGCGAAGGGCGCTGTCCGTGCGATGTAATATGCTCGCTCGTAGGTTCGCACGTTGTACAAGAGACGTAAAAATTACTTTATTCAAGTCGTACTGCCAGACACTGTACACGTGCGGGCTATGGGTGAATTATACGCATCGCGCGTACAGTGCCCTTCGCGTCCAATATAACAACACCTTCAGGGGAATGCTGGGGCTGCCGCGGTGGTGCAGCGCATCTGCTATGTTCGCAGAAGCGCGCACACAGGATTTCTTCGCTGTGATGCGCACGCGCTGCGCTTCATTGTTGAGTCGGATACGGATCACCTCTAACGTTCTCCTGAAGACCTTGTCTGAACGGTGGGATTCACCAATGCTGCAGGCGTGGATGGGGTGGCACTCTCTTTGCAACAGGAGATGAGTGGTTCTCCGTTCATGCCCGATTTGTTTAATATTTTACGTACTAACATTTTATTTAAGACTGTAATACTAACAAAATGGAACCTGATTTCCGAAAATAAACGATTATTATTATTATTATTATATTATATTATTTGCTACCAAGAAGCAGTGTGGTTTCTGAACCCTGCGTCGCCCCACGTACATGGGAATATCTATACAAAATTTGAAAAAAACTTTCCTGTAGATTTCGCATGATGCTGGGACATACATTCAGAGACAAACATACAAAAATTATAAAACAAATACTTTCCCCATTAGAATCGTTCCCAGACCTCATAAAAATTAAATCAATATACAGTTTTGACTTCGCTACAATTTTATTATATGTCTGGAAGATAGCACTAAATTATTGTGTTCGTACGTAAGTTTTTAGTCTGACCCGTAAAAAGTCCTTAATACTTTTGATCTAGGTCTTAAATGATCTGAAAATAATCAACTGAAAAGTGCTTGTGACGCAATTTCTCATTACTTAGGAAGTTTCCTTTCTTAGGGCCGATTTTTCAATAGTCAGATAACTTTTATCTGAGGAATTAGTGGCGGTTTGACAGCTTATCTATAGAAAATATGTCAAACCGCTATTTTTATTTCTCTAAGTGAATTATAATACGTTCGACAAAATATTAAATATTTACATTTTAGGATTGTAAAATGTAAAAAGATACCAATCGTTGGGATTCGAACCGTCAACTACAGTTCCACAAAGGAATTGTCCAATAGCTAAGTTATTTTGTTTTGTCGAAAGATTGTTCCAACCTATAAATGTTGTAATGGACTGCTTAGTTCGATAATAGAATAGCGTGATGATAATCATTTAAAAGGTTACATCTGTAACTATCTGCAATATTCAAACCTTTTGGTTCGTCTTTTTACAATTTGCGTTAAACTATAGAAGAATACGAATATATTGCAATACTGCTTATAGCCCATAATAAATAGTGTCATAATATAAACACTACGGCCTGCGAAAAGTTATAGGTAATATGTGTGCAAAATTTGAACCAAATCTATCAGGCAGTTTAGGCGTGATACTGGAACATACATTCAGACAAACAGACAAAAAGACAGACAAAAAGACAAACAACTTTAAGGCTATCAAATCTTCTCTTATAAACTATGTATTTCCTTTCAAATAGACATTTTGAATTTTGATGTTGAATTTAGAATCGTTCCCAGACCTCGTAAAAATTACAAACAAAAATAAAAATTCAATGTACAGTTTTGACTTCGCTACGATTTTATTACATGTATAGATAAGTCGAAACTATTCAATGGTACAACTTTGAGCCCCCACCGGGCTCGTGTGGTGGATTATAGCCTCCTCCCTCCCTCTCATAGAGAGGAGGTCTGTGTTCCAGCGGCGGTAATATTATAAGCTGATTATGGTTCTACAATGGTAGAAATATCGTAATGGCTACCGTTTTTTTATCGAAATGTCGAAATATTTAATGATAATGGAGGTCAGTGTATGTCGGCCAGTGGACGTCATTTAACTGAATGATGAATGATTTTGGTCTGCTTAGCCTTTTTCAAACTATTTTGGGGTCAGTTTTGGAGACGGTAAGACTGGTTGTCAGACTTTCGGATAGTTGTTTAATTAACGAATGACAACCGGGGCCAACGATTTGATGTGCTCTCCGAAGCATGGAGGAGTTTTCTTGTTATGTAAAGATGGTAACCCGTCCATGGACCAACCGCAACAAGCATAACTTAACCTGATGGAACGACTTGTGTGGCTGTTATTAATTTAATATTTAAGTGTAATACGTCACATGTTCATGATTTTCTGTTCTTGTTCTCATCCACTATTGTCTATTATTAATTGAACTAATTACTAAATTAAAACTATATAAAAAATATTAACTATTCATCTAACTAAACAAATAAATACAAAAACACAAGGAGACTTAGGCGTCAAAGTATTCGTCCGCATCGCTGTCATCAGGAAACGTGCCCAGAAGACTGGCAGCATTGCCACGTTGAATGGCAATGCTAATTCTTTGGCCAAAGAATGACCCAGCCCTCTGGTCACGTGAAGTGTCGACCAGCCGGCGAGAAATTTCCTTAAAAAGGAGACGTGCACTCGGGCCCCATGACCCGAGCGTTTCGACCCCAAACGGCGCAAAAATGTAATTACCAATAAGGTTACAGAATTTACGCCGCTTGAGGGTCTCAGCAGCCGCAGCAGCGGCACCAGCACAGCCCGCCGTGCTAGGAACATGAGATGGCGCAAGGGTGTCGACACAGGTTGCATCCCACACCAGAGGTCTACCCATCTTCCAAGGCAATAACGTCATACCGTCTGGTCTCTTCCCATCGTCACGTACCAAGCCGTTTGGTTCTAATACCGCTGGTACGCCGGCGGTGACAAGGGCTCGACGAATAATATCGTTGATGCTGGCGTGGCGTGCTATGCGACCTGCGCTCCTGCAGCAGGACAGGCCATGGTGCCCGAAAATGTCAACAGTTTCACCGCAATGACACCGATGCGGAGCAACACAAGGTGCGCCCAAGCGGAGACAGGTAGCAAGCCGAAACGATGAGTCATCCATCATAGTGCCTATGGTGGATGACGGGAGTGCCTGAAGCCACAAGCCTGACTCCCATTCTCCCACAGCCAGCAGACGAGCACGCTCAACAATATTAGATGACGTATTTATCAGGGTATTCCGTATAATATTGCAGAGCGGCACGTCCCACAGTCTCTGGGAGGATGGGTTATCAGGTAAAACCGTATTGGGACAAGCCATTTTCCAAGCGTTCAGCGCATCAGTCAAACACGGCACTTCAAAATCGACCAGTGAGGAAGATAAAATGTTCCTGGTTAATTTATCCGTGCTGTGGACCGAGGAGAGGAAGGCCGGTAAACTTATACTTGAAATTTTGCGGACGCCAAGACCACCCAGGCGAATGGGAAGTGTGGCTTGCTGCCAAGCTCGGTCGTCCAGGACCACATTTAGGATTGAAGTTAGTGTGTTTCTAATAATTTGGTCTACTTTTTCTAAAAGTTGTGGATGCTTCCAAAGATGGGAAGAGCGAAGGCTATAAGTAAATTTTGGTCCAAAACAGCAGTACCGAATGAGCGTGAAGGCCGAATGAATATTAATTTTGAAAAGTCGTTCCGAGACATCATTGAAGTTTTTAATTTTCTCCTCAATAAACGTTGGAAAGGATTCGTCAAAAATTGGGGACCCTAGGAGGTGTAGAGAGTTTCTTTCTGTAATTTTGATATCTGGTGCTATTGTACAAAATTTTGTAATGGTAGTCTGTCTGTCAGTGGTTTGGGGAAGATAGATTTCACATTTTGAAAGGTTAAGGTCTAGGCCAATCGAATTAAATTTTTCTTTTAGAAAAGTTAAATCTTTTAAGACTGTGTCTACATCACCTCCTAGGGTTCCGTCATCCAAATACCATACGTTGAATTTAGAATTTAGCTGTCGAATAATTGGATTTATTGCCAAACTAAAAATGACTGGCCCAAGAGGGTCACCCTGTTGACATCCAACGGCTGATTCCAAAAGGTTGTCTTTATAAAGTAATTTAGAAGGATGCCTGTAACATTGGTAGAGAAAGCTGTAAATTTTGGGTATTTCTTTTTGAATTTCCATCAACAAAGTGTCCCTGTTTACGGAATTGAAGGCATTCTTAATGTCAACCTTAAGGATGACCTCACCTTTACCGCTATTGATATAAGTTGATAATGCATGTACCGCAGCCTCACAGCCCCCTTTAGACCCAAAGCCCAGCTGTAGGGGCTGGAATTTGCTGGCCAGTGTTTCACTGTACAAAGCACAGCAAATTTTGGCTGCGGTACGACGGTAAGTGGACCCTACGGCAATGGGACGAATGCCGCCATCCTTCTTGCGTAGGGCACATAGATTTGCACCATACAAAATATCAATGACGGCTTCGTTCACATTGCCGGATAGCATGAGATTGATGAGGGCCGTAAGCTCCTTCAAAAGGGACTCACCAGCCTCCCCGGCGCCTGAACACATTAAGTCTTTAAGATGTTGAGGTGTCAGGCCGTCGAGGCCACCGGCGGATCCACTTCGAAAGGAGCACACGGCCGCATAAACTTGTTGACCTGTAATTTGAACTGAGTTGGTTTGGGGATTGGGTGGGTCAGGGAAGGAGAGGTCATCTGCCGGGGCGGGGTGTTTGCTCTCCAGAGCTGTAAGCGTCTCTGGAGAGTACGGCGCAACCACATCGCTGCTAAAGATGATCCTAGCCGCACCTTTGATATCACCCTCGCCTAGTTTATACTCTACATGGTGCAATAATCCTCTATAGGGGAGATGCGCTGTTAATTTAGGGTCGAAAGTTTGGGCCGAAATGTTACAATTTTCCTTTATTTGAGCTGTTAAGGTTTTTCTATTTGCCAAATTTTTTTGCACATGTAGAATTCTAAAAGGGAAGGTAAGTAATGCCTCCCAAGCACATTTAGAGTTCTCTCGGGCGGCGAGATGGATACAGCGTGCTAAACTTAAAGCAACGCATGGTCTCGCGCCGCGAGGAACTCTCTTTAGAATTGGAGTTGACGTTTTTAATTTTGCGAGGAAATTCCAAAAGGGTTGTGAGGGTGTTTCTGGTGTTTGAAGAATGGGTACGATCGGGCATGTTGAAGGCACATGGTGAGGTTCGTGTTTCTTCCCCAAATGTATCTTCAAACCTCGTTCACCCTTAAAAAAACGTGCTTGGGGACAATCAGGGCATCTCACTAGGCCATCCAACGATGTGGCAGGTTGACAGGCGCTTCGTACGGCGTCACTACTGTCGTCATTGTTAAACATACATAAAAAGCACACTACTCACACGGTTTTTCTTATAAATAACAAACAATAAAACTTTGAAATCTTAAATAAAATTAAAATAACAAAAATGACACGTAAGAAATTGACACAATACACTATTGTCTACATTTCTTTTTAATTTCTCCTTTCGAAGTAAGTACCTTTGCACTCAAAGATATCAAAATTCAAAATCGAAAGTCGTTTACTACGCTGAGACTCATAACGCAAAACGCAAAATATTTATATCGTATGTAACGTCGTGTCTATCGTATTTTACCGTGTTCATGTCGGAACTAAAGATTTTTTTTTTTTTTTACCGTGTGCACAAAAATAAAAAATAAATAAAAAAAGAGGTCACATGTGTTTTAACCTCCCACTATAATACAATATGGTCGCAGCGCTCATGCTTTTGCCACGCTTTTTAGGAGACATGAAATAAGAATGATAAACTAAACACCACAACTTGATTCCCGGAAGGGTTGTGCTGAGGTGTACCCACATTTCGCCAGTTTTGCTTATGTCTCTGGTAATAGGGGGCGAACCTATTGCCATCAACCGGGCACAAATCCGGGGTCCGGGCTGCTACTTAGGAATTCCAGATAGAAAATCTCAATAACACTTTTTCCGAAATGGGAATCGAAACTATGACCTCGTGCTTAGCAGTAACGTTTGCGACCACTAGACCTAACGAGGCAGTCTTGTTAAATGTAGGTGTACTATGAGTGCACCTCTGTCTACTATATGTACACGTCTGTCTTCTATGGGTGCACCTCTGTCCACTATAGGTCCACCTCTGTCTACTATGGGTGCACCTCTGTCCACTATGGGTGCACCTCTGTCTACTATGGGTGCACCTCTGTCCACTATGGGTGCACCTCTGTCCACTATAGGTCCACCTCTGTCCACTATAGGTGCACCTCTGTCTACTATAGGTGCATCTCTGTCCACTATAGGTGCACCTCTGTCCACTATAGGTGCACCTCTGTCTACTATGGGTGCACCTCTATCTACTATAAGTGCACCTCTGTCCACTATAGAAGCACCTCTGTCTACTATGGGTGCACCTCTGTCCACTATAGGTGCACCTCTGTCCACTATAGGTGCACCTCTGTCCACTATGGGTGCATCTCAGTCCACTAAATAGGTGCACATCTGTTCACTAT
Source organism: Polymixis lichenea (assembly GCA_949091785.1). NCBI lineage: Eukaryota > Metazoa > Arthropoda > Insecta > Lepidoptera > Noctuidae > Polymixis > Polymixis lichenea. The sequence continues at coordinate 56,048,819 of OX420931.1, read as the reverse complement.
AGGTGCACCTCTGTCTACTATAAGTACACCTCTGTCTACTATGGGTGCACCTCTGTCCACTATGGGTGCACCTCTGTCTACTATGGGTGCACCTCTGTCTACTATGGGTGCACCTCTGTCCACTATGGGTGCACCTCTGTCTACTATAGAAGCACCTCTGTCTACTATGGGTGCACCTCTGTCCACTATAGGTGCACCTCTGTCCACTATAGGTGCACCTCTGTCCACTATGGGTGCATCTCAGTCCACTAAATAGGTGCACATCTGTTCACTATAGGTGCACCTCTGTCTACTATAAGTACACCTCTGTCTACTATGGGTGCACCTCTGTCCACTATGGGTGCACCTCTGTCTACTATGGGTGCACCTCTGTCTACTATGGGTGCACCTCTGTCCACTATGGGTGCACCTCTGTCTACTATGGGTGCACCTCTGTCCACTATGGGTGCACCTCTGTCCACTATAGGTGCACCTCTGTCTACTATAAGTACACCTCTGTCTACTATGGGTGCACCTCTGTCCACTATGGGTGCACCTCTGTCTACTATGGGTGCACCTCTGTCTACTATGGGTGCACTTCTGTCTACTATGGGTGCACCTCTGTCTACTATGGGTGCACCTCTGTCCACTATGGGTGCACCTCTGTCCACTATGGGTGCACCTCTGTCTACTATGGGTGCACCTCTGTCTACTATGGGCGCACCTCTGTCTACTATGGGTGCACCTCTGTCCACTATAGGTGCACCTCTGTCCACTATAGGTGCACCTCTGTCTACTATGGGTGCACTTCTGTCTACTATGGGTGCACCTCTGTCCACTATGGGTGCACCTCTGTCTAATATGGGTGCACCTCTGTCTACTATGGGTGCACTTCTGTCTACTATGGGTGCACCTCTGTCTACTATGGGTGCACCTCTGTCCACTATGGGTGCACCTCTGTCTACTATGGGTGCACCTCTGTCCACTATGGGTGCACCTCTGTCCACTATAGGTGCACCTCTGTCCACTATAGGTGCACCTCTGTCTACTATGGGTGCACCTCTGTCCACTATGGGTGCACCTCTGTCTACTATGGGTGCACCTCTGTCCACTATGGGTGCACCTCTGTCTACTATGGGTGCACCTCTGTCTACTATGGGTGCACTTCTGTCTACTATGGGTGCACCTCTGTCTACTATGGGTGCACCTCTGTCCACTATAGGTGCACCTCTGTCTACTATGGGTGCACCTCTGTCTACTATGGGTGCACCTCTGTCTACTATAGGTGCACCTCTGTCTACTATGGGTGCACCTCTGTCTACTATGGGTGCACTTCTGTCTACTATGGGTGCACCTTTGTCTACTATGGGTGCACCTCTGTCCACTATGGGTGCACCTCTGTCTACTATGGGTGCACCTCTGTCTACTATGGGTGCACCTCTGTCTACTATGGGTGTACCTCTGTCCACTATGGGTGCACCTCTGTCTACTATGGGTGCACCTCTGTCTACTATGGGTGCACCTCTGTCTACTATGGGTGCACCTCTGTCGACTATAGGTGCACCTCTGTCCACTATGGGTGCATCTCAGTCCACTAAATAGATGCACCTCTGTCCACTATAGGTGCACCTCAGTCTACTATAAATACACCTCTGTCTACTATGGGTGCACCTCTGTCCACTATGGGTGCACCTCTGTCTACTATGGGTGCACCTCTGTCTACTATGGGTGCACTTCTGTCTACTATGGGTGCACCTCTGTCTACTATGGGTGCACCTCTGTCCACTATGGGTGCACCTCTGTCTACTATGGGTGCACCTCTGTCCACTATGGGTGCACCTCTGTCCACTATAGGTGCACCTCTGTCTACTATAAGTACACCTCTGTCTACTATGGGTGCACCTCTGTCCACTATGGGTGCACCTCTGTCTACTATGGGTGCACCTCTGTCTACTATGGGTGCACTTCTGTCTACTATGGGTGCACCTCTGTCTACTATGGGTGCACCTCTGTCCACTATGGGTGCACCTCTGTCTACTATGGGTGCACCTCTGTCCACTATAGGTGCACCTCTGTCTACTATGGGTGCACCTCTGTCTACTATGGGTGCACTTCTGTCTACTATGGGTGCACCTCTGTCTACTATGGGTGCACCTCTGTCTACTATAGGTGCATCTCAGTCCACTAAATAGGTGCACCTCTGTCCACTATTGGTGCACCTCTGTCTACTATAAGTACACCTCTGTCTACTATGGGTGCACCTCTGTCCACTATAGGTGCACCTCTGTCTACTATGGGTGCACCTCTGTCTACTATGGGTGCACCTCTGTCTACTATGGGTGCACCTCTGTCTACTATGGGTGCACCTCTGTCCACTATGGGTGCACCTCTGTCTACTATGGGTGCACCTCTGTCTACTATGGGTGCACCTCTGTCTACTATGGGTGTACCTCTGTCCACTATGGGTGCACCTCTGTCTACTATGGGTGCACCTCTGTCTACTATGGGTGCACCTCTGTCTACTATGGGTGCACCTCTGTCGACTATGGGTGCACCTCTGTCCACTATAGGTGCACCTCTGTCTACTATGGGTGCACCTCTGTCCACTATAGGTGCACCTCTGTCTACTATGGGTGCACCTCTGTCCACCATGGGTGCACCTCTGTCCACTATAGGTCCACCTCTGTCCACTATAGGTGCACCTCTGTCTACTATATGTGCATCTCTGTCCACTATAGGTGCACCTCTGTCTACTATGGGTGCACCTCTGTCCACTATGGGTACACCTCTGTCTACTATGGGTGCACCTCTGTCCACTATGGGTGCACCTCTGTCTACTATGGGTGCACCTCTGTCTACTATGGGTGTACCTCTGTCCACTATGGGTGCACCTCTGTCTACTATGGGTGCACCTCTGTCTACTATGGGTGCACCTCTGTCTACTATGGGTGCACCTCTGTCTACTATGGGTGCACCTCTGTCTACTATGGGTGCACCTCTGTCTACTATGGGTGCACCTCTGTCTACTATGGGTGCACCTCTGTCTACTATGGGTGTACCTCTGTCCACTATGGGTGCACCTCTGTCCACTATGGGTGCACCTCTGTCTACTATGGGTGCACCTCTGTCCACTATGGGTGCACCTCTGTCTACTATGGGTGCACCTCTGTCTACTATGGGTGCACTTCTGTCTACTATGGGTGCACCTCTGTCTACTATGGGTGCACCTCTGTCTACTATGGGTGCATCTCTGTCCACTATAGGTGCACCTCTGTCCACTATAGGTGCACCTCTGTCTACTATGGGTGCACCTCTGTCCACTATGGGTGCACCTCTGTCTACTATGGGTGCACCTCTGTCCACTATGGGTGCACCTCTGTCTACTATGGGTGCACCTCTGTCTACTATGGGTGCACTTCTGTCTACTATGGGTGCACCTCTGTCTACTATGGGTGCACCTCTGTCCACTATGGGTGCACCTCTGTCTACTATGGGTGCACCTCTGTCCACTATGGGTGCACCTCTGTCCACTATAGGTGCACCTCTGTCTACTATAAGTACACCTCTGTCTACTATGGGTGCACCTCTGTCCACTATGGGTGCACCTCTGTCTACTATGGGTGCACCTCTGTCTACTATGGGTGCACTTCTGTCTACTATGGGTGCACCTCTGTCTACTATGGGTGCACCTCTGTCCACTATGGGTGCACCTCTGTCTACTATGGGTGCACCTCTGTCTACTATGGGTGCACCTCTGTCTACTATGGGCGCACCTCTGTCTACTATGGGTGCACCTCTGTCCACTATAGGTGCACCTCTGTCCACTATAGGTGCACCTCTGTCCACTATAGGTGCACCTCTGTCTACTATGGGTGCACTTCTGTCTACTATGGGTGCACCTCTGTCCACTATGGGTGCACCTCTGTCTACTATGGGTGCACCTCTGTCTACTATGGGTGCACTTCTGTCTACTATGGGTGCACCTCTGTCTACTATGGGTGCACCTCTGTCCACTATGGGTGCACCTCTGTCTACTATGGGTGCACCTCTGTCTACTATGGGTGCACTTCTGTCTACTATGGGTGCACCTCTGTCTACTATGGGTGCACCTCTGTCCACTATGGGTGCACCTCTGTCTACTATGGGTGCACCTCTGTCCACTATGGGTGCACCTCTGTCCACTATAGGTGCACCTCTGTCTACTATAAGTACACCTCTGTCTACTATGGGTGCACCTCTGTCCACTATGGGTGCACCTCTGTCTACTATGGGTGCACCTCTGTCTACTATGGGTGCACCTCTGTCTACTATGGGTGCACCTCTGTCGACTATGGGTGCACCTCTGTCCACTATAGGTGCACCTCTGTCTACTATGGGTGCACCTCTGTCCACTATAGGTGCACCTCTGTCTACTATGGGTGCACCTCTGTCCACTATGGGTGCACCTCTGTCCACTATAGGTCCACCTCTGTCCACTATAGGTGCACCTCTGTCTACTATAGGTGCATCTCTGTCCACTATAGGTGCACCTCTGTCTACTATGGGTGCACCTCTGTCCACTATGGGTGCACCTCTGTCTACTATGGGTGCACCTCTGTCTACTATGGGTGCACCTCTGTCTACTATGGGTGCACCTCTGTCGACTATGGGTGCACCTCTGTCCACTATAGGTGCACCTCTGTCTACTATGGGTGCACCTCTGTCCACTATAGGTGCACCTCTGTCTACTATGGGTGCACCTCTGTCCACTATGGGTGCACCTCTGTCCACTATAGGTCCACCTCTGTCCACTATAGGTGCACCTCTGTCTACTATAGGTGCATCTCTGTCCACTATAGGTGCACCTCTGTCTACTATGGGTGCACCTCTGTCCACTATGGGTGCACCTCTGTCTACTATGGGTGCACCTCTGTCCACTATGGGTGCACCTCTGTCTACTATGGGTGCACCTCTGTCTACTATGGGTGTACCTCTGTCCACTATGGGTGCACCTCTGTCTACTATGGGTGCACCTCTGTCTACTATGGGTGCACCTCTGTCTACTATGGGTGCACCTCTGTCCACTATGGGTGCACCTCTGTCTACTATGGGTGCACCTCTGTCTACTATGGGTGCACCTCTGTCCACTATAGGTGCACCTCTGTCTACTATAAGTACACCTCTGTCTACTATGGGTGCACCTCTGTCCACTATGGGTGCACCTCTGTCTACTATGGGTGCACCTCTGTCTACTATGGGTGCACTTCTGTCTACTATGGGTGCACCTCTGTCTACTATGGGTGCACCTCTGTCCACTATGGGTGCACCTCTGTCTACTATGGGTGCACCTCTGTCTACTATGGGTGCACCTCTGTCTACTATGGGCGCACCTCTGTCTACTATGGGTGCACCTCTGTCCACTATAGGTGCACCTCTGTCCACTATAGGTGCACCTCTGTCCACTATAGGTGCACCTCTGTCTACTATGGGTGCACTTCTGTCTACTATGGGTGCACCTCTGTCCACTATGGGTGCACCTCTGTCTACTATGGGTGCACCTCTGTCTACTATGGGTGCACTTCTGTCTACTATGGGTGCACCTCTGTCTACTATGGGTGCACCTCTGTCCACTATGGGTGCACCTCTGTCTACTATGGGTGCACCTCTGTCTACTATGGGTGCACTTCTGTCTACTATGGGTGCACCTCTGTCTACTATGGGTGCACCTCTGTCCACTATGGGTGCACCTCTGTCTACTATGGGTGCACCTCTGTCCACTATGGGTGCACCTCTGTCCACTATAGGTGCACCTCTGTCTACTATAAGTACACCTCTGTCTACTATGGGTGCACCTCTGTCCACTATGGGTGCACCTCTGTCTACTATGGGTGCACCTCTGTCTACTATGGGTGCACCTCTGTCTACTATGGGTGCACCTCTGTCGACTATGGGTGCACCTCTGTCCACTATAGGTGCACCTCTGTCTACTATGGGTGCACCTCTGTCCACTATAGGTGCACCTCTGTCTACTATGGGTGCACCTCTGTCCACTATGGGTGCACCTCTGTCCACTATAGGTCCACCTCTGTCCACTATAGGTGCACCTCTGTCTACTATAGGTGCATCTCTGTCCACTATAGGTGCACCTCTGTCTACTATGGGTGCACCTCTGTCCACTATGGGTGCACCTCTGTCTACTATGGGTGCACCTCTGTCTACTATGGGTGCACCTCTGTCTACTATGGGTGCACCTCTGTCGACTATGGGTGCACCTCTGTCCACTATAGGTGCACCTCTGTCTACTATGGGTGCACCTCTGTCCACTATAGGTGCACCTCTGTCTACTATGGGTGCACCTCTGTCCACTATGGGTGCACCTCTGTCCACTATAGGTCCACCTCTGTCCACTATAGGTGCACCTCTGTCTACTATAGGTGCATCTCTGTCCACTATAGGTGCACCTCTGTCTACTATGGGTGCACCTCTGTCCACTATGGGTGCACCTCTGTCTACTATGGGTGCACCTCTGTCCACTATGGGTGCACCTCTGTCTACTATGGGTGCACCTCTGTCTACTATGGGTGTACCTCTGTCCACTATGGGTGCACCTCTGTCTACTATGGGTGCACCTCTGTCTACTATGGGTGCACCTCTGTCTACTATGGGTGCACCTCTGTCCACTATGGGTGCACCTCTGTCTACTATGGGTGCACCTCTGTCTACTATGGGTGCACCTCTGTCTACTATGGGTGCACCTCTGTCTACTATGGGTGTAGCTCTGTCCACTATGGGTGCACCTCTGTCCACTATGGGTGCACCTCTGTCTACTATGGGTGCACCTCTGTCTACTATGGGTGCACCTCTGTCTACTATGGGTGCACCTCTGTCTACTATGGGTGCACCTCTGTCCACTATGGGTGCACCTCTGTCTACTATGGGTGCACCTCTGTCTACTATGGGTGCACCTCTGTCTACTATGGGTGCACCTCTGTCTACTATGGGTGCACCTCTGTCTACTATGGGTGCACCTCTGTCTACTATGGGTGCACCTCTGTCCACTATGGGTGCACCTCTGTCCACTATAGGTCCACCTCTGTCCACTATAGGTGCACCTCTGTCTACTATAGGTGCATCTCTGTCCACTATAGGTGCACCTCTGTCTACTATGGGTGCACCTCTGTCCACTATGGGTGCACCTCTGTCTACTATGGGTGCACCTCTGTCCACTATGGGTGCACCTCTGTCTACTATGGGTGCACCTCTGTCTACTATGGGTGTACCTCTGTCCACTATGGGTGCACCTCTGTCTACTATGGGTGCACCTCTGTCTACTATGGGTGCACCTCTGTCTACTATGGGTGCACCTCTGTCCACTATGGGTGCACCTCTGTCTACTATGGGTGCACCTCTGTCTACTATGGGTGCACCTCTGTCTACTATGGGTGCACCTCTGTCTACTATGGGTGTAGCTCTGTCCACTATGGGTGCACCTCTGTCCACTATGGGTGCACCTCTGTCTACTATGGGTGCACCTCTGTCTACTATGGGTGCACCTCTGTCTACTATGGGTGCACCTCTGTCTACTATGGGTGCACCTCTGTCCACTATGGGTGCACCTCTGTCTACTATGGGTGCACCTCTGTCTACTATGGGTGCACCTCTGTCTACTATGGGTGCACCTCTGTCTACTATGGGTGCACCTCTGTCTACTATGGGTGCACCTCTGTCTACTATGGGTGCACCTCTGTCCACTATGGGTGCACCTCTGTCTACTATGGGTGCACCTCTGTCTACTATGGGTGCACCTCTGTCTACTATGGGTGCACGTCTGTCTACTATGTGTGCACCTCTGTCCACTATGGGTGCACTTCTGTCCACTATGGGTGCACGTCTGTCCACTATAGGTGCACCTCTGTCTACTATGGGTGCACCTCTGTCTACTATGGGTGCACCTCTGTCCACTATGGGTGCACCTCTGTCTACTATGAGTGCACCTCTGTCCACTATGGGTGCACCTCTGTCTGCCCCTTCTGGGAATACAGACCTGATTTTTATTCTAGCATAGCATAGCATAATCGGCCTATAATGTTCCCAGTGCTGGGACACAGGCCGCCTCTCTGTGAGAGGGTATGGGCCGTAATCCACAGTGCGGTTTGTTAGATGTCACATGTCTTAGAATGTTTGGTTCTAGGACATTCTGGTTTCCTCACGATGTTTTCCTTCACCGTTTCGAGATCAGTGATGCTCGAACAATTTACATAAAGTAAAGCGCTGGGCCACCACGGCCCCCACCCACCGCCACCCACCGCTCCCTGTTTATATTGTTGTGTGTATTTATGTTTTATTTTGTATTTTAAAAATAAAGAATTCTGGGCGTTCCCAAGTTACTGCAGCGGGGTGGATACAGCAGCGCATTCGACAGGTGCTGACCTATTTTCCGGTTAGAGGCGACAGGGGGTTGGGGTATCCACCTCGTTCATCCAATACACACGCCCATTTGAGAGTATCACCCCCCACACCCCCTATTTCGACGCCCTCACTTCCGGTTTAAAGAATAATATGCTAATAAAAAAGGACGCCTACTTAAGGGCGTAGTTCCTTGGCAAATATCTACCTAACTATCTAGAACGTTATTTTAGAAGTCGCCTCGAGATGTAAAGGTACTTGACAACACTCATTCGATTATTCTAATCCATGTCATTCAGGATGGTAGCCGATCTACGCGCACACTGAAGCCATGAATTCATCATATGATTCTATTAGCGTTGAAATTTTCGGTCGGTTATCAATCAATAACAGCCGCAAGAATGCGTCAATATGCAGAGCACACACCCCCACAACCCTGCACTTAAAAAAAAAGCGAAAATTTTCTCTACTACACCAATTACTGCGCTCCGTAATTGAAAGAGGGATTTTTAATTAATCACATTATAAAGGCGCCATTTTCACATGTGTCAAAAATGATAAATTTATGGTCGTTTCGTTTTTTTTTATTAACTCGTAAACTGAGTTAATGCATCGTTTTAGTAAAAACATTTTTGTTATAAGTTGTAAAATTGCAGTTTTCTTGAAATTGGTATGTTGGCACGTAAAAATTGATGGTGTGCTATTACGTGATAGCTGTAATGAGCTTGCCAGTCGACACTAACAACTGGTCTGCTAATTCATCCATAACATCGTTAAAACGACAGAAAAAAACGGCAAAAATAAATTAAAAAAAAACTATATTTATCTATACTTCTATACTATGTAAACACGGATCGATCAATTAGGTTAAGTTACGCTTGCCGCGATTGGCCGTAGATGGGTGACCATCTTTACATACCTATACCCATCCCTCCGTGCCTTGGAAAGCACATCCCGGCTATTATTCGTGGAACTTTGACAGTCGTTACGGGTCGTTCGAAGGCCGGTCGGTCTGGCAACCAGTCTTACCAAGAAGTATCGGGTTGTAACCGGGTATTGGAGGTCAGATAGTTAGTCGCTTCATATAAAATACTGGTATTCAGCTGCATCCAGTAAGACTGGAACCCGACCCCATCAAGGTGGGAACAGGCTAGGCAGAGAATGATGATCAAAATAAAACCGGTCATAATGTATGTAACAACTAAGCTTTTTTTCCAATAACCGACGAAAAATTTTTCAGCGGGTCAGAATCATGTACTACAGAATTCATGGTTTTGGTTTGCGAGTGGATGCCACCTTGTATTTTAAGAAATTTTTATCGAGAATGTTTGTTTTAAAAATCGCCCAGTGATGGTAACCCCCATATTTATAGACGTTAAAGTTAAGTAATGATAAGCGTCTGTTTAACCATCGAGGGGTGAAAGGCTATTTGTTTGAAGCGACATTGTGGACGATATTGAGTTATATACAGTATTGAGATAGTTATTGGGTATATAACTCAATATCGTCCAAAATGTCGCTTCAAACAAATAGCCTTTCACCCCTCGATATATTTTAGACGTTTAAACATCTCTTAACTTTAAGTAACGCATAATTTTATGGAATTCTGTGATCGACGATATTAGAAGCAAGTTGTCCTGCCCTGATTCTAAAGTAATGCCGCTGCCATTTTATTGTGCTTCTGTGACAAGACTTCTGTAAACACACGTAAACATTTAAAAAATGTGGTGTGGCTGTGTCATGGACAAAGCCGTGTGTTGTATGTGAAGATTTTTATGTAACGGGTTATGTTTTTAAAATAAAATATATATACAATCGATAGATTCTGACGACAGCTGACGATTAAAACTTAAACGAACATCGTAGTTTCTCTGAGTCAAAAGTTATACTAATTGCAAATCTCGATACTCGAGCAGCAAAATAACCTCTAAATGGCGGCGCTTTCCCCTCCACCGCGCGATGCGTCACTATTCTCGTTTATCATAATGAATTCTTTGATCCTTTGAATATCCACTGGTATAATTTAATTTTGGATGTAGCGGATAGATTCGAAACTACAACGCCAAACTATATCCCCGGATTTTGTTATCATTACGATTTTTGGACGGGTACGGGGGCACCGTATGGTAGCAAATTTAAAGACGTATTCATGTCAAAAAATCATATTCAAACAATAAAAAGGGACAAAACAAACTACTTCCATAAAAAAGCACAGTAAACTGAAAAATAACTTTAATATCGGAAGTCGGTCTTTTCGGATTTATATTTTCGTTATTTTACCACCGACAACCGAAAGTTATTTTTCACATTTTAGTTACGTACCCTTACCCTTCACAAATTCGTAAACCTTCACTGGCTATGTAAAATAATACTAACAGTTACTATAACATCATCAACCTAACGCACACCTAGATTTAAACTGGGGGTGTGTGGGGATTTTGTATTTTTGTTGTGTGCATGCGTTGTTCATGCCAGCCTGGTGGGCAAGACGACCTGAGTGAGCCCATCGATAGATATTTAGTGTGTACCGTTTCCTTTCTTTTTCTTTTCTTTTTGCTTCGACTTTGCGTCCATGTGTATGTTACAAAGTAGTCAAACACAAAACTGTATCCACGAGAATACTGCCGACAAACTGTACAGCAGTTTGGCAGAAGACTTATGTATTTTTCCATGTAACTTTTCGTAAATAAAATAAATTAAAAAAAAAACAGAGTTAACTCAAAAAAGCACTTTTTTCAGAAAAGGTCTAAAACTGTTTACCGTGTTCCTGTGCACTGTAGAAGTTATCTGTATACATATTTGCTTTGCAAGTTCTACTAGATAAATATTTTTAAATCTGTTTTATTGGCCGATAGGTAGTGAGTTAAGGAATTCAATAGTAAGCATAAGTGAAAACTGCCAATTTTTGACTTAGCTCCCTTTAGATCTAGGTTTGCGATATGAACATTCAGGAAATCGAACACTGTGTTTTGGAGTTTTTGGCGGGATCGCGTTGGAAAATGTCGCACGAATTTTCATTTTTATGACATTTAGTGAAATAGCGAATTCAATTGTATAATTTTGATAGTGAATTATTCAATTTAGTTACGTGTGAGTGCACAAGTGTAGTGAAGGTGAAAATAAGTGACTAACGTGGACTTTTCGTGTTCCCCCCAAAAACTCCTAATAGGTTGTTGTAATAGTATATTTCATTACAAGTGCGGAAAGGCTGTCATTGCAAAGAGTTCCGACAAATGTCTACCCGAGCCGAGGCGCAGCCGAAGGCGAGGGTTGACAGTCGGAACAAGTTGCAATGACGGTTCCGCAGGTGTACTGAACGACTATTTTTAATACAGTTGCGAAAAAATGAAGCAATTTAATAAAATTATAAAAACACAATAAACTCAACTAACTAATCATTTATTTCTTGTAAAAGTTATAGTACACATGTACATTGAAATTGGTACAGTTTTTTAAAGTAACTGGGGAAGTTTTAGGTTGCATATTTACTGTTTGAGACAAACTATTATTAATTTCGTATGATTGTTCATGTATATTTGTCATACAATGGCGTTTGCTAGTTGATGGAATTGGATCTGATGAATTATCATTATCAACGAAGGTAGATGGACGAACGTTCTCTTCAACATGTGAAGAAGACGGACTGGACCTTAAATTAATGGATTGTGTGATTTTTTTCCCAGTTTCTAGTTTGTTGTTTAATGAATCACCAATATAGCTTTCTGCAACTTTGTCTGATTTCCAACCTCCTAGTCGCTTTAAGGACGTCAAATTGGCTCCTGAATCTGCCAATAATGTAGCAGAGGTCCTCCTGAAGCTGTGCCCAGTATAATACTCAGCATCCGGCAGACCAAGAAACGTTGCTATTTCTTTTGGCATATTACCAAATTTGTTTATCCCGATTGCTTGAGCTGTACACTTCCCTTTTTGGTAATTTTGAAAAAAACGGTCGGTTTTTCCTTTTTGTGACCGCTGATTCATATATTTTTGCACTATTCTAAGAAAATCTCCTTCAACAACAAAGCTTCTCGGTATCTTATTTTTTGTGTTCGGAATCTTGATTAGTAGCATTTTTCCATGGGCTTCAATATCTTTTAAAGTAATATTGGCTAACTCCTCTCTGCGGCAAGCTCCAACAACGCCAAAAATCAGAGCAACCTACAAAAAAAGGGATTTGATTAATATTTTTTTAAATAATGTTTTGACTGTATTTTGCGATTTCGTAAACTGAATACTAAAGAAAAATATAAGTACTTATTAATAAATTACCTTTGTGGCTAAATAACGATCATCGGGAGCTTCGTTCAAAAACCTTTCCACTTCATTGGATGTTAATATTTTCGACTTTTTACTTGTAAAACCGTCTGATTGTCGTTTTAAGAAAGCATTTAATTTTGGGTATTCACTTATATCCACGTTGTTCCTTATTTTCAGCATACTTTTTATCATCGAAAATCTCGACCATAACGTAGACGGTTTTAATTTTGCTGAGAGTTCGGAGAAGTATGCCAACATAACATTTTCTGAAAAACTATTTGCTTTTTTCTCTTCTCTCCACGCAATAAATTCGTCGTATGTAGATATGTAACGACTTTTTGACTTTTCCGGTAAAATGTTCTCCGAAGCATTTTGTGCAATTATACTGAGTTCCGGTGGTGTTAATTAAAAAAAATAGGGTCGAAATTACTCATTTTGTGCAACAAACAACTAAACTCGCAAAGAAAATTTCTGGAAAATGGCGCCAACCGTATAATATAAGCAGAGTTTTTTTTTTCACCCATTTTGGTAGGCAAAGGGAACTATCCATACAGCTTAGTTTTCAGTAGATTTTTTTTATTGATATGAAATGAAAATGAAATTTAATGAGATGAAATGAAATGAAACCTAACCTAACTCATTCAATTAAATCATTAAATCTGATATTGAAATAAATTAGTAGCTTCCTTTTAGAAATATACGTATTTGTATGAATCACAAAAACTCTTTAGTAAAAACTTCATGGTTGGTTTTTCTTTTTAATAGACATTATTTTGACAGTTGGGAAAGAGAACGCACGAGTTCGGGAAAGGTAAAAAAAAAGCACTAGTATGTAATAGCCCACATCCCGAACGCTATACGTCCCTGCAATACACCACTTTTTGAGCAACTGTATTAAAAAGTTACTACCGCTTTACAATAACTTTGATTTGACTTGACTGACTAAAGACGACTATAACGGTTTTGTAACTTCGTGCCCGATATCGGGCCATTTACTTGATCTAAAAGAAAAATTACTTGACACTGGCTAAATGCACAAACCGTGTGAAGCCAAAAAAATAAATAAAAAAAAAACATTGTGCGCGATATAGTCCCGCCCCGATTTTATTTTCTCCGTGTGGATATTGACTAGGTAGTGCCACACTGCACGCTACAGATTAGAACATACCTACATAATTTTATAGATTGGCAGGTGGACAAGCGAGCCTCCCTTTGTCCACGGCATGAAATGTCCGGTATTTTTTTTTATTTTACAACAAAGAGCCGTCGCTCTGCACTCTGTTAATTCGAACATATTGGCTGTTGCTCGTAACTTAATTATCAGCCAGCCTTTGTGATCCACGTATGCAGGGGTAGGTTAAATCAAACCATCAAAGTTCGAGGCTGCGTCCCTGCACTAAGGGTTCTGTACCACGACACTCAAAAAAGTTCACCTTGCCCAGCGAAGATTGTGATTTTGACCAGCATGTATATTCATCTGTTCCCTCATTACTTCCAAGCTACATATCATAATTTGATGTGGTATCGTTGGAAGAGTCTTGATCGTCTGCAATTATATATGTCACCGTAAAATTGTAAATACCGTTAGATTATAATCTATCTCGCGAGATTGTAAACTGTCGGTAAATTGTGAACTGCACCATACTGCTTACCGACCGAATATCTAAGGTTAAGTTAGAATTGCGACCAACCGCTCGCGAGCCTAGCGAGCGAAGCGAGCGGTGCCGTGGTAGCGGCCGGCGAGCGCTACTTCCAAGTTAGTGGCAGTTATTTAGTAATAACGCAAGGTACTATTCGTCTTGATACCAGTTCACAATTTGACGGTTTCACTTCGATGGATTACAATCTACCGAAAAATTATGCGTTAAATTTTAAACAGTATGTTACGGTTCACAATCTTTCGGCAGTTTACAATCTCGCGAGATAGATTATAATCTAACGGTATTTACAATTTTACGGGGACATATATATTATAATAAATTGACAACGAAAAAAAAAACGATACATTTTAACAATAGTAAGCGATCATAAGCTTTAGGGAAGTGGCTTACGATTACGGCTTTAGGATGACAATATTTTCTTTTGTCATATTTTTTGGGGCGTGATTTTTGAACTTATACTTTTTATTACTATTTTCAAAAATTAATGCGGCGAAGATATCGGTGAAGGAAAAAAACCGGGACTTATAATCAAAATGTAGATGTCTGAAAACGCCTGCCTTGAGCAAGTGTGGTGATCAATGCTCGTACCTTCTCTGTATGAGAACAGGCCTCCTTTGCCCTGTGGTGAGACAGTCATTGGCTAGTCTTTTTGTAAAGGTACATGTCGCCGCGAGAGCGGATCTGTCAAGATTATAACGTAATCTTATGCGTAACTATTTAATTTAATTGCGATAACACCATCAAGCCGGTGCTCCTGTTCTCTGGAATACTATTATAAGCATTTGCATGCATCAGTGAAGTGTCTATTGGTTTCCTTGAGAGCAACGCCATCTATTGGCCAGGTTGTAATACAAAACTCGTAGAGTACTGCTGGTTTGTTAAACTAGATAAATAACTATGAAACTAATTATGATGTCTTAGTTAAAACAGCCACAATTAAAAGGGAATAATTGTTTTATTGTCTTTGGGCTTTTAGTCATTAAACCTTTTGGTCATTTGACACAGTACATTTGTTTATGATACATTGCTACTTACTGTGCCAAAAATGGCGCGGATTGCGAGTTTTATGATCAATAACTGACTGTTATATTTTAATACGAGAACGAAATCAGTTGCAGTCAAAATTTACAACTGATAAAGTAACAAGATTAATTTACACACACATTTATTTGTGAATTCCTATTGTTTGATTAAATTCCTTGAAAATCCGGAAATGTTGTAAGGTAGTGATATTTGTGATATAAAATGTAATGACTACTAATTAAACTTTCACCTTAAAACGCCATTGGATTTGTGAAAGCTAGCATTGTTTAATTATTAAAGTATTAACTGATAGCATTTGACCATTGTTAGTAAATTTTATAACACTTACTAAGAAATAAGATTCAGTACTGCTTTCTGTACTTCCGCCCACTTGGGGAGATGAAAAGAATGGCGGTCGGACATGATCGCTATGAAAGTGTGTACAAGGACAAGAATTGTAAATTGTGGATTATGAAATCTCTGTAACGTAATGTTTTGATTTAAAAGAGTGTCCGTGGAGTTTCTTGCCCGTTCTTCTCCATATGAGACCTACCTTAGTTTTGGAATGGGCGCCTAGATTCCCTTCGTAACTCAAACTATCTGATTGACTGCTAAATGAAAAATCCAAAGTGCCTGTAAAAGATTTAAGTGAAAATAAATGGTTTGAGTTAAGTGTTGTGTGTGATTGAAAACCAACTACCTATTTACCTACGAAGAATTACACCAGAAACATCAGAGACGGCGTGCATTGGGTTTCCCGCCGTCTTATCAGAAGTGGGATCGCCCAAGCGATCCCCTTCCGCTCATGCTTAAGCCGGACATCCAAATCGCCCAGCCACATCCAAGACCACAGATATTTCTGACTTTCAAAGTACAAGCCTGATGGACACATGATATCTGCTCATAATAATAATAATGATTGCCACGGGTGTTGGCAGTGGCAATGGAAACATGATATGGAAGACTCTTTTTTTTGAAGTTGAAGATTTTCCGCGCAGACGCACATAATGAACTTAAGGTCTGATGCATAAGTAATAAGCCAATAGCCTATAAAGTTGTGTGCATTTTCATCTACTTGGCTGGTTGACGGCAACATGCTGTGGCCTACTGCAATATGATCACAACTGACGCTAAGAACATAATATGGCAAAACCTGTTAAATCAGCAGTATTCTTAGAAGAGAAACTGTCAATGACAAAGAAACAAATTAAGAAATTTTGGTTGAGCGCATGGTGCATTCAAACAGAACAGCATGCTCAGCACAGAATGACCGAAGCAGCAGAATAAACAAAGGTTTCCACCAGAAAAGCAAACATAATAAACGACCATTGATGCATTGCATCATCTTTCCCGGGAAGTATTTTGTTTTATTATTTTAGTTTTTGTTGTTGTACAATATATTTGATAACAGTCCTGTGGCAAGGTTAAAAGCTACTGTCACCATTTGCTTGACACTTGTGGGAGTAAAGTTAAATGAATATAAGATAAGCTTCTTTTAAAAAATGGATTTCAAACTTGTTTTGTTGAATTTGTGCTTGCAACATTTAACTAAGTGCTTTTTTGACAATTTCAAGATTCTTTTGTTGCCTGCATTCGCACTTACTAGAAAAACATTCAGTAGACATGATTGATTACAGACTTGTCATAACTTAAATTTGCACCATTGTCGTGCAAATTGCCTATAGCTTGTTTTTAGTGCAAAGTTCAGGACCTTATACACCATTTCCAGGTTATGCATTGATTAGTTACTTTCCTATAACAAAGCTAACTTGTTTTTCCAATTCACTTTAATCATTGGCAGAATGATCGACATTGGCTGTGCCTAACCCTACAAAAAATAGAATAGATCTCTTCGAGTAAGCTCACTGAATAGTGAATGAAATAACAAATCTTATTTTACAATTGTTCAATATCACGTCAATGTCACTATTCAAATATTATTGGAGTTGTTATGTCTTATTGCATTTTTCTAAATTGTCTGGAATATAATCACATGTGATTTCTATTTTAGTGCCACTTGAAGGTAAAATCAATTGATTGATCGTAATTTCATAAAATTCATATTCATGAGAACTTCGACTGATTATTAGATTTTCCAAATAACTCTGTTAAACTTGAAACATAATATAGTGGATGGATTGCAAGATTCATACAGAATCATTTAGTTATGAAATCAGTTTGTAAAAATATGTCAAGAGATAACTATGAAACATAAAACAAAAATTAATAATGTAAACACAGTTTGATACATTGGAGGAAAGCATAGTTTACAACATGTTTTTATGCATACACAGCAAAAACAAACAAAGCACTGTTTTCTATAACACTTTCTTTCTGTTTAACTTTCTCTTGTAATTCCAATTAACTTCATCTACCTGTAATGCTGATAAAAAACAATAGATTTAATTAATTTATAACTAGCTTCTACTAAAATAGTAGGAACATATTTTCCTGCACTATTATTTATCTGCCTTACTTTTCACATTGCAGGTGATTGTTATATCAAACAGAAAATTACAACCAACCAATCTATAAGGATATCATAACAAAATTACTATGGGCAACCATAGAGAAATTTGAGTCTTCTAAAGTTGTATGCTGCACCCAGCTACTTCAGGAATGAGATGAAATCAAGTTGGAAGTCATGATCATCATCAACAAGACTGCCTTCCTCAAGAAAAAGCTAGCTGACCCAGACTTATATACAGAGTTTTAGCTGACTAATATATTCAACTTGCAGAAACAAGGCGGCCAGTTCCTCAGATACAAAGAAATTGAGAAAAGACATATGAAGAGATGCAACATAGATCCCTCTCGTTGGGAGGAGTTGGCAAAGAATGCGCTTGTTTGGAGCCATTTGGTACAACAAAATATTTATGACTTTGAAGACCAGCGGATGAGAGATCTTGACCGCAAGCGAGAACACTTCAAGAATAAACCACCCTCCAACTTACAATATCATTACCACAATAGCATTCTAACGTGTCTGCACTGTGCACATACCTCTACAGTCAAGATAGGTTACATTAGCCACAAAAGAGCACACGCTTGTTACCTACAGTTGTTGAAAACAAAAACAGTCACCGTAGCCAAAATCGGCATGGGATGGATTGGTTCATTGACATTTAACTTGAATATAAAGAATCAACATTAAAAGGGTGCATTTATACATTTGGCACCCTTAGCACGTTCTCTGCCAGATAGGTCACCGGTGACCGGACCCTGTCCTGTATTGAGCCGCCTCGTAGGCCACCGGTGACCTCAAAGCAGACCTGTTTCCAAAACGGAATTGTGAGCCGTAGGACAGCTTTATCCTACGTTTCTCTGTAGTAGGTGACCGGAGCGGCGCCGTAAAGCAATTCTTCAACGTGGTTTCTGTCTACCCATGAAACTTTTATAGTGATAGCTTCAACATTTTTCAGATATTCAACATGAATTGGGTACCGGGTGGTACCCAAACTCCTCTAAGAATCTGTCAAGGGCACTTAACAATGACTGCTACATCATCAAGCCGATTGTTGATCAAGGTCGCATTAAAAGGCAACTCCGCTGCAGCCTGTTGAACAAATGACCGTGTCGCCGGCTCAGGCGCAACCAACTGAAGACCAGCTTGCTATTCAACACAACATAGCTAAAATAAAAGGTGAGAAGTTTTCAAAATACTTTCCACTCACTTTGCTAACACTGCTACTTTGTTGTGACAAAAGCTCAATACAATAGCCAAGTTAGTAGTACCTGCCTACATGATGCTCACATGTTATGCACCAAAGTACTTTTTGAATTATATTTACCATCTTTATATTTTTGCAATTCTGCCTGTAACAGTTAATCCTTGTCTATTTTACAATAGGCTAGAATTAATTATTATTGTACTATTAGTATCTGTGGGGCAACTGATAAATAACTCAAAAAGTAATACTCACAACAAAGTATTAGTCTTCATCGATGTTCACTAAGAATGATCACAATAGATAATTATCTATTAGTAAGCCCTTGAGGTAACTAACCATGAAAAAAAAAAAAACAAAAAAAAATACAAAACTATTAGTAAGCCCTTGAGGTAACTAATAATGAAATAAACTATAAATAAGACCGGAGAACTTGACCGGCAAATTCTCTCATGTTATCCCACTGGGTCCACGGCGTACAAGACCGCCCAGAGCCTGGTTCCTAATATCCTGTCAAATACAAGACTTCGTGCCTGCCACGGAGCAATGGTCCTAAACTCCTTACCCTTTAATCCTATCAAATCAAAGACTTTGTGCCAGCACAGAGCGGTGTTCCTGATCCCATCCTGATATCCTGTCAAATCCAAGACTTTGTGAGACTACCACAGAGCATTACCTTCCCATGAGAATGAAACTATCCAGCTGACAGCTGATGATACTACACACTATACTAAACAAGTGTGCTTATGAAAAGTGCAATATTAATGCATTCAAATACAAGACTCTGTGTCACAGAGCATTACCTTCTAATGAAGATGAAATTATTCAGCTAACAGCTGATCATACTACACACTATACTAAACAAGTGTGCTTATGAAAAGTGCAATATTAATGCATTCAAACACAAGACTCTGTGTCAAAGAGCATTACCTTCTAATGAAGATGAAACTATTTAGCTAACAGCTGATCATACTACACACTATTCTAAACAAGTGTGCTTATGAAAAGTGCAATATTAATTAATGCATTCAAATACAAGCCATCAGCTGATCATGCAATGCCTACTACTACTACTACACAGTAAACTTGTTAAGTGTGCTTATGTAAGGTGCCATATCAATTTATTCAAATACAAGACTGTCTATCACAAAGCATTACCTGCTAATGAGGATGAAACTATTCAGCTATCAGCTTATCATACAATACCTACTACTACACACTTAACTTAACAAGTGTGGTTATGTAACGTGTCATATCAATTTATTCAAATACAAGACTGTCTATCACAGAGCTTTACCTGCTAATGAAGATGAAACTATTCAGCTAACAACTGATCATACAATGCCTGCTACTACTACACACTAAACTTGATAAGTGTGCTTATGTAAATGCCATTGCATTTAAGGCTTCAAATAAAGACAAATTAAGTAGATGGTAGATCTACAACAAGCTGTCAATGTAAGCTCAAACTGTTAACTACCGAGTCCTACAATTCAATGCATATTGTAGGACAATAAAAGCGACAATAATCTGCCGACAAAATTTATCTCCAATATTTCAGATAACTACCAACTCAACTCTACAATGAGGGCAACGGCAGGTGCAGAGCGCGCACCGCCGATCAGAAAGGCCGTGTCGCCGCGAGAGCGGATCTGTCAAGATTATAACGTAATCTTATGCGTAACTATTTAATTTAATTGCGATAACACCATCAAGCCGGTGCTCCTGTTCTCTGGAATACTATTATAAGCATTTGCATGCATCAGTGAAGTGTCTATTGGTTTCCTTGAGAGCAACGCCATCTATTGGCCAGGTTGTAATACAAAACTCGTAGAGTACTGCTGGTTTGTTAAACTAGATAAATAACTATGAAACTAATTATGATGTCTTAGTTAAAACAGCCACAATTAAAAGGGAATAATTGTTTTATTGTCTTTGGGCTTTTAGTCATTAAACCTTTTGGTCATTTGACACAGTACATTTGTTTATGATACATTGCTACTTACTGTGCCAAAAATGGCGCGGATTGCGAGTTTTATGATCAATAACTGACTGTTATATTTTAATACGAGAACGAAATCAGTTGCAGTCAAAATTTACAACTGATAAAGTAACAAGATTAATTTACACACACATTTATTTGTGAATTCCTATTGTTTGATTAAATTCCTTGAAAATCCGGAAATGTTGTAAGGTAGTGATATTTGTGATATAAAATGTAATGACTACTAATTAAACTTTCACCTTAAAACGCCATTGGATTTGTGAAAGCTAGCATTGTTTAATTATTAAAGTATTAACTGATAGCATTTGACCATTGTTAGTAAATTTTATAACACTTACTAAGAAATAAGATTCAGTACTGCTTTCTGTACTTCCGCCCACTTGGGGAGATGAAAAGAATGGCGGTCGGACATGATCGCTATGAAAGTGTGTACAAGGACAAGAATTGTAAATTGTGGATTATGAAATCTCTGTAACGTAATGTTTTGATTTAAAAGAGTGTCCGTGGAGTTTCTTGCCCGTTCTTCTCCATATGAGACCTACCTTAGTTTTGGAATGGGCGCCTAGATTCCCTTCGTAACTCAAACTATCTGATTGACTGCTAAATGAAAAATCCAAAGTGCCTGTAAAAGATTTAAGTGAAAATAAATGGTTTGAGTTAAGTGTTGTGTGTGATTGAAAACCAACTACCTATTTACCTACGAAGAATTACACCAGAAACATCAGAGACGGCGTGCATTGGGTTTCCCGCCGTCTTATACACGTATTTTGTGATAGTTTCAACTGGTTACCTAAAATATCATACTATGCAACTAATATATAGAATACATATACGTGTACATAAAACAAAGTCGGGTTAGTAACACCATTTTTAACTCAAGAACGGCTGAAGCGATTTTTATGATCTCTAATTTGTTGGGTTTGTCTTTACCCCGAATAACAGAATAGCTGTTAAAACATGGGAAAAATACTGCAAAAAAGATTAGGACAATTCATTTATTTTTCGTGTCAGCTAGAAAACGTTTTATGTCTTCGAAGTACTACGTTGCCAAAACTAGGTAGAAGCTCACGTAACACGGGATGTATCAGCTAGAAAATAATTTATGCCTTCGTATCAGGTTGTCATAACTTAGTAGGAGTTCACAAAATATAATTATGTAGGATTATCAACTAGAAAATGCTTTATGCCTTCGAAGTATCAGGTTGTCCTTGTTAAGATATTAATTATCTGTGAACATGATGTCTGTCACATCTTTAGTTTTGTTCACTCTCTGGGATTTTGGATTTTGCCTAAGATGGCTGTTTATAAGAGTGTAACAATAAAAGATAATTGTATTAGATTAGATGTCTTGTTTTATTATAGTAACCACTAAAGTTTTCATAGGTTATGGGCCCAGACGCCAAATAGTGTCGAGTAGGAAGTAGATTGTCGAGATTTTCAAAGATTTAATTTTATGCAACAAAAGCGTAACGAAGAAAAGAAAATGGCCGGGCAGCAAACTAAGTTGTTTTACAATTTTCCCCAACTAAATCCAGAAGCTTTCGACAATTGGATGTTCAGGGTGAATTGTATTTTAGAAGAAAAGGGATTAAGTGAAGTTGTGTCGTTACCAAAAATCGAAGACTATAATAAACAAGACGATGCAAAAGCAAGAAACATTATTGTTCAATGTCTAACGGATCAGCATCTAAATCTGATAAAAGAATGCGTTAACGCAAAGGATATGATATCCACTTTGAAAAGTACATTCCAAAGAAAAAGTGTAATCTCCAAATTAAGTTTGCGAAGAAAACTTCTAAACTTGAAACAGCAAGGAAATCTTCAAGAGTATTTTTCAAACTTTGATAACTTAATCAGAGATCTAGAGGTATCAGGAGACAAGATTAATGATACAGACAAAGTATGCTATCTATTAACAGGACTGAGTGAAGAATACAACCACACAATTACAGCCTTGGATGCGGTGAACACTGAAATAAAAATAGATTTTGTAAAAACTAAATTACTTGATCATGAAATAAGAAAAGAAACAGTTACAAACGAGCCACATACATCTTTTATATCGAATATAACCTGCTATAAATGTAAAAAGAGGGGACATAAGTCCTATGAGTGCTACAGTAGAGGACGAGGCAGAGGAAGAGGATATCGAGGACCAAGAACTCGTGGAGGAACTGCTCATCCTGCTGAAAGTCAACCAATTTTTATTGCCTCAAATGAAGCACTTGTATGTAATAGTAATGATGGAATATTAACATTTGTTGTGGATTCAGGAGCTACTCAGCATTTCATAAAAGAATCTTATGAGAAATACCTCACAGATGTCAAGCAACTGTCACAGAAATTAGAAATCAAAATTGCTAATGGCCAAATACTGACAGCACATAAATCAGGATATCTTGATGGATATTACAAAAATGAACCATTAAGACTGGAAGTCATACTTGTACCGGGAATCAGTAACAATTTAATGTCGGTCAATAAATTAGCAGAACGAGAAAAGCAAGTAATTTTCAAAAAGGATAAGTTAATAATAACTGCAGGTAAAAAGAAATATTTTGGAGAAAAGAGGAATATGTTATATACCTTCTCAATAAAAATAAAAGATAAAGATGAATGTAATGTGATACAAGAAGATAATGACTTATGGCACAAAAGAATGGGTCATATGTGTAGAAAACATCTAGCTATATTAGGATTGCCATACAGTAAGGAAGTGTGTGAAGCATGCATGAGGTCAAAATCAACCAGACTACCATTTAACAGATTACAAAGTCCAAGGTCAAGTAAGATAGGAGATTTAATACACACTGATATTGCTGGACCAGCAAGAGAAGCAACTAAACAAGGATATAAATATTTCCAAACAATAACAGATGACTATTCTCATTATACTCAGACGTATTTGTTAAAAAGCAAAAATGAAGCCACAGATAAATTAATCAATTATATAATAGAACAAGAGAGGCAAGATGGGATAAAAGTGAAAAGGATCAGATGTGATAATGGAGGGGAATTCACAGCGGAAAGTCTCAAAAAGTTTTGTTATGAAAAAGGTATCAAAATTGAATACACACAGCCATATAGCCCACAGCAAAATGGGAAAGCTGAACGTATGAACAGGACAATATATGATAAAGCGAGAACCATGTTAGATGAATCAAATCTACCAAGACACCTATGGGGTCAAGCAATCTTAACGGCTACTTTTCTTATCAACCGATCGCCATGTTCTTCAATAAATTATCAAGTACCTGCGAGGATCAAGAACAAGGAATTAATTTTAAATAAAATCAAAGTTTTTGGATGCAAAGCATGGGCACATATTATGCCCAAACAGGATAAATGGTCAAGACGAGCAGTGCCAGCTCGAATGATAGGATATTCTTTGAATGGATATACCTTATGGAACCCAAAAACTGATGAGATATTTGTCTCAAGAGATGTAAGATTTGATGAAACAAACATAAAATATCAACATGAAGAACAAAACAAAAATATAAAAGGATACTTAGAAGAAAATGAAATTCAGAAAGAAATGTGTGTGAAACCAAAAGAAAAACAAATAATAAAAGAAACAAAGTATTCAGAATCAATACAAGAAGAAGAAAGTTTTTATGATCCAGAAGAGAATAATTACTCCACTCCAGAAAAACAAAACGAAGAAATCAAGCGAACAAGAAGTGGAAGAGAAGTAAAAAAGCCTAAACAATTTGATTTAAATACATATGAAGATTATTGTTTACTTTCAAGTGAAAGCGATCCTGTCACATACACAGAAGCCATTCAACAAGATAAAGAATGGAAAACAGCAATAGATAAAGAGATTAAGTCATTAAAGGAACAAAACACATGGATAGAATCAGAATTGCCAAAAGGAAAAAGTGCTATTGACACAAAATGGATTTTCAAAACAAAATCGGATGGAACTAAAAAGGCAAGATTAGTTGCACGCGGATTTCAACAGTACACAGAAGATTATGTTTATTCCCCTGTAGCCAACATAACTACCATAAGAATGGGATTATCAGAAGTAATAAATAATAACTGGGAAACAAAGCAGTTGGACATACCTACAGCATTTCTAAATGGAAATTTGAGCACAGAAGTTTACATCAAAGTTCCAGAGGGAATAAGTTTGGAAAATAAACAAGAAGGAACTGTTCTGAAACTTAAAAAAGCTTTATATGGATTGAAAGAGTCACCAAAATGTTGGAATATAAGATTTGATAATTTCTGTCAAACAATAAACATGAAAAGATCAAAATATGATATATGTTTATACATAGGAAAAGATATATGGCTCATATTATTTGTAGATGATATTTTACTGATGGGAAAGAGTAGTGAAATAAATAAAATATCAAGAAAATTGCAAGAAGAATTTAAAGCTAAAGATATGGGAAGAGTATCTAACTTCTTAGGAATTGAAATTATGAGAAATGATAATACATTGAAATTATCACAAAAACTGTTTATTAAAAATTTATTACTAAAGTATAAGATGCAAGATTGTAAAGAAGTGAAGACGCCGATGGAAAACAATTTTCAAGTACCTGAAACAGAAGAAATAATTAGTGATATACCTTACAGAGAATTAATTGGAAGTTTAACTTACCTGGCTACAATAAGCAGACCGGACATCACTTTTGCAACTTCATTCCTCAGTCGATATCTTGATAAACCCACGAGAAGCTTATGGACAGCTGCAAAACGTGTATTACGCTATCTGAAGGGCACAATTAATAAAGAGTTGACATACTATTGTCAAGAGAAAGAAGAAAACACTAATAAATGTTCTAATATTTCAGCATTTTCAGATGCCGATTGGGCAGGTGATAAGATCACAAGAAAAAGTGTTAGTGGAGCACTAATATATCACCAAGGGAACCTAATTGCATGGTCATCACGAAAGCAGAGGACTGTATCTCTCTCCAGTGCTGAAAGTGAATACATAGCTGCTGCAAGTTGTGTCAGTGATTTGTTATTTGTGAAAGGATTATCAGTTGACTTTAATGAAAAGTGTAATATTGTGCTTTATGTGGACAATCAGAGTGCAATAAAAATGATACATAATTGTGAAAATACAAAACATTCCAAGCACATAGACATTAAATATCATTTCATAAAAGACATTGTAAACCAAAATTTTTTGATTGTTAAATACGTAAGTACCAGTGAAAATACTTCGGACATTATGACGAAACCACTGTGTAGTGTTAAGTTTTGCTATTTTCGTGACAAGCTGTTAGTTTTGTAACATTGTTTTTCATAGAATGTTTGCATTGTTTATATTTTAAGGTTATGTTGTCACTTGTCACTAGCTTGTCAAAATTATCTGTCAAAACTTATATATGTCAGTTTTAGTGTTGCAATTTCAAGAATTTAAATATTACTAATTTTGTGTTGCCATGTTAAAGTTAAAGTTTGGTAGAATTTATTTTCATTTATTTATAGAAGCAATTTGTAAGTTTTCACAAACATAAAATTGAGGGGGAGTGTTAAGATATTAATTATCTGTGAACATGATGTCTGTCACATCTTTAGTTTTGTTCACTCTCTGGGATTTTGGATTTTGCCTAAGATGGCTGTTTATAAGAGTGTAACAATAAAAGATAATTGTATTAGATTAGATGTCTTGTTTTATTATAGTAACCACTAAAGTTTTCATAGTCCTAACTTTGTTGAAGGCTAGAAAACGCTTCATGCTTTCGAAGTATCAGGTTGTCCTAACTTTGTTGAAGGCTAGAAAACGCTTTATGCCTTCGAAGTATCAGGTTGTCCTAAATTTGTTGAAGGCTAGAAAACGCTTTATGCCTTCGAAGTATCTGGTTGTCATAACTCAGTAGGAGCTCACCTATATAATTATGAAGGTGTTGTCGGCTAGAAAACGCTTTATGCCTTCGGAATACCAGGTTGTCATAACTTGTAATAATATTTTTCTGATAAGTTAACACAACATTTATTGATTCTGAGGCGGTACGAAGTTCGCCGGGCAGCTAGTTTACCACACAATGGGTGCCTGAACATGAACGGCGCCGCGGTTGGCCCAGAAAGCGGTAGCGAGATGACCTGGACGCGCACCGTGGGCGCTGGTTCGAGGTGGCGCGGGAAAGTTCCTAAAAAGACTTAGGGGGGGCCTTTGCCGAGCAGTGGGACAGACCGGAATTATTATTTATATATATTATTTGCATAATAGAACACCTACATTTCGCCAGTTATGTTAAAGTTCCATGTTATCGGGGGAGCCTATTGCCCTGCACTGCAACTGGGCACTAATCCAAACTCCGAGCTGCTACTGAGAAATCCCAGATGGAAAAACCCAATTGAACAGCACCCAGAACTTCATGCCTAATAAACCTATATTATTGAATTGTTCAGAGGTTCCCATTTGTTCTATGGCATGACGGTCAATATTTTCTTATTTATCCTGCTAAAATTGTCTCATTTTGTCTGATGACGTCATGTTTCATAAAACAAATAGAAACTACTGGAATTATTTTACGAACCGAATACTACTTACCTACATATATACAGTTTGAGCTTCGTGTAGATGGAAAACGAAGGCGTTATTCACCTACCCCCGAACGCAAGCTTAGTATCGAGGTCCTCACTGAGTACGGAACCCTAAAAAGTTTTAATATCATAAAAGAGAGTCCGAATAATTGATTCGAAAAATAAAAGCTTGAGTTGTGTTTACATTCCTGCCATTTATTGGTACAGTCAGCGTCAAAAATATCGGGACAAACAGTCCGTTCAAAATGATCTCAACAACGAAGAAAATTAAACTTTATCTCAATTGAATAAAGTTCTCGTCAGAATGACAGCTGTCGTTTACTGTCATCATTCTGAAATATTCCTTGTGTCATTGAGTTAATATTTAATTTTCATAGTTGTTTAGATCATTTTGAACAGTCTGTTCGTCCCGATATTATTGACGCTGACTGTACTAAATATTTATTTATGAAGGCTTTGTCTCTCTGTGCTTTGTGTTGGCTGCAGGATATTTGTACCAATATTGAAATTAGTATTTGATTTTACTTTTTCATAGGAATTGGTAGTACACGTTTGTCGCATGTTGGATGCACTGTGGGTTATTTGCCGATTTCTACAATTAACGAACTGTTGTAGTTTAAAATTAAAACTCTTGTATCTTTACCAATAATGAAGCAAAGACTATCGTATACTAAACCCGCTATTTGGAAGTAGCCATCACAGGAAATTTTGCTTTCGAAACTAATTATTTTCCCAGTTTGGAAGTAAAAGTGCTACCATTGGTGCTTACCAATGGTAGCACTTTTTGACCGTAGCTCAGTTCCGGAAAACGGATCGTTTTGCTTAAAACGATCCGTTTTCTGGAACTGAGCTTAAGGCCATGCAGGCATGCAATCATGGGTCCCTGAAAAAGACGAACGGCATCGAAGAACACCCAGGCGTACATCGCGGGGTGAACTCGACGCGTATATGAGGGATTGGGCCTTGCTCAGGATCAAGTTGAGTGGAAAATGGAAAGGGGAGGTCTTTGCCTTGCAGTGAGACAGTATAATTATAAAAGGAAATGGACACAGACCGTCTTCATGATTACGTGAAAATCGAGGGGATCGAACCCCTTCATCACAATTAGAGAGCGTCTCATGCTCACTTAAATGTCTCACTGATGGCGGCGTGTGTGTTGGATCATTCGGTTCCCTACAAAATAGTTGAGCTGGATGGTGCTGATCCACGTGTCAAGTTCGTGAACAGGCGCCGACCGTTGAGACTGGTCATCTCCTAACTTCCAGGGTTTATTTTTGTCTTGTATGTAGAATTGTTTATATTTATTTTTTACATTGTTCTCACATACAGAAGCAACAAGAATTATGTTCCCAAAATTTTGTGATATTCAACTTGATTTTAAAATAGTGTCCGTGGAGTTTCTTGCCCGTTCTTCTCCACAGAGATATACGTTTTGGAATGGGCAACTAGCTTTAACTTTCCAACTGATCGACTTTTTGACAATTCAAAAGTGCCTGAAAATGGTTTAATTGAAATAAATGCTTTGAGTTTGAGTTTATTAGACTATGTTCCCACTGCTGGGACACAGACCGCCTCTCTGTGAGAGGGAGTGGGCCTAGTGCGGATTGGTAGATGTCACATGTCTTCGAATTTTTGGCTCTAAGACATGCCGGTTTCCTCGCGATGTTTTCTTTGACCGTGCTGTGTTTGCGTGTGCCAGTATTACCTGGACACTCGTATAACTCATGTGGCAGTGTGAGAGGTAAGGGGGGAATATTTCACCCCCCTAAATGTTGACTATGCGTCCGGTTTTGTGAGCGTTGCTCTGGTGGCTGGCTATTCAACGTTGGAGTGAGTTAATAAGATTAAACTTGCTATGGAGGGTTGTCTAGTAAGCGTGAGGATTTGTAGGGCTTACAAATAAACTTTTATTGAAGGCGAGTTTTCAGGGCATACATGGGCAAAAGAGAGGTCTCCCTTATGCTGTCTACATTCATCGGTTTATAATAAATGTTTTTATTTCGTAAGTAATGTTTGTACAGTTTTACACCAATAACTACTTACTGAGATATCAGCAGCAACTGATGGGGCCCACAAGGGCCGATGCCTGCCAGGGGTGCGGGTTGTTCGAAAGAGATACCGCGGCCCCTGCCACACAAGCAACTGAGGGAACACGGGTGGGTTTTAGTCAGTAAAAGTCTGACACTTCTCCCGCTCCACCTAGAGCGGGAGAAGTTATTTGATGATTTCTCACCCAAAAAAAAACTACGTACTACTTACACAACTAACATATTAACCACTAACAATTATGAGTGTAATTTGTATTATTATTAACTATTTTTAACTCAGCCCACAATAGTGACATACATATTATTATATATATTGTACACCCCATGGGTATGTTACACTGATACAATAATAGCTAATTATAAGAACTGATTTTTACCTGTGATAAACAATAAATAAATGAATATGAATATGAATACATGTCAAATTTATTTTAAACTCAGTGGTCACAGTCTCTTTTTAAGTCCAGATATAATCTTGCTGTGACCATCAGACCATGTAGATTGGAGTCTTAAATAGTCTTTTGAGGAAAGGACCACACAGATTGAGTGTACCTGTCCAGTAAGTGCAAGCATTTGTCAGTAATCGGAGCTCAACGATTCGACGAACAATACCAAAGAAAGGACATCACTTACCTGGTGGCATTTTTAAAAGCAACACAACTTTTTTATTCAATCCATTGTAAACGTTTCTAAAACGTTTACAAATGAATACGTGAAGCAAAAACTTTGTACCGATTTTTACGAAATTACGCGGCCGGAAGAGTATGCAATTTGGCGCAGTGAAGTTTAAATATGGAAAAGGAGAGCAGAAAGCCAATATTTTGATTTATAATTAGAGGTTCTGTGGACAGTTATACACGTCAACAAGCAACCACACAGCTAACCAACCATCACACCAACCAACACAACCACAACCATCACGACCACAACCATTCACAGTGGGCCCCATCAGAATACCAGCGCTGCGACAATTTTTTTTTAATATGTCGCAGCATCATGCTGAGATAGGCCTTTTGGCCTCGTACGGGACTTTGTTTTTTATTTTTACTTTTTGTTTTTCTCTAATTTTAATTTATATTTTATTAAGAATGTTATTTAGTTAAGTTTGTGTTATTCCTGTGCGAGTCTAATAAATACTTTTTCTTTCTTTCTTTCTTTCAACCCCGTGACGAATCTGGCAAATGACCCAAGAACCAGATTGACCTAACACTACACCGAAGACATCCCGGACGTAAGCTTATGACGATGACGGAATTACGGCCGAACTCCTGAGGGCCGGCGGAAAACTCTTTCTTAAGCCCTCCAGAAGCTGTTTGATTCCGTCATACTGGAGAAGTATGGTGCTACTTTTCTTTAAGAAGGGAGACAATACCCTTCTTAAAATTATAGGCATGTTACGTATACATACGCTGCGGCATGTTATCCAGTTAGGTAGATCTAACTTTGAGAAAGAGGTCAATCGTAGAATCTGACTCGGCTGGGCAGCATTTCTGAAGCTATGTTATATCTTCTCGTCCCAAATTCTGCAGTATCTCAAGACAAAAGTCTTTGACCAGTCCGTGTTGCCAGTGATGACCTGGGCACTAAAACGTGGTCGCTCACAATGGGCCTTAGCAGAAAGCTAAAAGTTACCCAAAGGGAATGAAAAGGGCTATGCTCCTAGTTTCAAATGAAGAGATTCGCAGGAGAACCAAGGCAACCGACATAGCCCGAAGAATTGCCAAACTTATGTGGCAGTGGGCAGGGCACATTGCTCGCAGAACAGATGGCTGATGGAGCCGAAAGGTTCTGGAGTGGCGACCGCGTACCGGAAGACGTAGAGTTGGAAGACCTCCCACAGGGTGGATCGATAACCTTGTGAAGGAATCACACACAGGAATCCGCTGGATGAGAGAAGCACAGAACCGGTTGAAGTGGAGGAGCTTGAGAAGACATATGTCCAGCTGTGGACGTCTTTCGGCTGAATGATGATGATGATGAAGCAAAATTTTTTTATCGATTTTTACGAAAACTCCGCGGACGGAGGAGTATGAAATTTGGCGCACTGAAAGTTTGTATAGAATTTTTTTTCCAAAAAAAGACAACCGATTTCCGAAAAAACACTATAAAGTGAAAAATAACTTTAATTTCGGAAGGCGGTGACTTTGGATATGTGTTTAAATTTTGTGTCACCGCCTTCCGAAATTAAAGTTATTTTTCACTTTATAGTGTTTTTTCGGAAGTCGGTTGTTTTTTTTTTTTGGAAAAAGTTTTTATTTTTCACTTTTTAGTTATAGTACCTACCCCACTAATTCGAAATTTCATCATCCTTGGGGTCAAAACAAAGCATATTTATGCGATAGCAGCAATCGCGGTTGATTTGCTGTTATTTTTTGAAGAGTTCCGTTGTCTGTCTCCGAAACGCATCATCAGATCTATATGAAATTGAAATGGGATTACACGGGAAGCACGAGCTTTCAAATAAAAAAGAATTATCAAAATCGGTTCACCCAGTCGAAAGTTATGAGGTAACAAATATGAAAAAAAAAACATGCAGTCGAATTGACAACCTCCTCCTTTTTTTGAAGTCGGTTAAAAAAGAGTGTAGAAAGCCAATATATTGATTTAATAATACATTCGTTCAAACTTGGGCGGCCATTAGTACTGATAATTAATTCACTGCACATGACTAATGGAAATCTCTTTCCACGAACTGAGGGAAGCCGATATTAATTAACTCTGCGGCATCTAGATTTGTTGGATTAACGCCGAACACTGACGTCCTTTTCGAAGTCGTTGAAGGTTGGTACACGATATCAAACACATCGTTGGATGGACTCTTTGAAAGGTGATAATGGTAAACAGGAGGCGACATACATTACTCACAATTGGTATGACGGTAGACGAAGGATAGTGTGGTGAAGATCTAGCCGCATAACAAAAAATTACCGTGATTGCGTTGGGGCTTTGTCTCGCTTAGTGTCATACACGGCACGCAAACTTAGAACAAAAAATGTACACCGTATACTCTATGGTTGGAAGAAACGAACTAGACAGGCCTCCTCACCCCCTTCTATCATTCTTCACCCCTTTTTCGCCAGGTGCCAAAACCATAGACCATTTACAAATGTCACTGTCAAATTTAGGCGGTTTTCGAATAATTTTTCAGTTTTCCGCTTGTGATATTTATTTACCGCCATTACAGTTTTGTTGTTGATCGAGTGAAGTTTGCGTTGATTAATTTCCGTACTATCTTATCCTCTCAGTGATTAAGTCTAAGTACTCATTTGACTTCCTTTCTTGTGAAACACATAAAAAAGAAATTGAAAAGGCCTTCTTTGATCATGTGTTAAAATTAGTTATTTTCAACTGGTGTTGTATAATAAATAAAATAATAAAAGGCACAGATATATCCCCATTAATAGGAAAATCTCTTCCGAGAATGCAACTTAAGCATATAATAAATATAAAACTAAATTAAAAAATAAAAATCTTAATAAGTATTTGTTGTATCATTTACATATTTCTCAGTAGTTCCCTGTAATTTATAAGTTTTACATTATTGGGTTTGAGCTACGAACAAAAAAAAAAGATCTGGAAACTACCTACAAAAGGGTAATTGAGGCTTTCTGTATGAGCCTTTGCCTAAAACTTAACATCTAAATTAAAAAAAAACGAACTGTCATGTTTGAAACTTCCAACTTTTGACATCTCTACTGACCATTTTTTCTCTATGGGAGTGGGTCGTCTGATACGTAGTATCTCTATGTAGTCTGTGGTGTCATAGCTTTGCGTGGATGTGGCTTATGATTTCCCCCACCCGCTTCGTGTTTGTTTTTACTTAACATCATATTTAGCGCAAATGAATACTTTTTCTTTCTTTAAAAAACTTTTTACAAAAGAAACAACCGACTTCCAAAAAAAAAACAATGAAAAATAACTTTAATTTGGGAAGTCCGTGTCTCTGAATCTGAATTTTAGTTTTTCGACAACGACTTTTCGACGACGACAAAGCTATTTATCCTATTGTATTATTGTTCTTTTAGGAAGTAGTATTTTATAAAAAATGTTTTTCTGGATAGTGTGGTGAAGATTTAGCCGCATAACAAAAAATTACCGTGATTAACAGCTTTGGGGCTTTGTCTCGCTTAGTGTCATAGCTTTGCGTGGATGTGGCTTATGATTTCCCCCACCCGCTTCGTGTTTGTTTTTACTTAACATCATATTTAGCGCAAATGAATACATTTTCTTTCTTTAAAAAACTTTTTACAAAAGAAACAACCGACTTCCAAAAAAAAAAAACAATGAAAAATAACTTTAGTTTGGGAAGTCCGTGTCTCTGAATCTGGGTTTTAGTTTTTCGACAACGACTTCCGAAATTAAAGCTATTTTTCCTATTGTATTATTGTTCTTTTAGGTAGTCGTATTTTATAAAAAATGTTTTTCTTTCACTTATTGGTTATAATACCGCTACTTGCTATGTAAACGACAGTGACAGGAAGTATTGGAACAACATCAAGGTATGGTACAAAGTGGTTTAGACACGTACTATCGAAAATAACGCAAAAGCTACACAAGAAAAGTTATATCGGCAATTTTTATGGAACCACCACTAAACATTGACTACCCATTAAAAATATAATTTTCGAAATCGATCTACAATTACCGGAGTTGTCGCAAAAAATGCGTACAAAAGAAAAAAAATACAAACGAATTAAATTTTTGAAGTCGGTTAGAAATAGCCAGAGATTTTTCTAAGAACGTGAGTCAAACTGGATTTATCTGTTCATCCCTCCAAGTCAACTAATGTGACATTTTATTTTTTAATTTATTTAATCATGTATTTTCTCCTATTTTTGTTTTATCCTGACAACATTGTAATTTAAATACCCAATCTTGACAAATTAATGTTAATTTCTTTTGTTCTATTTTTTCTCTAATTTCATCATTTATTTTTCATCATTCATCATTGTTTTCTTAATTTTTATCGTGTTTAAACGTCGTTTTATGTGCACGCTGTGGTCTCCTGTGCTCAATGTTTACGAAAAGCCAATCACAAGCAGTTTTATCGACTGTGTAAAATGTGTAAATGCATGGCGGTACGGTATTAGGGTGTAAAGCCAATAAGTTTAGCAGAGTAACATTATTAGCTTCCCCCTTTTATTGAATTAAAGATGCATCTGGCCGGCACTGATTGAGGGTTATGGATTATGGGCTAAGCAGTGAGTGCTGGTACAGGATTATACAATGGACTTCCTATTTAGTTTCCATTTAGACTGTAATGTACTTATTAGTTATTACACATACATTAAATAAGGAAAGTGTAAAAGGGTTGGGGGCGTTTCACCCGACAGTGGGTGGAATCTATGTTTTGAAGTGGAAAACTGTTCCAATGATATTATTATTGTATACAAGGGTCTATTGTGATTACATTAAGCATTACATTACATTTTACAGTAAGTTATTCAACAAGTTTTAAGTACGGATGTGAATTGCTATGAGAGAAGGTGAAGACCGAAGGAACGATGGATGGACTGAGTGAATGATGATATAGTTAGAAACAGGGTGACTACCGCGATATCGACTAATAAAGACGTGTGGAAATAGTAATAGAATTCACTTATTTGCAGTAATGTAGGTATACAGATATCATGGTTATTTTGAACAGAGTCCCGATACATTTTGCCTTACGGCAAGCAAAATTATTTAATGTACTAGACAAAAAACATAAACAGACAAGTAACGAAAAAAAACGACAAAACGTATTATTTTCCCTAAGCAACATCATTAATAAAAATTCACATATCATTCAAAAACATTCGGAATTATGTACAAATGGCAACAAACTATATTATAATAAAAAATAAAAATGTCAGAAAATTTTATTACACACGTAAAAAAATATATAGTATTAATAATCATAATTTATAATTGCAATAGAGAAGGATAAAAATGTCGGTAATTAAAAAAAAAATTAAATCACAAAGAAACACACCTAAAAAAGACCACGGACGAACCGAACGTCCGGACCGTGTTAAAATAGAAAACGGATCGTCTTGTACTACGGGACTGACCATCTGGATGACGTTAAGCGACACCCCTGAACTGGTCGCAGCTGATGCATCGAATACTACGCGTAGTTGTGTAGTGAGCCTTCAAAGTGAAAAATAACTTTAATTTCAGAAGGCGGTGACAAAAAATTTAAAAACTTATCCAAAGACAACGAATTCCATAATTAAAGTAATTTTTCAGTTGTTTTTTTTTTAGAAAAATTACAATAAAACATGTTTTTCTGAATGGCCATTAGTTCTACCAGGAACCATTTCAAGGTTATACATTCCTTACCAGACACCCTGTATATAATTTTAAAAGATACATTATCAGCTCCCTAAGTTGATACCTAATATGCTCTTATTATATGTAATGGCAAAGGAAACATATCATGTGATATATAAATGAATAAAAATAATATAAATTATAAATAGTGCATAACATAATTAGCCTGTAATATTACCACTGTTGGGACACAGACCTCTCTGTAAGCTGTCATCCACCACGCCAGCTCAGCGCGGGTTGGTGGATGTCACATGTCTTCGATTTTTTTGGTTCTAGGATGGCGTGTCCTCACGATGTTTTCTCTCGCCATTCGAAACTACGACCTACATACAACACGTAAGTCGCGGTCGTTGCCACTGCGCCACCAGTGCTGGCAGTAAATGAATGGATTCATATAAATAAAAAAAAAACATGTGGAACGTAAAACAATATCGTCGGTAGAACCAATATTAATCAAAAAGTTACTTTATAGTGATGGATGAAAACCTCAAATACTGGCCCAGACTATTTGCCAATGAATCCACAAAAACTCAATTTACTGCCTCTGTTTGTGTTTACCGAACCGTTCTTTGGGAACGGTTTTTAATTAATAGTATGTAAATATGCAATCATACAGGAAATTTAAAAAAAATATTGAAAGCATACCCATACGCTACGCTTTGAAACTTCTCTTTGAGGAGTGGATTGAGAGGCATCACGGCGTCCTCACCTTCCGCCTGACGCAGGTCCTCACCGGACACGGTTGTTTCGGAAGTTTCTTGTTTCGGATAAGGCGGGAGGAAACGCCCGAGTGTTTCCATTGCGAAGATCGCCCTGAGGACACGGTGGAGCATACGGTGGAGGTCTGCCCGGCTTGGGCGAAGCACCGCCGTGCCCTTGCGGATCGGTGGCGGCGATCTTTCGCATCCGTCCAAGCCATGGTACGGAGTGAGAGTGCATGGGTAGCCGTCACCTCCTTCTGCGAAGCAGTAAAGCTCGCGAAGAGGGAGCCGGTGCACGAGAGGGAGAGGCAGTATATGCGCCCTCACGGACCTCGTCACCGCAGGAGACGCCCTGGGTGTCGGGAATCCCAGGCTGATTTCCGGCCACCGTAGGCGCGGGCTTGCGGACGGCGAGTAATGGGTAGCTCGCTGTCCGCGGCTGAACTGACGGCGCGTTGTGTTTCACGCGCGCCTCAAAGAGATGTCAGCACCAACTGGTGGGGTCCGCACGGGCCGATGCCTGCCAGGGGCGTGGGTTGTTCGAAAGAGATACCATGGCACACAGGCAACTGAAGGAACACGAGTTGGTTTTAGTCAGTAAAAGTGTGACACGCCCTTCTGCTCCGCCCAGAGTGGGAGAAGTTCCCTATTTGATGATTTCCCACCCTAAAAAAAACCCATACGCTTCGCTTTGAAACCATTTTTCAATCAGCTTAGTTTTCAATACCATCGGTAAATAATAAAAGGTTTTATTTCTGTTTTCTGTTAGTTGGTTCGGGCACTAGGCACGCGTGTTAGATTATAGCCCACTCCTTCTCGAAGAGAGGAGTCCTGTGTCCCAGAAGTGTGGACATTATAGGCTGCTTATTGTTTTTTTTTCTTTAATATTACAAGGTACCACATCAGTTGATTCTATACTCTTTATAATTTAAATAAAAACTGAAATAAGTAGTTTTTTTTAATCAAAATAAAATCAAAAGTCATTTATTCAAACTAGGCTGAGAGTCAGCACTTTTTGAACGTAAAAATTACATAAGACAGTCCCCCCAAAAAGCCCGCCCTTCACCACTTCCTAGTGCTTAAAATTTAATGAAAACTTCTAAGTTTGAACTTAAGAAATACAAAATTATTATTTCCTTTATTTCGTTGAAACATACATAAAATTATATTTGAATTATTCGAACATAAAAATATATAAAAATATTTAAAAATATAAAAAAATAGTAGCCCACCGGTATCGGGAACAGGGTCCAAGCTACCGGTGGTCAGGGCTGCTGAGCGAGGAACCTCCTCACTATACGTGCCGTATCCAGTAGTACTACTTTCTGGATCAAGCCCTTGATCCAGCTGCCTAACGAGAGCCTCCTAAGGTGTTGGTCAAGGACTCGAGGCTCTTGGCTATAATGCCATTGGCCGTCACGAATATTAAATTTTTAGAATTACTACAAATTTTCACACGTAAGTATTTGGTCACATCACATATTTTATTATTATTACAAATTTTCACACGTAAGTATTTGATCACATCACATATTTTATTATTATTACAAATTTTCACACGTAAGTATTTGATCACATCACATATTTTATTATTATTACAAATTTTCACACGTAAGTATTTGGTCACATCACATATTTTATTATTATTACAAATTTTCACACGTAAGTATTTGATCACATCACATATTTTATTATTATTACAAATTTTCACACGTAAGTATTTGGTCACATCACATATTTTATTATTATTACAAATTTTCACACGTAAGTATTTGATCACATCACATATTTTATTATTATTACAAATTTTCACACGTAAGTATTTGGTCACATCACATATTTTATTATTATTACAAATTTTCACACGTAAGTATTTGGTCACATCACATATTTTATTATTATTACAAATTTTCACACGTAAGTATTTGGTCACATCACATATTTTATTATTATTACAAATTTTCACACGTAAGTATTTGATCACATCACATATTTCTGAGAAACAAGGGTTGATGTATTCGGGTACTTATGTATTCCTTTATTATTTCACCAATATAAATACTGTTACGAGGTTTTGGTTCTTCGTTGTTTATAATCAATTTACTTACGACCCCCAACTATGTCTTTCTCTACCTACTTACATAGAATGCGCGGTACACTTATTGAAGCGACCATACAATGCTTTTTGTTAACGCAACTTTAATTTCAGAGGTCGTAATCGGTGGCAAAAAAATTAAATACTGATTCAAAGACACCGACTTCCGAAATTAAAGTTTTTTTTCACTTTGTAGTATTTTTTGTTGGAAGTCGTTTGTTTTGTTTTTGTAAAAAGTTAATTAGGTCAATTTTTTATTTTATTAGACTGGTACCTGTAACGTAATCTGAAATATGCAAAGAATCAATAAGTTTTTCTTGCTTGTTTATTACTTGTTATTGTGCAGCTGCGCAGAAACCTTAAGACCCCGTTAAGTAGGTAGTAAGTAGTATTGGTACCTGAGCGAAGAATTTCATAAAGAAAATATTATGAACATTTACAAGAATAGAATTCCTTGAAGATGAGAATATTTCTCGGAACAAATGTACAGAACTTATTGTGTTTGTTGAGTTTCCATGGAATATTGTCTGTTGGGTTTCCAGGGAATATTGTTATTTTGAGCCAGTCTAGACTATGTTATATTTTTGATAATATACTGAGTATTTTGACCATAGAGCCGTATTTTTACATTTCTAACATTATTAATTCGACACAGGTGATGTTCCTAATCATTCAGAACTGACAACTAAGTTACTAAGTTGTTGGGTTTATAAAAATAACGGTATTTTAAATCATATTTCGAACCATGCCAAATGACATACCTTGTTTTGTAATACAGTAGTCGGAAAGGAAACGGCGACTTCGATTTATGATTGACGTTTGAGTTTCTGTACAAACCTATTTAGAGCAATAAAATGATTTTTCATTAAAATCAAATCTGAGTTAATCGACCTCTTTGGTTAGATTTAGCGTCAGTAGTCAAAATAAACCTCAAAGAACTAAAAAACTTCGGTATATATGGTGCTACCCAAAGGTCACCGTAACGTAGTCAGTTTTTGTCGCACGGTTTGGCGTATTGGTATACTTATATGTATATTTTTGTCTTTTGTCAAATGTTCAAAGAAAAGACTTATATAAAAAGCATTTAAATAAAATAAAATAGCATCAAGATAAAACAAATAAATATGTCTCGGCGCTTTATTCTCAAAATGTTAAGCGTAATCTATCATATTTTATGTAGGTAATGAACTACAGAAATCAACTACAGAAATCAACTACAGAAATACTTAAAAATCATTCCACTGAGCTGTGCATAATTTTTAATTTTAATTAAAACTGCAAAGTTACTTTTATTTGGTAGTCATTCGATAAGGGAAAAAGCGGGCATTTAAAACCTGTGATTACTCTAGGAGACACTATATTGTACTTATTTATTTGTTTATATTTATTTACCTTAACCAAGTAAGACTTTACAATTTTCCCTGATCCTTAAAGTTAATAGTAAGTAATTACATTTTATTTAACATATCAATGAATTGGGGTCCTCCGGGACGGGGGCCTCGGGGATCGGGGTACTCAGGGAATAACCCTCAATGAAAACGGGACATAACACTCAGTGTTTTTCTCTCATAAGATCAAACTGGTAAAGAAAAAATATCGTGAAGAAACCCAGCATGACTTAGAACTAAACGTTCGAAGACGTGTCACATGTCTTCGAAATTTTAAATCTGCGCTGGGCTCGCGTGTTGGATTACGGCCCACTCCTTCTCACAGAGAGGCGGCCTGTGTCCCAGCAGTGGGAACATTATTGACAAATTATGCTTGGATCAGTCTATTCTCTTTCATCATCATCTGTGTAACGTTTTGCCCACTATGTTGGGGCCGACTTCCAGTTAACCGCACACAGCTGTATACCACTATTGTACATAAACAACCATGTTAATGGATCCATACCGCTTAGTAAGACTGGTTGTCAGACATTCGGGCGTAACGACAGCCGGGACTAACGGCTTAAGGTGAACCTAGTCCACATTTTTCCCATACAAACTTCGGGAGTGTATTACTCCTCTGTTCGACAATGTACATCAAAAATTAAACATGGTATGGTATTGTCTCATTATTAATATTGTCTGTACGGAAACAGAATACTAAAATAAAAAGCCATTAAAAAGTTAGGAGCCAACAAAGATTCGTTTTTCTTGCTAATTTAACCTAACTTTGGGCGTGTTTAAATAATAAAGGAAGTGTAAAATCTGAAAAACCAAGTCGGTACCGACAAAGCTCAAATATCTAAATGTTCAATGAACTTTATTGGTCATTGATTTATACAGTGTTTTTTCATAAAACCCGATCTTCCGAAGGACTGTTCTTAATTTTTTACGCGCCTGTTGTACTTTATAATGATCCTGCATCTCACTCATCAATATTGTGCGTGTAGACTAGCTTTTAACTGCTCATTATTGGTACTACCTCTGTCGGACACGATGCCTGGTGAGACAGCGTGGTTTTTAACCAGGCCCACCAGTGAGTTCGAGCCGGCGACTAGGTTCCCCTTAACGTGCTTCCGTGGCATGGAGCGGTCTTAGTATCTAAAGATGGTCACACATCCACAGACCAACCGCCAAGCGTAGCTTTAGCTGACTGATCGACCCGTGCGGCTGTGTGCAAGCCTCTCTGGCCGCAGGAATCCGCTGGATGAAGATAGGAAAGAACCGGTCGAAGTGGCGGAGCTTGGGGGAGGCCTATGTCCAGCAGTGGACGTCTTTCGGCTGAAATGATATTAATGATGATGAAGGCTCTCTGTGTATTAGCTGTTTTTTACGAACGAACGAATTACTGAAACATTAATGATTACTTTCCAAAATTTTGTACATGGATTTGCCCGTGGATTAGTAAGTGGATTAGTCCGTGGATTAATCCGTGGATTAGGCAGCCATCTTTGTTTCAGTACAAACTAGATATTGCGTGCAGGATGTAATTAATCACAGTGAAACACCCGACTAGTTCTACAGTCCACGTGGACTCTGGAGAGCTCTATGAATAATCCAATTGGCTCTCCTAGCACCCCTAGGCATCGTAATGGATAACTCCTTTGCCTGTCGACCAACCAGAGCGATCGATGGTCAGCCATTAAAGTCTCCTTTGTATTACTGACAGCTCGCAACTGGACACCAGTAATGACGATGAAAGGGGAGGCTTGGGATACGATGTCTAACACGTCACTGGAGTGGGCACAAAGCACTGCAGTTGTGTCCACGATTCTAAAGAGATGAATATGATTTTGAGCGCTTCAATTTCGTGTTCTCTGTTGTGCCTTTGACGCCATTAGCTGCCAACCATAAAGGCTTGCGCCGAAGGTCAATGCCCGTAATCGATCAGCTGGTTTTGTAATTTTTCGTGGAACATACTTAGATATTTTTTAAAAGTGCTGTCTTCTTATATAATTTTCTTAGTTATACTGCATTTAAGCAAGTCAAGCCGAAAGAAAGAAGAAGAAATAAAAAGTGCGAAGAAAATTATTTAAATTATTACGAGGTAGAGTTTAATGTTTTTTTTAACTAATTTGATATTTTTTAAGAATGACTGATTCGTTTTGTAACGTAATATAATTTTGTTTGTTTTTTTTACTTGCAATAAAACAAATAATCCCTTGTTATTTATACGTGTTTTTTTATTATAATTTTAACAGTTTGTTTGATCCTAATCTTTTAAAATTCTGAAAGGATTTTGGTGAAAAATGTTTATTGTTTTATATGTAAAGGGTCGTAAAATAATGTAGCCAACATTAGCCCGGTACAGGGAAATTGGCAAATTGGGCTTTTGCCATTTTCGATCAACCTGTTTCGACTCACTGCTTGGTACAGACCCAGCAGTGAGTCGAAACAGGTTAGGTTAGGTTAGGTAACGGTGGAGTTTCTTGCCCATTCTTCTCCATACGAAACTACATTTTGGAAGGGGCGAC
Source organism: Polymixis lichenea (assembly GCA_949091785.1). NCBI lineage: Eukaryota > Metazoa > Arthropoda > Insecta > Lepidoptera > Noctuidae > Polymixis > Polymixis lichenea. Next base: position 56,006,265 of record OX420931.1, on the reverse strand, counting down.
TAGAATCAATTCTATTCTAATGTAAATGTTGACGTTCAAAAGTGCCTTTTAAGTGCCTATTTGAAATAAATGCTTTGACTTTGACTTTGACTTTGATGAAAATTAAGTTGAAAGATACACAGGTAAGTATGTCGATTAAAAAAAAACACATCCGTCAGTGATCTCTGAGAAATTCTTTAACAGACAAAAATTAATGAGAATATGTTTGTAATATGTTTGTAAGTATATTATGTGATATTGTTTTAATTGTATAATGTTGACATACGTTAGTCTACTACGGCTTCTGAACAAGTATACCAAAAATCATGCATCATTCATGTTTGTATACGTCTTTGATTTATTTTTATACACCATCCAAATTTTTCAGAGTTATAGTACCCGTGAAATTGTACAACTTTATCTAAGGAACATGGGTCAAAATACGAAAAAAAACGTCGAACCTCCCATGCAAAATCAATAGTCAGCTGAACGATTTCTATAGGAGATACGATTTCTTTCTAATATTTCGATCACATGTTCCTTGGAGAAAGTTACGATAAGATAATAGTTATTTGCTAAGACATGTGTACACATACAAGAATATAAACGTGCATGCAGGATAACATAAAGAAGATTTAACAGGTTCAGACATGTTTGCCACAAACAATGGCGTGCAAATATGAATAGTTCTGATTGTTAACAATTAATTTCAAGTCAATATAAATTATTTCAAATGAATCCAACAAATAATAACAAAAAATTTAAAATGTCAACGGTAAATAGAAAATCATTCATAAAAAGTCAATCTCAAAAACATACTGTTTCAGTCAGAAAGTAATTATATTATGGTAAACTTATGTTCCGTGTGGTGCCGGACGTAAAAGAATAGCACTATCCTATTTCTTCCCGTGGGTGTCGTAGAAGGCGACTAAGGGACTTACTAGACTTTTGGGCACGCCGCGATTGCGGCGGTAAGTCCCCTCTTTGAGGAGTGGCTTGAGAGGCGGCATGGCGTCCTCACCTTCCGCCTGACACAGGTCCTCACCGGACATGGCTGTTTCGGGAGGTTCCTGTTTCGGATAGGGCGGGAGGAAACGCCCGGGTGTTTCCATTGCGAAGATCGCCCAGAGGACACGGTGGAGCATACGGTGGAGGTCTGCCCAGCTTGGGCGGAGCAACGCCGTGTCCTCGTGCAGGTGATCGGCGGCGGCGATCTCTCGCGTCCGACCCTGGTCCAGGCCATGGTACGGAGCGAGAGGGCATGGCTGGCAGTCGCCTCCTTCAGCGAAGCAGTTATGCTCGCAAAGAGGGAGGCGGCGCACGTGAGGGAGATGCAATACATGCGCCCTCACAGCCGTGGCCTTCGCAGGAGACGCCCTGGGCGTCGGGAATCCCAGGCTGATTCCCGGCCACCGTAGGCACGGGCTTGCGGACGGCGAGTAATGGGTAGCTCGCTGTCCGGTAAGGACCAAGCCCGGGTCGACGGCGCGTTGTGTTCCACGCGCGCCTCAAAGAGATGTCAGCAGCAACAGAGGGGCCCGCAAGGGCCGACGCCTGCCGGGGGTGCGGGTTGTTCGAAAGAGATACCGCCGCCCCTGGCACACAGGCAACTGAGGGAACACGGGTGGGTTTTAGTCAGTAAAAGTCTGACACGCCCTCCCGCTCCACCCAGAGCGGGAGAAGTTATTTGATGATTTCCCACCCAGAAAAAAAAAAAAAAAAAAAAAAAAAAAAGGGACTTACTAGAGAATGGGCAGCAGCGTTCTCTATGCATTTGACCACCATACTGCGATCGCCAACCCGCCTGCCAAGCGCGGCGATTATGGCAAATCCCCCCTTTTGGGGGAGGCTTATGTCATATCACCAATTTTCAAAACTCCCGGAAAACTTTCCAGGTGACCTCTATATTTCGAACCAAATGACCGTACGTAAGAGCTTTAGTTTAGAAATCGGTGAACGGTTACATTAAAATTTCTTACGTTTTTGCTATTTTCATATCAAAACTATGTCCCTGATTTGCAGAACGCGTGGCAGCTGCAACGGAATTTTGAAGACTGTGGCAGATAGAATCTCTTCTCCGCTATGGAGATCCTTTATTAAGCGGGTAATTTGAGTATATTTTAATTCTGATTTTAATTTGAATTCTGATTTTAATTATAATTTTGATTTTGTATTTTAATTTTGATTTTAATTATATGTTTGGTTTTAATTGTAATTGTAATTTTAAATTTTTGAATTGATTCAATTTCGATGCTATTTTAATTTTATATTCAATGTGTATTTTAAAATTGATTCAGACTGTATGTTTTATAAGTAAAGGGTCGTAAATTAATGTAGACTAATTAATGTAGACTAACACTAGCCCGGGACAGGGAAAATGGCAAAAGACAGAGAAAGAGGCGTATGCCTCTTTTTCCTTTTGCCATTTCCGATCAACCTGTTTCGACTCACTGCTTGGTACAGACCCAGCAGTGAGTCGTAACAGGTTGATGATGATAATGAAGTTGAAAGATACACAGGTAAGTATGTCGATTAAAAAAAAACACATCCATCAGTGATTTCTGAGAAATTCATTAACAGACAAAAATTAATGAGAATATCTTTGTAGGTATATTATGTGATATTGTTTTAATTGCATCATTCATGTTTGTATACTTGTTTGATGTATTTTTTATTCACCATCCAAATTTTTCAGAGTGATAGTACCAGAGTGAAAGCTCTCAGCTTTAGTTTAGAAAGCAGTGAACGGTTACATTAAAATTTCTTACGTTTTTGCTATTTTCAGATCAGTGTCAGGTTCTAAATGTTCATCAAAATATGATTCGCGACTAATGCTAAAACTACACTTAAATGCGTAATCCTGATGAAAATGACAGATTTACATGACGTCCAGTTATGATTTAACTCGTAGGAAACCGGACCTATTATCCATTAATTACCTACAATGATGAAGCTAAGCCATATATTCTGAGTACAACGGACACCCGATTATGCATTATTACATTAGTCCAGCCGTCAACTTAGGCACATTGTTACTCACTACAAATAGATCACTCTGGTCAGGGGAAATTCCAATCAATCAGATCAATTAATTCGAACGTGGCCCATCTATTTCTAGTTCAGGCGAGACTCGGTCTAAACTGAAGATAATGTAGGATGTTTTAACTTCTTTTTTAAAGTTCACTGGTACGCAGTCGAGTTTTTTGATGTTTTAAATTTACTGTTTTCATTTTACATTTTTTAGTTACTTAATAATTCTTTTTTCACGTTAACACGATTATATAAGAACTTTATCTCCACTTTAATAAAACTTTAAATTGTTATATAACCTGGTAATTCAACATTAAAAATGATTAGGAAAACCTGATTTCCAAAGACCTTTTTAGGGAGTTTTTGGCGGCATCGCGTTGGAACATGTCGTACGAATTTTCATTTTCATGAAATTTTGTGAAATAGCGAATTCAATTGTATAATTTTGGTAGTGAATTATTCAATTTAGTTACGTGTGAGTGCACAAGTGTAGTGAAGGTGAAACTAAGTGACTAACGTGGACTTTTCGTGTTCCCCCCAAAAACTCCTATTAGGTTGTTGTAAAGTTACTACCGCTTTACAATAACTTTAACTTTGACTTGACTGACTAAAGACGACTATGACTGTTTTGTAACTTCGTGCCCGATATCGGGCCATTTACTTGATCTAAAAGAAAAATTACTTGACACTGGCTAAATGCACAAACCGTGTGGAGCCAAAACCCAAAAAAAAAAGACCTTTTTAATTTCTATACTCGACTTTCAATTTTTTTTTCACTATTTGTCGTCTGTTTGTCGCCATATTTAATTTTGATAACTGTCAAGTCTTTAGTGACACAAGATTAGACAAATCGATTGACGTAAGAATCTTTTAAATCGGCTCACGTGTTTGGTTTCTAGTGGAGGAACAAAAATACGTCGATGTCTCGATAGTGTTGGTTCGCCCACGAATAAATTAACTTTGTGCGAATCACCTCCCTCGCGTTTTCTGTTCATCGCATGTATTTGCAGTGACTTCTCTCGTAACTTTATTGGTTACCGAACGAAGTTTGCGTGCAGAAGCTAGTTTTAGAATACCTAATTCTTTGAAATGTAAGTAATCGCCACACTGACAGCAGCAGAGAGCATTACTGCAAAGGATTACGGGGAATCCTTGTTTAATTCCCCTTCTCTTTCCAACGTCAAAATTAATAATACTCAAGTTTATCTACATTAGTCCAGCGTACAATGTGTGGCTCGAAACGGTTTAACGGTGTAATGGCTACTTCCATTTTTAGAGTAGTATTTAGAGCATTAAAATGGCTTATCCAACTACGTAGAAGGTTTTGATTTTGACCGGTATGATTGTTGTTGTTGTGGGGTATGTAAGTTGATCTGTCTCCTAATAACTTCTAAGTTACTCCTTATAATTCCTCTCAGTAATTGGAACTTTTACAATGTTGTCGTATGTAAGTGTAATTTAATATTGTAATTTTGTAATGATCTGTAATACAGGTCCCGAACCCAGTACCTACAGACTCCAGGTCTCACAAAGGTTTGAATCTGCCTGTAATCTCTTGTTAATCTACTTGTACCTTTTCGAGACAAATAAATAGTAAAAAAAAATATTGACAAAAGAGCTCTCGTTTTGGAAGCGTCTTGATTGATCGTCTGCTTCTAGGCTACGTGACGTCATAAAATGAATATGGCGCCTTTAGAGGACATAGTCATGAAAAAAAAAAAAATGATGGCGTGTTGGGTATCAAATGAAAAATCTTAATTAGCACATTTCTAATAAAATAAAACTTTTACTAACAATGGTTTGTTATTGAATGTAATAATAATTTATTTATTTCTCACCACAATATCCTTATAAAAGAGTTACATAGAACAATACTGTCCAGTTATGGGCCCATATAATAATGTTCTGGGAGACTGGTGCCTAAGCTAAGCCGAAGCCTGTATTTCAAGCCACCAGGTCTCAGCTCCTTGTACACAATTATGGTTTGTCATAAATTAAAACTAAACAGTAATAAATTTATATTTGACATAATATTGGAGTGTTCGTGTGGTGAGTGGTTGTGTCAGTTTGAGCGAGGTGCTTATTAAACTATTTGTTGAGTGCGATAATAGTAAGTACCTGCAATAACGCCAAAACATTTGTTAGTAATTTCTCTCTCTGGGTCAATTCTCAATTCAATTCAATTCTCAATTCAATTCAATTCTCAATTCTTTATTGCGTACCATAATGTATAAAGTTGGTAGGGAGGTTATATTAGTCACAATCATGGACCCCGTCGGGCACAGCATAAATCAAGTAGGAGAGAGGAGGAAGAACACTGCGTGTTTAATGTGATAAATATTACTAGTTAAGTTGTTAGTAAGTTGTTGTTGATAGTAAGTTGTTGTTCTTAGTGAGTTGTTTTATTATCACAGAATTAAATTTAAGAATTATTTTTATTGTTTTATAAATTATACACATTTATTTCTTATTCTATTTACTTATTATTATTTTTATTTATTACGTGTTTAATATTTATTATTTAATATCTCTAATGTAAGTTGTTTACTAGATGCTTTGATTTTTTTTTCTGACTGTTTACGAATAAACCTTTTTTGGTTCTGGGGAAATATCTGCTATTATCTGTTATTATTATTAATTAAAGTGAAAGCGCTAGGGTGGCCCACGAAATTAAAATTTCCGTAAGTTTTTTTTGCAATTTGCTAGACAGTGTCAGGTTTTATCATCATCATCATCATCTGCCTAGCCTATTCCCAACTACGTTGGGGTCGGCTTCCAGTCTGACCGGATGCAGCTGAATACCAGTATTTAACATGGAACGAATGGCGTTGTATATTGATTTTAATATTATTCGCGACCGTAACAAGTATGGTTTCATAGAATCATAATCACTAAAACCATCAACGCAATTTTCTAATTTCATTTAGGTATTCAATTGAATTACTTTTTCATGAAAATGAAATAAAATATCCTTCTTTATTTTCGTTTTTACTATTACTATTTACTTACTAATATACCTAAGAGGTAAAATTTGGAACTACTGATCCGATTCCGAAAATCCTTTCTCTAATTCGCTATAGTATTGTGGCCTATAGCCTAAACACTCAAGTTTTAGTGTCGTTAAGCCAATTAAACCGCAGGAATTTTGTGGCAAACCGCAAAGCATTTGTAATGCTCTTTGCTGAGTGTTATGGAACAATAGATTATACTTAACGCGTTCAACAGGCTCATTAGTCGACTCGCACGAATTAACTCGCCCAAATTGGGCGAATGGTCACTTTTAAATAATGTTATATTTTCCATCGGCTACTCATCATTATCAAGATCATTTCAGCTGAAAGACGTCCACTGCTTAACATAGGCCTGACTCAAGCTCCGCCACTTTGACCGGTTCTGTGCTTCCAGCGGATTCCTGCGGCCTTCACAAGGTCATCAGTCCCTTTCCACACCGTGGCCTTGACCTACCGTAGCCGAGGGTAGGAATCACAAGGTCATCGATGCACATTGTGGGAGGCCTACCAATCCTACGTCTTCCAGTACGCGACTTTAAAGGCGTTTTTCATGAAGTTATTAAAGAACGAAAAGTTAAGGAAAAAGTACACTAACTTTATTATATAAAAATATTACCCACAACTTAAAAGGCCAACAAATATATTTTTTTTAGTTTTTAGAGTTTTTGTTTGAGTCGCGGGTTTTTTAAATTTTAAATTTAACTTTTATTTTCTTAATGTCTCGCACAGCGTTGCATATGTTTCATACAGTGAAGTTTGTTACTAATTTATCCTCATTCCTCGTCCTGATCACCATTTATCTATAACCTATTCATTGAGACCTTTTTATTGAGCCCAATTACGATACTTCTGCTGTTTGTTGGTGAGTTACTTGGGTATCCTGGAAATTCTAGGTGACGCTCCAGCATCAGTTCAAGGTTACTTTGTTTGTCTAATATCATTGAAGCAATATAATACCAAATTTCGACTTGATCACATCCTTGGAAGATGCTCAAATCCCTTTATCAACCCGAAAAGAGCTGATAATCTTAAAACAGCTGAACCGATTTTGATTAAACATGTCTAAGAACACTCTCGACTAATTCACCTTTCAAACAAAATCAAAATCAAAATCGGTTCATCCGTTCGGGAGCTACGATGCCACAGACAGACACACACACACAGACACGTCAAACTTATAACACCCCGTTGTTTTTACGTCGGGGTTAAACATACAAATCGTGCCAATGGCGTAATACGTATTTCTGAGATTTTCGAATCACCCACCAAGTTCGTGCAAGGCGCCTATATAAATTATCATATTATTTAAATTCTGGCGAGTTACATCGTGGGAGTTGACTAATAGGCCGTTCAACGTGGCCACCTTCTCACGGAGTTGGCTCGTCCCTTCGTTACGGTCACTGTATATCCCGTACCAGAGTTTCCCGGCCCGTATATTTCCCGTACCACTATCAACTTTTGAAATCCTCTTTCTCCATGATGAAACCGAATTTGAACATGGTTATTCCTAGAATACGTGGACAATCTATTCCTTTATATCACTTTGAGGTCGCCCGTTAATGGTTCAAGAAACTTATGAGGTCATCATAATATGTGTCTAGTGTTTTCCCAACTATGTTGGGGTCGGCTTCTAGTCTGACCGTATGCAACTGACCACCAGTATTTAACATAGAGGGACTGCCTATCTGATCTCCAAAACCCAGATACTGGGTAATACGATAACCCTTAGCAAAATTGTATCTTATGCTGAATCCGAAATAAATGCTTTTATTATTATTATTAAAACTGATTGACCGACTTTCGGGCTTCTGACGAACCGTAACGACTGTCAAAGATCCACGGATGACAGCCGGGACCAACGGCTTAATGTGATGTCCGAGGCACGGTCACCCATCCACGGGCTAACTGCGGCAAGCGTAGCTTAACTTGATCGATCAACCCATATGGCTGTTATTTCTTAGCCCCACCTTTGGTCCCAAAAATCGGGGAAAAAAAACTTCCAGTGCCGCGCCCATTGATCTCTACTTGACGTAGTTGTTTGTAGGCAGTAGTGATGGACCAATCAACCTTTTATAACCAGAATAAAATATATTTACAAAGAAAGAAAAAATATATATTTACTATATCCCTTCGACTGTCTATTTTGGAGATTTAAGAAAATAATACACCGAGTGGCAAAAATACTGTACAAATAGACGAAAACCAAACCGACATTCATTATTTTCTCCCACACAGGTAAGGTCGACTAAATAAATGAAGTACACAAAAATAGTTGTCTCCTCTACCAAAAATATATGTAGAACAAAAGACGTAAAAGGGTATCCATTTCAAATAGATAATTATTATTATCCACGACATAATAAAAACACGGCACGTGTACGGCTTTTTCGGTTAATAAGACCGCATTGATTGCAAAGTAAGCAAGCTGAAGTGGCAGTGGGCTAGCCTTGTTTGTCGAAGGACCGGTGGACGGTGGAGCAGACGAGTCCTGGAGTGGAGACCGCGTATCGGCAAGCGTAGTGTGGGACGCCCCCCAGCTAGATGGGCCACGCCTTAATTGAGTCGTCATCGTTTTTTGTAGCGATTGTTTTAATTAGTATAAAACCGGCTTCAAAATTGGAGTTCATTCAACTGTTTATTTTTTTGCGTTTGGTATGTATCTCGAACGGTAATGTCAGCGTCAGGGTCGTCATTATGTTAAGTAACGGGTTCGTTTTCGTTTTTGTTCCCATACAAACTGTGTCTCACGTGGGATTGGAAAAACTGACGAGCTTAGCATTCACATTATTATTTAACATAATTGGGGGTGAGAAATGATAAATGATTTTATTTCTGTAAGTATGTTTGTACAAACACTTTTACACGTCACTCATATTTTCCAAAATAGATAAGGTCGGCATTTCCTATCTGACTACTCTGAGAAGAAAGGCCGAAACAAACTCAGAGGTCACAGTCTCTTTTAAAGTCCAGACATAATCTTGGTCAGATCATGTGAAGGCCATGTGGATTGGTGTCTGAAATGGTCTTTTGAGGAAAGAACCACACAGATTGAGTGGACCTGTCCATTCAGTGCACGCATTTATCAGTAATCATGCAGCTCAACTCAGAACTTGAGGAGCTCAACGATTTGATGAACAATACCAAAGACAGGACATTTGGGTAGGCCGCATAAAGTACTCAAACTGCCAGATTAATACTAAATCTAACTGAGAAAGAGATGAAAAAACACAATAAGTAAAAATATGACCCACATAGTCAATTGTGAGTGTGGTGAATTCAGAACAGAGCAGAATAGAGCAGTGGTGGTCCAGTGGTAACGGTTGCGACTTACGAGTTGCTGGTAGTAGGTTCGACCCAGTCTTGGCGCTGTACTTTGTGTAAATTATTTCATCACCACTGCTCTCAAAACGGTGAAGGAAAACATCGTGAGGAAACCAGCACGTCCTAGAACCTAAAAATTTTAAGACATTTGTCATCTACCAACCCATACTGGGCCTGCGCGGTGGATTACGGCCCACTCCTGCTCACCGAGAGGAGAAATAATGTTTTTAGGTCCGCTTAACTAGTTGTCCGGCATTTTTATGCTGAACTGGGTCTTTTTGCCTGCACTATGACGCTAGTTTTTTACTTTATAACCGATTTAAAAAAGAAGGAGGTTATCAATTTGACATGGTCATGTATATTAATTTTTTATTGTATGTTCTGTTGGCGATTGCCGCGCTTTCCTTACAAAGTAAAGAGTGACATCAGTGGCCTCCAGCAGACGAGGCGCTTGCGCTGCAGTCTCCCGAGCCGGACGTAAGCATCTATAAGATAGGGTCAAAATTTAGCATGGCAACAGAAACAAGAGCAGCGTTCCCACCAGTGTTTTATAGAGACTATGAGGGACTTCTTTGCAGACCGCTGTAAGAGGGAGTACATACATGTGTTAAATACTTCCCTTGTCATCCCGTATCATTATTATATCATCATCATCATCATCATATCAGCCGAAAGACGTCCACTGCTGGACATAAGCCTCCCCCAAAAGGGGGGGATTTGCCATAATCGCCACGTTTGGCTGGCGGGTTGGCGATCGCAGTATGGTGGTCAAATGCATAGAGAACGCTGCTGCCCATTCTCTAGTAAGAATGAAATTCCATTATTATATAGTTCAAAGTTATTATATTGTTAAAAGTACAAAGTGGTTTCAATTAATAGTTCGTGATCTAAATACCTATAAAGCTATCACGGTAAAATTAAAATAGGTACATATCACCGACTTCCGAAATTAAAGTTTATTTTTCACTTTGTAGTGTTTTTCCGGAAGTCGGTTGTTTGTTTTTGGAAAAGTTTTAAGTGTTCCGATCCGAATGGTAAGCAACCCGACCCTATTACTAAGCCTCCGCTGTGAGTCCATCTGTCTGCTAATCAGCGGGATGTATCTCATGATCCGGAATCATATCCCGATATGTGTAAATCGACTAATTAATCCACAAGCTTTTAGTGTGAGTAGATTCTATCGCAAACTAATAACTAGGCCTAATTTATAGTAATTAAGTACTTACCTATGTATTAATACTGTGTAACTACTTATCTAAATTAATGGATCAGGGTTGTAATTATACTAAGTACTAGTAGTGGCTCAGAAATAAATGACGCACAGTTCGATCTATTAGAGTAGCAATTCTTGTAAGTTTAAGAACATTCACAGTCAGCAGGCTTAGCACGAGCACGGATTTTTCGACGAAAAAATAGACATGACTATATATACAATAGGAGAAGATAGCTAATATGTTCTTCTATTAATTATCACAGTTATGCGTTCTAAACGAATCATGATTTTGTAGATAGGTAATCGTATATATTTTGTGGTCGTCGAGTAGAAAGTTTGTTGTCAGTGTGATTTTAACAGTTTGGGAAGAAATAGTCTTCTGAAATATATTATATTAAATGAAATATATTATAAATATATATTATATGTTGACACATATAAAAGGACCTAGACAAAGATACATATACACCAGTTATCTGACTTTTCTCTAGATCTGACTCTTGGAAAATCAGCTCTAAGGGTGTCAATTTACTAAACAATTAATTTCCGTATGTGTGTGGTTGCCCAGTGGTAATGGCTCTAATTTACGACTTGGAGGTTATAAGTTGAAACTGCTTAACTATGTATAAATTATTTCATCACGGCATTTCTCAAAACGGTGGAGGAAAACATCGTGAGGAACCCGGCATGATCTGGAACCAAAAATTCGAACACATGTGACATCCATCAATCCGCACTGGGCCCGCGTGGTAGGTTATAGTTAACTCCCTCTCACAGACAGGAGGCCTGTGTCTCAGCAATCGGAACTTCATAGGCTGATTATGAAGCGTAAAACCGGATACAGTAACACAATCCATTTATTTTATCCAGTGATCGGAATAGGCTGACTATATTTGACTATTTGGTGAAGGGTGGGCGTTTTGGGGGACTGTCTCATGTACTTTGACGTTCGAAAAGTGCTGATTCTCAGCCTAATTTGAATAAATGACTTTTGCTTTTGATTTTGCCTAAACTTCGGAGAACAGAGACAGAAAGTGGAGACTTCCTTACGACTATATTTTGTTTTTCCCCGGATTCGGGAAAAATCTTCAGTAACTTGAAAATAAACTTTATTTAAGATGTGTACATAACGAAATACCTTTAGTGCTATTAGAAATTAGTTTTACTTAGGTGTTACACATTGACAAAATGTTATGTATTGAAAGATTTGATGCAACAACGGTCAGTTTAAGGGTAATTCTAATACATGATTTAAGTTAGATTAGTTTTAGTGAAAATTCCTAAGATTTGTTAATTGCAAGTTTAGTTAAAAATAGCCTTTACACATCTTAAATACAGCTTATTTTCAACTTACTGAAGATTTTTCTCGAATCCCGGGAAAAAAATATATTGTCAAAAGGAAGTCTCCACTTTCTGTCTCCGTTCTCCGAAGTTTAGGCAAATATAGTCAGCCTATTCCGACCACTGATTATAACATCAAAAAAATATGAGCCTTTTAGCAAAGACATTTAAAGAAATAAATTACTCGTTTGCTTGGAGCAAGCATTCAATGCAAATAATAATATAAACCTTTTTTTTTGGGTGGGAAATCAACAAATAACTTCTCCCGCTCTGGGTGGAGCGGGAGGGCGTGTCAGACTTTTACTGACTAAAACCCACCCGTGTTCCCTCAGTTGCCTGTGTGCCAGGGGCCGCGGTATCTCTTTCGAACAACCCGCACCCCTGGCAGGCATCGGCCCTTGCGGGCCCCATCAGTTGCTGCTGACATCTCTTTGAGGCGCGCGTGGAACACAACGCGCTGTCGACCCGGGCTTGGTACTTACCGGACAGCGAGCTACCCATTACTCGCCGTCCGCAAGCCCGTGCCTACGGTGGCCGGGAATCAGCCTGGGATTCCCGACGCCCAGGGCGTCTCCTGTGAAGGCCACGGCTGTGAGGGCGCATGTACTGCATCTCCCTCACGTGCGCCGCCTCCCTCTTTGCGAGCATAACTGCTTCGCTGAAGGAGACGACTGCTAGCGTTTATGCAACGTAAAAGCGTTTATGCAACATAACGGTCAATCGAGATAAGCTGAAACGCTACTGGTAGTGGCCCCTTTTGTATACTGATTAAATGGAGATAATTTTACACTAATAATCTCTATACTTATAGTACCAATTTGACAAATGTTCTTGTTAAAAGGGTTCGTTGTTATTATTATTGCATTTGAGGGTGCAACCCTTATGCTTGCGATAATCCCTGAGCCCTTTCAACAGTCGCGGTAGGAGGGGTTTCTGTTGTGCAATCAAGTTTTTTGTGCAGTATACAAGAATGCCAATTTTTCACCTGACTATATTAGAAATAAAATAAATCTTAAAATTCAGCTAATTTAATTGTATATCAAATATGCTTATCACAATGTTAAAAGAAACGCAGGATTAAAAAAAAATCTTTTAGCTTTTTCTACGTCAAGGCAACGAATCTCAACAACCTTTTTTTCTACGATATTCCATTTTACACAATGATACTTGACTTTATTTATTAATAATTTACGTTTTATTTAATCGGTCAGTATTTTTTTACTAGTCTTTGTATAATACAGATTAATTGAAAATAACCTAATAATTAAATAAAGTAATAATGCAGTAGGTAAAAGAGTTCGCATGGCTGAAACGGTTTTTTTGACATATCACAGTTCTGCGATTGGCATCGTAGCAGGGTTGCGTACTGTGCTATTTTGTGTGTGTTACTTCTTTTTACGACTTTCTTTTTTTTGCCTCTGGACCTCAAAAAAATCTTTGAGCTGTAATAAATTAGTTCTAGCACTTATATTTATTTGTATTTGGTAACGGAAAATCCTAACCTAAAAAGAAACATTAATATTTTTTGGACTTCGTAGCGTTTAAAATGAAATATTCAATTATTATTTCATTTAAACTTTAGATTTGAAGAGTAAAGCTTTTATGTAAATCTTCTTTAACTTGTGGTTTTAAGAAAGATGTGCTAAGAAATCCGTGTGGTACCGGACGTAAAAAGAATAGCACTTTCCCATTTCTTCGCGTGGGTGTCGTAGAAAGCGACTAAGGGACTTACCAGAGAATGGGCAGTAGCTTTCTTTATGCATTTTACAACCATACTGCGATCGCCAACCCGCCTGCCAAGCGTGGCGATTATGGCAAAACCCCCCCAAAAAATACAAGCAGCCCTGCAAAACGGCCTCTAGTACCCGGCGGCCCGCTTACCCTTGGCTATGGTAGCGGTCAAGGTTACGGTGAGGCAAAGGGTGCTAAGAATCTCCGGAAGAGATCTGGCTACCACAAAAAACGAAAACTGCACCTGACAACCTACAACACGCGAACACTCCGGACCGACGAGAAGATTACCGAACTCCAGGAAGACTTGAGCAGGTTACGGTGGGGTATAGTAGGGTTATCTGAAGTCCGAAGAGAGGGAGAGGACTCGAAAATTCTCAAATTCGGTAACCTGCTCTTTTTCTAGAAGGTAGCGGCCAATATTACGGTGAGGCAAGGGGTGCGAAAAATCTCCGGAAGAGATCTGGCTACCACAACAGAAGACCTCCCAGAAGGTGGACCGATGACCTTGTGAAGGCCGCGGAAATCCGCTGGATGTGGGCACAAGACCGGTCGAAGTGGAGGAGCTTGGGGGAGGCCTATGTCCAGCAGTGGAAATTTTCGGCTAAAATGAAACCCGCGAAATTTATGTTTTCTTTTAAGTTTTTGCAATTTGCAGGTTAGTGTCAGGCTGGACCTCTATTGATTAAAATATGATTCGCGACACTCCAAACTTAGTCCACATCCTACTAGTTCTGCTATCCTACTATACATAATATTATAATTGTGAAAGTTTGTATGTTAAGATTAGGGATGTCCGATTTTTCGCTTTGAATCGATCTTCTGGATCATAATGGATCGTAACCTCGTGAATCGATTCACGATCTTAATCGTATTGATCGTATCGTAATTTTAGCAAAGCACCGTCTGCATTCAAAATTATTTTACTTAATGTGATGACGTCTAAGATGCTTTTTTTTTCATTGGTAGTATTTCCTTCCGATTTAACGATGTGTTTACACAATTGAAATAGTCCACCCTTGTCACATTTAATAAAAAAATGTCTTATTGCAATAATACAAAGAAATAAAGAAAACAAAATCAGAGAATGCTAACATACCCGACAATTAAATAAACAAAATATTATTATGGTATCACCTACCTACATATTTTTTACAATACCGCATTTGATTAATGTAACTCGAAACAGTCGAAACAAATCTCATTCAATCTTTATGTAGATAATCTCACTTTGTTGTAGTTCGTACGGTACGTTTCGGTTGACGTTAAGGTTTTAGTTGATACGATTTTTTCATACGATCTTAGCGCATACGATTCGGTCTGGGCGAAGATCGCATCCTGTTGAATCGATTTAAAAAATCGGTAGATCATATGGCCAAGAATCGATCTACTGCAAGATCGATTCAGATCGGGCATCCCTAGTTTAAATTTTTGTTACTCAATCACGTAACAACGGCCAAACATGGATTTTGATGTTTGGCACGCAAATAGATTATAACCCGGATTCACACATAGGATTATACTCTATCTCGATACATCTTATCTCGATAGTGCGTTCCCGTGGGGTAATTTCCGACCTCCACGTGGGTGAGAGCTCAGGCAAAAGCTAATAAGTTATTAAAAAATGGTGAATAATTTTACCTTTTTTTTTTTGAAGTATTACGTAATCAAAGTACCTACAGCCCACAAATTCGTGGTTTTAAACCGTTGTAAAGCAATATATTACAATAAACAAACTGAAAATGGGTTTTAAACCACGGAAATTGTTGTTTAAAAAATAGCGTGATACAAAATAAAGAATACCTAATCATAATTATTTGCCTCCTTTTTTCCTACTACATATGATGGTATTGGCCTCCAGTTTAAGCGGATCCAGCTGAATACCAGTATTATTCATGGACCGACTGCATAACTGACCTCCACAACCCACAACCCAGTAACTGGGCACTACGATACTATACTGGCTTCTGAAAACCGTTAACGACGCTAAAGCTCTACCAACGTTTTAACGTGCTTTCCAAATCATGGAGAGGTCTCGTTAAGTAATGAAAGGTCACCCATCCACGGACCAACCTCGGCAAGCGTAGCTTAACCTTTAATCGCCCCAAGTGAATGTTATTTTTTAGCCATGATCCAACAATGTAGAATTATTATTGAACGATATTTTTCTGCCATTATAAACGTCTTTTATAACAATGGATACTAATTTAGCAAAAACTTTTCTCAAAACGGTTTAAAACTGACAGCAAAAGCGTCTATGCAAAAGTAATTAACTTACACTCAGAATAAGGGCTTTCCAGTCACATATGTCTGCTGCACTGAGTCAAAGGGGATCCCACTCAAATGCCAATTCGGAAGCATTTAAACAGATTCACCTTTATGTGTGTTTGTACGGATGCTTTTAAGGAGTTCAAAACGTATCTCTAAACAGAAGTCAATACCCGAACGCTTCGGAAATGAACCAGACAACTTATTGACATTAAGGATAACGTCTACGTCAAAGGCGAAACTCTCAGAATGCATTCCAACATCCATTTCCTGCGCTAAACTTCGCAAATTTCACTTTAAGCCGACACTAAATGTACAGTAAGCCGCATGTCAATCGTTCGACTCGAATTATTTGTAAACACATATAGTCTTTTTGTTTTGCCTAAATTAAAATGTAATTTTTCCTCGATTTTATCATGCATTCAGTCTTCCAGACTATGAGCAGATGAGTAGACTGCCGGTGTATTATTACGCGACTCACCCGAAACGGGCGAATCGTCACTTTTAAATAATACTTTTCTATAGGTGACTTGCACGAAGTTAATTTATTTGTAGGTGAATCGACAATTCCAAAAATTCGTATTACGTAACCGACACGTTTTTGTATTTTATGTAATAAAGTTGCTGTTCTTGTCGATTCACCTAGAAATAAACTTCGTGCGAGTCAACTAATAAGCCCCGCCGGCGGGTCGTCACTCCCATTGCACGTTGCCCTATCTTCTCAAGTCACTCTTCGGACTGACTGTTTTGGTCGTAAATGTCCCGCCGCCTATGCTAGGATAGTAAGATGTCCGCGAGCTTATGCGGATGCTTAAGCCATTGGGATTTGTAGTTGTCACTATGTGAACTAATCTCCCCGTTGACCATCTGAATATTAAGGATTTCATGGATCGTCCGAGTGGTGCCGGACTAAAAGAATAGCACCACCCCATTTCTTCCCATCAGTATCGTAAAAGGGAGTTAGGGAATTATTATAGAATAGGCAGCAGCGTTTTCTATGCACTTTTTAAACCATACTGCGGCAATCGCAGGATTGCCAACCGCCTGCCGACCGTGGCGATTACAGCGCGATTATGTAATGGCAAAACTTCAAGAGCTCAACGATTCGACGGACAATACCAAAGAATGGAGATTTGGTAACAATGATTATTATTAAAAAAAACTAAGAATGAAAAAGGGGGGGTATGTTATGTTATCTATCCCACGAACACGAATACACTATACTCTTAAATGGATAGATTATACAGGATGGTAAGAAATCTTGCAGTAATCGTGCAGCTCAACTCAAAACTTAAGGAGCTCAACGATTCGACGAACAATACCAAAGAAAGGACATAAAACATAGTACCTAGATTCAATAGAATAAAAGGTCACCTTATACCTGCGGCTGACTGTACCAACCTGTGAACCCACGTCGCGGCCGTCGCCGACATAAATTATGCTCGTAGACGATTGATCTCTCAGACTCAGACGTTATACAGGGGAGCTTGTTTATCTTATGACATAGGAGTACCTTTTAATGGTGAAGGGCGGGCGTTTTGGGGGACTGTCTTATGTAATTTTGACATTCGAAAAGTGCTGATTCTCAGCCAAATTTGAATAAATGACTTTTGAAATTGAAAAAAAAAAATGATACCCAAGAAACTAGTTAGGTTTAACGCCCGACGCAAAAACGGCGGGGTGTTATAAGTTTGACGTGTGTGTGTGTCTGTGGGATCGTAACTCCCTAACGGATGAACCGATTTTGATTTTGTTTGTTAATCTTTGAAAGGTGAAGTCGGGTGTGTTGACATGTTTCATCAAAATCGGTTCAGCCGTTTGAAGATTATCAGCTCTTTTCTGGTTGATGAAGCTATTTGAGGATCTTCCACGGGTCTGATCAAGTCGAAATTTGGTATTCTATTACTTCAATGATATTAGACGAACAAAGTAACCTTGAATTGATGCTGGAGCAACACCTGGAATTTCCAGGTTACCCAAGTTACTACTATGTCATTTATTAAAGTGTTCATAGCATCCGAGGTACCAACGCCTTACTGATATCCAAATTTGATATCGCAGAACATACATACAAAAAAAAACATACAGACGAATTGAGCACCTCCTCCTTTTTGAAGCCCGTTAATTACTCGCACCCCAAAGTTAACCGTTCGCGCAAATATTTGGCTCCGATTTTTAACAGCTTTCAACACTTGTATGCAAACGAGTTATATCTCACCGAGAGCAGTGGTGTAGGTGTAGGTCGTGTGTTCGAATCCAAGCTTACCCAAGTTTTACTTTATGTAATTCATTTCAGCACCGCTGCTTTTGAAATCACTGCATCCAGCTAAACTGAAAGCCTCTGTCCCGTAACGACTGTCAAAGATCCACGAATGACAGATGAGACTTACGGCTTAACGAGCTTTTAGAGCACGGAGACGTTTCGTCAGCAAAAATGAAACATAGTATCTTTTGAACCCGTACGTACGTAGGCAGTGCTTGCTAATTACAATAAATCAGTATTTACCTTGCATCACTATGTATTTTCCATGGTCTGGTGGTGTGTCTCCTAAAACAGTGTCAACATAGCCCTGTGCCTACATCACATAATATTGACTTAATCTCGTTAATGTGGGGCGTGCTCCAGCTTGTATCGGCGTATGAGCTTTGACGTTATTATGCAAATTGGTATTTGATACGCTTTCCGAGTTTGCGAGTTTGTTACCACTATAAAAAGTGGATGCTGTAAGAAAACGGAGTAATGTGAGTTTAAATACACGCCTAATTTAGAGGAAACGAACATTGCGCGATTTTGGGTCACATAGCCAACCGCCTATCATCCCTAGATCTTCATCAGGCACGCGGAAGGCATTATCTACAATTCTACAGTTTAGTGATAGCAAAATCATTCTCATGGACTTGATGATAAAAACGCCAACTCTATAATTTATACAAAAAACCCGCCACGTTGTAGTAAATTTTCCACGAACCACGATCGTTTGGAACAGCTTCCATATCATTGATGATCTACATCAAGCAGTTGGCACTGAAAAAGGCAATCACAGTTAATGACGGCTACTATTTGGCACACACAAAATGCAGTACGTGAAAAGCAGGTGCGCTGGCGCGTATTTATTGTAGGTTGGAAGTTGGACTCATCTATGAGCCAACCGCGACAAGCTTTTTTTTTTTTTTGATTACGGGGGAAATCCTCATGGATGTCCTCCGCCCCGGGGAGGGCGGAGGGGTCTGTCAGACTCTTACTGACTAAAACCACCCCGGTGTTCCGTCTCTCACTTGCACCGGGGATCACGGGAACTAGTGTGACTTCCGCGATCCCCGGCCCGCCTCTGCGGGCCACCTCGCGATAGGGGGGGAGTGAGGTGTTAAACTCCGCCCTTACGTCATAGAGAGGCGCGCGTGGAACACTACGCGCTGTCCGCACGCTGTCCGCCCTCCGCCGATGCCCGGTGCGTCTGCTGCGGATCGGGTTAGCGGAAGCAATCTCCCGCTCCCTCTCCGCAGCCTCCTTCTGCGACATGACTGTTTCGCAGAAGGATACCACCGCGTCCCAGGACTCCTCGCTGCCGACCATCGAGTCGACAACGGTCGGCAGCGACAGGTCACTGCCGACTCCTGAGATGAGGGCACGGCGCGGCTCCTCCCAAGCGGCACACTCTGCCAGCAACCGCGACAAGCCTAGCTTAACCTTATCCACCGACCCGTGTACTGTTATGGCTAAGAAAAACCACAAACCCTTTCTCTTTTTCCAACTTTATATCGATTTGGGTATATAGTTCTTAATACATAAAATTACAACTTAACTTAGTTGTCAATTTGGTAAAAAGAATTGCATTTCGATTTCTGTTTGGTTCTTGTTGTGTCCTTACCGGCGCTCAATATTGGAAAGATAAATGGAAAGCATGTTATTAGTCACGTACCATCCAGTGACGCGGCGCAACGCTAGTGACGTAACTAAATATACACTGGCGAGCAATAAACTGGAATCAACAATGGACAATTTTTTTCAATTTCTTTGCAATGAGCTGTGGATTGTGGTATACCACCTGAAAGGTAATTTTGTTAGCTTTCAAATCATATAAAAAAGATTTAAAATTAATTATATTTTTCCGCCTAAATTTAGATAATTATTTCTATAGGTCGAGGTTGTGGACGTCTAAATGAATAGGAAGTAATATGAAAAGATATTTTTTTATTTTCAATTTATGTTATTTACCCCTTAATATTTTGTGTTACCCCCCCCCTGGCCCTAATGACTGCCTGTAAACGGTTTTTCATTGACCGAATGACTTTCCTGATGGAATCCTGTGGGATTTACTGCCACTCTTCGACTAAAGCAGTTTTCAGGTCTTCTATTGACGCCGGAGCTGGACATCTTTCTCGTACCCACCTTTTCAGCTCGCCCCATATATGTTCAATCGGATTTAAGTCAGGGCTGAGGGCTGGCCAGTCTAGTGTGGGAATCCCGACTTCTACAAGGTATCGTCTAGTCATTGCAACGGTGTGGCAGCCGGCATTATCGTGCATTAGCAGGTAATCTTCGGCAATAAACCTGGCGTAGAGGAGCACATGGCCTAGCAGAATGTCGTCGATGTAGCTTTCTGCGGTTAGCCCCCTCCCCGACCTCCATCAGGTATGAATATCAACTCCGTTTTGCTTCAATATATCCCCCCCGCCCACATCATACAGGACCCACCCCCGTATGCCACTGTTTCCACAAAACAGCACTGTGCGAATCGCTGCCCCGGTCTCCTATAGACTCTGTCGACGGGTGCTACCATGCAGGCACATCATGGATACGTCCGAGAATAGGACTCGCCTCCATTGCTCGATATTCCAATCTAAGCGATCGCGAGCAAGCCTGGCTTGTCGGTGGGTTGGAGACAATTTAGGTCCTGTGGCTGGCCTTTTCGGGATCAAGTTCGCTTTTTTGAGTCTTCGCCTCAGTGTCCACTCGCTGACAGCCCTCCCTCAAACTTCTCTGCGCTCCTGCTGGACGTCCACGCCGGTCAGTTGTCGATTTCCGAGAGATGAGGTTTAATAAATCGGTCATCTCTCACCGAAAAGCATCGCTGTCGTCCAAATCCTTATCTCCAGACTAAGTTTCCAGTTTCCCTGAACCTCTTGTATACCTTCGAGACACAAGACTGGCTCAAATGAAGCTGTCACGCTGAGACAATTTTGGCTGGATTAGGGTGACAACTTGAGCGGCTTCTATAGGGGTGGTTTCCATTTTCTTTTAGCTTCAGTATTCCCAGTGACGTGAAATATTGGACTGATGATCAATTTTCATAAATGCCCCTTTTTTCTAGGGTTTCAGGGCTACCAAACATTATGGTGTTTTGTTTAAAAAACTGATGTTTTTTGTTTTATTTTCCATGACTTAAGGTGAATAATCTTTGTTTATGATATTGAAAGAGGTTGAAGTTAACAAAATTGCCTTTCAAATGATAAGCCACAATCCATAGTTTATTTAAATAAACATAGAAATTGTAAAAATTTGTTTCGAAAAGCGGACGATGAAGTGATTCCAGTTTATTGCTCGCGAGTGTATAAGTTTATCTTTTTCTAACAACAGGAATCGGTATAGGTCTTTCCTGTTCTTCGCGCACTGTATGATTGTGTGTACTAGTAGGTAACTAAATTCATGGTTTACACTGTTTTGGAATGCTCTAATATTCGTGTTTGATGCGTCTATTTGTAATACCTACGTCATTGGGATCGATGGTTTCTTTAAAGCATACCTTAAGAAAAACCCTGTTTAGTAACAAGACTGTTCAAGACCAAGTAAATCATACTTAGTTCCCACCACTACTTAAATATTTTATTGTATTTCAAACAAACGCAAGAGACGAGACGTTTAAAGCTAAATTCTCCGTACAAAACTAAGTAACAGAATACGAGAAACAGTTTTCTTCAGACTTTTCAATGAAGTCAACCATGAATAATACAATGTTTTCTTATTGCCAAGTACTTATTTAGCGCTTACTGGAAAAGCTGTAGACGGCAAAATATTACAAAACATTTTTAAGAATTGCCTGGAAAAATATTTTATAAGACACCCTCGAGAATTATAGAGTACAAGATTTTGCCAGCGGCTACGCCCGCGTGGATGCGGAAATTATCCCACGGGAACGTAATACCGAGATAAAAAGTATCCTATGTGTTAAAAAGTATCCAGGTTATAAACTATCTGTGAGCTAAATTTTATCCAAATCCGTGCGGCCGTATTTGCGTGATTGTGTAACAATTATCCAAACATCTAAAAATACAAACTTTCACATTATAAGTCTTAGGAAAGTAGGACTAACAAAACGCCCCAGAGAGTTTCTGAAAAGAGATTTTTACTCGTTCAGAAATTCCATTTTAGTGAGGTTGTAAGTGAATTGTACAGTTTTCTGGTTCATTTTGAAGATCAAAAAAAAAATCGAAAACGTATCCAGGTTATAAACAATCTGTGAGCTAAATTTTATCTAAAATCCGTGCGGCCGTTTTTGCGTGTTTCGTGTAACAAACATCTAAATATACAAACTCATAGTCTCTTTTAAAGTCCAGACATAATCTTGGTCAGATCATGTAAAGACCATGTTGATTGGTGTCTGAAATGGTCTTTTGAGAAAAAAACCACACAACAATCGTCATTAAGTTATTTCCGTTGTTGAGCAGAAAAATTCGAACACCGAAATAATGGATTAGCAACATCCTTTAAAATTATTCAGTTTCTGATTGATTTTTTTTTTTTTTTTGGGTGGGAAATCATCAAATAACTTCTCCCGCTCTGGGTGGAGCGGGAGGGCGTGTCAGACTTTTACTGACTAAAACCCACCCGTGTTCCCTCAGTTGCCTGTGTGCCAGGGGCGGCGGTATCTCTTTCGAACAACTCGCACCCCCGGCAGGCATCGGCCCTTGCGGGCCCCATCCGTTGCTGCTGACATCTCTTTGAGGCGCGCGTGGAACACAACGCACTGGCACTAGGATTTCCTAGGTGACTGATCCCTGAGAAGAAGTGCCAAAAAAACTTGGTTTATAGCCCTCTTACAATCCAAACATTATATTATTAGAATTGTATGCAAGTGTTACAATGCTGGGTCATGTCTGGAAGAGCCTTTTGACTAAAGAACCATTGGAACAGCATGCATGCATCAGTCATCGTGTTTCTCAGCCCTTTTTTAAGGAGCTCAACGACCCCTCACATACAGTGTGTTACGCATATAGGCTTCGGATCTGGACAGACAGACAGACGAGACATCAATACACAAAGTATGATGTTTTTCTTAGAAATGTTTTTCACAGACGAAAAACATATTTATTCGTGCTCGTTAGCGATGAAAAAGATGGCGATTATCCGTTATTAGACGCGAGGGGTGGAGCCAATTAGTGTTAACTTCCTTATTGATTTGAAGGGTGACGATTTTCGTGATGGCTTGGTGTTGGTGTCTTGAAGCCATCTTGCTTGTGATTTGTTGGTTGCGTATTCAGTGAATGTGTGTTGTTAGATGTGAGTGGAAATAGTGGGACGACATATGTGCTGATGCCCTGTCTCGTATAGAAGTAAATACATTGCGTTCAGATGAGGAAGGATTTTCTATGAAATTTAATGTAGATGAGAAAGAACAAAGACCGAAAAAAATCCAGGCTACTCACAAAATAAAAATAAATACTGATAACGATAGTGACAACTATGAAAATTTATATCTCGGATTTGTCTGCTACTGTAATAGCCAGTTCCTAAACTGACACAGAAGATGTGATGTTCTAAATGTCAGAGGGGTAACTGCGTCATAATCATTTTGACAGTTCCCAATCATTCATGGCGATGGCGTTGTTTACGTTAATAATTAGATTCTTTTTTCTAAAATATACAGAGTGTAACAGAAACCCTATTGCTATCCTTAAGCACTAAAGATAACAGCTGGTAATAGAATCACTATACATAGTTTCAGCTCAAAATAAAATACTCTAAGAATTGATATTGAATTTTCGTTTTCTTAAATTCAAATTATAACAAACGTGTCACCGCACTAAAGTACATTCGCGTTAAGAATGCAGTGAGTCATCATTACCCGTCGGCATAGCCCCGCCCCCTAACCAATCAAATCTTTTCAAATCACAATCAAATCTATTCATTAAACTGAATCTTTTAAAATATAATTTGTTTGAATTTAACACCACTATGAATACACCTTTATCTTGCAGTTGCACTGATGACTCACTGCATTCTTAACGCGAACGAACTATACGTAGGTTAATAACTTTCCACATTACTTGCCAATATCACGATAAATCTCTTTCGAGTGATGTGTTTATTTCACTTTCAAAAGTTCGGTTTCTGGTATCAATGTATTAAAAATTCTCATAACTTCCGAACATGTAGAGGAAGGATTAAAAAACCCTTCCAATATCGTTTGATACCATCGGCGCCAAGCAGTGCGCGAAAATATCACGGCGTGATTTTATTACATCCGTGAGAACTTGGACTTAATAAAGCAAATATTGATCGTTGTATTCTGCTTGCTTTGCTGGCAGACATCAGGACTTTTGATCATCCGGGCGTAGTAACGTATTTAGTCAACGCTGGTGTTTGCAACTGCATAAAGGTAACCATACAAGGTTTAACAGAACGAACGCAAATCCTTTAATTAGTTTGTTCATAATTAACTACTGAATCGATTTATTCAACTTTCCAATGAGTCAAAGAAAATTAAATCTTATTTTAAGGCAGTAAGAGTAAATGCCTAAAGTCTTGCTTAAATTATGTATGTTACATGTATAAACTCACGCCTCTTTCCCATGGCAGAAACTACAGAACGCCACCTGCTAAGATCCTAAAATATTTATTAGTATTCATTTATTCGCGATTCGAGTGAAGAATACTTAGAAACTTCCTACTCTTTCGTTTTAATCTCGCCATGCTTAAGACGGTAGAAATTTTTCTAAGATCTGCCTATTAATCCGTTGATAGCCGATTCCTATAATTTACGGACCGTTATTAGTTCAAATTAAGACTCTTGTATCTTCACCAATAATGAAGCAAAGACCTCATAGCTTTGCATAGTAGACTCTCTCCTATGGAAGTAGCTAAAAAGTAAAATTAGCTTACGAATCAATTTATATGCCCAGTTTGGCAAAAAAAACGAATTTATATAAAAAAAATTGGAATCGAGCATTTACGTTTCAATGGTGGTCATGCCACGCATGCAGCAGTCACTTAGCTTACGCCAAGGCGACTCCTCTCTTACGACAGTCGTCTTCACATTCACTCAGCCGGAAACGAGCCGACGACGCCTCGGCAATGCTTTGCCGATCCGGTTACGTCTACGACAAGCCTTTGGACTGAGGCAAAGCTGAACCCGTGCAGCACATGTGTGTACAGTACGTAGTCATAAGTGCAATAGCACGCTAAGGATTATATTGCTATAAACGCGGGGTCCAGGCTGTACCGACATCTGTGTATAACAGACGTATCAACACAGAACGCACACCTCAGAACTCAGATACTGGCGTTGAATGAATAAAAAAATGTACAATGTAAATGAATACTTAAGTTATAAGTATTCATTTTCATTAAGAAAAGAAGATTGAAACTAAACCTCAAAACAATCCATATTACGGATATGACACAATATTTTTTTAAATATTACTAAAATCAATTAGTATTTGTAATTTATAACTTATTGTGTATGCTTTTACCTTAAATATGGTTTTTGAGCTTCACTCACCGACTCACAGTATATCTCTAACACAAAAAGGGGTATTGTTAGGCTATCAAGCAAAATACATACTAATATGTATTACTTTGTATAAACAAAATGATTGAAAATAGAAATTTCACATTAGTATTATGTAAGTAGGTATATAGGTGATGACATGTGGAACTAATGCGTGGTCACTCACAATGGGCCTCATAAAAGACTGAGAGTGGTAAAAGGTCCAAAGGGCAATGGAGAGGGCTATGTTTGAAGTTTCCCTACACGATCGAATCAGAAATGAAGAGATCCGTAGGAGAACCATGGTAACCGACATAGCCCGAAGAATTGCCAAACTAAAATGGCAATGGGCAGGGCACATTGCTCGCAGAACAGACGGCCGATGGGGCCGGAAGGTTCTGGAGTGGCGACCGCATACTGGAAGACGTAGAATTGGAAGAGCTCCTACAAGTTTCACCACACTTTACAATCAATCACGGTTATAAAAAGGAATCGGAAAAAAATTTATCTCGCGATATGTTTTGGCACCGTGTCGAAAAAGCGCAAGTATGCGCAATTTTTTATTTTCTTCTTGCGTAAAGTAATGTATAAAAATCTTACTACAATCAATTTCTCGACAGCGGCAAGCAGAGGTAAGGTCTCTAAACTATATTGGTTAATTTTATTTTATCAAATCAGTTTAAATAATACAAAACGTTATGAAGAGATTAAAAGCATTCCAAAAATGTAAAATACTTGTACATATACAACAAAAACTTTCAAGTAATGTGGCGTTGAATTGAAGTAACGTATTGCGTCGAAATTGCGTTATTGAACATAAGTTAGCTTTGATGCCTATTTATTTATATACTTATGATTAGCAAAAAAAAAGAAAATTACGAACAGAAAGCTTATTTATTGCACTATATTAATTTATTATTTTTATTCCATAACAACAACTTTCACACAAAACGGTTTTGGGACAGCTTTGTATGGGACTTTTCCCATAGTGCGGTGCGGCAGTAATGTCTGGTGAGCACGGTGGAGTACAAACGAAAATTCACGATGCATGCCCCCCTATGGTAATGTTCGTCCCATGTTACGCTCACATATAAAATTTAGTATTCAGCCGATCCCTTGAAAATATTCAGGAACAGTTCTTTTTTCCGCTTTTGACCGCTACTGTACATATTGGCAATCACAGGGGTAGAAACCACAAAGCGAAATATTAATTCCATGTTTACTCGGTCACGACCACTAATTTATTTCGCTTTAGGTATTACATAATTAAATAACCAATTGGACCGTTCATGTTTGCAGGGAAGCAAATATTAATATTTAATTTGCATTGGCATTTCGAATAGCCACAGATAATTAATGGTAGTTTATAAAACTGATGCATAATGAGGGGTAATATGGCTCGGTAATTAACAAAATTACGAGTATTTTAATACCTAGTTTTGTGCAGTTTCATACCATACTTTATCTACTCTCATACATTGGGATTCAACCTACTAAATAAAAGTAAAAAGTGTACCTAAGAAACTGTTTGGTAATTGTATGAGCCCTTGGTAGACCATACGTTACTTTTAGATACGGTATGAATGGAATGAAAGAAACCTGCCTTATACCTATCGAATTGGTAAAAAAAGTTTTATAACATTAAAGTATTTTGATCCGGCTCGAAGGACCAAAAAGTGTTACTTTTTTGGTCCTTCGAGCCGGATATTTTCAAAGAAATTGTATTTATAATGTATGTCAATATGAACTCGAGTTGAAAGGCACCACAGGTGCCTTACCTAACCATGGTTTTGTAGTAACTGACTGTTTATTAATTTGACTACCGTTTCTTGCGAAAGATGCGTGGTGTGACTATGTCTGATAGGCTGAGCAATAATGCGTTATCTTGACGATGACGGTATAAAAGATCAAGGACATAAATTGTAGCAGCGACCAAATCGATCTTCCCTTTGATCGTTTGCAAAAGTTAAAAACCACTATTCATAAGTATCTGCCCGATTAGATTTAGTCATAAATATTGTTATAATAAGTTAGTCCTAAGTAACGTAAGTTCATGTTACCAGACGTAAAGAATAGCAGTATCCCATTTCTTCCCGTGGGTGTCGTAGAAGGCGACTAAGGGGCTAACTAGAGAATGGGCAGCAGCGTTCTCTATGTATTTTACCACCATACTGCGATAGCCAATCCGCCTGCTAAGCGTGGCGTTTATGGCAAAACCTCCCTTTTGGGTGAGGTCTATGTCCAGCAGTGGACGTCTTTCAGCTGAAATGATGATGATTATGTGAAGATTAGCTGTCTGCACTCTTTTTCCATTAATACTTTAATCGTGCTAAATCCGTGCGGCCGTATTTGCGTGATTGTGTAACAATTATCCAAACATCTAAAAATACAAACTTTCACATTATAAGTCTTAGGAAAGTAGGACTAACAAAACGCCCCAGAGAGTTTCTGAAAAGAGATTTTTACTCGTTCAGAAATTCCATTTTAGTGAGGTTGTAAGTGAATTGTACAGTTTTCTGGTTCATTTTGAAGATCAAAAAAAAAATCGAAAACGTATCCAGGTTATAAACAATCTGTGAGCTAAATTTTATCTAAAATCCGTGCGGCCGTTTTTGCGTGTTTCGTGTAACAAACATCTAAATATACAAACTCATAGTCTCTTTTAAAGTCCAGACATAATCTTGGTCAGATCATGTAAAGACCATGTTGATTGGTGTCTGAAATGGTCTTTTGAGAAAAAAACCACACAACAATCGTCATTAAGTTATTTCCGTTGTTGAGCAGAAAAATTCGAACACCGAAATAATGGATTAGCAACATCCTTTAAAATTATTCAGTTTCTGATTGATTTTTTTTTTTTTTTGGGTGGGAAATCATCAAATAACTTCTCCCGCTCTGGGTGGAGCGGGAGGGCGTGTCAGACTTTTACTGACTAAAACCCACCCGTGTTCCCTCAGTTGCCTGTGTGCCAGGGGCGGCGGTATCTCTTTCGAACAACTCGCACCCCCGGCAGGCATCGGCCCTTGCGGGCCCCATCCGTTGCTGCTGACATCTCTTTGAGGCGCGCGTGGAACACAACGCACTGGCACTAGGATTTCCTAGGTGACTGATCCCTGAGAAGAAGTGCCAAAAAAACTTGGTTTATAGCCCTCTTACAATCCAAACATTATATTATTAGAATTGTATGCAAGTGTTACAATGCTGGGTCATGTCTGGAAGAGCCTTTTGACTAAAGAACCATTGGAACAGCATGCATGCATCAGTCATCGTGTTTCTCAGCCCTTTTTTAAGGAGCTCAACGACCCCTCACATACAGTGTGTTACGCATATAGGCTTCGGATCTGGACAGACAGACAGACGAGACATCAATACACAAAGTATGATGTTTTTCTTAGAAATGTTTTTCACAGACGAAAAACATATTTATTCGTGCTCGTTAGCGATGAAAAAGATGGCGATTATCCGTTATTAGACGCGAGGGGTGGAGCCAATTAGTGTTAACTTCCTTATTGATTTGAAGGGTGACGATTTTCGTGATGGCTTGGTGTTGGTGTCTTGAAGCCATCTTGCTTGTGATTTGTTGGTTGCGTATTCAGTGAATGTGTGTTGTTAGATGTGAGTGGAAATAGTGGGACGACATATGTGCTGATGCCCTGTCTCGTATAGAAGTAAATACATTGCGTTCAGATGAGGAAGGATTTTCTATGAAATTTAATGTAGATGAGAAAGAACAAAGACCGAAAAAAATCCAGGCTACTCACAAAATAAAAATAAATACTGATAACGATAGTGACAACTATGAAAATTTATATCTCGGATTTGTCTGCTACTGTAATAGCCAGTTCCTAAACTGACACAGAAGATGTGATGTTCTAAATGTCAGAGGGGTAACTGCGTCATAATCATTTTGACAGTTCCCAATCATTCATGGCGATGGCGTTGTTTACGTTAATAATTAGATTCTTTTTTCTAAAATATACAGAGTGTAACAGAAACCCTATTGCTATCCTTAAGCACTAAAGATAACAGCTGGTAATAGAATCACTATACATAGTTTCAGCTCAAAATAAAATACTCTAAGAATTGATATTGAATTTTCGTTTTCTTAAATTCAAATTATAACAAACGTGTCACCGCACTAAAGTACATTCGCGTTAAGAATGCAGTGAGTCATCATTACCCGTCGGCATAGCCCCGCCCCCTAACCAATCAAATCTTTTCAAATCACAATCAAATCTATTCATTAAACTGAATCTTTTAAAATATAATTTGTTTGAATTTAACACCACTATGAATACACCTTTATCTTGCAGTTGCACTGATGACTCACTGCATTCTTAACGCGAACGAACTATACGTAGGTTAATAACTTTCCACATTACTTGCCAATATCACGATAAATCTCTTTCGAGTGATGTGTTTATTTCACTTTCAAAAGTTCGGTTTCTGGTATCAATGTATTAAAAATTCTCATAACTTCCGAACATGTAGAGGAAGGATTAAAAAACCCTTCCAATATCGTTTGATACCATCGGCGCCAAGCAGTGCGCGAAAATATCACGGCGTGATTTTATTACATCCGTGAGAACTTGGACTTAATAAAGCAAATATTGATCGTTGTATTCTGCTTGCTTTGCTGGCAGACATCAGGACTTTTGATCATCCGGGCGTAGTAACGTATTTAGTCAACGCTGGTGTTTGCAACTGCATAAAGGTAACCATACAAGGTTTAACAGAACGAACGCAAATCCTTTAATTAGTTTGTTCATAATTAACTACTGAATCGATTTATTCAACTTTCCAATGAGTCAAAGAAAATTAAATCTTATTTTAAGGCAGTAAGAGTAAATGCCTAAAGTCTTGCTTAAATTATGTATGTTACATGTATAAACTCACGCCTCTTTCCCATGGCAGAAACTACAGAACGCCACCTGCTAAGATCCTAAAATATTTATTAGTATTCATTTATTCGCGATTCGAGTGAAGAATACTTAGAAACTTCCTACTCTTTCGTTTTAATCTCGCCATGCTTAAGACGGTAGAAATTTTTCTAAGATCTGCCTATTAATCCGTTGATAGCCGATTCCTATAATTTACGGACCGTTATTAGTTCAAATTAAGACTCTTGTATCTTCACCAATAATGAAGCAAAGACCTCATAGCTTTGCATAGTAGACTCTCTCCTATGGAAGTAGCTAAAAAGTAAAATTAGCTTACGAATCAATTTATATGCCCAGTTTGGCAAAAAAAACGAATTTATATAAAAAAAATTGGAATCGAGCATTTACGTTTCAATGGTGGTCATGCCACGCATGCAGCAGTCACTTAGCTTACGCCAAGGCGACTCCTCTCTTACGACAGTCGTCTTCACATTCACTCAGCCGGAAACGAGCCGACGACGCCTCGGCAATGCTTTGCCGATCCGGTTACGTCTACGACAAGCCTTTGGACTGAGGCAAAGCTGAACCCGTGCAGCACATGTGTGTACAGTACGTAGTCATAAGTGCAATAGCACGCTAAGGATTATATTGCTATAAACGCGGGGTCCAGGCTGTACCGACATCTGTGTATAACAGACGTATCAACACAGAACGCACACCTCAGAACTCAGATACTGGCGTTGAATGAATAAAAAAATGTACAATGTAAATGAATACTTAAGTTATAAGTATTCATTTTCATTAAGAAAAGAAGATTGAAACTAAACCTCAAAACAATCCATATTACGGATATGACACAATATTTTTTTAAATATTACTAAAATCAATTAGTATTTGTAATTTATAACTTATTGTGTATGCTTTTACCTTAAATATGGTTTTTGAGCTTCACTCACCGACTCACAGTATATCTCTAACACAAAAAGGGGTATTGTTAGGCTATCAAGCAAAATACATACTAATATGTATTACTTTGTATAAACAAAATGATTGAAAATAGAAATTTCACATTAGTATTATGTAAGTAGGTATATAGGTGATGACATGTGGAACTAATGCGTGGTCACTCACAATGGGCCTCATAAAAGACTGAGAGTGGTAAAAGGTCCAAAGGGCAATGGAGAGGGCTATGTTTGAAGTTTCCCTACACGATCGAATCAGAAATGAAGAGATCCGTAGGAGAACCATGGTAACCGACATAGCCCGAAGAATTGCCAAACTAAAATGGCAATGGGCAGGGCACATTGCTCGCAGAACAGACGGCCGATGGGGCCGGAAGGTTCTGGAGTGGCGACCGCATACTGGAAGACGTAGAATTGGAAGAGCTCCTACAAGTTTCACCACACTTTACAATCAATCACGGTTATAAAAAGGAATCGGAAAAAAATTTATCTCGCGATATGTTTTGGCACCGTGTCGAAAAAGCGCAAGTATGCGCAATTTTTTATTTTCTTCTTGCGTAAAGTAATGTATAAAAATCTTACTACAATCAATTTCTCGACAGCGGCAAGCAGAGGTAAGGTCTCTAAACTATATTGGTTAATTTTATTTTATCAAATCAGTTTAAATAATACAAAACGTTATGAAGAGATTAAAAGCATTCCAAAAATGTAAAATACTTGTACATATACAACAAAAACTTTCAAGTAATGTGGCGTTGAATTGAAGTAACGTATTGCGTCGAAATTGCGTTATTGAACATAAGTTAGCTTTGATGCCTATTTATTTATATACTTATGATTAGCAAAAAAAAAGAAAATTACGAACAGAAAGCTTATTTATTGCACTATATTAATTTATTATTTTTATTCCATAACAACAACTTTCACACAAAACGGTTTTGGGACAGCTTTGTATGGGACTTTTCCCATAGTGCGGTGCGGCAGTAATGTCTGGTGAGCACGGTGGAGTACAAACGAAAATTCACGATGCATGGCCCCTATGGTAATGTTCGTCCCATGTTACGCTCACATATAAAATTTAGTATTCAGCCGATCCCTTGAAAATATTCAGGAACAGTTCTTTTTTCCGCTTTTGACCGCTACTGTACATATTGGCAATCACAGGGGTAGAAACCACAAAGCGAAATATTAATTCCATGTTTACTCGGTCACGACCACTAATTTATTTCGCTTTAGGTATTACATAATTAAATAACCAATTGGACCGTTCATGTTTGCAGGGAAGCAAATATTAATATTTAATTTGCATTGGCATTTCGAATAGCCACAGATAATTAATGGTAGTTTATAAAACTGATGCATAATGAGGGGTAATATGGCTCGGTAATTAACAAAATTACGAGTATTTTAATACCTAGTTTTGTGCAGTTTCATACCATACTTTATCTACTCTCATACATTGGGATTCAACCTACTAAATAAAAGTAAAAAGTGTACCTAAGAAACTGTTTGGTAATTGTATGAGCCCTTGGTAGACCATACGTTACTTTTAGATACGGTATGAATGGAATGAAAGAAACCTGCCTTATACCTATCGAATTGGTAAAAAAAGTTTTATAACATTAAAGTATTTTGATCCGGCTCGAAGGACCAAAAAGTGTTACTTTTTTGGTCCTTCGAGCCGGATATTTTCAAAGAAATTGTATTTATAATGTATGTCAATATGAACTCGAGTTGAAAGGCACCACAGGTGCCTTACCTAACCATGGTTTTGTAGTAACTGACTGTTTATTAATTTGACTACCGTTTCTTGCGAAAGATGCGTGGTGTGACTATGTCTGATAGGCTGAGCAATAATGCGTTATCTTGACGATGACGGTATAAAAGATCAAGGACATAAATTGTAGCAGCGACCAAATCGATCTTCCCTTTGATCGTTTGCAAAAGTTAAAAACCACTATTCATAAGTATCTGCCCGATTAGATTTAGTCATAAATATTGTTATAATAAGTTAGTCCTAAGTAACGTAAGTTCATGTTACCAGACGTAAAGAATAGCAGTATCCCATTTCTTCCCGTGGGTGTCGTAGAAGGCGACTAAGGGGCTAACTAGAGAATGGGCAGCAGCGTTCTCTATGTATTTTACCACCATACTGCGATAGCCAATCCGCCTGCTAAGCGTGGCGTTTATGGCAAAACCTCCCTTTTGGGTGAGGTCTATGTCCAGCAGTGGACGTCTTTCAGCTGAAATGATGATGATTATGTGAAGATTAGCTGTCTGCACTCTTTTTCCATTAATACTTTAATCGTGCTAAATCCGTGCGGCCGTATTTGCGTGATTGTGTAACAATTATCCAAACATCTAAAAATACAAACTTTCACATTATAAGTCTTAGGAAAGTAGGACTAACAAAACGCCCCAGAGAGTTTCTGAAAAGAGATTTTTACTCGTTCAGAAATTCCATTTTAGTGAGGTTGTAAGTGAATTGTACAGTTTTCTGGTTCATTTTGAAGATCAAAAAAAAAATCGAAAACGTATCCAGGTTATAAACAATCTGTGAGCTAAATTTTATCTAAAATCCGTGCGGCCGTTTTTGCGTGTTTCGTGTAACAAACATCTAAATATACAAACTCATAGTCTCTTTTAAAGTCCAGACATAATCTTGGTCAGATCATGTAAAGACCATGTTGATTGGTGTCTGAAATGGTCTTTTGAGAAAAAAACCACACAACAATCGTCATTAAGTTATTTCCGTTGTTGAGCAGAAAAATTCGAACACCGAAATAATGGATTAGCAACATCCTTTAAAATTATTCAGTTTCTGATTGATTTTTTTTTTTTTTTTGGGTGGGAAATCATCAAATAACTTCTCCCGCTCTGGGTGGAGCGGGAGGGCGTGTCAGACTTTTACTGACTAAAACCCACCCGTGTTCCCTCAGTTGCCTGTGTGCCAGGGGCGGCGGTATCTCTTTCGAACAACTCGCACCCCCGGCAGGCATCGGCCCTTGCGGGCCCCATCCGTTGCTGCTGACATCTCTTTGAGGCGCGCGTGGAACACAACGCACTGGCACTAGGATTTCCTAGGTGACTGATCCCTGAGAAGAAGTGCCAAAAAAACTTGGTTTATAGCCCTCTTACAATCCAAACATTATATTATTAGAATTGTATGCAAGTGTTACAATGCTGGGTCATGTCTGGAAGAGCCTTTTGACTAAAGAACCATTGGAACAGCATGCATGCATCAGTCATCGTGTTTCTCAGCCCTTTTTTAAGGAGCTCAACGACCCCTCACATACAGTGTGTTACGCATATAGGCTTCGGATCTGGACAGACAGACAGACGAGACATCAATACACAAAGTATGATGTTTTTCTTAGAAATGTTTTTCACAGACGAAAAACATATTTATTCGTGCTCGTTAGCGATGAAAAAGATGGCGATTATCCGTTATTAGACGCGAGGGGTGGAGCCAATTAGTGTTAACTTCCTTATTGATTTGAAGGGTGACGATTTTCGTGATGGCTTGGTGTTGGTGTCTTGAAGCCATCTTGCTTGTGATTTGTTGGTTGCGTATTCAGTGAATGTGTGTTGTTAGATGTGAGTGGAAATAGTGGGACGACATATGTGCTGATGCCCTGTCTCGTATAGAAGTAAATACATTGCGTTCAGATGAGGAAGGATTTTCTATGAAATTTAATGTAGATGAGAAAGAACAAAGACCGAAAAAAATCCAGGCTACTCACAAAATAAAAATAAATACTGATAACGATAGTGACAACTATGAAAATTTATATCTCGGATTTGTCTGCTACTGTAATAGCCAGTTCCTAAACTGACACAGAAGATGTGATGTTCTAAATGTCAGAGGGGTAACTGCGTCATAATCATTTTGACAGTTCCCAATCATTCATGGCGATGGCGTTGTTTACGTTAATAATTAGATTCTTTTTTCTAAAATATACAGAGTGTAACAGAAACCCTATTGCTATCCTTAAGCACTAAAGATAACAGCTGGTAATAGAATCACTATACATAGTTTCAGCTCAAAATAAAATACTCTAAGAATTGATATTGAATTTTCGTTTTCTTAAATTCAAATTATAACAAACGTGTCACCGCACTAAAGTACATTCGCGTTAAGAATGCAGTGAGTCATCATTACCCGTCGGCATAGCCCCGCCCCCTAACCAATCAAATCTTTTCAAATCACAATCAAATCTATTCATTAAACTGAATCTTTTAAAATATAATTTGTTTGAATTTAACACCACTATGAATACACCTTTATCTTGCAGTTGCACTGATGACTCACTGCATTCTTAACGCGAACGAACTATACGTAGGTTAATAACTTTCCACATTACTTGCCAATATCACGATAAATCTCTTTCGAGTGATGTGTTTATTTCACTTTCAAAAGTTCGGTTTCTGGTATCAATGTATTAAAAATTCTCATAACTTCCGAACATGTAGAGGAAGGATTAAAAAACCCTTCCAATATCGTTTGATACCATCGGCGCCAAGCAGTGCGCGAAAATATCACGGCGTGATTTTATTACATCCGTGAGAACTTGGACTTAATAAAGCAAATATTGATCGTTGTATTCTGCTTGCTTTGCTGGCAGACATCAGGACTTTTGATCATCCGGGCGTAGTAACGTATTTAGTCAACGCTGGTGTTTGCAACTGCATAAAGGTAACCATACAAGGTTTTAACAGAACGAACGCAAATCCTTTAATTAGTTTGTTCATAATTAACTACTGAATCGATTTATTCAACTTTCCAATGAGTCAAAGAAAATTAAATCTTATTTTAAGGCAGTAAGAGTAAATGCCTAAAGTCTTGCTTAAATTATGTATGTTACATGTATAAACTCACGCCTCTTTCCCATGGCAGAAACTACAGAACGCCACCTGCTAAGATCCTAAAATATTTATTAGTATTCATTTATTCGCGATTCGAGTGAAGAATACTTAGAAACTTCCTACTCTTTCGTTTTAATCTCGCCATGCTTAAGACGGTAGAAATTTTTCTAAGATCTGCCTATTAATCCGTTGATAGCCGATTCCTATAATTTACGGACCGTTATTAGTTCAAATTAAGACTCTTGTATCTTCACCAATAATGAAGCAAAGACCTCATAGCTTTGCATAGTAGACTTCTCCTATGGAAGTAGCTAAAAAGTAAAATTAGCTTACGAATCAATTTATATGCCCAGTTTGGCAAAAAAAACGAATTTATATAAAAAAAATTGGAATCGAGCATTTACGTTTCAATGGTGGTCATGCCACGCATGCAGCAGTCACTTAGCTTACGCCAAGGCGACTCCTCTCTTACGACAGTCGTCTTCACATTCACTCAGCCGGAAACGAGCCGACGACGCCTCGGCAATGCTTTGCCGATCCGGTTACGTCTACGACAAGCCTTTGGACTGAGGCAAAGCTGAACCCGTGCAGCACATGTGTGTACAGTACGTAGTCATAAGTGCAATAGCACGCTAAGGATTATATTGCTATAAACGCGGGGTCCAGGCTGTACCGACATCTGTGTATAACAGACGTATCAACACAGAACGCACACCTCAGAACTCAGATACTGGCGTTGAATGAATAAAAAAATGTACAATGTAAATGAATACTTAAGTTATAAGTATTCATTTTCATTAAGAAAAGAAGATTGAAACTAAACCTCAAAACAATCCATATTACGGATATGACACAATATTTTTTTAAATATTACTAAAATCAATTAGTATTTGTAATTTATAACTTATTGTGTATGCTTTTACCTTAAATATGGTTTTTGAGCTTCACTCACCGACTCACAGTATATCTCTAACACAAAAAGGGGTATTGTTAGGCTATCAAGCAAAATACATACTAATATGTATTACTTTGTATAAACAAAATGATTGAAAATAGAAATTTCACATTAGTATTATGTAAGTAGGTATATAGGTGATGACATGTGGAACTAATGCGTGGTCACTCACAATGGGCCTCATAAAAGACTGAGAGTGGTAAAAGGTCCAAAGGGCAATGGAGAGGGCTATGTTTGAAGTTTCCCTACACGATCGAATCAGAAATGAAGAGATCCGTAGGAGAACCATGGTAACCGACATAGCCCGAAGAATTGCCAAACTAAAATGGCAATGGGCAGGGCACATTGCTCGCAGAACAGACGGCCGATGGGGCCGGAAGGTTCTGGAGTGGCGACCGCATACTGGAAGACGTAGAATTGGAAGAGCTCCTACAAGTTTCACCACACTTTACAATCAATCACGGTTATAAAAAGGAATCGGAAAAAAATTTATCTCGCGATATGTTTTGGCACCGTGTCGAAAAAGCGCAAGTATGCGCAATTTTTTATTTTCTTCTTGCGTAAAGTAATGTATAAAAATCTTACTACAATCAATTTCTCGACAGCGGCAAGCAGAGGTAAGGTCTCTAAACTATATTGGTTAATTTTATTTTATCAAATCAGTTTAAATAATACAAAACGTTATGAAGAGATTAAAAGCATTCCAAAAATGTAAAATACTTGTACATATACAACAAAAACTTTCAAGTAATGTGGCGTTGAATTGAAGTAACGTATTGCGTCGAAATTGCGTTATTGAACATAAGTTAGCTTTGATGCCTATTTATTTATATACTTATGATTAGCAAAAAAAAAGAAAATTACGAACAGAAAGCTTATTTATTGCACTATATTAATTTATTATTTTTATTCCATAACAACAACTTTCACACAAAACGGTTTTGGGACAGCTTTGTATGGGACTTTTCCCATAGTGCGGTGCGGCAGTAATGTCTGGTGAGCACGGTGGAGTACAAACGAAAATTCACGATGCATGCCCCCCTATGGTAATGTTCGTCCCATGTTACGCTCACATATAAAATTTAGTATTCAGCCGATCCCTTGAAAATATTCAGGAACAGTTCTTTTTTCCGCTTTTGACCGCTACTGTACATATTGGCAATCACAGGGGTAGAAACCACAAAGCGAAATATTAATTCCATGTTTACTCGGTCACGACCACTAATTTATTTCGCTTTAGGTATTACATAATTAAATAACCAATTGGACCGTTCATGTTTGCAGGGAAGCAAATATTAATATTTAATTTGCATTGGCATTTCGAATAGCCACAGATAATTAATGGTAGTTTATAAAACTGATGCATAATGAGGGGTAATATGGCTCGGTAATTAACAAAATTACGAGTATTTTAATACCTAGTTTTGTGCAGTTTCATACCATACTTTATCTACTCTCATACATTGGGATTCAACCTACTAAATAAAAGTAAAAAGTGTACCTAAGAAACTGTTTGGTAATTGTATGAGCCCTTGGTAGACCATACGTTACTTTTAGATACGGTATGAATGGAATGAAAGAAACCTGCCTTATACCTATCGAATTGGTAAAAAAAGTTTTATAACATTAAAGTATTTTGATCCGGCTCGAAGGACCAAAAAGTGTTACTTTTTTGGTCCTTCGAGCCGGATATTTTCAAAGAAATTGTATTTATAATGTATGTCAATATGAACTCGAGTTGAAAGGCACCACAGGTGCCTTACCTAACCATGGTTTTGTAGTAACTGACTGTTTATTAATTTGACTACCGTTTCTTGCGAAAGATGCGTGGTGTGACTATGTCTGATAGGCTGAGCAATAATGCGTTATCTTGACGATGACGGTATAAAAGATCAAGGACATAAATTGTAGCAGCGACCAAATCGATCTTCCCTTTGATCGTTTGCAAAAGTTAAAAACCACTATTCATAAGTATCTGCCCGATTAGATTTAGTCATAAATATTGTTATAATAAGTTAGTCCTAAGTAACGTAAGTTCATGTTACCAGACGTAAAGAATAGCAGTATCCCATTTCTTCCCGTGGGTGTCGTAGAAGGCGACTAAGGGGCTAACTAGAGAATGGGCAGCAGCGTTCTCTATGTATTTTACCACCATACTGCGATAGCCAATCCGCCTGCTAAGCGTGGCGTTTATGGCAAAACCTCCCTTTTGGGTGAGGTCTATGTCCAGCAGTGGACGTCTTTCAGCTGAAATGATGATGATTATGTGAAGATTAGCTGTCTGCACTCTTTTTCCATTAATACTTTAATCGTGCTAAATCCGTGCGGCCGTATTTGCGTGATTGTGTAACAATTATCCAAACATCTAAAAATACAAACTTTCACATTATAAGTCTTAGGAAAGTAGGACTAACAAAACGCCCCAGAGAGTTTCTGAAAAGAGATTTTTACTCGTTCAGAAATTCCATTTTAGTGAGGTTGTAAGTGAATTGTACAGTTTTCTGGTTCATTTTGAAGATCAAAAAAAAAATCGAAAACGTATCCAGGTTATAAACAATCTGTGAGCTAAATTTTATCTAAAATCTGTGCGGCCGTTTTTGCGTGTTTCGTGTAACAAACATCTAAATATACAAACTCATAGTCTCTTTTAAAGTCCAGACATAATCTTGGTCAGATCATGTAAAGACCATGTTGATTGGTGTCTGAAATGGTCTTTTGAGAAAAAAACCACACAACAATCGTCATTAAGTTATTTCCGTTGTTGAGCAGAAAAATTCGAACACCGAAATAATGGATTAGCAACATCCTTTAAAATTATTCAGTTTCTGATTGATTTTTTTTTTTTTTTTGGGTGGGAAATCATCAAATAACTTCTCCCGCTCTGGGTGGAGCGGGAGGGCGTGTCAGACTTTTACTGACTAAAACCCACCCGTGTTCCCTCAGTTGCCTGTGTGCCAGGGGCGGCGGTATCTCTTTCGAACAACTCGCACCCCCGGCAGGCATCGGCCCTTGCGGGCCCCATCCGTTGCTGCTGACATCTCTTTGAGGCGCGCGTGGAACACAACGCACTGGCACTAGGATTTCCTAGGTGACTGATCCCTGAGAAGAAGTGCCAAAAAAACTTGGTTTATAGCCCTCTTACAATCCAAACATTATATTATTAGAATTGTATGCAAGTGTTACAATGCTGGGTCATGTCTGGAAGAGCCTTTTGACTAAAGAACCATTGGAACAGCATGCATGCATCAGTCATCGTGTTTCTCAGCCCTTTTTTAAGGAGCTCAACGACCCCTCACATACAGTGTGTTACGCATATAGGCTTCGGATCTGGACAGACAGACAGACGAGACATCAATACACAAAGTATGATGTTTTTCTTAGAAATGTTTTTCACAGACGAAAAACATATTTATTCGTGCTCGTTAGCGATGAAAAAGATGGCGATTATCCGTTATTAGACGCGAGGGGTGGAGCCAATTAGTGTTAACTTCCTTATTGATTTGAAGGGTGACGATTTTCGTGATGGCTTGGTGTTGGTGTCTTGAAGCCATCTTGCTTGTGATTTGTTGGTTGCGTATTCAGTGAATGTGTGTTGTTAGATGTGAGTGGAAATAGTGGGACGACATATGTGCTGATGCCCTGTCTCGTATAGAAGTAAATACATTGCGTTCAGATGAGGAAGGATTTTCTATGAAATTTAATGTAGATGAGAAAGAACAAAGACCGAAAAAAATCCAGGCTACTCACAAAATAAAAATAAATACTGATAACGATAGTGACAACTATGAAAATTTATATCTCGGATTTGTCTGCTACTGTAATAGCCAGTTCCTAAACTGACACAGAAGATGTGATGTTCTAAATGTCAGAGGGGTAACTGCGTCATAATCATTTTGACAGTTCCCAATCATTCATGGCGATGGCGTTGTTTACGTTAATAATTAGATTCTTTTTTCTAAAATATACAGAGTGTAACAGAAACCCTATTGCTATCCTTAAGCACTAAAGATAACAGCTGGTAATAGAATCACTATACATAGTTTCAGCTCAAAATAAAATACTCTAAGAATTGATATTGAATTTTCGTTTTCTTAAATTCAAATTATAACAAACGTGTCACCGCACTAAAGTACATTCGCGTTAAGAATGCAGTGAGTCATCATTACCCGTCGGCATAGCCCTGCCCCCTAACCAATCAAATCTTTTCAAATCACAATCAAATCTATTCATTAAACTGAATCTTTTAAAATATAATTTGTTTGAATTTAACACCACTATGAATACACCTTTATCTTGCAGTTGCACTGATGACTCACTGCATTCTTAACGCGAACGAACTATACGTAGGTTAATAACTTTCCACATTACTTGCCAATATCACGATAAATCTCTTTCGAGTGATGTGTTTATTTCACTTTCAAAAGTTCGGTTTCTGGTATCAATGTATTAAAAATTCTCATAACTTCCGAACATGTAGAGGAAGGATTAAAAAACCCTTCCAATATCGTTTGATACCATCGGCGCCAAGCAGTGCGCGAAAATATCACGGCGTGATTTTATTACATCCGTGAGAACTTGGACTTAATAAAGCAAATATTGATCGTTGTATTCTGCTTGCTTTGCTGGCAGACATCAGGACTTTTGATCATCCGGGCGTAGTAACGTATTTAGTCAACGCTGGTGTTTGCAACTGCATAAAGGTAACCATACAAGGTTTAACAGAACGAACGCAAATCCTTTAATTAGTTTGTTCATAATTAACTACTGAATCGATTTATTCAACTTTCCAATGAGTCAAAGAAAATTAAATCTTATTTTAAGGCAGTAAGAGTAAATGCCTAAAGTCTTGCTTAAATTATGTATGTTACATGTATAAACTCACGCCTCTTTCCCATGGCAGAAACTACAGAACGCCACCTGCTAAGATCCTAAAATATTTATTAGTATTCATTTATTCGCGATTCGAGTGAAGAATACTTAGAAACTTCCTACTCTTTCGTTTTAATCTCGCCATGCTTAAGACGGTAGAAATTTTTCTAAGATCTGCCTATTAATCCGTTGATAGCCGATTCCTATAATTTACGGACCGTTATTAGTTCAAATTAAGACTCTTGTATCTTCACCAATAATGAAGCAAAGACCTCATAGCTTTGCATAGTAGACTCTCTCCTATGGAAGTAGCTAAAAAGTAAAATTAGCTTACGAATCAATTTATATGCCCAGTTTGGCAAAAAAAACGAATTTATATAAAAAAAATTGGAATCGAGCATTTACGTTTCAATGGTGGTCATGCCACGCATGCAGCAGTCACTTAGCTTACGCCAAGGCGACTCCTCTCTTACGACAGTCGTCTTCACATTCACTCAGCCGGAAACGAGCCGACGACGCCTCGGCAATGCTTTGCCGATCCGGTTACGTCTACGACAAGCCTTTGGACTGAGGCAAAGCTGAACCCGTGCAGCACATGTGTGTACAGTACGTAGTCATAAGTGCAATAGCACGCTAAGGATTATATTGCTATAAACGCGGGGTCCAGGCTGTACCGACATCTGTGTATAACAGACGTATCAACACAGAACGCACACCTCAGAACTCAGATACTGGCGTTGAATGAATAAAAAAATGTACAATGTAAATGAATACTTAAGTTATAAGTATTCATTTTCATTAAGAAAAGAAGATTGAAACTAAACCTCAAAACAATCCATATTACGGATATGACACAATATTTTTTTAAATATTACTAAAATCAATTAGTATTTGTAATTTATAACTTATTGTGTATGCTTTTACCTTAAATATGGTTTTTGAGCTTCACTCACCGACTCACAGTATATCTCTAACACAAAAAGGGGTATTGTTAGGCTATCAAGCAAAATACATACTAATATGTATTACTTTGTATAAACAAAATGATTGAAAATAGAAATTTCACATTAGTATTATGTAAGTAGGTATATAGGTGATGACATGTGGAACTAATGCGTGGTCACTCACAATGGGCCTCATAAAAGACTGAGAGTGGTAAAAGGTCCAAAGGGCAATGGAGAGGGCTATGTTTGAAGTTTCCCTACACGATCGAATCAGAAATGAAGAGATCCGTAGGAGAACCATGGTAACCGACATAGCCCGAAGAATTGCCAAACTAAAATGGCAATGGGCAGGGCACATTGCTCGCAGAACAGACGGCCGATGGGGCCGGAAGGTTCTGGAGTGGCGACCGCATACTGGAAGACGTAGAATTGGAAGAGCTCCTACAAGTTTCACCACACTTTACAATCAATCACGGTTATAAAAAGGAATCGGAAAAAAATTTATCTCGCGATATGTTTTGGCACCGTGTCGAAAAAGCGCAAGTATGCGCAATTTTTTATTTTCTTCTTGCGTAAAGTAATGTATAAAAATCTTACTACAATCAATTTCTCGACAGCGGCAAGCAGAGGTAAGGTCTCTAAACTATATTGGTTAATTTTATTTTATCAAATCAGTTTAAATAATACAAAACGTTATGAAGAGATTAAAAGCATTCCAA
Organism: Polymixis lichenea; assembly: GCA_949091785.1. Lineage (NCBI taxonomy): Eukaryota > Metazoa > Arthropoda > Insecta > Lepidoptera > Noctuidae > Polymixis > Polymixis lichenea. Next base: position 55,962,469 of record OX420931.1, on the reverse strand, counting down.
AAATGTAAAATACTTGTACATATACAACAAAAACTTTCAAGTAATGTGGCGTTGAATTGAAGTAACGTATTGCGTCGAAATTGCGTTATTGAACATAAGTTAGCTTTGATGCCTATTTATTTATATACTTATGATTAGCAAAAAAAAAGAAAATTACGAACAGAAAGCTTATTTATTGCACTATATTAATTTATTATTTTTATTCCATAACAACAACTTTCACACAAAACGGTTTTGGGACAGCTTTGTATGGGACTTTTCCCATAGTGCGGTGCGGCAGTAATGTCTGGTGAGCACGGTGGAGTACAAACGAAAATTCACGATGCATGCCCCCCTATGGTAATGTTCGTCCCATGTTACGCTCACATATAAAATTTAGTATTCAGCCGATCCCTTGAAAATATTCAGGAACAGTTCTTTTTTCCGCTTTTGACCGCTACTGTACATATTGGCAATCACAGGGGTAGAAACCACAAAGCGAAATATTAATTCCATGTTTACTCGGTCACGACCACTAATTTATTTCGCTTTAGGTATTACATAATTAAATAACCAATTGGACCGTTCATGTTTGCAGGGAAGCAAATATTAATATTTAATTTGCATTGGCATTTCGAATAGCCACAGATAATTAATGGTAGTTTATAAAACTGATGCATAATGAGGGGTAATATGGCTCGGTAATTAACAAAATTACGAGTATTTTAATACCTAGTTTTGTGCAGTTTCATACCATACTTTATCTACTCTCATACATTGGGATTCAACCTACTAAATAAAAGTAAAAAGTGTACCTAAGAAACTGTTTGGTAATTGTATGAGCCCTTGGTAGACCATACGTTACTTTTAGATACGGTATGAATGGAATGAAAGAAACCTGCCTTATACCTATCGAATTGGTAAAAAAAGTTTTATAACATTAAAGTATTTTGATCCGGCTCGAAGGACCAAAAAGTGTTACTTTTTTGGTCCTTCGAGCCGGATATTTTCAAAGAAATTGTATTTATAATGTATGTCAATATGAACTCGAGTTGAAAGGCACCACAGGTGCCTTACCTAACCATGGTTTTGTAGTAACTGACTGTTTATTAATTTGACTACCGTTTCTTGCGAAAGATGCGTGGTGTGACTATGTCTGATAGGCTGAGCAATAATGCGTTATCTTGACGATGACGGTATAAAAGATCAAGGACATAAATTGTAGCAGCGACCAAATCGATCTTCCCTTTGATCGTTTGCAAAAGTTAAAAACCACTATTCATAAGTATCTGCCCGATTAGATTTAGTCATAAATATTGTTATAATAAGTTAGTCCTAAGTAACGTAAGTTCATGTTACCAGACGTAAAGAATAGCAGTATCCCATTTCTTCCCGTGGGTGTCGTAGAAGGCGACTAAGGGGCTAACTAGAGAATGGGCAGCAGCGTTCTCTATGTATTTTACCACCATACTGCGATAGCCAATCCGCCTGCTAAGCGTGGCGTTTATGGCAAAACCTCCCTTTTGGGTGAGGTCTATGTCCAGCAGTGGACGTCTTTCAGCTGAAATGATGATGATTATGTGAAGATTAGCTGTCTGCACTCTTTTTCCATTAATACTTTAATCGTGCTAAATCCGTGCGGCCGTATTTGCGTGATTGTGTAACAATTATCCAAACATCTAAAAATACAAACTTTCACATTATAAGTCTTAGGAAAGTAGGACTAACAAAACGCCCCAGAGAGTTTCTGAAAAGAGATTTTTACTCGTTCAGAAATTCCATTTTAGTGAGGTTGTAAGTGAATTGTACAGTTTTCTGGTTCATTTTGAAGATCAAAAAAAAAATCGAAAACGTATCCAGGTTATAAACAATCTGTGAGCTAAATTTTATCTAAAATCCGTGCGGCCGTTTTTGCGTGTTTCGTGTAACAAACATCTAAATATACAAACTCATAGTCTCTTTTAAAGTCCAGACATAATCTTGGTCAGATCATGTAAAGACCATGTTGATTGGTGTCTGAAATGGTCTTTTGAGAAAAAAACCACACAACAATCGTCATTAAGTTATTTCCGTTGTTGAGCAGAAAAATTCGAACACCGAAATAATGGATTAGCAACATCCTTTAAAATTATTCAGTTTCTGATTGATTTTTTTTTTTTTTTTGGGTGGGAAATCATCAAATAACTTCTCCCGCTCTGGGTGGAGCGGGAGGGCGTGTCAGACTTTTACTGACTAAAACCCACCCGTGTTCCCTCAGTTGCCTGTGTGCCAGGGGCGGCGGTATCTCTTTCGAACAACTCGCACCCCCGGCAGGCATCGGCCCTTGCGGGCCCCATCCGTTGCTGCTGACATCTCTTTGAGGCGCGCGTGGAACACAACGCACTGGCACTAGGATTTCCTAGGTGACTGATCCCTGAGAAGAAGTGCCAAAAAAACTTGGTTTATAGCCCTCTTACAATCCAAACATTATATTATTAGAATTGTATGCAAGTGTTACAATGCTGGGTCATGTCTGGAAGAGCCTTTTGACTAAAGAACCATTGGAACAGCATGCATGCATCAGTCATCGTGTTTCTCAGCCCTTTTTTAAGGAGCTCAACGACCCCTCACATACAGTGTGTTACGCATATAGGCTTCGGATCTGGACAGACAGACAGACGAGACATCAATACACAAAGTATGATGTTTTTCTTAGAAATGTTTTTCACAGACGAAAAACATATTTATTCGTGCTCGTTAGCGATGAAAAAGATGGCGATTATCCGTTATTAGACGCGAGGGGTGGAGCCAATTAGTGTTAACTTCCTTATTGATTTGAAGGGTGACGATTTTCGTGATGGCTTGGTGTTGGTGTCTTGAAGCCATCTTGCTTGTGATTTGTTGGTTGCGTATTCAGTGAATGTGTGTTGTTAGATGTGAGTGGAAATAGTGGGACGACATATGTGCTGATGCCCTGTCTCGTATAGAAGTAAATACATTGCGTTCAGATGAGGAAGGATTTTCTATGAAATTTAATGTAGATGAGAAAGAACAAAGACCGAAAAAAATCCAGGCTACTCACAAAATAAAAATAAATACTGATAACGATAGTGACAACTATGAAAATTTATATCTCGGATTTGTCTGCTACTGTAATAGCCAGTTCCTAAACTGACACAGAAGATGTGATGTTCTAAATGTCAGAGGGGTAACTGCGTCATAATCATTTTGACAGTTCCCAATCATTCATGGCGATGGCGTTGTTTACGTTAATAATTAGATTCTTTTTTCTAAAATATACAGAGTGTAACAGAAACCCTATTGCTATCCTTAAGCACTAAAGATAACAGCTGGTAATAGAATCACTATACATAGTTTCAGCTCAAAATAAAATACTCTAAGAATTGATATTGAATTTTCGTTTTCTTAAATTCAAATTATAACAAACGTGTCACCGCACTAAAGTACATTCGCGTTAAGAATGCAGTGAGTCATCATTACCCGTCGGCATAGCCCCGCCCCCTAACCAATCAAATCTTTTCAAATCACAATCAAATCTATTCATTAAACTGAATCTTTTAAAATATAATTTGTTTGAATTTAACACCACTATGAATACACCTTTATCTTGCAGTTGCACTGATGACTCACTGCATTCTTAACGCGAACGAACTATACGTAGGTTAATAACTTTCCACATTACTTGCCAATATCACGATAAATCTCTTTCGAGTGATGTGTTTATTTCACTTTCAAAAGTTCGGTTTCTGGTATCAATGTATTAAAAATTCTCATAACTTCCGAACATGTAGAGGAAGGATTAAAAAACCCTTCCAATATCGTTTGATACCATCGGCGCCAAGCAGTGCGCGAAAATATCACGGCGTGATTTTATTACATCCGTGAGAACTTGGACTTAATAAAGCAAATATTGATCGTTGTATTCTGCTTGCTTTGCTGGCAGACATCAGGACTTTTGATCATCCGGGCGTAGTAACGTATTTAGTCAACGCTGGTGTTTGCAACTGCATAAAGGTAACCATACAAGGTTTAACAGAACGAACGCAAATCCTTTAATTAGTTTGTTCATAATTAACTACTGAATCGATTTATTCAACTTTCCAATGAGTCAAAGAAAATTAAATCTTATTTTAAGGCAGTAAGAGTAAATGCCTAAAGTCTTGCTTAAATTATGTATGTTACATGTATAAACTCACGCCTCTTTCCCATGGCAGAAACTACAGAACGCCACCTGCTAAGATCCTAAAATATTTATTAGTATTCATTTATTCGCGATTCGAGTGAAGAATACTTAGAAACTTCCTACTCTTTCGTTTTAATCTCGCCATGCTTAAGACGGTAGAAATTTTTCTAAGATCTGCCTATTAATCCGTTGATAGCCGATTCCTATAATTTACGGACCGTTATTAGTTCAAATTAAGACTCTTGTATCTTCACCAATAATGAAGCAAAGACCTCATAGCTTTGCATAGTAGACTCTCTCCTATGGAAGTAGCTAAAAAGTAAAATTAGCTTACGAATCAATTTATATGCCCAGTTTGGCAAAAAAAACGAATTTATATAAAAAAAATTGGAATCGAGCATTTACGTTTCAATGGTGGTCATGCCACGCATGCAGCAGTCACTTAGCTTACGCCAAGGCGACTCCTCTCTTACGACAGTCGTCTTCACATTCACTCAGCCGGAAACGAGCCGACGACGCCTCGGCAATGCTTTGCCGATCCGGTTACGTCTACGACAAGCCTTTGGACTGAGGCAAAGCTGAACCCGTGCAGCACATGTGTGTACAGTACGTAGTCATAAGTGCAATAGCACGCTAAGGATTATATTGCTATAAACGCGGGGTCCAGGCTGTACCGACATCTGTGTATAACAGACGTATCAACACAGAACGCACACCTCAGAACTCAGATACTGGCGTTGAATGAATAAAAAAATGTACAATGTAAATGAATACTTAAGTTATAAGTATTCATTTTCATTAAGAAAAGAAGATTGAAACTAAACCTCAAAACAATCCATATTACGGATATGACACAATATTTTTTTAAATATTACTAAAATCAATTAGTATTTGTAATTTATAACTTATTGTGTATGCTTTTACCTTAAATATGGTTTTTGAGCTTCACTCACCGACTCACAGTATATCTCTAACACAAAAAGGGGTATTGTTAGGCTATCAAGCAAAATACATACTAATATGTATTACTTTGTATAAACAAAATGATTGAAAATAGAAATTTCACATTAGTATTATGTAAGTAGGTATATAGGTGATGACATGTGGAACTAATGCGTGGTCACTCACAATGGGCCTCATAAAAGACTGAGAGTGGTAAAAGGTCCAAAGGGCAATGGAGAGGGCTATGTTTGAAGTTTCCCTACACGATCGAATCAGAAATGAAGAGATCCGTAGGAGAACCATGGTAACCGACATAGCCCGAAGAATTGCCAAACTAAAATGGCAATGGGCAGGGCACATTGCTCGCAGAACAGACGGCCGATGGGGCCGGAAGGTTCTGGAGTGGCGACCGCATACTGGAAGACGTAGAATTGGAAGAGCTCCTACAAGTTTCACCACACTTTACAATCAATCACGGTTATAAAAAGGAATCGGAAAAAAATTTATCTCGCGATATGTTTTGGCACCGTGTCGAAAAAGCGCAAGTATGCGCAATTTTTTATTTTCTTCTTGCGTAAAGTAATGTATAAAAATCTTACTACAATCAATTTCTCGACAGCGGCAAGCAGAGGTAAGGTCTCTAAACTATATTGGTTAATTTTATTTTATCAAATCAGTTTAAATAATACAAAACGTTATGAAGAGATTAAAAGCATTCCAAAAATGTAAAATACTTGTACATATACAACAAAAACTTTCAAGTAATGTGGCGTTGAATTGAAGTAACGTATTGCGTCGAAATTGCGTTATTGAACATAAGTTAGCTTTGATGCCTATTTATTTATATACTTATGATTAGCAAAAAAAAAGAAAATTACGAACAGAAAGCTTATTTATTGCACTATATTAATTTATTATTTTTATTCCATAACAACAACTTTCACACAAAACGGTTTTGGGACAGCTTTGTATGGGACTTTTCCCATAGTGCGGTGCGGCAGTAATGTCTGGTGAGCACGGTGGAGTACAAACGAAAATTCACGATGCATGCCCCCCTATGGTAATGTTCGTCCCATGTTACGCTCACATATAAAATTTAGTATTCAGCCGATCCCTTGAAAATATTCAGGAACAGTTCTTTTTTCCGCTTTTGACCGCTACTGTACATATTGGCAATCACAGGGGTAGAAACCACAAAGCGAAATATTAATTCCATGTTTACTCGGTCACGACCACTAATTTATTTCGCTTTAGGTATTACATAATTAAATAACCAATTGGACCGTTCATGTTTGCAGGGAAGCAAATATTAATATTTAATTTGCATTGGCATTTCGAATAGCCACAGATAATTAATGGTAGTTTATAAAACTGATGCATAATGAGGGGTAATATGGCTCGGTAATTAACAAAATTACGAGTATTTTAATACCTAGTTTTGTGCAGTTTCATACCATACTTTATCTACTCTCATACATTGGGATTCAACCTACTAAATAAAAGTAAAAAGTGTACCTAAGAAACTGTTTGGTAATTGTATGAGCCCTTGGTAGACCATACGTTACTTTTAGATACGGTATGAATGGAATGAAAGAAACCTGCCTTATACCTATCGAATTGGTAAAAAAAGTTTTATAACATTAAAGTATTTTGATCCGGCTCGAAGGACCAAAAAGTGTTACTTTTTTGGTCCTTCGAGCCGGATATTTTCAAAGAAATTGTATTTATAATGTATGTCAATATGAACTCGAGTTGAAAGGCACCACAGGTGCCTTACCTAACCATGGTTTTGTAGTAACTGACTGTTTATTAATTTGACTACCGTTTCTTGCGAAAGATGCGTGGTGTGACTATGTCTGATAGGCTGAGCAATAATGCGTTATCTTGACGATGACGGTATAAAAGATCAAGGACATAAATTGTAGCAGCGACCAAATCGATCTTCCCTTTGATCGTTTGCAAAAGTTAAAAACCACTATTCATAAGTATCTGCCCGATTAGATTTAGTCATAAATATTGTTATAATAAGTTAGTCCTAAGTAACGTAAGTTCATGTTACCAGACGTAAAGAATAGCAGTATCCCATTTCTTCCCGTGGGTGTCGTAGAAGGCGACTAAGGGGCTAACTAGAGAATGGGCAGCAGCGTTCTCTATGTATTTTACCACCATACTGCGATAGCCAATCCGCCTGCTAAGCGTGGCGTTTATGGCAAAACCTCCCTTTTGGGTGAGGTCTATGTCCAGCAGTGGACGTCTTTCAGCTGAAATGATGATGATTATGTGAAGATTAGCTGTCTGCACTCTTTTTCCATTAATACTTTAATCGTGCTAAATCCGTGCGGCCGTATTTGCGTGATTGTGTAACAATTATCCAAACATCTAAAAATACAAACTTTCACATTATAAGTCTTAGGAAAGTAGGACTAACAAAACGCCCCAGAGAGTTTCTGAAAAGAGATTTTTACTCGTTCAGAAATTCCATTTTAGTGAGGTTGTAAGTGAATTGTACAGTTTTCTGGTTCATTTTGAAGATCAAAAAAAAAATCGAAAACGTATCCAGGTTATAAACAATCTGTGAGCTAAATTTTATCTAAAATCCGTGCGGCCGTTTTTGCGTGTTTCGTGTAACAAACATCTAAATATACAAACTCATAGTCTCTTTTAAAGTCCAGACATAATCTTGGTCAGATCATGTAAAGACCATGTTGATTGGTGTCTGAAATGGTCTTTTGAGAAAAAAACCACACAACAATCGTCATTAAGTTATTTCCGTTGTTGAGCAGAAAAATTCGAACACCGAAATAATGGATTAGCAACATCCTTTAAAATTATTCAGTTTCTGATTGATTTTTTTTTTTTTTTTGGGTGGGAAATCATCAAATAACTTCTCCCGCTCTGGGTGGAGCGGGAGGGCGTGTCAGACTTTTACTGACTAAAACCCACCCGTGTTCCCTCAGTTGCCTGTGTGCCAGGGGCGGCGGTATCTCTTTCGAACAACTCGCACCCCCGGCAGGCATCGGCCCTTGCGGGCCCCATCCGTTGCTGCTGACATCTCTTTGAGGCGCGCGTGGAACACAACGCACTGGCACTAGGATTTCCTAGGTGACTGATCCCTGAGAAGAAGTGCCAAAAAAACTTGGTTTATAGCCCTCTTACAATCCAAACATTATATTATTAGAATTGTATGCAAGTGTTACAATGCTGGGTCATGTCTGGAAGAGCCTTTTGACTAAAGAACCATTGGAACAGCATGCATGCATCAGTCATCGTGTTTCTCAGCCCTTTTTTAAGGAGCTCAACGACCCCTCACATACAGTGTGTTACGCATATAGGCTTCGGATCTGGACAGACAGACAGACGAGACATCAATACACAAAGTATGATGTTTTTCTTAGAAATGTTTTTCACAGACGAAAAACATATTTATTCGTGCTCGTTAGCGATGAAAAAGATGGCGATTATCCGTTATTAGACGCGAGGGGTGGAGCCAATTAGTGTTAACTTCCTTATTGATTTGAAGGGTGACGATTTTCGTGATGGCTTGGTGTTGGTGTCTTGAAGCCATCTTGCTTGTGATTTGTTGGTTGCGTATTCAGTGAATGTGTGTTGTTAGATGTGAGTGGAAATAGTGGGACGACATATGTGCTGATGCCCTGTCTCGTATAGAAGTAAATACATTGCGTTCAGATGAGGAAGGATTTTCTATGAAATTTAATGTAGATGAGAAAGAACAAAGACCGAAAAAAATCCAGGCTACTCACAAAATAAAAATAAATACTGATAACGATAGTGACAACTATGAAAATTTATATCTCGGATTTGTCTGCTACTGTAATAGCCAGTTCCTAAACTGACACAGAAGATGTGATGTTCTAAATGTCAGAGGGGTAACTGCGTCATAATCATTTTGACAGTTCCCAATCATTCATGGCGATGGCGTTGTTTACGTTAATAATTAGATTCTTTTTTCTAAAATATACAGAGTGTAACAGAAACCCTATTGCTATCCTTAAGCACTAAAGATAACAGCTGGTAATAGAATCACTATACATAGTTTCAGCTCAAAATAAAATACTCTAAGAATTGATATTGAATTTTCGTTTTCTTAAATTCAAATTATAACAAACGTGTCACCGCACTAAAGTACATTCGCGTTAAGAATGCAGTGAGTCATCATTACCCGTCGGCATAGCCCCGCCCCCTAACCAATCAAATCTTTTCAAATCACAATCAAATCTATTCATTAAACTGAATCTTTTAAAATATAATTTGTTTGAATTTAACACCACTATGAATACACCTTTATCTTGCAGTTGCACTGATGACTCACTGCATTCTTAACGCGAACGAACTATACGTAGGTTAATAACTTTCCACATTACTTGCCAATATCACGATAAATCTCTTTCGAGTGATGTGTTTATTTCACTTTCAAAAGTTCGGTTTCTGGTATCAATGTATTAAAAATTCTCATAACTTCCGAACATGTAGAGGAAGGATTAAAAAACCCTTCCAATATCGTTTGATACCATCGGCGCCAAGCAGTGCGCGAAAATATCACGGCGTGATTTTATTACATCCGTGAGAACTTGGACTTAATAAAGCAAATATTGATCGTTGTATTCTGCTTGCTTTGCTGGCAGACATCAGGACTTTTGATCATCCGGGCGTAGTAACGTATTTAGTCAACGCTGGTGTTTGCAACTGCATAAAGGTAACCATACAAGGTTTAACAGAACGAACGCAAATCCTTTAATTAGTTTGTTCATAATTAACTACTGAATCGATTTATTCAACTTTCCAATGAGTCAAAGAAAATTAAATCTTATTTTAAGGCAGTAAGAGTAAATGCCTAAAGTCTTGCTTAAATTATGTATGTTACATGTATAAACTCACGCCTCTTTCCCATGGCAGAAACTACAGAACGCCACCTGCTAAGATCCTAAAATATTTATTAGTATTCATTTATTCGCGATTCGAGTGAAGAATACTTAGAAACTTCCTACTCTTTCGTTTTAATCTCGCCATGCTTAAGACGGTAGAAATTTTTCTAAGATCTGCCTATTAATCCGTTGATAGCCGATTCCTATAATTTACGGACCGTTATTAGTTCAAATTAAGACTCTTGTATCTTCACCAATAATGAAGCAAAGACCTCATAGCTTTGCATAGTAGACTCTCTCCTATGGAAGTAGCTAAAAAGTAAAATTAGCTTACGAATCAATTTATATGCCCAGTTTGGCAAAAAAAACGAATTTATATAAAAAAAATTGGAATCGAGCATTTACGTTTCAATGGTGGTCATGCCACGCATGCAGCAGTCACTTAGCTTACGCCAAGGCGACTCCTCTCTTACGACAGTCGTCTTCACATTCACTCAGCCGGAAACGAGCCGACGACGCCTCGGCAATGCTTTGCCGATCCGGTTACGTCTACGACAAGCCTTTGGACTGAGGCAAAGCTGAACCCGTGCAGCACATGTGTGTACAGTACGTAGTCATAAGTGCAATAGCACGCTAAGGATTATATTGCTATAAACGCGGGGTCCAGGCTGTACCGACATCTGTGTATAACAGACGTATCAACACAGAACGCACACCTCAGAACTCAGATACTGGCGTTGAATGAATAAAAAAATGTACAATGTAAATGAATACTTAAGTTATAAGTATTCATTTTCATTAAGAAAAGAAGATTGAAACTAAACCTCAAAACAATCCATATTACGGATATGACACAATATTTTTTTAAATATTACTAAAATCAATTAGTATTTGTAATTTATAACTTATTGTGTATGCTTTTACCTTAAATATGGTTTTTGAGCTTCACTCACCGACTCACAGTATATCTCTAACACAAAAAGGGGTATTGTTAGGCTATCAAGCAAAATACATACTAATATGTATTACTTTGTATAAACAAAATGATTGAAAATAGAAATTTCACATTAGTATTATGTAAGTAGGTATATAGGTGATGACATGTGGAACTAATGCGTGGTCACTCACAATGGGCCTCATAAAAGACTGAGAGTGGTAAAAGGTCCAAAGGGCAATGGAGAGGGCTATGTTTGAAGTTTCCCTACACGATCGAATCAGAAATGAAGAGATCCGTAGGAGAACCATGGTAACCGACATAGCCCGAAGAATTGCCAAACTAAAATGGCAATGGGCAGGGCACATTGCTCGCAGAACAGACGGCCGATGGGGCCGGAAGGTTCTGGAGTGGCGACCGCATACTGGAAGACGTAGAATTGGAAGAGCTCCTACAAGTTTCACCACACTTTACAATCAATCACGGTTATAAAAAGGAATCGGAAAAAAATTTATCTCGCGATATGTTTTGGCACCGTGTCGAAAAAGCGCAAGTATGCGCAATTTTTTATTTTCTTCTTGCGTAAAGTAATGTATAAAAATCTTACTACAATCAATTTCTCGACAGCGGCAAGCAGAGGTAAGGTCTCTAAACTATATTGGTTAATTTTATTTTATCAAATCAGTTTAAATAATACAAAACGTTATGAAGAGATTAAAAGCATTCCAAAAATGTAAAATACTTGTACATATACAACAAAAACTTTCAAGTAATGTGGCGTTGAATTGAAGTAACGTATTGCGTCGAAATTGCGTTATTGAACATAAGTTAGCTTTGATGCCTATTTATTTATATACTTATGATTAGCAAAAAAAAAGAAAATTACGAACAGAAAGCTTATTTATTGCACTATATTAATTTATTATTTTTATTCCATAACAACAACTTTCACACAAAACGGTTTTGGGACAGCTTTGTATGGGACTTTTCCCATAGTGCGGTGCGGCAGTAATGTCTGGTGAGCACGGTGGAGTACAAACGAAAATTCACGATGCATGCCCCCCTATGGTAATGTTCGTCCCATGTTACGCTCACATATAAAATTTAGTATTCAGCCGATCCCTTGAAAATATTCAGGAACAGTTCTTTTTTCCGCTTTTGACCGCTACTGTACATATTGGCAATCACAGGGGTAGAAACCACAAAGCGAAATATTAATTCCATGTTTACTCGGTCACGACCACTAATTTATTTCGCTTTAGGTATTACATAATTAAATAACCAATTGGACCGTTCATGTTTGCAGGGAAGCAAATATTAATATTTAATTTGCATTGGCATTTCGAATAGCCACAGATAATTAATGGTAGTTTATAAAACTGATGCATAATGAGGGGTAATATGGCTCGGTAATTAACAAAATTACGAGTATTTTAATACCTAGTTTTGTGCAGTTTCATACCATACTTTATCTACTCTCATACATTGGGATTCAACCTACTAAATAAAAGTAAAAAGTGTACCTAAGAAACTGTTTGGTAATTGTATGAGCCCTTGGTAGACCATACGTTACTTTTAGATACGGTATGAATGGAATGAAAGAAACCTGCCTTATACCTATCGAATTGGTAAAAAAAGTTTTATAACATTAAAGTATTTTGATCCGGCTCGAAGGACCAAAAAGTGTTACTTTTTTGGTCCTTCGAGCCGGATATTTTCAAAGAAATTGTATTTATAATGTATGTCAATATGAACTCGAGTTGAAAGGCACCACAGGTGCCTTACCTAACCATGGTTTTGTAGTAACTGACTGTTTATTAATTTGACTACCGTTTCTTGCGAAAGATGCGTGGTGTGACTATGTCTGATAGGCTGAGCAATAATGCGTTATCTTGACGATGACGGTATAAAAGATCAAGGACATAAATTGTAGCAGCGACCAAATCGATCTTCCCTTTGATCGTTTGCAAAAGTTAAAAACCACTATTCATAAGTATCTGCCCGATTAGATTTAGTCATAAATATTGTTATAATAAGTTAGTCCTAAGTAACGTAAGTTCATGTTACCAGACGTAAAGAATAGCAGTATCCCATTTCTTCCCGTGGGTGTCGTAGAAGGCGACTAAGGGGCTAACTAGAGAATGGGCAGCAGCGTTCTCTATGTATTTTACCACCATACTGCGATAGCCAATCCGCCTGCTAAGCGTGGCGTTTATGGCAAAACCTCCCTTTTGGGTGAGGTCTATGTCCAGCAGTGGACGTCTTTCAGCTGAAATGATGATGATTATGTGAAGATTAGCTGTCTGCACTCTTTTTCCATTAATACTTTAATCGTGCTAAATTTCATACTCCGAGTAATTTTCGTCAAAAAGGGTACAAAGTTGGGGGTGGTTTTTTGGAAGATAGTTGTTTTTTTTTAGGAAAATTGTTTTTACTATTAAGTAGGTATGTCAAACTTGCCATCTTTGGGCTAATAAACATCTTAGTACCTAATTAATTTCACAATTTTTTTGTTGTTATATTTACGAAGATACTCATGAAAAACATGTTTACTGTAATTTAAAAAAAAATATGTCGAGAAAAGAATATTTACGTCGATCGTCATCGATCAAACTGCCAAGCCTTTTCCCAACCATGGGGGATGGCGTGTGTCGTGTCTACCTATCCCTAACAAATAAAAGGGTAGAAATAGACTAGACAATTGAATTTAATAAAACGGATACAAAAGATAAGTTATAAAAAAGGTACCTGTCTAAAGAGAAACGCACTCTATTGAATGGTAAGGAGGACAGCGGGGATCACTTGATATGACGTCGGGCATGCGGCGACGTGTAGGCGTCCAGGGATGCAGTGACGTATAGGCGTCTAGGGATGTGGCGATATGTAGGCGTCTAGGGATGCGGCGGCGTGTAGACGCGTCCAGGGATGCGGAGACGTGTAGGCGTCGGGAGATGCGGCGACGTATAGGCGTCTATGATAGTTCTATGGTTCCAGACGTTGACTCAGTACCTAATTGCTAGCACTGCTTTAGTTTCGTGTAACAGAAGAAATAAACAAGAATGGGTCTCCTGGCTTGAGTTATCAAGTGCACCGTTTGTCAGTTGGCTTCCCAAAATCATCCATTGCTCTCTGAAGACCCTTCAGCTCTTTTCTTCTTCTTGATTGCTTGATCAGCTCTCTGACGGCTCTCTTCCTTTTTTTTGACATTCTAAATTCCTTCCTCTTTTTCTTTTTCAGCCATAGATACTCTCATATGCCAGTCTTATCGGCCAAGACGTATAAAACCTCCTTCATACAAACCGAGAGTGCATTTAAGAATCTTATAAATTATAATTTAGAATTTTGTTATTTAGTTGACAACGTAGTTAGATAGAAAAACCAAATTTAGGCTATCCAAAACGATATAAAATGATTTTTAGTAAGTACAATCCTAAAACCGACACCTGCAAGGAATAACATCGTAACTCAGTTTTAGGCAATTTTAAGTTACAATCTTATTCATACTGTACAAAAAATGCTGAATTTTTTTGCACTTACCCCTGTGGCTAAACTCTATTGCGCACCGATTTGTACAGTGTAAAAACATTGTAAATAAGGGTCAACTGTAGTTAATAAAAGGGTATATTTAGTTACACATCATCATCAGCATTGTTTTATGCTCGCTATCATTAATATAACATTGTAATTCATAATACACTCTTGTTCTTGGAACTAATTACTTCTAATGAAATGAGCTTTCATCGTAACCTTTGATACAATTATTTAATTCTTACCTATCGAATAAAAATTCAGTCCGAAGATTGTAACATGAGTTACGATGTTTTTTATAATGCGTCTGATTCTGATTAAAAATTTTATTATTAATTGATTGCAAAAACAGTGATATTTTTTCTTTATTTTAATTTCTTTTATTACATTAAATATACATATAAATTACATTTTTAAATATTAGTATATAAAATATATAAAAACATTTAAAAATATAAAAAATAGTAGCCCGCCGGTATCGGGAACAAGGTCCAAGCTACAGTCGTACGTCAGGGCTCCAGAGAGAGAAACCTCCTAACAATGCGAGCCGTGTCCAGGAGTACCGCTTTCTGGATCAAGCCCTTGACCCAGCTGCCCAACGAGAGCCTCCTCAGGTGTTGTTCGAGGCTCTTGGCTATCAAGCCATTGGCTGTAACAACTATCGGTACAATGATCGCTGAGTCCACATCTCACATGTCAACAACCTTGCGAGTCAAGTCAAGATACTTGATTTGTTTATCTTTCTCGGCTTTCACGAGGTCCTCGTCATGCGGGACCGTTATATCAACGATCATTTCACGCCACTCTAGTCGATTCACCACCACTACATTAGGCTTATTGACAACAATAGTCCTGTCAGTGATGATGGATCGATCCCAGTACAGTGTGACATGTCCATTTTCGAGAACTGGGTTGGGCACATACCTGTAGTACGGCACTTCTGATTCCACAAGGCTGTATTTCAGAGCAAGTTGCTGGTGGATAATCAAGGTTGTGTCTATGCAAGTACTCCTCGTTAGCTAAACGGGAACACCCGGAGATTATGTCTGATTGATTCACCTGGACGGTGGCATGCCCGACAGATGTCAACCGTGCCGTCTTTCACAATAAATCTCCGGTAGTTGTTCATCATCATAACTTCGTCCATACTCGTAATTGCACAGACAAAACCTTCGGTTTCTCCAAGGAGGTCACCGAATCGCAGCCAGGCTACGGACGCTAGTAGGTCTACATCGGGTCCATGTAGGCCCCGGAAATAGCGTCCGTGAAGTTCCTTACTCTGCCATACTTCCATGCGATCTTTAGTGTCAAGCACTACAAGCTTTCGCCAGTTCTCTATAGCCAAGGAGATCGGGGTGAGGCCCTTGTCCACCTCAATCACATCTCGATGCATCTCCACGTCGGCCTCTAGGAAATATTCCCTGAGACTGCATATCTCGCGATTGTGGAGGGTCTTCGCATTTAAGAACCCTCGACCTCCACACTTTCGCGGAATATACAGTCTCATTACCGATGACCGTGGGTTATGCATTCGATATGCAGTCAGCAGTGTACGGACCCTCCTATCCAGGGCGTCGAGTTCGGTCTGAGTCCATTTGAGTATGCCGAAAGAGTACATCAACACCGACATGACCCAACCATTGAAGGCGCGCACCTTGTTCCCGTCTGACAAAAGACTATTAAGTACTTTCTTTAGACGGCCAAAGAAGCGCTCCTTCAACGATTGCTTCAAGTCAGTAACATTGATGCCCAACGCTTCCGACATACCCAAATACTAATAGGTTTCGGCTGCAGAGAAGGCTCGAAGGTTTTTGGAATCCGACAGTTGGGTTCCCACGGATTCCACAATCTCCCCTCGCTTTACATGCATGACCGCACATTTGTATACACCAAAATCCATCCTGATGGCGCTACTGAAGGTTTCAGTTACTTTCAGTAGCTCCATCAGTTGTAAATTGTTGGGGCAAAGAGTTTTAGGTCATCCATATAGAGGAGGTGAGATATAAGCTGACCACCTCTCCTCAGCCGATATCCTATACCTGAATTCTCCAGCAGTATGCTTAGAGGATTCAGGGCTAGGCAGAACCAAAGCAGACTCAAACTGTCGCCCTGAAATATGCCTCGCTCGATCCTTATCGGCTCGCTATTCCTCTGGATATTTCGACATCCAAGATATTGAAGGACCGTAGGGTGGGTAGTCCAACAGTTAGCCACTCGTACACAGTTATCCACGCCCATATCTTTCAAATGCGACGTTGCCGCTCCGCGTATACTAGACATTTCGATGGCGTAACAGTTACTTTCCGCGCTCCCCAGTCGGCGGCAAGCTCACGCGCTCAACGGTCGTGTTACGTGCAAATTATTGAAAATCAATGACAAAATATTTAAAAAAACGTAAATATTTTTTCCGTTTCACATCATTCAGTTTATTATTACAAATAGCAGTGTATGTTGACCATATAAATATACTTTTCTTGCATATATTAACACACGTTTGGTTTCAATTGCATGAATAATTTTAAAGTGACAGTGTTCAAACGCTTTGTGGGGAGGGGTGGTCTACAATTAACCAAACCTATATGTTGAACAGTTAGCCATGGCTAATTGTGTACTAACAAATGGTTAAATGTTGCCTTGCTTATTTTGTTTACAGATGGGCCGGAACAAAACGATAGTTAGGAAACGAGGAGGACATTCTGAAGATGCTATGAGGAATGCAATGCAGCTAGTGCAATCCGGGATGAGTATAAGAAAAGCAAGCGAAGAATGCCAGCTTAAATATCCGACGGTCAGATTGTATGTGAATAAATTCAAAATAAATCCAGAGGTACGTTTAACACCAAATTATGAAGTTAACAAAATTTTTACATCTGAGCAAGAAAAACAATTATTAGATTATATTGAGTATTGTGCTCAAATATTTTACGGATTATCTCAAACTCAAACTCAAACTCAAAGCATTTATTTCAATTAAACCATTTACAGGCACTTTTGAATTGTCAAAAAGTCGATCAGTTGGAAAGTTGAAGCTAGTTGCCCATTCCAAAACGTAGATCTCTATGGAGAAGAACGGGCAAGAAACTCCACGGACACTCTTTTAAAATCAAGTTGAATATTACAAAATCTTGGGAACATTATTCTTGTTGCTTCTGTATGTGAGAACAATGTAAAAAAAATAATTATAAACAATTCTAAATACAAGATAAAAATAAGCCCTGGAAGTTAGGAGATGACCAGTCTCAACCGACAGCGCCCGTTCACGAACTTGACGCGTGGATCAGCACCATCCAGCTCAACCATTTTGTAGGGAACCGAATGAACCAACACACGCGCCACCATCAGTGAGACATTTATGTGAGCATGACATACTCTCAACTGCCATGCTTTTTCAAGTCAACGTACATCATAACAACACAATAAACGGATGCATGGTACTCACATTTACAAAATTCAAACAAAATGCTTCTAAATTATACAAAACTATAGTTTGCAATCTATTTGAAATATTAATAAAATTTGATTTCCTAAAATAAAGAAAAAACATTTAATATATATTGACGTATATAAAGTAACTAACACTTAGATCAGCAAAAATAAAACATTCGTAATGTCACAAAAATTATAATATTATGAACAAAAATGTTCGTAATGTCAGAAAAAATAAAAAAGGGGAAGCTTCTCTTTCAAATATTAAAATTTTAACTAGTATGCCCAGGTGGCTGTGGAGCAGGACCAGCATTAAGCCAAGCATTTTTATCGACGATATAATCATCTAACTTATAATATGCTTGTCTACATAGTGTGCGTTTAATGCATGATTTAAATTTCTTTTCATTTAGTTCAAGAATATCGACTGGTATTTTATTATAACATTTTACACAGTACCCCATAAAAGAAGTGTGTACTTTAGACAATCTGAAACGTGGTTGATCTAATTTGTTCCTATTTCTAGTGTTAAAATTGTGCCTATCACTTATCTTACTAAAAAGATGTAGATTTTTCCGAACATACATAATGTTTTCATAAATATATTGACAAGGTACCGTCATGATGTTAATTGTTTTGAACAGTTCCCTTAGAGATTCGCGTCTGCGGAGGTTATAGATGGCTCTGACGGCCCTCTTTTGCAGAATAAAGATCGACTCAATATCCGCAGCCCGTCCCCATAGCAAGATACCGTAAGACATGATGCTATGAAAGTAACTAAAATAGACCAGTCTCGCGGTATCCACGTCTGTTAATTGGCGGATCTTCCAAACAGCGTAAGCGGCAGAACTTAGCCGCCCTGCAAGTGATGTTAAATGAGGACCCCACTGTAGCTTTGAGTCAAGCGTGATCCCCAGGAAAACCGTCTGTTCGACGAATTCTAGTATCTCCTTATTCAATACAACATGACATTCACTACTTCTAACATTCGGTAACGCAAATCTTATGCATTTCGTTTTCTTTCCATTTAATACCAAATTATTTACAGTAAACCAATTATGGACCTTAACTATAGCATTATTTACGTCGTCAAGCTCCTGTGCACGTCTTTTAACTTTAAAAATCAGTGATGTATCATCAGCAAATAACACCATTTGAGGTCGGTTTTTTAGTAAAAAAGGTAAATCATTTATATATACTAAAAAGAGGAACGGACCCAATATTGAGCCCTGCGGTACACCCATTTTGACTTTTAAGCCCAAAGAATTCACACCGTTTATTTGAACTTGCTGCAGTCTATCATTCAAGTACGATTTTACTAAGTTAAGCGCAAGTTCACCCAGTCCGTAATGCCGAAGTTTCAAGAGAAGTGTTTCATGATTCACGCAATCAAACGCCTTGGATAGGTCGCAAAAGATACCTATTGCATCTTGCGCCTCTTCCCATGCGGTAAAGATGTGTTTCAATAAGGTGACACCAGCGTCGGTTGTGCAACGTCCTTTGGTGAAACCATACTGTTGATCGTGTAGGATGTTATTACGATTAAAATGATTGAGCATTTGGTTTAACATAACTTTTTCAAACACCTTGCTGAAAACCGGCAAAATCGATACGGGTCTATAATTATTAGTATCTTTGCTGTCTCCAGATTTGAAGAGTGGAATAACTTTACTGTATTTCATTAAATCCGGGAAAACCCCTTGATCAACACACAAATTAAATATTAATGCCAGATAGGGTGCAACTGTCTCAATAATGGATTGACAAACTTTAGTAGACATGCCCCACAAATCTTCGGTAATTTTGATCTTAAGTTGCTTAAATGCCTTTAAAACGACCACCGGGCTTATATGATTAAATTTGAATTCCACGGGACAGGCTGAGACATTCGCTCTTAATAAATCAATAGCAAGTGCGGGCGAAGAATTTAAAGTTTCTGTAGTTTTAATAGGAATATTGGTAAAGAAAGTTGCAAATTCCTGAGCAACATCGATATTATCACTAATGAGACCGCGGGAAGTGTCCAGTGTGTAATCATTATTATGCCTTTTGCTTCTGTTCGTTTCATTGTTAATAATTTTCCAAACTGCCTTAATTTTATTATCTGCTGATTTAACCTTGTGGCTAAGGAATGAAGCTTTAGCTACTTTGCAGATATTTTTAAAAGTTTTAGAGTAAGTAGCAACATACTTAGTAAAAGTTTCTGTGTTAATAAACGGCTTAAGGCCATACAGTTCAAATAATCTTTCTCTACTTTTCCTGATTCCTTTAGTTGCCCAGTCACTGAATAAGAATTTAGGGCAAATAGTTTTAGATTTCTGCTTAAAAAAATGACTGAACTCAGTTTGGACTAATGAAAATAATTCTTTGTACATAATATTACCATTATTCAAATTTAGGCCCTCAACACTTAACTTGCTGATTAAAGTGCTATTAAACTTATTTAACTTACCCGATGTTATAGGTCTAGTTTGTATCTGTACTTTTTGAATTGGTGTGTTGGACTCAAAAGTAACGGTTTGACCGCTGTGATCAGAAGGGAGATAATTTACAATGGCTTTATCTAAATAGTCGCAGTCGCAAAAAACATTATCAATACATGTAGCAGTAGTCGTAGTTATTCGCGTTGGTTCCAAAAACACATTTGAAAGATTGAATGATTTAAAGAGGCTTAACAATCTGCTACTATTTGAATTATTTTCCAAAATATTAATATTAAAGTCCCCACAAATAATTACTGATTTATTACCAGTTGCAAGTTTTGCCAAAACATCTTCCATTACTGACTCAAATATAGAGTAGTTTTGATAGTTAGGAGGTCTGTAAACGCACACTATACAATGCTTATCTAGCTCAACACAGGACAGTTCAATGCTATGTTCCACTGATAGTTTAACTATGTCTGTGC
Source organism: Polymixis lichenea (assembly GCA_949091785.1). Taxonomy (NCBI): domain Eukaryota; kingdom Metazoa; phylum Arthropoda; class Insecta; order Lepidoptera; family Noctuidae; genus Polymixis; species Polymixis lichenea. The sequence continues at coordinate 55,941,686 of OX420931.1, read as the reverse complement.
GAGTCTTAGATTTTATACAATTTTTAATTAATATAAGTGAACCTCCACGAAGCATGGATTTCCGATTAAAACAACTGCCCACACTATAGTTCTCATAATTAATTAACATTTCATAATCTTTTAACCAGTGTTCAGTTATACAAATAATATCAAACCTTGTTTTTTCTAAAAACAATTCAATTTCCAATTGTTTGGAAGAAAACCCTTGAATGTTTTGATGAAACAATTTCAAGGAATTCTGCTTAGCCCCTTTTTTACAATTAAATAATTGAAAGCTAGATGATACCTTGGTGACAGTGCGATTAAAAACATTTTTATTGGTACCATCTGTTGTCTTACCTACTAGTTTAAATTAGTATCACTAACTACCTTAATATTAGTATTATTACTAATGTTTGTAATTACTATCTACTAAAGATTGCCGCCGCGTTGCTTATCAAATGGCGAAAGTCAACAATTTGAAAATACCACAGTCATGGATAGATTCAGAATTGGCTGGATTTGAATGGCTGCGCTCATTCAGGAAAAGACATCCTGAAATTTCACTGAGGAAACCAGAAGCCTGTAGCTTAGCCCGAGCAACTGCTTTCAACAAGCACAACATCGAGTCATTTTTTAGAAATTTAAAATCAGTCATGGAAAGACATCCGAGCTTTGCAGACGGCACTAGAGTGTACAATTTGGATGAGACTTCAACGACAACTGTGCAACGACCAGGAAAAATACTAGCACGAAAAGGCACGAACGCAGCAAAGGTCACAAGTGGTGAAAGAGGTACCTTAGTTACAACATGTTGCATTGTCAGCGCGATAGGACAAGCTTTGCCACCGGCTATGGTTTTTCCGAGAAAAAAGTTTCAACCACACATGTTATATGGAGCGCCATCGGGCACATTAGGGTTAGCTGCAGCTTCTGGGTGGATGAATGCTGAAATATTCGTGGATGTAATGAAACATTTCATAAAGCATGTTTCAGCCTCAAAAGAAAATCCTGTGCTATTAATAATGGATAACCACGAAAGCCATCTGTCAATTGAAGCACTAGATCTGGCTAAGTCTTCGGGTGTCACTGTTTTAACTCTCCATCCGCATACTACTGCAAAACTTCAACCACTGGATGTTGGATTAAACGGCCCGTTCAAGTCATATTATAACGCAGCTGTAGATTCATGGCTATTAAGACATCCAGGGCAATCTCTAACTATATACAATGTTGCTGAGTGTGTTGGTTTTGCATACATGAAATCAATGACTCCGATAAACATAACAAATGCGTTCAAGAAAACCGGAATATTCCCATTCAATGACTGCATTTTTACGGACGTTGATTTTATGCCTAGTACCGTAACAGATAGGCCACAGGAAATTGATGATCAACGAGAAAAATCTTCCAAGTCTCCTTCTATCCTTGGGAACTTTGGTTCTACAAGTCGAGATAACGATATCACACCACCAATGATTGAAGTTTCCGATTTTCGAGATTTATTTTTAGCCCATGAAGATGTTGATTTGCAAGTTAACTTGCCAAGGAACCAAGATGACGACACCACACTTCCAATAATTAAGGCTCCCGAATCACAAGATCCATTACCCGTGCGTGAGAATATTACTCTGCAGCAAAATTTGTCGATAAACCCTGTTAGCATAGAAGTTTTTCACTCGCCACTTCTATCACGAGTGCTTAAAGAAGTTGGAAATCAAGATATCATCACACCTCGCATAATAGAAGCTGCCGGTCCGTCAAAGTTCATTTCGCCCCAGGAATTTATGCCACCAATAAAAGCGAAACCACGTGATCCAAAAAAGCGTAGAATTCCTGGGAAAAGCATGATCGCCACGGATACGCCTGAAAAAGATGCTATTGCCGCAAAGAAAATAAAAATAATTAAGAAAGAAATTAAAAAAGCAAAGCAAGACCTGTTCACAGGTGTTAAAACCCAAAATAAGACAAAGAAAAAGAATAAAAGAGCCATTAAGGAAAGAAAAAAAGATATTATAGAAAGTGATGACAGTTCAGATGAAAATGATTATGTAGCAAGTGGATCATCGTCTGGTGGAGAAGAATATATTAGTGAAAATATAGATGAGGATGAGGAAGGTAGGATTATACTGAACGGTATTTTTTTACCTTTACCACGAGATCCAAAAGAGCAAGAATATGTTATCGTATTATTTCCATATAAAAAAAGCTCCGTCTATTACGTTGCGAAAATTTTAGAAACTATAATAGATGATGAAGACGATTCTGACTTTTTTGTGAGTTTCTTAAGACTAAAAAGTAGAGCATGCCAAACATTTTGTGAGCCTCTGGAACCTGATACAGCAGGGATACAGCTAAAAGATATCAAATATATATTACCAAATCCTAAAATTACTGGCAGCAGCCGAAGGCAAGCGTCTTATTCGTTTCACGTTTATTTTGATTTGACATATTTGAATCTACGTTAATTGTTAAAGTTTTTATTTGTAACATTAGCTTTTCTCATTAGTCATCAATATTTAAATCTCATTAGATATTTTAACTACCTTCTTACCTACTATAGTTCTCGATTAAATATTATGAGACTGAGAAAAACTAATGCTGTGACAACGTAGGTTACGTTAAAACTTCAGATATTTGTTTATTTTTTGTTTTTTGCTTAAGTTTTCGTTTAAGATACGAATAATTTGATAATTATTTTAAGCATTTACCAAAACCTACTACTTATTCAATTTAAAATAACATTGTTGAGACTGAGATTATTCAATGTTGAATAACTTGTGAATAACTAAATTTGTGAAACTTGCGTTAAAGGTTTAGATATTTATTTATTCCTTGTTATTTACTTCTTAAGTTTGTGATTAAAATAAGAGTAATTGATAATTATATTAATAATTCACCAAAAACTAAAAAATATGTTGATTATTTTCGAATTGAGAATATAAGTTAGTATCTTTAGTGCCTACATAATTGAAAAGGTAATTACTCTTACAATGACAATGTTGAGACTGAACTGTGCCATTATAAAGTTACCTAATAAAAGTCTCTTTTTCATACCACTCATACTGTTTTTTTTCATAAATTAAGAAATCATATATGGTGGTTAAATGTGTACTCCTTGGTCAACTGTGGCACACCCTGTGGTTAAATGCGTACCATAGTGTGGACACAGTTAGCCAATTCCCATTTTTTTTTAAAACTCCCATCTCCAAAATATATTAAGGAAATTCAACATTTATTAAATGCAGATAGGTAGCCAATAAACCACTACCTTATACCTTGCAGAAAATTATATGTTTTTAATTACCAAATACGCAGTATGATGATCAGAAAATTTGGTGGTTAACTGTTGGACCACTCACCCTACTCCATTGCCTCATACATGACATCAAGAAGGTGCGCAGAGTTGTATCTACTTTATACAACTCCAGCACCCTCATGAGCCATGTATGTGGCACCGAGTCATAGGCCTTCTTGTAATCTATCCAACATGTCGAAAGATCCTTTCGGGAACGACGAACCTGTTGGCTAATGGCCATATCAATGAGGAGCAGCTCCTTCGTATCGCGGGACCCGTTCCAACATCCATTTTGAAAGACAGACATGATGGAGTTACTTTCTATATGCTTGTAAATCTTAGGTCTCAAAAGGGATGCAAGAATTTTAATAATTATTAAATTTTGTTTTTGTTTGTTTTGTATTTAAGTAATTTGATTCCGTTTTTTTTTAAGCTATCGTTGTGTTTCTTAGTTATTTAAATAGGCATAACAGCTTTCCTAAGAAATGTATAAAAGCTAAGCGAAGCTAATGAATAAAAGCTAATCTAATTGATGACCAAAATTGTTATTTTTTTGATAAATGTAATAATTATTGTAAAAATTTAATGACTGGGTTTACTAATTAATCTGTTTCAGTGTAAGACTGCTATACTAAAAAAGAAATACATTTTATTCTAATACATTTTACTACATTTTTTATTTGTATACTAATTCCACAATGCATAAAACTACATTTTATGAATTGTATCTCAGACATACAATTTTTTTATTTAATGTAGTACCTTTTATCACACTTTATGCGATTGTATGTCTGAGTTACAATGCCATTTTAAACAGTATATGTTGTGGAATGTCATTGTAACTCACAAAAAGTCTTAAAATATACATATATATAATAATATAATCATACGAAAGTGTAGCTAATCCCTCGTTGACTCATATTTTCAAGGTTGGTTGGCAATAAGACTTTGCCGAAATGTGAGAGATTTTTTAAAATCTTTGACGCGCTCTCCTGTAAAGTTACTAAATATTAGTTACAATGTTATTCCTTGCAGGTGTCGAAACAACCTTCCTTAAGTAGACTGCATAGATAATTAAAAGAATAAGTAGACTCTGTGGACATCAGTTTGACACGTTTGACTTAAATGTCATAACAAGAATATTATTATGTAAAAAGATGGAAAATTCTAATGTAAAATCAGGTAATTCTATATAGGCGAATCGTTTAAGACCGATTCGCAGAGTGGTAACACAGAAAACAAAGAGAGTAATATAATAATGTAAGAAAGTCGTAAAAGGATAATAAAACAAAGATGATGTGGATGAATGAAAAAGAAGTGTAAGGATAATATCAGTAATAAACAGATACTATATGTGATGTTATGTTTTCTTGAAAAATCGGGCAGAAGTTTACTTATAGTAGATACCACCCACTTTTCGCCTTTAAAAGGGGGCGAGCTTATTGCTGTCAACTGGGCATAAATTCAAACATCGGATTGCTACTTAGAAATTCTAGATAAAAATACCCCAATAATACTTTCCCAAACTATAAATCGAATACAAGACCTCATGCTCAGCATGCCGCTTCGAATAAATACCGGTGTGTATAATTGTAATACGTATCAAATTTGAACAAAACTAGTCTCATTTTAGACGACAACAATGTTTTATAACGAATATCTGGATGACCGAGCTTCGCTCTGTTTTTTTTTTGGGGTTTGACGTTTTTTTAAAAATGAAACCTAGCTAGATCGATTTATCGCCCCCGATACTAAATTTCATGAAAATCGTTGGAGCCGTTTCCAAGATTCAGATTGATATATATACAAGAATTGCTCGTTTAAAGGTAATAAATACTGTTACTGTGTCCATGTAAAATAACTACAATAACTAGAAAACACAAATCACAATATAAATAAAAATGCTCAAATTTCCATCCAATCGGGAAATGATAACCCACCGCAAACACCAGACATCAGCTACATCAAAATAACATTTCAATTATTACCGCTGTCTACGGGCAGTCAATACAACGGGGTGGGCTCAAATTGCTACTGGCCAACAAAAGGCGGGCAATGAGTCCATTAAAAGCTTTCCACTGAGTTTAATATTTTAACTCTGTTTCATGTAATTTTTGGCACAGGAATAGTGAGCGAACAGAGACTAAGCTTCTACAAACAAAGTCAAAGTCAAAGCATATATTTCAAATAGGGACATAAAACTTGCTTTTGAACGTCAACATTTACATTAAATTAGAATTGATTCTAGTCGCCACTTCCAATAGGTAGTTTCGTATGTAGAAGAATGGGCAAGAAACTCCACCGTTACTCTTTTAAAATATTTTACATGCATTCATTATATAATTTTATGTGAAAATAAAGTAAAAAATGAAGCAATTACAGATAAATTAATCATAGGATACATTAAACTTACGCTTTCTTCCCATGTGGGCAGAAACCAGAACGCCACCTGCTAAACTTCTTCCACACTCCTTTTGCCTCGTTTACGTTCATGCACGATCGATATGAGGTGACCCGGCAGAGAACTAAAGTTGTCGACATAGCTCACAGAATAAGCAAGCTGAAGTGGCAATAGGCCGGCCATATTACCCGGAGCACCGATGACCGTTGGGGTAGACGTGCGGTCTCGACGACTTCTGTCGCGACCGCAAATTGGCAAACTTAACATTATTTTGCAGTTTGCGCGCGATCACAGTTTTTATGTCCCGATTGTCTGACTACCCACAAGTTACTCTGATACACGCTGTGAGAGGCAGTTTGCAATAATCCACAACGATTGCCCAGTAGCGGATGTCATATTTCTTCACATTTATCGTTTCAGAACATGACCGTGACCTCACGATGACTTCCTTCACCGTTTTTAGAGTAGTGGTGATAGAAAGTAAAGTGTCTGCCAAACACACGACCTTCAACTCGTAAGTCGGGGTCGATATCACTCGGCCATCCCTGCTTTCACATTCTGACAACCATCGTAGAAATCTAGATACATTTGATAAATTTTATCATATGGCACGATTAAGTGCGTAAACGGGGACACATGCTCCCTAGCCAACCGTTGAGACTAAACGTCGATCGTAATGAAGTTAGGCCTCTGTTCGATTATTTACTCATGTTCAACGGCTTGTAATACACGGTAATGTGTCTATCATTCAAATAGAAGCCATACCTGTTTGGAATAAAATTCATTTTAGTAGACTGTGTTGTAAAAATAATTAGAGAAATTTATTGTAGCGCTAACATTAGTCTTTCAACCCTTCTTGTCTATATATCGGATCTTTCATGAGTTTGCACTTAAAATGAGACACAAAGCGCCTTTGTTTAGCATTGTGCGGAGTCTAGGATTGAGTATGGTGTCGATTCGGACGCATGGAGCGACAGTGATCGTTTAGACGTGGTCCTGACACATACTGGCTTAGGAAATGTACTGTGTTTCCTTTAAAGCTCAGAGTATTATAGTAGGTACAGGAGTTTTAGTAATCGACTCGGTAACAATAAACTGTGCAGAAGTTAAAGGACCAATTTCTCTCGTTTACCCGTATCCCAATTCTGCGCCCACGAGTGTATATTCTGATACTTGTATGTCGATAAGTATCTGACATTTATCAGCTGATTGCTTGCCAACGTACCTACTTGTTACCTTTGCATCAGCTGTTCTTTTGTTCGCACCGTCGAGTCATTCATAACCCGTTAGCAAGTTACATATTACTATTGTTTTTAAAAAACTGGTTTTGTTTTCTCATTACTTTATTTGTTAGTTTGCTAACTGTTCTTTCTATCACTATGGCTGACGAAAATATTGCAAAACTCGTTAAAAAACTTAGCTGTATGTAATCAAAGATCACAAATTTTTGCAACCTCCTTCATATGCTTGAAACTTGCAGCGAACTTAGCAGCTTACAACTTGTAGACTTAGAGACCAGATTTAATAAATTTGATAGCTTAAATGTGGTGTCGAGGTGTTGCTGGATAACCCTGATGACAAGAGCGAGGAACGTGAGCAGTTCGAGAACCAGTATTATAAGCTGGTAGTGACAGGTTTACTGCTTGATTTCGAATGCCATGTTCCCGAAGGCTAATTCGCCGAAGTCATTAGATCGAACGTCCGAATTGCCGAAATTACATAGCATCGATGTACCACAATTTCGAATAGCCATTAGATCGAGCGTCCGTTTGGCCGAAAAGCCATTGCAACGATAGTCCTATCCATCGAAAGTCTATTGGCTCGACGTGCCAGTAAGTCGAAAGCTATTCTACATAAAACGTTTTACGACTTTGAATGTTAGGTATATTACTTAATCTAGCAGGTAGTAATAATACTCCCTTAATAGTCGAAGTCGTAAAACATTTTGAGTTACCTATTTCAGATATTTTTATTAAGTAAAATATTAGTAATATTGATCACTGATGTGTTTATCCAATTATTCTAAATAGGTATGACGATTAAACCCTGCTTTTTTATCCCATTTTACATTCCTTCTTTTACTTTTCTTGAATATTTTGAATTATTTTGAATTATATTGAATAGCTTTCGACTTACTAGCACGTCGAGCCAATATACATTCGATGGATAGGACTATCGTTGCAATGGCTTTTCGGCGAAACGGACGCTCGATCTAATGACTTCGGGGAATTAGCCATCGGGCATATGAAATTCGAAATCAAGCAGTGAACCCGGTAGTGACGGCGTGGATTCTACTCGGTGCTCGTACGCCTAGTCGTGCGGCTTTCGAGATGGTTCCATAACTGGTATCGAGAATGTACAGGCAGGTGGCTCAAAATATAACTGTGTACTGTTGCCATAAATCAATTTACCTGTTTTTCATGGTCACTGTCAACACTAGCTTGAATTTAGAGACATGTATGTACATGTCCGTTATTCATTCAAAAACATTAATAAGTTGCATTATCGTCGTGCGCCTCTTAAAGACAGTGCACTACTAGTTATAGGTAATTTAGATTTTAGAGCTCAGAGTTGTGAGACCGCTTGGAATTTATTGTGTAGTAGGTACAACGACAAAAGATTGCTTGTAAAATATCATGTTTATACATTGTTTAACGTTGAACGTATTCAATGTGAATCTTCTTCTTCTATTCGTAACCTCATCAACGTCACGAATCAAAACCTTCGTGCATTAAAAACTTTAGGGCCGTCAACTGAATATTGGGATACCCTCATAATTCATATGATGGCAGAAAAACTGGACAGTGGTACACGTAGGGTATGGGAGGAACATAGAAACATACTCGTACTGTTGACTTGTCGCCGGCGACCGGCAGTCGCTTGTGCGTCGCCACTACGCGGCGAATCGTCGAGTCGCCCGGGCAACCGATGACCAATTTTTATATAATAGCTTTTAGATTAAGCGCCTCCAGCCAAGGCTTACAAACTAACACTTAAACCTATAGCGACTGCGCACTGAGGGCACCCTCTGCGGGGTACGAGTCTCGGCTCAGGGAGTCACTGTTAGGGAGGGCAGCAAGTGGGGACAGGCTGGATCAAATAATTTCTTTATTATTAGATCATGGGGATTTTAACTCTACTTGCTCAGCTTTGGCGCGGGCTGGCACTTCTGTGGGCAAGGGACGGTTGGGGCCGATGACCAAATGCGTAAACACCTATTTAAACTATAGTAACTCACAGTCGCCATCGACCGAGTCGTCGACGACCAGTCGACAGTGCGTGGGCTCCTTTATTGATCCACCCTCTTTAGACATTGTCATAATATTTTTTAGCAACATAGCTGACTTATTAGAAACTACACAAGAACACAAAAGTAACAAACCAAGATCAGACGCTTGCAAACACGATTTTAATCTACTCACAATAACAAAATCTATTGACAATAAAAATGACAATAACACTACAAACAAAAAAATGAAAAAAAAAAAATAATGATAAAAAACTATTTACATGTCCAATGTGCAATCAGCCCCACTTTTTATTCAATTGTGAAGCATTTAGAGTCCTGACTGCAGAAGATCGTCTTCAAAAGGCCAAAGAAAGAAAGGTCTATCTTAATTGTCTTCGACCAGGGCACAGAAAATCTAGGTGCAATCTTGTTCCTTGCAGATATTGCAAGAAAAATTACAATACTCTGGTTCATTTACACGAGGTAGAAACAACCTCTAGTCTTGAGCCTCGTCAACAACTTTTCAGGAATAACTAATGTTCAGCAGTTTACCACTCCTCCAAATGTTTTTCTTTTCACAGCGCTCGTGAGAATGGTTAGCAGCAAGGGCGATGTGCTCACTGCCCGAGTACTATTGGACAACGGTAGTATACAAAGTATCCAGGTTTGTATTATAGCATTGTTTACGCTAAGCCAGTGATGCTAGCAGAAGGAACAGCAGATATTGCAATTTTATTAATTTATTTTTGGCAATGATATCTCCAATTCGACACAAGCCTGTCGTTGTGCTATCTTGTGAAGCTTACCTATTCGCTTTTCAGTCAATTGTCGGAATTCACTATATGCTCCGCAAAAGTATTTATCAAATGGCTCCAGTATTATACAATAAAATTCCGCGAGAAATAAAGAATCTTAATTTAGTTATTTTTAAAAAACGACTGCAACAATTTTTAATTAGTAAATGTTATTACTCAATCACTGAATTTATGGAAGATTATTGTTGACAATGATATTTTAAATTTTGACACAATTGTATTTCTATTTTATGGCTTGACATTTTAATTATACCTACAGACATTTTATATTTCATTATTCATATTTGTATGCTTGCGAGTAGAATGCAGCGCACTAACATGATCATTGTAAGACCTAATATAAACTATGGACCTGCATTGTGACAAATAAAATTATTTGATTTGTTTTGATTTTGCTTGTTAACTATTTATCATTTATTATCCTATCCATACTATATCATTGTTTGCCACTTATGAGAAATGGCTGCCTGCCTCATCCAAATAAGGGCTGGTATGGACTCCCATCCTCATATTCCTCTTCACTCACAACCCCTCAATTCTTCCACATTCACTCCCTCTGTCTCCATTGGATGGCCACTTAATTCTACTCTCATCCACAGGTCTCTGATCCCAACATTGCATACCTGCAGTGCTTTGGCAGCACTTCATCTTCGAAGAGTCCTAAGTGTTCATCCTGGCAGTGACGGGAGTCACTGAGGTGAATACCGAGGGGCCATCATTTAGAGGGCACGCACTTATATTTACCCCTTTCCAGATTTTTTAAGTCTACGCTTCAACCCAGGCAGCATGTTGAGAATTGAACCCAACACACGACCTTGTGCGCGATCTGCACGCGCAGGCGTCGTGATCAACGCGTCATCATCGGCACACCGAGGTGTGACGCGGTGGCTATAGGGCTCGGCCCAACCAGCACTCGCTTCCACGGACTCCACCGCGACGGACGAATCTGTTCTCTAACCTCATTCATTAATTGTTTGTCCGGGAAGGTTTCCTATTGTAATAAGCACGGCAATAAACCATTGCCTATAATATAATACAGTCCCCTTTTATTGCTCCCCGCGCTAACACTTATTAACAGGTCCGTAATACGTAGTGAGACAAAGTGTTCGAGGGGTGTTAAAACTATTCTGTGTAGGGTATGCTGCAAAGCTTATATACCTGCAGAATATGCTCGGCTGCACACACAAGGGCTTACAGCGCATTACGTCTCCAATGTAACCAAGTGTACAGGGCGCTTTTGGGGTTGCCATGACACTGTGAAGCATCAGGAGTTTTCGGTCGACTTCTTTGATGTGTCGTGTGTGGGGCCAGCTACTGTGGCCGACAGGGCGGAACGTTTTATACTCAGACACTGAACACTCAAGTGCTGCCTTCAATACGTTCCTTGAAATAATGTTGTTTATTGTATTATGTTATTGGCTACCTTCTGCCCGCGACTTTGTTCGCGTGGAAGTCGTAAGAGGTATGTATAACAATAACAGCCATATTTTTATAAAACTTCCCTTTGTATTACGTTTGTAGTTTTGTTCTCAGCAGCCAAAATATACTGTGAGTAAGGGCTGGTGACGCGCGCGGGAGCATCCTACGTACAGTTGTGGGTGTGAGAAACAACACCTGCAGTCTTCAGTGTCAGCCCCTGTGACGCGTGGAGGTCGGAAATTAAGATATCCCACGGGAACGTACTATCAGGATAAAAAGTACCATTATGTGTTATTCCAGGTTACAAACAATCTGTAAGCCAAATTTCATACAAATGTTTTTGTGTGATTAAGTAACATACATCCAGACATCTAAACTTTCACATTTATAATATTAGTTTATTATGACATGTACAGAGGTGGACTTAAGGCCATAGCTATTTGAATTTTATTTTCTGTAATTAGATATACTGATTGTGGGACAAAATTGTGGCCACATTATAAATCTACGCACGCACACATTCGTTTTGTATCAGGGGTCTAGCGTAGTGGGCACTTCGTCTATTTTGGTTTGTTTAAACTGTACAGAAGAGCGAATGTTATTAACGTGGTTTTAATTATTTTTGTGATAAAAATTACCTATTTAAAAAGTCAGAATTCGATTCAGTAAACGGTTCTGAATAAACTACTTTTATAGCGCAATCAGTCTATAATGTTGCCACTGCTGGGACACAGGCCTTGCCCACGCGGGCCCTGTGCGGGTTTGGTGGGTGTCACATGTCTTCGAATTTTCGTTACGATGTTTTCTTTCACCGTTTTGAGAGCAATGGCGTGCCTTCATTAAGTAAGTCAGGGCCGATACCATTGGGCCATCACTGCGCTCATCGGAAATTATTCCACGGAAACCTTCTTCCGGGGGAAATTGGTCCAGCCATCTCGAAGATTAGCCGGAACAAACACTAGGTAAAATAACTACTATTTCGGAAGTCGGTGTTTTGGTTTAGTATTTTCGTTTTTTGCCACCGACTTCGGAAATTACAGTTATTTTTCTCTTGGTAATGTTTTTCTTGGAAGTCTGTTGATTTTTTGTATCTAATAAAGTTTTTTAGTTTCTGTTTTTAGCTGTAGGTAGGTACCACAGTTAAAAACGAAAAAATAATTACATACTAATTCGGGCTTCTGACGACCCGTAACGGCTTCGGCTTACGTGCTTTCTGAGGCACGAACGGGTCTTGATATGTAAAGATGGTTACCCATCCACGGAACAACCGCGGCAACAGTAGCTTAACTTATCTCAGAATTATGCTGCGACATTTAAAAATAAGTGACGCAACGCTGGTATTCCGATAGGAGACGCTGTTGTCACGGACAGCTGAAAAAATAAAAAAATAAAATAAAAATGATATAATGAAAGTATTTAGTAGACCTGTCATCGTGTTGCCGCCTATGTTTATGTTAATGTTTACATTATTATATTTAAATCGTTTCTAATTATTAAAATTATAAAATATGGGTTCCGGAAGATTAATAATGAGCGTCAGCGTGGTCAAAATTATGTGTACCTAACATAAAAAATAAAATATGTACTTAAATAATATAATTATTGTTATCCGCGTGCCAGTACTCGAGGTAGTATCTATCTCTTGTCTATGCCTTTCCTATCTGTGACACTTTATCTATGGCATAGCGAAAGAGATGCAGGTGCCGAAATTCCGGCAAATAGAAAAGAAAACAAATTAAAAAGTATTTTGGCCTTCTAATGCGAAATTGCTGTAAAGAATACAAACATGCCGCCTAACCATCGCCACACCGACCAGCCGGTCAATTCTGTAAAAGTCTCACCGTGAGAACTAAGGTGAAGTGAGCTTAAAGTGAGCTGTCATTAGCATCAATCCCTAGTGCCAGATCGAATGACAGCTCACTTCACCTATGTTCTCACGGTGAGATTTTAACAGAATCGATTGGCAGGTCATGCAGGCTTCGCGGTACATCTTGTATTAAAAAAAAACATTTATTTCAGGTTCTCCCACATTACACTTACAAGTTACGAAACAAAAGATAAATACAAATCACAATATAAAATAAATACAATGTCACAAATCATAAATACAATGTCAAATAAGCAGTTCCAGTTAATAAGAAGTTGCAGTTCGTTAAGCCTAGAATATCTTAGTACCTATCTATTTAAAATGCGCCACAGCGTCGCCACATCGACCGGATCAGGTCATACACGGGTCAAGATATATAATATAGTGGCTTCAAATCGTTAGGACAAGAATATCCCACCTATTATAAATGTCGGCGCCCACGTCGCGTCCCCTCATACAGGTGGGCGCTAATGAATGGCGCTATAAAATGCGTACTTATATTTGTTTCAACAATATTATATTTGTCGGTAGGTACAGAGGGCCGATTGGAGATGAGTGTTACGGGCGAGAAGAAAATCTATGAAGGATATTGATTTTTAGGTTATATTGTGTTGTGGACGAGTAGGTACGTTTACCTCGGACAAACTGTTCAGTTCGGTAGGTCCAACTTCGAGAAAGAGGTCAATCGTCGAATCCGACGTGCTGGGCAGCGTTCGGGAGGATAAGCATTATCTTCTCGTCCCACATACCGCAGTGTCTCAAAACGAAAGTCTTTGACCAGTGCGTATTGCCAGTGATGACCTATGGCACTGTGGTCGCTCACAATAGGCCTTATCAGAAGGCTAAAAGTCACCCAAAGGGCAATGCAGAGGGCTATGCTCAGGGTTTACGAGCATGATCGAATCAGGAATGAAGAAATCCACAGGAGAACCAAGGAAAACGACATAGCCCGTAGAATTGCCAAACTTAAGTGGCAGTGGGCAGGGCACATTGCTCGCAGAACAGATGGCCGATGAGGCTGAAAGATTTTGGAGTGGTGACCGCGTACCGGAAGAAGGAAGGCCTTCCACAAGATAACCAATGAGCTTTTGAAGGCCGCAGGAATCCGCGTAATGCGGTAAGCACAGAACCTGTCAAAGTGGCGGGGCTTTGGGGAGGCCTATGTCCAGCTGTGGACGTCTTTTGGCTGAAATTATGAGATTTTATTCGAACTTAGTTTCTAGACACTTGCTGCCCGCACTGTGTCTAATGGTCAAGAGAGCTGCATCACGCATTCACGCCGGTGTAGCACTCATGTCGACTCGCACGAACGTCAGGCTAAACTCTGTCGAAGCGCGCCAACTTCACACTTGCGTTTCGTTTTCAATTGACATCCCGATCTCATGACTCTTCCGAAATATTTGAATTTGAAGAAGAAGTACTCCAAAATCAGTTTACAGGAAACCATCTTAACATACCAAGTGAAACTAAATTAGGCCTTATAAAATTCTGTGGGTATTTCCGTAACTCACTAACTGTACAAATGAGGGGCTTGTGGCTAAGTAACAACAGCTGCACGGGTCGATCGATCAGGTTAAGCGACGCTGGCCGCGGTTGGTCCGTGGATGGGTGACCATCTTTACATACTAAGACCCCTCCGTGCCTCGGAAAGCACGTTAAGCCGTTGGTCCCGGCTGTCATTTGTAGATCTTTGACAGTCGTTACGGGTCGTCAGACGCCCAAAAGTCTGACAGCCAGTCTTACCAAGGGGTATCGTGTTACCCAGTTACTGGGTTGTGGAGGTCAGATAGGCAGTCGCTCCATGTAAAATACTGGTATTCAGCTGCATCCGGTTAGACTGGAAGCCGACCCCAACATAGTTGGGAAAAGGCTAGGCAGATGATGACTAACTGTAGAAATGGCTGTTATTTTGACGGTCCAACAAAATTCATTGCGTTACTTACGATTTTGTGTAGACAAGATTTTCGGACTTATGAAGAAATGGGTTAGCAATATCCGTCAAAATTATTTAGACGCCGATTTATAGTGATCATTGGTCACCTGAACTCTTGAAACGTTAACGATAATTACGACAACTCATCTCGCTTTTTCTCGACTCGAATAACTGTAAAATTGTTATTTTTTTTAAACTTGGCAGTAATGTTTAATACTCGAATCGTTTCATGCTTTGATTCCCTATTGTTTTCTATAATTATATGACCTCGGGCGATGTCGGGTAGGGTATCTTGTTTACAAAACATTGTATAAATGTTCACTGTTCCTTTATCTGCCGTCACACGCTTGGTAGGCGGGTTGGCGATCGGAGTATGGTGGCAAATTGCATAGAGAACGACGCTGCCCATTCTCTAGTAAGTTCTTTAGTCGCCTACGACACCCACGGAAAGAAATGGAATGGCGCTATTCTTTACGTCCGGCACCACGCGGAGCTTTGTCTGCCATGACGTCCGATTAATGTGACTAGTAGGTATTTTTTTATTTTATATTTGTCACAAATAATGTTTTATTATGTAAGTATTGTTGGTAATGATAAATATTATACTCGTATACTTAGTTTAACATAATCAGCCTATAATGCTCCTACTGCAAGGCCACTGGCCTCCTATGTTTGAAAGTGAGTAGGCCGTTATCCACCACGCGGGCCCAGTGCAGTTGGTGTCTTAAAATTTTGGGTTCCAGGACATGCCGGTTTTCTTCACTGCTTTTGAGAGCACTGCTGTTAAAAGCACCTATCTGGGTTCAAACCTACGACTCAAAAATCGAATCAAATGTCATTTATTCGATTAGGCTGAGAATCAGAACTTTTTGAACGTCTAAATTACATAAAACAGTGCCTCGGCGCGCCAGCCCTACGCCACTTCCTAATGCTTTAGCTGGGAGGAAGAAGTGGCGCAACAAGCTCCCCATTAGCACAGCTGTCTGTTAAGAGGCCATAAGGCCCTAGTGTGAGTTTTATTTAACAATTTACACCAAACGCAGTGAGCGCATTTGGCGCTCCGATTGGTCCAACACCAATCCAGGGCCAATCGGAACGCCGAACGCGATCACTGCGTTTGGTGTAGATGGTTAAATGAAACTCACACTAGGGCCACAGTTAGATAAACGAGTAAAACGTGCGTTACGGAACTGCATACCAAAAAATCACTCCAAATAATGTTGTAAGATTACCCTTTTATTAGGCTCAAAAAGCCTTAAAAACAGTCTTAATTTATTAAACATACGCAAAGAAATTACAAATGGCCCTTCCTTTCTGCTTCGTCGTAGTCGGGTAACTATGCCAGATTGTACCTATGCTTATTTCACAGCTATTTGTACTGGAGGGAGTCCCTACATGGGAATAGCCAACAATGTGACCGGAAATGCTTAATGATACATTTCAACGCAAACTGCTGTGAGACAGTGAATAGCCTGCAATTATAGGCGTCAGTCTGCCAGTCGTGCCAAAAATAATTCTGTTTGTTCCAATAATATGGTGTCAACCCCTGCTTCAATTAAGGCTGAGCGCACATAGGACGCATTCATACTTTCTTAAGGTACGCTAGCCGTGGTTAGTCGGAAAGCGCGTTACGCCGTTGGTCTCAACTGTCATTCTTGGACCTTTGACTGGCGTTACGCATGGTCTGAAGCCGGAAAGTCTGATAACCAGTCAGGAGGTCAGATAGGCAGTCGCTTCATGTAAAATACTGGTATTCAGTTGCGTCCGGTTAGATTGGAAGCCGACCCCAACATGGAAAAAGGCTAGGCAAATGATGATGATTTTATTTTGAAGCAAGGGCCCAGCCACTTCCCTGACTTCAAAATAAAATGCATTACGGGCACTTCGCTCATCGAATATTAAAAAAGTAATATTTTTGTTTGTTTTTTTTATGTTTCGTTATTTTTCGATAGCGAAACTTATTAGGGTTCCGTACCCAAAGGGTAAAACGGGACCCTATTACTAAGACTCCGCTTTCCATCCATTCACCTATCTGTCTGTCCGTCTGTCACCAGACTGTATCTCATGAACCGTAATAGTTAGACAGTTGAAATTTTCACAGATGATGTATTTCTGGTGCCGCTATAACAACAAACACTAAAATCAGAATAAAAATAAATGTTTAGGGGGCTCCCATACAACAAACGTGATTTTTTTGCTCGTTTTTGCCAGATGTTGATAACGGCAACAGGTGGACGCTTGAAATGTTCATAGAATATTACGTTATATATTCACTTTAAAAATAAATAATAAAATAAAAATAAAATTAATATTTAAGTGGGACTCCCATACAACACACATGATTTTTTTGCCGTTTTTATTGATAATGGTACGGAAACCTTCGTACGCGAGGCCAACTCGCACTTGGCCGGTTTTTTTTTTAAATGTCGCAGCATCACGCTGAGATAGGGCCTTTTGGGCGCGTGCAGGACTTTATGTTTTGTTTTAATTTGTCTTTCGTTTTTTTATTTTTTGAGTAAGTATATTGTGCTCAGTTTAGTCTGTGACATTCCTGTGCGAGCCACAAGAAATACATATTATTTCTGTCTTTTCCTTTAATCACAATAAATATTGTTTCTTTCTTTCCTATATCGATACCTAACACGTGGTTAAAGTATGGCCACCGAATTAAATTTGATCCTGCATAGATACCCAGACTTTGTATAAGCTGATACTTAGTGTAAATGACGTGAAGAATTTATTCATGTAGCCGGCCCGACCGACCAGTCGATGCCTGCTATCTATTTCAGACCTACGCCTGATCAAAAATGTACCGCTCTACCCACTAATGCCGGCTAACATTATGTCTAAACACGGAGGGGAAGTGTCAATTTGAGTCCCCTACGGCATTTCTACAATACAACGTTTATCTATAGAAACCTAGGTTTATGTTGCGGTTAGAAACAAATTTTTAGGTATTTGAAAAGAAAACGCATTGCGGGAGCAAATAAGGTTCAAAATAGGGATGCGTGTTGAATCGAATGACCAAAGAACGGAACTTTGCAGTTTGAATTAAATTGAAATCGAAATGCACGGCAGGCTTAGCACGAGCACCAATTTGTTGACGGAAGAACAGACATGACTATTAATTAAATGATGTACAATAGGGAGAAGATGGCTATGTTTTTCTATTAATTATCACAGTAATGCGTTCTAAACGAATCATGATTTTGTAGATGACCGTATATATTTTGTGGCGGTCGAGTAGAAAGTTTGTTGTCAGTGTGATTTTGACAGTTTGGGAAGAAATATTCTTCCGAAATAGTCTACATTTATAAGGACCTAGACAAAGACCGTTAGAAATTAAGTCAAAATGACAGATTGTGGAAGGATATCTACGGTGCGATGTAAAAAATTGAGAAACGAAATGTGACTTTGTATAGAAAAAACGCACTCTCTATTCTTGGTAGAAATAGAAAGCGTCATTCTAAACTTGCTGGTCAGTGGAGTATTTTTGGTATTTCTTTAGTTGATTGAATGTTCTTTAATATCTTATCTTATATATATAAAATTTCCATGTCACAATGTTAGTTACCGTACTCCTCCGAAACGGCTTTACCGATTTTACCAAATTTTATATGCGTATTCAGAAAGTCTGAGAATCGGCTACCATCTATTTTTCATATCCCTAAGTGATAAGGGTTGTTCACCCTAAATAGTTTATAAGGCAAAACAACGTTTGCTGGGTCAGCTAGTCATTATATAAAATATGATAGTTTACGCTTAAAACATTGAGAATTATTCTGCGAGAAATATTTTTTAAGTTCTGTTTTACGATTGATTTATCATGGTAAGTATTTTTTTTTATGACATACTAGCTTTTGCCCGCGGCTCCGCTCGCGGGCATAGAAAACTAGCCTATGTCCATCTCTATATCCCAGGCTATATCTCTGCCAAATTTCATGACGATCAATTCAGCTATTTAGGCGTGAAAGCGTAATATACAGACGGAGTTACTTTCGCATTTGTAGGTAATATTAGTTGGGATTTTTGAATAAGTCTTGTCTTTGAACATTTGACAATACACTCAATATTTTTCTGGCTTGTAATTTAAGTACCAAAATGCCTAACTGTATGACAAAACTAATTTATGGTGTCCTATATTTAGGTAGGCACGACGTAGGTAGGGGTAATAGAAGCGAGACAAGGTTCTCGGCTCGAAGTAAAGGGACTCAACATAAAGGGAATCATTCCATTTAGGAGCAATTTTTGAGTTTTCACTTAGAAATTATCCCACGGGAATGTGTTATCGAGATGAAAAGTTTCCTATATTTGTGATAAATTTCATACAAATCCGTTTGGCAGTTTTAGCGTGATTGTGTAACAAACATCCAAACATCTAAATATCTAAATATCTAAATATCCAAACAACTAAATATCTAAATGCCTAAATATCTAAACATCTAAATATCTAAATATCGAAATATCTAAACATCTAAATATCTAAATATCTAAATATCCAAACATCTAAATATCTAAGTATCCAAACATCTAAACATCTAAATATCTAAGCATCTAATCATACAAACTTTCACATTTATAATATTAAAGTAGGAGTAGGTTATAAGTAGCATTTAATAGTTTAGTGATGTTCGACAGGATGAAAAAAAAAACAAACGACTTCCAAAAAAGAACACTGCAAAGTGAAAAATAACTAATTTCGGAAGTCGGAATCTTTGATTTTTAATTTTCGTTTTATGCCACTGACGTCCAAAATGACTGTTATTTATCAATTGGTACAGTACACTGAATGGAAAATATACGAATTATTCAAGCTAACTCAAAAACCACTCAACCGACCTTGACCAAACAAAAGGAGAATTTTTCAAATCGGTTTATAAATGACAGAGTTCTGAGGTAACAAATGTAACAAAACAAAAAAAAGAATACGTTCGAATTGAGAACTCCTTCTTCCATTTTTTAAGCCCGAAATGTTATGAATTTTTCAAATCGGTTTACAAATGACGGAGTTCTGAGATAACAAATAAAACAGAAAAAAGAATGCATCTGAATTGAGAACTCCTTTCATTTTGAATCCGACATGTTATTCAGTGTGTTATAAAACGGTGACGCGCAGATATCGCGTTCAATTCCCAGGCCAGTGCAATGTAATTATTGCATAAGGATCAGCGTCAAACCTCGTCTATACATATCATCACGCTACTTTTCGCTGAACGGTTGGACAGCGGTCTATATACCGTGAAATTTTAATGGTTGTTTTCCCGCAGCGAAATGGTTTTGTCTTGGTAATACAATCGTTTTATAAACGAATAAAATATTAGAAACAAAAAATGGCAGATTAAACCATTGTGAAAAATCACCACGTGCGAGAGTTTATTTCGCTTTGAACATTTATGCATCGCTGTTCCCTATGTCGGGGGTGCGTGCGATTCGCGTAGTACCTACAAGTTACCTCTAGTGTTACTAAGGAGTAGTGTTTTATAAAGTTGATGAATATTTTTTTAATTATTTTAAAACAAAAAATTCTTATTTTTTTTTACTTTTACTCTATGCTTCGAAAGTACTCCTTATGGCAAGTTGTTCTGCCGCGGGAAAACAACCATTTAAATTTCACGGTGTAGGTATAGTAAGTACACCCACGTTCCCCATCTATGATTAACTGAATAATGTTAGGTTTATTTTTGTTTTCTTAGTGTGCGTTGGACATGTACCCTTGTTTACGCTGTTGTATTTTTAAAGAACAAATGACGCACTTCGAGAACCTTGTTTTGAAAAGAATTTTCCGAGATCATAATGGTTTGAAAGTCGCTGTCGCGACCACCTAGCGTACTATATTTATAAATCTGCCTGCGTTTAAATTTTAATTTCTGGCGAAACAGATTTCTTGAACGTTAACACATTTTTACCCGACTACGGCAAAGCAAAAAGGATGGTTATGATTTTATCCGGTATGTAGGTATGTATAAAAATATACTATACTCATCTCTTCTCTCATAAGTTCTAAACTTCTTAATTCATCATTTGACCAATAAGTATCGTTGGAAGCGTCTAAATCATCCACAGGTTATGAGCCGTCACATTTAATTTAAAATGGCGCCCTCTAGAAAACATGAAGTCATTAACTACAAAAAAGTATTAATCATTACATTTCAGATATACACATCTAGTTAACTAACCCGAAAACGATGTAATCAAAAACAATTTCGAAAACTAGATCCCGACTTCTGAAAGTCACGCTCTAAAAACTTGGACTCTAAAAACTCGTTCTAAAGACTTCCAAAACACACTAAAAATTGAAAAATAACTTTAATTTCGGAAGTCGGTGACTTTGGATATGTATTAAAAAAATTTGTCACCGCCTTTCGAAATTAAAGTTATTGTTCAGTTTTTAGTGTTTTTTGGAAGTCGGTTGTTTTTTTTTGAGAAAAGTTTTTATTTTTCACTTTTTAGTTCAAACTCAAAATCAAAAGTCATTTATTCAAATTAGGCTGAGAATCAGCACTTTTCGAATGTCAAAATTACATAAGACAGTCCCCCAAAACGCCCGCCCTTCACCACATCCTAGTGCTTTAGCTGGGAAGAAGAAGTGGTGCAACAAACTCACATGTGCTTACCCCTTCACAGTGTCCCGGCGTAATGTTATGGTATAAACTGGTGTAAACAATAGACAGATATGAGATTTCTGCAATTCCAATCCATTTGCTATCATTTATTGAGGAGTTCCGTTGCCTATCTCCGAAGTTCTATATCAGATCTTCACCAAATTGAAATGGGACCACTCCGAGAAAGTACTCTTCCAAAAACTACGAAAACGCTTCAAATGTGCCTATAAAATTTGAAGAGTTCTCTCTATTTCTCCGGGATCGCATCATCAGATCCTGACTTGATGATCATGGGACCACCGGACCACCACCCTTTCAAGCAAAAAGAAAAATTTAAAAAAATGTTTCCGACGAATTGAGAACTTCCTCCTTTTGGAAATCAGTTAAAAAGTAAGAAACAGGAAATATACTCATCTGGTAGTCATTGTGGTCATATGGTACGTAGGTACCTAACAAAACAATACATTAAATTAAAAGTAAGCGATCTTAAGCGAAGTGGCATACGACCACGACATTGAGATGTGAATATATTCTTGTTTCATACCTTTTGGACCGTGATCATCGTAATGATGACCCTAGAACCACCCACTACTGTGTGTAAGCCTCTCCTTTCCGCCATACTTACCAATAGGGAATAACTACATATGAGAAAAAGACTAAAAAACTTATTAATGAGATAGCTTAGGCAAAATGCAGTCGGAAAATGTTAGTTTTAGTTCACGAAACAACAAAATAAATTTTAAAACACAATTTAAAGATTTCAGTTTTTTTTGTATCTGTTTTTGAACACCATGAAATAGTAGCCGCCGTGTGATTACGTCATACGGCAGGTCTACTTAGCAACTTTGTTCTTTTATTATTTTCGTAACGAAAGTAATTTTTATTTAAATAATATTTTGCATTCAGGAACAGAAAACCAACGATAAGTAGAAAAATAACTCAATTTTTAAAATTGTAAACAATTGACTTATAAAATATCAGCACATTTGTTTATATACCAAACTGACGTCATATCCACAGAGCAATATGGCGTCCACTGCGCCCAGCGCCAGCGTTTTCGTCAAATTATGCGCGAAATTTAAAAATGAAAAAATTAAATTCATATTTATGGAACTAATCGACTAAATAATTAGCACTCTAGAATCGAATTAAGACACTTTTCAAAAATTAGTGTAAAACCTTATTTTGTAATACTTCACTAATTTGTCCCAAAAATACTCCCCCCTCCCACAAATCAAAGCCAAAAACTATTACTGCGAACCCGAACCATAAACCGTGTATTAACAAGGTTAGTTATCAGTCGGAACGCGTAGTTTCGGACGAGCTCGAAGTCAGATTTCATGCACTGTCACCTGTCACCGTATCGGCGCGACGAGTAATTCGATTAGTCGAGACTGACACCGAAGCCACGCCACAATTTAGTTACCGTTCGAATCATTTAGTAACCCCCGCAGTTTTCACGTTTCGATTGGTTTTACAGTCTTACCATTATGTCATTTCCTCCAGTCCGGTAACAACTAGCTATTTTATAAAACATTGGATTGTAATTAAGGGATTGCGTGGATGCATATTTTCCGCCCCATGTTTGTATATTTAGCAATATTGTTCACGCATCATACGCGTGATCCAGCAGCGGTGGAGGACGTGCGGGTGGAGGGGTCACTCAGCTGATCCAGCCAACGCGGCGTCCCAGACACTCGCCTACAGAATCAGCCATCGCCGCACGTACCGCGCTATCTATTTAAATTGTTATAATTTACAACGAAAGCTATCTGTAATTAAATAAGTTATTTCCAAGCGGGTCATCTTATTTCATATCTTTAACAAATGTATGTATGTTTGTTCTTTGTGGCTCTTTATAAACCAAATGGGTTGGTCGATTTTGATATTCTTATGTCATATAATTTTTATGTAAGGAATAAATATTGCGGTTTGACAACATTTGTATGGAAAATATGTCTAACTGTTAGATTTATTCTTCAGATAAAAGTTACGTGACTGTTGAAAAATTTGCCCTTTGTGAGTGTCACTAAAGACATGACAGTAATCAAAATTTAATAAAGCGACAAACAGACGCCATATTGTGAAAAATAAATGTCAAGTGAGGTATCATTGAATAGGTCTTTGAAAATTATGTTTAAGTTTCTCAAATTATTTTTCATTTTGAATGACAAATTTGGATATATCCCTAACGATTTAAAGTTGGATAGCAACATTAGCAACCACTAGGAGGTACTATAGGTTTTTATTGTTAATTTTACGAAGATGCCTCCGGCAGCATGAGATTCCACAAAGTATTCAGCTTCTTAGTCAACCTTATAAAACTGAACTTTTCCCAACAGTTCACTTTTTTATTAGAAAATATTTTTGAGCAACAAACCGTATTAAAATTTTACGTTTTATACTTTTTTTGTGTTTATATTAGCGTGCTTCATTGAAAAATTATTACATGCGTATTCCCTATTCCGTCAATGAAATGAAATGAAATGTTTATTTATGTAAGTAAATCTTATAAATCACTTTTACACGTCAATATTTTGTTGGTCAATATTTAAAAAACTAGATGGCGCCGGCACTTCCTAGCTGACTGTTCCCAGAGAAGAAAAGCCGAAACAAACTCAGAGGTCATGGTCTCTTTTACAGTCCAAACATTATATAATTTTAATTTTATGTGATTCTAACAATGCAGGGCAATGTCTGGAAGGGCCTTTTGAAGAATTGCCATTGCAGCTTTGAGCTGACCTGTCCCAACAGACGGCATGTCATGTACGTATCAGTCACAGTGTAGCTCGATTCGATCGATTCCATAGCTAGTACCTACCGATTCAAGTTCGGCCAACCGGACATAATTCGAAATGAATCAAGTTGAAAGCTACACCTATGTCCCCAACAGTGTTTTGTTAATCTAACAGCGAAAACAGAACGTCGAAGGTACCCATTTGCCATGACTGCACCTTTATTTTGTAGCAGTTATGGACCGTTTTCGTAGTTAAAGCGTACGGACACACGGTTGACCGTATCGTCTAAAAGCTTAGTCGACATCCACACGGACGAAATAAAATCGCGGCATGATTTCATCGCGTACTGGACTTTCAGTTTTTGATGTTGAACCGAGCGTTGATAATCCAACAGGGTGCAGCGCGAGTGAGTCTCGGCGTGTCGAAAAAACTCAATGTTCGATTTTCAACTCTCGAGTCTCAAGACCCAGTACGCGGAAAAGTCCCGCCGCGGTTTTATTACGTCGGTTCGTAAGTGGGCTTACAGTCACACGCGGATAGTTACACCCTGTGAGCGTTGTCACGGGAAAATGTGTGCGCGCCATGTCTAGAGAATGCGGGACGCAAAATGTACTGCCAAAAGGTACACAAGTCAACTGCAGTTTTTGTAAAATGAAAATTCGTTCGTCGCTGTGCTAATAACGACGACGAATTTTAGTGTGAAAGTTAAGGTGCCAGCGCCAGGGTAACACGCGAAAATAAAATCTTACGTACGTGTCAGGTTGTATTTTGAGTTACATATTACCGTTACTAAGATGGATTTCAGAATAATAATAATTAAATTGATCATTACAATCCCTTAAATTCATTTAATCCCATTTAATTACTGTTTCATGAAAAAAACATTATCTAAATTCTTAATGTAACGATCGTGAATTCGTGAATCATTTAATATTTTAACATGTTCGACGCCGCGTCGGAGAATGGTGGTTGACACCCCATTTTCATCTGAAGCCAGACAAAAAATAATATTTTTTGCCAAATTTCATCAGTGTGTTTTATGGGTTTAAGGGATATATTTAACGACATAAAACATGTTTTAATTCTCATAAGAAAAATTTTATACCTATTTTTAACCGACTGCGAAAAAGGAGGAGGTTCTCAATTCGACAAATTTTTTAAGTGTTAAATATAAGCGTTTCTAATAAGTATACCCATCATTGACGGACACGGCGTCGAACGTGTTAATGAATATACAAACCGACACTGACCTGCAAATTGCAAAAAAAAAAACGGATGGAAATTTGGTTTTCTTAGCGCATCCACCTTAAGTAGCTTTGGTAAAAAAATGTATTAACTTTGTTGTAATTCAAGGCCATCTCAATTAAAGTATTTAGATTTGATTTTACTTATTTTAAACGGCGTGACAACTGCGTTCCAAACTCTGTAGTTTGGCCAAAATTGAGAGCTCAAAATATTTTACTCGGCGGTTACATATCCACCCAATTTAAATACCTACTCACTCTGAGCGTTGAACGCTTCCGCAAACCGGCGCGACGCGTCTCTACTAGACCATATTCCATGAAGTTTTCATAGAAATTGCTCTATTATGATCGCGTTGCACCTGTATGTGGCAGGCTTAATACAATATTTCAAAAATTGAACCCACCTTTTCCGTTTTTAAACGCCGAATCGCAGTCTATCTGCAAACAAGTGTGGAATGTTTGGGTCTATACCTTTTGATGCAGGGATGACGAACCGTTGGCAAGCTACAAAATAGTTTGGGCATGTCATTAATAGGGAATCTGCATGTAATTCAAAATTCTTACATTGTTAAAATATATGTCGCCGCGGAGATTATTCGGCCGTTAATTAAGTTGATTTTGTTTTATAACAGTACCTATCAATATTTTGAGATATTTTATGTTTGTTAATATTTAACTTCAGATTTGGTTGGTAATGATTTTGACATTAAGTTTATGTCAAAATCACGACTAATTAAATCTGGTACGCTTCTAAAATTTAATTTTGATTGTTTTAAATTACTTGCTATTTTGGAACATTGTTTTGTAAATAATAATACCTGAAACTTAGTTACTTTTTAAAATGTAACGTTTAAACGTCATCGGTTGATTCGGCGGGAAAGTACTGTGTGATTGACGTTTGTCTCTGGTGGGGCGAACGAGTTAATAAAATCTTTTTTCAAAAAAAATAAACAACCGACTTCCAAAAAAACACTAAAAAGTGAAAAATAACTTTAATTTCGGAAGTCGGTGACTTTGGATATGTATTTTAATTTTTTGTCACCGCCTTCCGAAATTAAAGTTATTTTTCACTTTTTAGTGTTTTTTTGGAAGTCGGTTGTTTATTTTTTTTGAAAAAAGATTTTTATTTTTCACTTTTTAGTGGTTCACATGTGCTTACCCCTTCACAGCGTACCGGCGTGATGTTATGTTATTAACTGGTGTAAACAATTGACAGACATGAGATTTCAGCAATCCCTGTCCATTTGCTATCATTTATTGAGGAGTTCCGTTGCCTATCTCCGAAGTTCTTCATCAGATCTTCACCAAATTGAAATGGAACCACTCCGAGAAAGTACTCTTCCAAAAACTACACAAATTGCTTCAAGTGTGCCTACAAAATTTGAAGAGTTCACTCTATTTCTCCAGGATCCCATCATCAGATCCTGACTTGATGATCATGGGACCACCTGGGAAGTTTACCCTTTCAAACAAAAAAAAAATTTTCCAAATCGGTCCAGCCATCTTCGAGTAATCGGGGAACATACATAAAAAAAAAAAAAAAAAAATAAAAAAAAAAAAAAAAGGTTCCGACGAATTGAGAACCTCCTCCTTTTGGAAGTCGGTTAAAAAGGCGCGACTCGAGCGCAGGGTTCACTTGGGCTGCCGATTTTGGACAAGAAACATTGTGAGTAAAAGCTATGTCTGTTTGATTAAAAACGTTATTACATTAAGTAGTTTATTTGTTTTTATTTTACTATAATCCTTGATCTGCCTGATAAATCAAGTGTAAAATGTATTGTAGCTATAGCAGAACCGATGACCAGAATAAGGTCAGCGGTTCTGCTTATTTTTAAAAATAACCTCCTTGTCTCAACTTCGACATATACATTGTATAGGAGTCAAGAAACAAATTGCTATATTAAAAAAAAAAATTAATGCATTAATTATAATTATTTTTCAACTTCTTATTTTACGTTTGATTTTTGTGGTGGAACGGAACGCAAGGTTGAAACGCGTCGTCTTCGATAATGCCGGAAGTGACTTCAAAAGGCATGTGATTAAACATATTTTCTTAACGATCTGCTTGAATTTTCACTAAGGTAAATTCATCATCATCATCATCATCATTTCTGATGTAAGCCTCCTCCAAGCTCCTCCACGTCGACCGGTTCTGCGCTTCTTGCATCCAGCGGATCCTTGCGACCTTCACAAGGTCATCGGTTCATCTTGTGCGAGGCCTCCCAACGCTACATCTTCCGGTAAAATCTTTCGGCACCATCGGCCATCTGTTCTGCGAGCAATGTGCCCTGCCCACTGCCACTTAAGTTTGGCGATTCTTCGGGCTGTCGGTTGCCTTGGTTCTTGGCCTTGATATTGAGATTCAATGTGCCTCTTACCATGCGGTGATCACTTCCAGTTTTCACCGCGTTGATCACAGATACATCATTGAATATTTGCTACTTCGTCGACATACTGAAGTCAATCTTGTTTCTAGTTGCACCATCAGGGCTCTGCCAGGTCCACTTTCTGTACTCACGCTTTCTGAAGAAGGAGTTCATCATGAAGAGGCCTTCCTTCTCCATGAAACTGACCAGTAAGTTATCCCGGTGGTTCCGACCAAATCCAAATTGCCCCTCTCGCAGTTCATCATCGTCTCGTTTGCCCATTTCACGTTGAAATCCCCCATGACAACGGTGAAGTGAGTTTTAGAGACATGCATGGCTCTGGAAATGTCCTCATACATGGTCTCTACCTCATCGCCTCGAGGTCGGGGCGTAAACCTGTACGACCTTCAATGAATATCTTGGGGATATTCTGAGTATAAGGTATGCTTCAGATAATCCTACTATACTCCATCGTAACCTGCTTAATTCTTTCTTCAGTTAGTATTAAATATTTGTAAAAAATGCACGCTGGTGTACAGAGGTTCGCCATCCCTGTATTTGTGTGTACGTACTGCCCAGACAAAATAAACGTGTTGCCTGTAGCCTGTTCCGTATTGTTCGGTAGATGATTTTGCTAGCCCTAAGTATGTTTAAAGCTTTCAATAAGGGAGATGCTAAGACAGGTGGTCTCAGAAAGCTTGTAGGAGACATTTTATTATTAACTCAAACGTAGGAGCTTTCCGCCCCCACCTTGAATCTTCACACTGCGTACTTTGTACCTAATGAGAATGTATAGTCATTGTATTCTACGGCTAGTCGTCTTCACAGAATAATTTATAACTAGTAGTTGCACAGGAGTTGAAATTCGACCATAATTCATTTAAATTTTAATCAAAAAGATTAGCTTTCTACACTCCGTCTCCATATAAACTTCAACTGTGCCAAATTTTGTACTCCACCGTCTGCGTGATTTTCGTAAAAAAGGGGTACAAAGTTTTTGCTTCACATACTCGTGTTTGATTTTGCATACGAGTTGCTTATATAAATATTATAATAATATTATTTAAAAGAGACGATTCCCCGATTCGGGCAAGTGAATTAGTGCAAGTCGACTAATAAGCCACATTTACACTCTGTAGGACAACATAGCGCACTCTCTATTATCTTTATATATCAACTAGCTGACCCAGCAAACGTTGTTTTGCCTTATAAATTATTTAGGGGTGGACTACCCCTAACATTTAGGGGGATGAAAAATAGATGTTGGCCGATTCTCATAGATACCGGATAAGCACAAAAAATTTCATCATAATCGGTCAAGCCGTTTCGGAGGAGTATGGCAACGAAAACTATGACACGAGAATTTTATATATTAGATATTACTTTAACTATGTTAGCCTAGACAGTCCTCCCATACCTATTAAAACAGTAATTTTAAAACATTGTAAAACCCAATCATTTTGAAAAGTATAACCGTGGAGTTTCTTGCCGGCTCTTCTTCGTAGATAACGACCAGTTTGCAACCGTGCCCCTAGCTTCTGAAGTTTCATGAGCGCGCATGTAGGTGTTTGTGAAATAAGATATTTTAATTTTGGCTGTTCTCCACAGGAATCGTCGAGTTGGAACCGTGCACCCAGCTTCTAACGTCTCATAAGTATTAGGTTGAATAGTCATCCTCTTATATTAAACATTTCCTTGTTTCTATCTTTTTAAAGATTTTTTTACGCATTTTTTTTTTTAATTTTTTCTTTTTATTTAATACTGGCGGCTTCGCCCGCATGGCGGTCGAAAACTATCCCACAGGAACGTAGTACCGCGATAAAAAGTATCCTATGTGTTATTCCAGGTTACAAACTACCTGTGTGTCAAATTTCATTCAAATCCGTTCAGCCGTTTTTGCGTGAAAGAGTAATAAACATCCATAATCACAAACTTTCACATGTGTAAGATTATTAGTTCTTCTGATTTCTCAAGTTCTGATTAGTGATTTAAGAGTTAGCTTCAATAATACGTATTTTTTCACTTAGTATATATTCATGATGTTGTAATAACTTGTCACTGTTATTTACTTAGCAACTGCAGGTTTCAGAATTTTATTATCTTCTAATATATAAAATTCTCGTGTCACAGTTTTCGTTGCCATACTCCTCCGAAACGGCTTGACCGATTTTGATGAAATTTTTTGTGCTTATCCGGTATCTATGAGAATCGGCCAACATCTATTTTTCATTCCCCTAAATGTTAGGGGTAGTCCACCCCTAAATAATTTATAAGGCAAAACAACGTTTGCTGGGTCAGCTAGTTTACATATATCTAAATCTTCATACTTACAATGTACAAACTAACACTAAAATAAATATATATTATGCACAAGTATAAAAAAGGGAAGAGCTCACTGGGCATCAAAGTATCAAAGCATTATCATCAAGTGTCCAGAAGGCTGGCAGCATTGCCACGTTGCATGGCAATGCTGATTCTTTGACCTAAGAATATGCCAGCCAGCTCAGGTCACGTGAAGAGTCGATCAAACGCTTGGTGATGTCCCGAAATACTAGATGAGCACTGGGACCTCACGGCACTAATATTTCAACCCCAATTAAATTATCTGTATGCGATATGTACCTCGTCTAAAAAGTGGTAAAAAAAACCTCAACAAGGTGAAATTTAATTTCGGAATTCGGTGTCTTTGCCGATTGTTCATTTTAATAATATTTTGCTAAGTTATTCTTCTAAAGTACTAAATTAACTATAGAATAAAACTAAAACAAGGAATACGCAACCCCCTATGCCCGTAGGCGACAATTTAAACGAGGTAGGAAACACGAAAATTGAAAAGTGATCGCAAAACGTTGCAGCTGGTCAAAATACGCTGTCATGTGCCCGAAGGGATATTTAGGGATATTACTTGACTAGCAAAATTTCGGCCTGGGCCCGAATGCCTCGGGTAATTTTGAAAGGCACTGGCGCGGGTTCACTTTGCAATTCGATTATTTTCCCACTAATTGAGCAGTGGGCAACATGCGTTAGTAAAGAGAGGGAAGTTGAAACTTCTACAAAAACTCTGATTTTATACGACTCCTACCGTTTTTTTTTTTTTGTGGTTGGGAAATCATCAATTAACTTCTCCTGCTCTGGGTGGAGCAGGAAGGCGTGTCAGACTTTTCTTGACTAAAACCCACCCGTGTTCTTTCAGTTGCCTGTGTGCCACGGTAGGTATCTCTTTCGAACAACCCGTACCCCTAGCAGTTAACGGCCCTTTCGGGACCCATCAGTTGATGCTGACATCTCTTTGAGACGCGCGTGGACCACAACGCGCCGTCGACCCGGGCTTGGTCCTCACCGGACAGCGAGCTACCTATTATTCGCCATCCGTAAGCCCGCACCTACGGTGGCCGGGAATAAAATCAAATCAAATAAAAAGTCATTTATTCAAACTCGGCTGAGAGTCAGCTCTTTTTGAACGTCAAAATTACATAAGACTGTCCCCCAAAACACCCGCGCTTCACCACTTCCTAGTGCTTTAACTGGGAAGAAGAAGTGGCGCAACAAAGTCCCCAGCAGCACAGCCGTCTGTTAAGTTAGAAGAACTTGATTCTATACAATAGTAGGTAATTAACATTACGAAACACAAAAACCATAAAATTTTCAATTAACAAAACATTGAAAACTATAGGTACTAAAGTATAAATTAATAATAATAATAAAAAAGAACGTAAACAGAACTTACAATTTAAATGAAAGCCTCCAGGCACAAAGGGCGTGCCCGCTTACATATGCAATTCTGCATTATGTATATATAGCTATAATTTGTAACAACAGTTAAGCTAGGACCTGTGGAAAAAAAAAAAAGTTAATACAATTAACAAAACCATGGTCAACAAGACGACCAGTCACCACAAGCAGCATCCGTTCACGAGCCTAAGGCAAAGATCAGCGATTAACCCCTCGCTATATTTGAAGGAAGGAGGCAACGCTACCCCCGACGCTACCGCAAGCAGTGACATCTAAGGCAGCATGACGAACTTGCTGCCGGTTGCACTGGCAAGAATAATACGAATTGTCGATGTCGCTAGCTAACTACATATTGCAATACAACTTATTAAAAAAAAACATTGTAATGAGTAGATTAAGTCAACAATAAATTAAAATAAACTGAATTATACAGGCAAATAAAATAAAACAATCATATGAACTAATATAATTATATAACCTGACAGTAGGCAAGCTAATTCCTGCTGCCTATTTATAAGACCTTGGCGAAGATGAATTGCGATTCCACCATGAGAATCCCAATTTCTTTAAAAATTTCTCTCAGAGAAACTCTAGCACCTAGTTGGTTAATTGCACGAACAGCTCGTTTTTGAAGAACAAAAATATTTTAAATATCTGCGGCTTTGTCTCACAGCAGAATGCCGTAGGATATAACGCTATGTATATTGATATTGATAATATTATTATTAATATGTTCATGAACGGGTGCTTTTGTAGTAACGTGTCGTTTACCATGAGTCTGTTGTTGTTATTAGTAATTAACTGTTTTTTTAACTCTGAAGCTGCTTATTTTGGTACTAAGTTCTGTTTACATTTTTACTGTTTTATTTCGGCTTGAGTGTAGTTTTTAATGTTTTTGTTGGTATATTGGCGTGTGCTAGCTGATATATGGCACATAACTGTTTCGTAATATTATTTACTAACTATTGTATAGAATGAAGTTCTTCTAACTGATCAGACAGCGTGCTACTGTGGAGTTTTACTGGGGAGTCCTTTAATAAATATGTTTATAGACGATTTTCTATTCTTTATTTTCATTCCTCTAAGTACCTGGTGCTTATTGACAGGCCCGCACTGTTCTCCCATACCTATTATCACTGTAATTTGAAAACACTGTA
The DNA here is from genome assembly GCA_949091785.1 of Polymixis lichenea. Taxonomy (NCBI): domain Eukaryota; kingdom Metazoa; phylum Arthropoda; class Insecta; order Lepidoptera; family Noctuidae; genus Polymixis; species Polymixis lichenea. The sequence goes on along the minus strand of OX420931.1, from coordinate 55,908,906 downwards.
AAACCCAATTATTTTTAAAAGAGTAACTAAGGCTCTTCTCCATAGGAAGCGACAAATTGGAACCGTGCACCTATCTTCTGACGTTTCATAAGTGCCCATGCAGGTTTATGTGAAATAAAATATTTTGATTTGATTTGAGTTCGTTATGCCACTTCTACTTCCCAGCTAAACTACTAGAAAGTGGTGAAGGGCGCAAATTTTGCGGGACAGTCATAAGTAATTTTCACGTTCGAAAAGTGTTGACTCTCGGTCTAGTTTGAATAAATGAGTTTTGATTTTGATGTTACAACGGCCGGTATAAAACAATATCTCCAGGTAGTAAGGCTCTGTATTTTGTCAGCCGTGAGTAGAAGTAAAAACAGACGTGAGAAAATCGCGGTGGGCTTTTTCGCGCACTGCTGAAGTGCCGAGAGTTTTGGTTTTGTTGACGCGCTGAGACTCACTCTGCACTCTATTAACACTAAAATTAAAGTTCATTTATTTTTGGCAAAACCCATCCTTTAAATTGATTATCATTCTCCTGCCCTTGTCCTAATTTGGAATTGTCACAACATGTCTTTTCTTCCATACTTATATATATCTCTATACCCTTAAATTGATAATATAATAAAACCAGTACAATATACGCCTACATAAAACAGACTGTAGTTACATAGTAGTAAAAATCTTAAATTCACTAACAGATAAAGCACACACTAAACCCCTACATTACGCACACGAGGTCCCTAAATAACAATAGTGCACTAAAATATGGGGAACGGTTTTCGAAAATTCACCCTCATTTCGGGTATATATCACATATAAGTCGTCGATTCACACAAATTTACTCGCCCAAAGCGGGCGAATGGCCAGTTTTAAATAATCTCTAATAAATATTTATAAGCCACTCGCACGAAGTTAATTTCTTTGTGAGCAAATCGGTCACTCTAGAAACACGTATTAGGCAATTGGCACGTTTTGAATTTTATGCAATAAAGATAAAAGTTCATAAAATTAAAAACGTGTCAAATGATCCAAAAATGTGCAAGAATTAAAAAAAAATCATGCGAATCCACTAATATGCTAATTAACCACTGAAATGAGATCTTCGCGGCTGTAATCGCAAACCATGCAAATAGCTTTTGCTAAAAGCCTTATTGCACACAGATTAGACAAATTTAAATTATGAGGTTGAAACTAATGTAATGACCGTCATTATCAAACTGGCCAGTGCTAGATAAGCTTTCACTACAGTCAAGTGACTTTATTTATTAAATTTACAAGTCCTGCTGCGATTTGGGCGAACAGATTCGTGCGAATCGACTAATTAGCCAAGTTTGTGGGCAAGTTCGTAATTTCGTCGTAACAGCTATGTGAACATAATCCGGCTTTGCAAAATGTATGACATCAAGCCGTTAATGCCTGGAAGCTTTTATTTTTGTATAATGCTTTGTTTACATTTTCATTTTTTAACCCCCGACGCAAAAAAAAACGGGTGATACCTACTTATTAGTTTATAATATTTTTGTTCGTTTTAAGTATAGTTTTTATTGTATTTATTGGTTTATTGGCATAGTTAGCTGGAATATGGCAAATTATTTAATTTAATGTTCTGTGTCTCGTAATGTTACCTAATTATTTTCCGTTTTAAGAGGTTGAATTTATAAATAATCTTATGTGATCGGAGGCAAAAAAGGTCTTCATTGTTAAATTTAGGATGATTTTCAAAGACCTATTCAAGGATGCACTTAACATAGTTCGTCGACTTTTTTTTTTTTTTTTGTTTTGCACACTATTGCGTCTGGTTGTCGCCATATTTAATTTAGATTACTGTCATGTCTTTAATGACACTCGCGGAGTTTTTGGCGGGATCGCGTTGGAACATGTCGCACGAATTTTCATTTTCATGAAATTTAGTGAAATAGCGAATTCAATTGTATAATTTTGGTAGTGAATTATTAAATTTAGTTACGTGTGAGTGCACAAGTGTAGTGAAGGTGAAACTAAGTGACTAACGTGGACTTTTCCGTGTTCCCCCCAAAAACTCCTATTAGGTTGTTGTAAAGTTACTACCGCTTTACAATAACTTTAACTTTGACTTGACTGACTAAAGACGACTATGACTGTTTTGTAACTTCGTGCCCGATATCGGGCCATTTACTTTATTGAAAAGAAAAATTACTTGACACTGGCTAAATGCACAAACCGTATGGAGCCAAAATCCAAAAAAAAAAAACAAAAATGACACTCGCAAGATTAAGACAAATCGATTGTTGTAAGAATCATCAAAATTGGCCCACGCGTTTGGTCTCTAGAGCGCCACACGGGAACTAACATAAATACATTCATAGGCGAATAAACACAATACCTACCAAAAAAAAAAAAAAAAAAATGCACTCCGTCTCACAACGCTAGAAAGCCATACTAAATTCTATTAGTTGAACTTTTGCGCCGCAACCCTTGCAAGTGTCTAACATCTAGCTAGAGCCACAACAAAACAAATAATGGCTGCTTGTTGTTGTCGTCTACTATACGAGTAAACCCGCAAGCGTGCACACACTCATACGTGACGTCCGTACAACTCGACTAAAGCGGGCAACGTCTTTAGACTTTGCCTTTCCTTTGACTTTGCTTTTTGAAGGGGAAGCGCAGCGTGAGCCCGTGATATTAAAATTTTCTTACTGTTTTTGAAATTTGCAGTTCAGTGTTGTGATCCGCGACCGTATCTCTAACGTGTGTACAGAATTAATATCATTAAAATAAATCAATACAACCCTTTTGAGTTCATTTAATCCATTTAGTGAATTTTCATGAAATAGTGACTCAATGAGATTATATGAACGTATAGGGTTGTATTGATGATTTTAAGTATTATAATTCTGTAAAGCTTTATTTGCTACGGTCGCGAATCAGATTTGGTTCAACAAAGAACCTCACACTGACCTGCAAATTATAAATAATAACACTCTAGAATACTTAAAGAGCAGAACGTTTATCAACGGACCAAGATTATATCTGGACTTTAAAAGAGACCTCTGAGTTTGTTTAGGCCTTTCTTCTCATAGTAGTCAGATAGGAAACGCCGACCTCATCTAGTTTAAAAACTTATGATTGACGTGTAAAAGTGTTTGTACAAACCTACTTACAGAAATAAAATCATTTATCATTTAACGAATGCTCATTTTTAACCGATTTCAAAAAAAGGAGGAGGTTCTCAATTCGACTGTATGTTTTTTTATGTTTGTTACCTCATAACTTTTGACTGGGTGAACCGATTTTGATGATTTTTTTTTATTTGAAAGCTCGTGCTTCCCGTGTGGTCCCATTTCAATTTTATATAGATCTGATGATGCGTTTCGGAGACAGACGACGGAACTCTTCCAAAAATAACAGCAAATCAACCGCGATTACTGCTATCGCATAAATATGCATTGTTTTGACACCAAGGATGATGAAATTTTGAATTAGTGGGATAGGTACTACAACTAAAAAGTGAAAAATAAAAACTTTTACCAAAAAAAAACAACCGACTTCCGAAAAAACACTATAAAGTGAAAAATAACTTTAATTTCGGAAGGCGGTGACAAAATTTTAAAATACATATCCAAAGTCACCGCCTTCCGAAATTAAAGTTATTTTTCACTTTATAGTGTTTTTTCGGAAGTCTGTTGTTTTGTATAGAAAATATTGCGCCATAATTTGCGTATCTCACGAGAGCGGCGCTATGCCGAAGGTGTTAAGGGCCTTATCACACCTCTGATGCGGATATAATGATAGGAGACCGCTTAACGCATTCCGCTCAGAAACTTTACTACATTATGTCACGATTTGAATAGCGAAACGTCATGGGAGTCAGTTGAATTGTAGCAATCGGAACAAAATCGCTTTCGACTTAATAAATACAGTATAGGTCAAGTTCGAACCTCCTACATTCTTTTTTTTTTGTAAAAACAAAACCAAATGTACAGTTTTTTGTTTATTAAGTTTCGCTTTATAAATTTGTTGACTACCACAGATATGTGTGAAATGAATGGCGGCACCACAATCAAATTGTCGGCTGAGCGCGTCGGTAATACATAATATTATGAAGAGAAAATATTTTATCGTTTCTATATTTTTTACAGTTACCTTCTTCTAATTACCAACTTGTTCCTACTTTTCGTGTATCTTTTTATTACAAACTATCCTTTTCCAACAAATATCGGCTTACATATATACATTGTAAATACGCTAATTCATTTTATACGGAAGAAGCCTTGTCTCCTGTAATGCAGTTTTTTATTTAACTAGTACAGGATAAAGTGATGTTTTCCAATTATATTTAGTACTGTATTGTATTGGATAGTTCTCGCTTTATCAATAACTGGAGGAAAAATAAATAAATAATCGAAATAAATAAATAAATCTTTGTTACGCTTTCACAACCGTTTTACGGCAGATAGCATTTAGATTTAGACCCTGGGCATGGGATAACGACTTTTATCCCGATATTTCCACGAGATCGAGACTTAAGAAGGTGAAACAGCGGTGTGGAGCTATTATTTCATCAAATAGCCAGGTCATTACAAAAGTTTTAAGTTAATGCCAAGTAGAAATTTGTAAAAAGTGTGCTAAGTTGATCTTTATTATAAAGTCATTACGTAATAGTTTGAAATCTCATCATGCGTCACGCCGTGTATATCTATAGACGTTGATATATGTTACCGTCGGCCATATTTTCCCGGGCATTCCAGGAACTGAGCTCGAGTGATCGACCCCCCGTTGCACCGGGCGACGGGCTGCGCCACCCGCCACCCACCACCCTTCACCCACCCGCCCCCACAGAATCCCGGGAAACAGGAAAACTCTTTTATTCGTATCTACCTCAAAGGTTTAATAATTATAACGACAGCACATAAATGTCTAATAAAATAAATATTGGTTTCAATTTCCGAAAAAATATTATTATGTTTTTGACTGTTTTTTGGGAGTTGCAGTGAAGCGTTATCTTGATTCAATATATTTTTGGCGTGAACATGTATTTTCATCCATATTTCGATTTCATTTTTCCCCTTTTATGGCGAAGCAAAGAGCAGGGTTATGATTTTGATCGGTATGTAGGTATGTAGTATGTGATTATGAGTACATATGTGGGACACTCAGAAAGTTTTGCGAAAATAATAAATAATGTTCTAAAAATAAATGTTTTTTTTTAAATTAAATCTTTTCAAAGTACTATCCACTAGCAACACAAAGTTCAATACAAAGTTTCATGCGTCTGAACCAGTTTTCGAAACACTTTTTCCAGTCCGCCGCAGATACCTCGCCCAGCCCGTTCGAACGCTGGCAGCGCATCTTCCGGCGACGAATATTGTATCCCTTTGAGCTGATTTTATATTTTCGGGGATAAAAAGAAGTCACACGGTGCTAGATCAGGGCTGTACTCCTTACAGCCCTGATCTAGCACCTCCTGGGACAAACTCCTGGGTCACCGTCCGGTGACCCAGGAGTTTGACCGGCGTGCTGTCCAGGAAGTCCCTCGTTTTGAGCGCGGTATGGGAAGCTGTGTTTGGTCTTTTGTTGCTCACAACAGAGAAAACTTCTGCTAAGCATTTGGTAGTATACTATTCAGCGTTGATGCTTCTTTGGTTCCGTAAAGGAATTGACACCAAGTATCCAGTCAAATTGAAGAAGCTCGCGATCAAAATCTTCCCCCTGCTTCTAGATCGCTTCACTTTGGTAGGCGTTGATTCGTTTTTAGACACCCAAATCGTCGACTAGCGCTTCGTTTCTTGATCGTAATGATAAATCCAAGACTCATCACCTGTAATGATATCGTAAACAAGCCGAGACGAGCCTGCTTCAAATTCATTAATCATATCACGGCACCATTCCACTACGGCCTTCGTCTGAGAATCGGTGAGGTTGTGCGGCACCCAGCGTGGAACTATCCTCCTCACGAGAAAGTGCACGTGTAGAATTTCGTGAAGGCTTCCCGATCCAACTTCTTCATCCCCCAAAGTTAGTTACCAACTTTACACGGTTGCCTTAGAAGGGCCTTCATCCACGAATGCCATTTGAAGTCTATCGTACGATTCGTCAGGTTTCAGGCGATATTTGAAGTCGTAAAAATCATAGCGCGAAAATTTTCCCGGCGCAGATCTATTTTTTAATGAAACACGATAATTTAAATTAGCTCGCAAACAATGAGGAGGGAAATTTTGAAATTGGAACGTACCTATTTTTACTTAGAAATTATAATATTTTCAAAATAGATTATAACTGGCCAGTCTCTCATACATAATAACTTTTTTCGCAATATTTTCTGAGTGGCCTGGTATGTTTGTATATTTAACTGCTCCTTCATAACTTCAAAAAAACTAATCATAATTTGACTTATGAGGTTTTGTTAAAATTGATCCTAAAGGCAATTCAGCAGAACGCCACGACCGCTACTAACTTCGTTTACTTCATCCACGATTCCATTTTGTTAACTCAACATTTGACGAACAAATTTCTGCCGTCGACTTGTCACTCCCAATTTCTTTTCTTTTTCGTTTATTTCTTTAATAACAGATATTAAAGATTTTTTAATAATTTTTAGATTGACAAATCATGATTTCCATTTACCCTGGTACTTCACTGCACCTTTTTCGACGTTAGTCCCTTAGTTCAGTCCCCTATCCCGTACTTAACGGACGCGGCGTGCAAAATCTAAAGTACAAAGAAATTTTGAAGGGTGAAAGTGAGTGTTGCAAATTTGTGTTTAACTAACGACCGTGTCCCGTCCACATAAGGTCGCACATGAGTGGCTAAAGTTCGAAGTGCGGTAAAAAGGTTGAAGCCAGCCTTACTCCGAGATCACTGGACGAGAACGGTATGTTTTGTGATCTTAAGGTACGTTTACGGTGTGTGTAATATGCAAATCAGTCGCGGTCACAAAGGGCGGAGACGCCTGCATTATTCAACTGAATCGTACAATTAATAGAGCGTGGTATTTCGACATTTTAATCAAGTTGCCGCCATGCATTCCCCGTATAATTAAATCGGTCCCGCATAACCCGTCAGATTCACTGTTCATTGAATTATGTTTATTGTCATTTACATGTAGTAAACTAAATCTTCAGTCTGGAGTGAAAATTGGCCGACATTCTTTGCTGAAAATCGTTCATACATAATATAAATAACTAGTTGTTTCGATATAACATCTTTATAAAATAAAATGTAGCTCATGTTACTCCTGGATAATGTAGCTTTCAACAGGTGAAAGAATTTTAAAAGCGTTATTATGTATTATTGGAAGTATAACTTTATTTATTTATTATTTTTCTTTATTTATTTTAAGGTACCTAGGGATGTTTCTACACTCTTTGGATTTTTCTAATATCAATTTAATTTAGCGTAAAGATCTAATATTTATAAACCGAATTAATAATTATTTTTGTAAACGAAAGGTCCGATTTAAATAAATTAAAGAGGAATTTATAGATATTTAATCAGTTATAATGATACAAATATTTAATTTAATAAGGATTAATAATTATGATACAAATGTCACAACTTTTCATTGTACTCGTATTTTAAAGGAGTAATTAGAATAAAAACGAGATATAGTTACTCAACAATAATATCTAGACATACTTACATCCTCGCGGACTTTTTGATGAGTATTGCAAAGATGTACGGCTGCAATATTTTATGTACGATGTATCATCAATAGATTTTGTGGCGCACACCAAATAATGGCATTACAAATATTTTCTTTGACACCTTGTGTTATATCATTGTTAAGTTAGCAGGGATGTCATTAAAAAAAATAGTAAAATTCACGCCGGAATAACATAGATTTCCATGCGTAAAAAAAAAGTTATCGGTTAAGTAGTTTTTAAACCAATTACAGGCACTTTTGAATTGTCAAGGTCGGTGAGTTAGAAAGATGAAGCTATTTGCCCATTCCAAAGCATAGGTAACTATGGAGAAGAACGGGCAAGAAACTCCATGGACACTCTTTTAAAATCATGGTATTGTTACAAAAAGTTGGTTACATAATTATGTTGAAATTTACGGACCGTTATTAGTTAAAATTAAGAGTCTTGTATCTATCTCATCATCTAAGACTTTTGTCATAGCTTGGCATAGTAGACTCTGCCATATGGAAGTAGATTTCAGGTAAAATTAGCTTACGAGTAACTTAGAGAGCTATTTACATGCTAAGTTTAGCAATAGAAAATGAAACCATTGGTAAGCAAAACGATTAGTTTTTTTTATAGGAACCGAGCAATAGGCATATTTTATTTATAACATCCATTTTTAGACACATCTTTGTTCTAAAAATAAAATCTTTGACTTTTAAACCATTTACCCGATTCATAGGTACAATCGCGTACTAATTTTTGCGTACAGGATCTGAATGTTTCGAAACAAACAATGTTTCGAGCTTCCAGTGGTTTGTAGAATTCTGCTTTGTGAATTGCAACCCTTCACAACGTCAACGAGATATTCAATGTTTCGAAAATGGCTCGTTGTCGCCCCCCTATATCCCACCCAATTTACATTCAAACATGATCCACTTCGCTCATAACACGAAATATTTCAATAGTTTGTGCAGCGAACGGTCGAAATACCAAATACTTGAACCGATGCAGTCCATCATATTAAATGAATTCCACATGGGTTTAGTATGTAAAATACGTCAAAGGGATAATGTTTGCTTTAATTTAATTAATTCATGTTGGTGGTTTGTTCAGTAGTGGTCTCTGACGGGCAGCAATCTGAATTCCACTATATATTTATAAATCAATAATGAATGAATGTCGATGGCTGTAAGAGTAGGGGGAAGCCAAAGAAAGTATGGATGGACTGTGTGAATGATGATATGGGTAGAAAGGGGGCGACTACCGAGATGACGACTAAGGGGGATTTGCCATAATTGCCACGCTTGGCAGGCGGTTTGGCGATCGCAGTATGGTGGTCAAAAGCATTGAGAACGCTGCTGCCCATTCTCTAGTAAGTCCCTTAGTCGCCTTCTACGACACCCACGGGAAGAAATGGGATGGTGCTATTCTTTTACGTCCGGCACCACACGAAACCCGACGACCCCAAATGAATTGGGATAAAGACAGGAGAATGATTATATCTAACTAATTACTAAAGAGGGGCTTGTGGCCAAGTCATAAAAGTCGATCGATCAGGATAACCAACGCTTACCGCAATTAGTCCGTGGATTAAAGATGGTTATACCCACCACGTCCTTTAATACCAAGACTCTCCGTGCCTCGGAACGTACGTTAAGCCGTTGGTTCCGGATGTCATTCGTGGATCTTTGACAGTCGTTACAAGTCGTCGAGCCCGAAATTCTGACAACCAGTCTTACCAAAGGGTATCGTGTAACCCAGTAACTGGGTTCTGGAGGTCAGTCGCTCCACGTAAAATACTGGTATTCAGCTGCTTCCGGTTAGACTAGAAGCCGACCTCAAATAGTTGGGAAAAGGCTAGGCAGATTTACAAATTAACGATCATAATATGTTGTATTATAGACAGAGAAAGAAAATTCTATGTTTTATGGTAAAACACGGTGCAAAGAAAGAACACAAACTTATACTCGTATAACCCAGGCGATCAATCTGCTGAACGCCCGGATTGCTCAGACGCCAGATGTTGACAGATTTGTGTATAGCAGTAAATCTATGTTGAATGTTTGTGTGAAGTTTTTTAGTTAATTGTGATGTTGTTGGCTTGCTGCGCGCTTTGGTGTTTAGGTACTGTAAGTGCAGCAAGCAATTGTTATAAATAAATAAATGAATAAATAAATAAATAAATACATAAGAAAACATTTAAGAAGTCGGCGAATAAAACACCAATTAAGATTGAAATTTACCAACTACCTAAAATCTAAGAGTAAACCAAACTTCGAAAACAAGTCTCCTGCTAAGAACTCCTAATAGAAAATCAAAGAAGTAAACTAATGGGGAGTTCGTTTCCACGCAGTACAGTAGGGCCCGGGTGGAGCTACTCCAATTCCACCTCTGTGAAGCTCAATTTGCCTGGGGGGCTTATTGTGTGGATCCTGTCTGTCGCTTTGAGATTGCATCTCGCAATGACGCGTTGAAGCCCGACAGGTTTCGCCTATCAGCCAGCTCGGGTCGGCGGCGGCGGCGCGTTTTGTTCCACGCGTGCCTCAAAGGGAGGTCCACAAGGGCTCGGCTGGGTTTTAGTCAGTAAAAGTCTGACACGCCCTCCTGCTCCACCCAGAGCGGGTGAAGTTATTTGATGGTTTCCCACACTCAAAAAGTAGAAAATCAATGGACTAATTAAGTCATTAATTGAAGATCGAGATTTGAATAAAACTCTAATCACGTAATAATCTGTCCAATTCTTTGCAAAATCTTGGCTAGCGGAACAAAACGGCATTTACAATTTCCAAATGATAGGCAAAGGGGCTCCTTTCAGATCTAGCCTACTGACGTCATAGGCTTGACCCGGGAAAATGAACGGCGCAACGGATATTGAGAGCGGTATTACATTTTTTTTTATATAACTCAATTCCGCCAATACTATTACGATGTAAAGTAAAAGGGAAGTGCAAATCGGAGTCGCACACGTAGCGTTCCGTACATGAGGCTTTTATTACGCTTTGTTATCATTTTTAATTTTTTGCTAGAGTATAGTTTTCATTTTATTTGTTGGTATATTGGCATGGTTAGCTGACTTATGGCAAATGATTTAGTTTAATGTTCTGTCTCGTAGTGTAAATTACTTTGCCTACTTACTAATGTATAGAATCAAGTTTATAATAACTAAACAGACACCTGCAGTGCTGTGCTGCAGGGGAGTTTGTTGCGCCACTTCTTCTTCCCAGCTAAAGCACTAGGAAGTGGTGAAGGGCATATTGGGGGACAGTGTTATGTTATTTTGACGTTCCAAAAGTGCTGATTCTCAGCCTAATTTGAATAAATGACTAGATTTTGATTTCAAGGAAAAAAAGGCCGAAAAAGACACGTTTATTGGATAGAGATCCTTTTCATTTTAATAAGCTATATTTTATTTTTACTGTTTGTTGTTATAGCGGTGATAAAAATACACACTGTGTGAAAATTTCAATCGTCTACCTGTTGCGGTACATGAGATACAGCCCGCTGACAGACAAGCGGATGGACGGACGGACAGCGGAGGCTTAGTCCACGTTCGTACTGACGTAAAAATATTGCGTTGGGATTTTTCTCACATTGTATCTGCAACACAGTGATGAGCGCCGAGAGTTGAAAATCGAACGGTGCGTTTTTTGGATTTTTTTATTGGAAGTAGGTACTCTGTTGAATGCTCGCCTCGGTTCAATACCTAGAGTTGAAAATCCAGTGCGTGATAAAATCCCGTCGCCATATTAGGTATTACGTCCAAGAAAACGTCTTATAGTCGTCTTATAGAATAATTATAGTCCTGTTCGCACCGATTGGGTACTACTGAACTCTAAAAATGCTGGAATAACGCGTGCTTATTTTTTATTTTGTGCCAACCGCTTCAGCCAATCCTTTAATTAGCCCACAGGATTGTTCCTACTACAGAAATAAAAATATTCTATGTCTTACCCAAGGCCATCGTGTACCTGTTGCCCTGACTAAATCCAATCAGCTGGTAAGACGTAAAAAGTCAACAGACAGACAAAGTCTCTTTTAAATTTAGAGGCTAGGTATTTGTATTAGTAGAGAAGGGTTTGTCGCTAAGTAATAATAGCTGCACGGGTCGATCGATCGGATTAAGGGGAATCTAGTCGCGGGCTCGAACTCAATGATGGGCCTGGCTAAAAAGCACGCTGTCTCACCAGGCATCGTATCCGACAGAGGTAGTTCAGTGATGAGCAGTTAGAAGCTAGTCTACATGTACAACATTACTGAGTGAGATGCAGGACTATTTATAGTACACCAGGCGTGTAAAAATTAAGAACAGTCCCTTCGGAAGATCGGATTTTATGAAAAAAAAACCACTGCATAAATCAATGACCAATAAATTATTGACCAATAGTTTATTGTACTTTACGATATTTTAGCTTTGTCGGTACTGACTTGGTTTTTCAGATTTTCCTCTTTTTTTATTACTTAAACACGCCCAAAGTTAGGTTAAATTAGCAAGAAAAACGAATATTTGTTGGTTCCTAACTTTTTAATGGCTTTTTATTTTAGTATTCTGTTTCTGTACAGACAATATTATCAATAAAACAAAACCATACCATGTTTAATTTTTGTACATTGTCGAACAGTGGAGTAATACACTCCCGAAGTTTGTATGGGAAAAATGTGGACTAGATTCACCTTAAGGTACACTTGACGCGTTTGGTGACCATCTTTACATACCATGACACTTCCGTGCCTTAGAAAGCACTTTAAGCCGTTAGTCCCGGTTATCATTCATCGATCTTTGACGGTCGTCAGAAGCCCGAAAATATGACAAGTAGTCTTACCAAGGAGTATCGTATTACCCGGTTACTGGGTTGTGGAGGTCAGATAGGCAGTCGCTCCATGTAAAATACTGGTACTCAGCTGCATCCGGTTAGACTGGAAACCTCAACACAGCAGGGAAAAACTAGGTAGATGATTAGTCTCCTTTTTAAACGACTTGAGGAGGTTCTCAATTCGACTGTATGTTTTTTTTAATGTTTGTTACCTCATAAGTTTCGACTGGGTGAACCGATTTTGATGATTCTTTTTTTATTTGAAAGCACGTCCTTTCGAAAAAAAATCTAAAAACTGAGTAAAATTTCATTGACTACCTACCCCTTTTGGGGTTAACTACACAATAATAAAAAAATAAATGTATAAATAAGTAAATCTTATAAGACCTTTTACACGTCAACATTTTGTTGGTCATTAGATGGAGCCGGCATTTCTTAACTGACTGGTCCCTGAGAAGAAATGCCGAAACAAACTCAGAGGTTAATAATCTTTATATTTTAAAGTCCAAACATTATTTTATTACGATTTTATGTAAGTCTAACAATGCAAGGCTATGTTTGAGAGGGTTTTTTGACGAAAAAGCCATTGCAGCTTTGAGTTGACCTGTCCCAACTGACGGCATGGCATGCATCAGTCATCGCTGTATCCCAGATCATTAATAATTTAATATGCGAGTCTGTGTTCTAAATATGCCGTTTGATTGGGCGTTGGTCTTATCTTAGGAAACGAATAAACTCCACAAGCAAAGTCAGGAAATAATTATATGTGGACACCATGCGGGCTCCTCTACCTAATAAAAAATAAAAATGGCGCCGAAAATCTCGGAAATCTCGGAAAAATCTGTGTGCCTAGAAATCCCGGAAAAATCTGTGTACCTACAAACAAGAAAAAACACTGGCCTGATTGGACAAGCTCCAATTTTTTTGGGCTTAAAAAAGGCGGAGGACTCTGATGCTCGATACGGTTGTATTTTTTATTTTTATAGGTTTTATTTTAAAAAAATCCGTCATTAATAAACCGACTAGCTTTTGCCCGCGACTTCGTCCGCGTCGAAGTCGAAAATGGTTCTAATAGGATTTTAATTTGTTTTTTTTTACGTTATAAATTATAACAATCTTTATTATAGTGTAGGGATTTAAAGGTAAAATCTCTACATCAAAAAAATAAAAACTAATAAAAATAAAATAAAATTTTGTTATATTCTACAATACCGCTGCCGCTAATTGCTTGAATAAGTGTTCTTCGGGCTCGTGTCATCAATGGGCTCCGTCATATAAACCGATATGAAAAATTCTTCTCTTGTTTGACAGGATAATACTTATAGATTGATTCCAGGTCAAGTTCTGCTCTGTGGTTTTTGAGTAATCTTCAATAATACGTATTTTTTCCACTTAGTTTATGTTGATGACATTATAATTAATTCTTGTCACTAAGCATTATTTACTTAGCAAGTGAATGTATGCGAATGAACGAAGGTAGCTAGGAGTAGGTACGACAGCTAAAAGTGACAAATAAAAAAGTTTATTAAAAAAAAACAGTCGACTTCCACTAAAACACTACAACAAAAAAAAAACTTTAATTTCGGAAGTTTGTGCTAAAACACAAAAATAAAAAAACCCAAGACTTCCGAAATTAAAGTTATTTTAATGTTTATAGTGTACTAGCTTTTGCCAGCGGCTTCGCCCGCGTGGAGGTCGGTGTATTATACATAAAAACCTTCCTCTTGAATCACTCTATCTATTAAAAAAACCCGCATCAAAATCCGTTGCGTAGTTTTAAAGATTTAAGCATACATAGGGATATAGGGACAGAGAAAGCGACTTTGTTTTATACTATGAAGTGATAGTGATTGTGCTAGTTTATCTTTCAATAGTAGATGATGTTGATAATTCCAGCCGCTTGGAGATCGTAACAGTAACACGCGATACAGATTTCGATCATATCAGACGGCTCTGAAGTTTAAGTTCAGTGTCTTTATAAATTCCAACCCATTTGTCTGGTAAAAATCTCCTACATACTTGGACTTGAGTTACCTTGGCTTACCTGGAAATATTTAAATAGACTCCGGACTCAGGTTAGCCGAAGCAAAAAATCCTGGTCAGGTGGAGATTCACAGATGACTACGCCCTGGAAGGTAAATGGGGTGCTTAATATCGTGTTCAGCGAGTCGTGGTAAAGGATCATCATCATCATTATCATCATCATTTCAGCCGATAGACGTCCATTGCTGGACATAAGCCTCCCCCAAAAAAATGGGGGTGTTGGCCATAATTTTTGGTTGGTGATCGCAGTATGATGGTAAAATGCATAGAGAACGCTGCTGCCCATTCTCTAGTAAGTCCCTTAGTCACCTTCTACGACACCCACGGGAAGGAATGGGAAATTGGCAAAGGATAAATAATTTTATTTCTGTAAGTAAGTTTGTCCAAACACTTTCACAAGTAAATCATATTTTAAAAACTAGATAAGGTCGGCATTTCCAATCTGACTTAGAAGAAAGGCCGAAACAAACTCAGAGGTCACAGTCTCTTTTAAAGTCCAGACATAATCTTAGTCAGTTCATGTAAAGACCATGTCTCCAGTGGTCTTTTGAGAAAAGAACCACAAAGATTGAGTGGATCTGTCCAGTCCGAGTAAGCATGTAGCTTAGAACTGACGAAGCTCAACGAATCGACGAGCAATACTAAAGAAAGGATATTTGAGTAGGCCGCATGAAGTAATCAAACTGCTAGATTATCATTAAAAACTGAGATAGACATAAAATACCCACATAGTCATTCACGATTATTAAAGCTTATGGTCGCACAGTTGTTGAATTTTCAACCATAATTAAAAAAAAAAATAGTTTAAAAACTAAAAAACATGCTTTACAAACCAAACTAAAAAAAAAATGTAATTCTATTAAAAAGCGTAGGTGCTTTTTGAGGTATTTTTATTATCAATTAATATCAAGCACCCCACGCTTTTAATAGAATTAAACTATTTTCTACTTTTTTAGTTTGATTATTAAGGCGTGTTTTTTTAGTTTTTTAAACAATTTTTTATTTTCTATTTTTTAAGTTCTGTTAACTACAAAAGCGGGTTTTTTTAAATTTATTTTTTCAAATTATTGATTTGTCATCGGTCTTCGATAAGCCAACAAAGTTAAAATGAAATCTGACCGTTTGAAGTGGGTCAAAATCAAGTCCGTAGGAATCGGTTACAAACAAGTAAACACGCTTACAAACTTATAGGTGAAGCTAATGAAAGCGTGTTAAAAAAATACGAATTTCGACCATGATTAAAAAACATTAGCTTTCTGCGAGTGCAGAAAGTTTATATGGAGAATGAGTATTCTCCATATAAACTTTAACTGTGCCAAAATTCATATTCCTCCGTACGCGTAATTTTCTTAAAAACGGGTACAAATATTTTTGATTCACATTTGTATTTGTATTTACTTACTCGGACCTACATAATATTATAATTTACAAAGTTAAGTGTATATAAAATAAGTGTATGTTACATAGATTGCTACCGACACGCTAAAAAGATGTCTCTGTGAAAACTAAACGTCACAAAATAGAAAATTGATCAGTCTGAAAACAGAACTAATTTATTCAAAATCAAACTCAAACTCAAAATTCCAATACAGTTCCCCAATATGCCCCCACCCCACCCTTCACCATTTCTAGTGCTTTAGCTGGAAATACGACTCGTAGAATGGCAAATATTATAAAATACTAGCTGACCCAGCAAACGTTGTTTTGCCTTATAAATTATTTAGGGGTGGACTACCCCTAACATTTAGGGGGATGAAAAATAGATGTTGGCCGATTCTCATAGATACCGAATAAGCACAAACAATTTCATCAAAATCGGTCAAGCCGTTACGGAGGAGTATGGCAACGAAAACTGTGACACGAGAATTTTATATATTAGATGTGAAAGTTTGTGAGGATGGATGTTTGTTACTCTTTCACATAAAAACTACTGAACGGATTTGGATAAAATTTGGCACACATATAGTTTATAACTTGTTTTAACACACAGAATACTTTTTATTCCGGTAATACGTTACCGCGGGATATTTTTGACCTCCACGTGGGCGAAGCCGCTGGCAAAAGCAAGTGATCAATAAATCTTGAAATATCTCCTTTTAACCAATAAAATGGTGAGATTCATACACAAGAAAAGTACATCATCAAGATATTGAATACAAATAATAAATATGTTTGATACACCGTCTGGGATCCAAATTAGAGTAGACAAGACGTCAACATATTGACAGAGCGTAATAACTACCTCTTAAAAGTGGCAGGTTATAAATTCGATCTAGTATTGGAGAAAAAGTAGACCTAAGATGAAGGTAATAAGGTTTAAAAATGCTTGTAGCGCTGTAATATAATTGAGGAAAACAAAATGTCTTCATCTGATCACAACAACCAAAACAGAATAAAATATTTAAAATTCAAGAGTTTTAAGGCAACTTCAGTAGGGAGGCTAAGTTAGGATAAGAGGTTAAGTTATTTATGATACCTTTACTACCGTTTAAATGTCAAGTTATCTAAAAGACAACATTTAGGTTTTTTTTACCCCACCCATTTTGTACCCCTAAGAAAGTATACGTTTATATCTGGCCGGCCACTTTATTTTGTAGGTACAAATAGATCGAAACCTGAATGATATCCTTTTAGGTATCTACTCAATAAAACGGCATTACAGGTAAAAATAAAATAAAATAACTAAACTTCTACACTTAAAGGGAACCTAGTCGCGGGCTCAAACTCACTGATGGGCCTGGCTAAAAAGCATGCTGCCTCACCAGGCATCGTGTCCGACAGAGGTAGTATCAGTGATGAGCAGTTAGAAGCTAGTCTACACGCACAACATTATTGTGTTAGATGCAGGATCATTTATAGTACAACAGGCGAGTAAAAAATAAGAAAAGTCCTTCGGAAAATCGGGTTTTATGAAAAAACGACTGCATAGATCAATGACCAATAAAGTTTATTGAACTTTTCGATATTTGAGCTTTGTCGGTACCGACTTGGTTTTTCAGATTTTACACTTCTTTTATTACTTAAACACGCCCAAAGTTAGGTTAAATTAGCAAGAAAAATTAATCTTTGTTGGCTCATAACGTTTTAATGGCTTTTTATTTTAGTATTCTGTTTCCGTACAGACAATATTCATAATGAGACAAAACCATACCATGTTTAATTTTTGATATACATTTTCGAACTGTGGAATAATACACTCCCGAAGTCTGCATGGGAAAAATTTGGACTAGATTCACCATAACGGGTGACTAGTCTAATTTGGGAAATAACACCCTAAACATTTCTTACTATTACAGCGAGAGTTTTCAATTAACTCTTCCGCTGCAATACACGATAAGTTTTTAACCAGTGCTCAAACTGTAACCATAAATTCAGCATACCATTCTAGATCCCCAGCTTAAAAATTTTTCATCGGTTATGCAAAAAAAAAATCAGCTGTGATTTTTTTTTTGTATATTTTTTTTATATTCCGCTTCAAATTTGTTTATCATATCACAGCATCATTCCACCCGGGCCTGCTTCAGGACATCGGTGAGGTTGTACGGCACCCAGCGTGAAACTATCCCCGCACGCGAAGATGCACGTGTAGAATTTCATGAAGGCTTCCCGATCCAACCTGCAGTATGTGCTGAATCTCTTGATATGTAACTCGCCTATTGTCATGGATTAAAATTTTCACTGCTAACAAGTTTTCTTCCGTAACAGCCGTCAAAGGGCGACCACTTCTTTCTTCATCCCCCAAAGTTAGTCAACCGCGCTTAAATACGTTATACCAACGATACACGGTTGCTTAGAAAGGCCTTCATCCATGAATGCTATTTGAAGTCTATCGTACGATTAGTCCGGTTTCAGGCTACACTTGAATCGTAAAAAATCATAGCGCGAAAATGTTCCAGGTGCAGATCCATTTTTCAATGAGACACGATAATTTAAACTAGCTCGCAGACGGATGGAGGGATTTCTTTTACTTACTAATAACCATATTTTGAAAATAGATTATAACTGGCCAGTCTCTCATAAATAATAACTTTTTTTGCAATACTTTCCGAGTGAACCACACGCGTCGATAAACATTTTCACTGGTTAGAGGGCTTCTCCCATGGGCAAATATACGTTAGCCTGCCTGGCGAGGGATCTCCGGAACGGCTTCAAACGAATAACACATCAAATATAGTTTACAGAGAAGCCTTGCATTCTGTCATTTAGTTCTTATTGTCTTTCTTTTTTAGTCGACTGCAGAAAGGTTTTATTTATTTAGTTCTATTCTGCATTTTGGTTTACTCCATCCAAAATGTATAAGTAAATGAAATATTAGCTGTGGAATATTTTATTACTGTGTCTCACAAATCAAATCCTACTCTAATTGTGAAAGTTGGTGTCTTCACGCAAAAACGAATGAACAGATTGCAATGAAACTTGTTTAGGTACTTAATTGTTACCTAGCTGTTACTTTTTAACGATATTTCTACGGAATCGAAAGTTACGCGCGTGAATCCGCGGCGCGCAGCTAGTATACTATATAGGAGGGCTTGTGGTTTTTTTTTTTTTTTTGGGTGGGAAATCATCAAATAACTTCTCCCGCTCTGGGTAGAGCGGGAGGGCGTGTCAGACTTTTACTGACTAAAACCCACCCGTGTTCCCTCAGTTGCCTGTGTGCCAGGGGCGGCGGTATCTCTTTGGAACAACCCGCACCCCTGGCAGGCATCGGCCCTTGCGGGCCCCATCTGTTGCTGCTGACATCTCTTTGAGGCGCGCGTGGAACACAACGCGCCGTCGACCCGGGCTTGGTCCTTACCGGACAGCGAGCTACCCATTACTCGCCGTCCGCAAGCCCGTGCCTACGGTGGCCGAGGGCTTGTGGTTAAGTACCTATTAATAACCACACGGGTTGCTCGAGCAGGTTAAGCATGTTTGTTCCGTGGATGTTTGACCATCTTTACAAACCCCTCCGTGCCTCGGAAAGCACGTTAAACTATTGGTCCCGGCTGTACTTCGTCGATCTTTGACAGTCGGTACAGGTCGTACAGAGAGCCGAAAGTCTGACAACCAGTCTGAGGCTGATTTTCCACTAGAGATGTGCTATACAGCTATGCTGGAACGAGGTGAAAGCTAAGCTACCGTTCGGTAGTACATAAGTGAACGTTTCCAATAATGCTAAGCTGTGTAGAGGAGCGAGTAAAATGTGGTATGAAGATGCGCCGCCACGAGGTAGCTGAGCACGTTTAGTTACTCTGTTTCGTTGGTATATTGACGTGAGCTAGCTGATATATCCCCCCCAGTGGGGTTCCCGCATTGCCGTTGCGGGGGGGCTCAGTAACCGTGGTCACTCCCACAGTGAAGCGAAGAGGAACCCCAAGGTGGGGCCGCTCGTCAGGGCTTGTGCCTCCAAGCCGACGACGTAGCGGCCAAAAAGTAGGTTGCGGTGAGGTGCATCGCAACTGAGGCGGGCCGCGATGTCGAATGGGAGGCATCGCGGCTGAGGGTTACAGGCTGCGGCGGAGGAGGAGTGCCGGTACTTCTGAGTAGCGCTCTTCCCTTCCGTAGCCTGGACGGGGCCGCCACCGTTTGATGGCGGACGCGGTGGGCCGCAGGGGAAGAGGAGTGTCGGTATAGCGTTGGCCGCTCTCCCTATCCCCTGCGGCCGAAAAGTGGTTGGCGGCGGGGCCACTGTACTGACCCGTCGCAGGAGGACGTCAGCAGCAGCTGGTGGGGCCCGCAAGGGCCGATGCCTGCTAGGGGTGCGGGTTGTTCGAAAGAGATACCGCGGCCCCTGGCATACGGGCAGCTGAAGGAACATGGGTGGGTTTTAGTCAGTAAAAGTCTGACACGCCCTCCTGCTCCAACCAGAGCGGGAGAAGTCATTTGATGATTTCCCACCCACAAAAAAAAAACAAAAAACAAACAAAAAAAAAAGCTAGCTGATATATGGCCAATAATTAAATTTTATGCTTTGTGTATAGTAATGTTAATTACTTACCTACTATTGTGTAGAATCAAGTTCTTCTAGCTTAAAAAAAAACTAAAAGCTGTGCAGCTGGGGTGTTTCTTGCGTCACTTTTTCTTCCCAGCTAAAGCACTAGGAAATGGTAAAGGGTGGACGTGCCGGGAGATTGTCTAGTGTAATTTTGACGTTCGAAAAGTGCTGACTCTCAGTCTAATTTGAACCAATAACTTCTTTTTTTACCTATATACTTTGCCATTAAAATGTTGGTACGAATTTAAGCGTTATACAACTCGTAGTCAAAGCTCTTCAAAGTTGCAGCCATTCCACTTACCAATTCCAATAAAACATAGTCACCAATATGTTGCATCCAATCCAAATAATATCTGCCAGTTGAACGCATATTTTTTAGAGTAACTTTTTAAATAAATACTAGTTCAATTTCATGCAAGCAATTTGAATAAAAACACAAGAGGTTTCAAATGAAATCCGCATTCAGCTGAATGGAAAATTGAACTCGAAATGTGTACCTATTATATTATCATCGTTCGAAATTTCGAATCAAAATAATGATACATTCGAGCCCTTAACGAGTATTGGCCCCCTCTTGTCAGATCGTATGCAGGGAGATACGGATTAAAAATAATAATGAATACATCTCTCTGAATGCACTCAAAAGAGACTGTAACAGTCATCGGTGAAACCATAGACCAATGTATCAATTAGATCAGGTTCTGCGCAATACATTCTTGTTTGACCACACTGCAGTGGGTTGAATGAATGATTTCGACTTTAAATGAATCGTTTAGGGTAGAGCACAATGCAGTCAATAGACATACATGTGGCATCCTTTCATTTGTGAGAAGATAATAACATGAAGAGGGTGAAATATATAATTTTGAACTTTACAAAGCAACAGAGTATCTTTTTAAGTAAATAGTATAAGCATCACTGTAAGTACTTCATTCAAGAACACCCAGTTTCAAGACTTCAAAGCATCGAGGTTGAAAGCATCGGCGATGTGCTTTTGTTCCGTTTCTTGTTTTTCGTCTCAAAGGCGGATAATGGATAATGGTGCTGGTAGGAAATCAAGGAGAGATGTCACACGCTTGCAAACATAATGAAATCACATTAACTGTGTCTCATTGCACAGTGTAACTTGCAACCCCTCTTATGGATATACATAATCACAAATTCAACGTTAACACGGACGCAAGAACATCGCTGCAGGATTTTCTCATAACACACTATTCGTCAGACTTTGAATCACTTCGAGCGTTATTACTCATCCATTCTTTCACATATTCGAAAAAATTGTCTGTTTAGCAACGTAAACAAAATCTGAATGTAAGAGGGAGGCGGCGCACGTGAGGGAGATGGAGTACATGCGCCCTCACAGCCGTGGCCATCGCAGGAGACGCCCTGGGCGTCGGGAATCCCAGGCTGATTCCCGGCCACCGTAGGCACGGGCTTGCGGACGGCGAGTAATGGGTAGCTCGCTGTCCGGTAAGGACCAAGCCCGGGTCGACGGCGCGTTGTGTTCCATGCGCGCCTCAAAGAGATGTCAGCAGCAAACTTAAATAACTTCTCCCGCTCCACCCACCAGAGCGGGAGAAGTTATTTGATGATTTCCCACCCAAAAAAAAAAAAACAAGATCTGAATGTTGTGGGCCTTTTGTCAGAATGGAAGCAACTTGTACTGATACTGTATTACGCAAATAATCTCTCTGAATCTTAGCGCCGAGAGTTGAAAAATCGATAAATGTCTTTTTTTAGACGCGTTCGGATCCACTCTGTTGGATTCCTAATGCTAGGTTCAACACCGAGATCTGAAAATCCATTGCGATTTTTTTACGTTCGTCTGCAAATGACGTCACTCAAACGTTATTTATCCGCTTGATTGATTTCTGGACACTATAGTGTCCATGGAGAAAAAGACGTCGCTTGTTTCGCGGACACTAGAGTGTCCAACGGGTACATGTTCTCAAATATGTTTACGGGTCGTTAACAGATGATTTATTGTATGCGTATCAATAGCGCGTGAAACCCGAAACCACTTCAACAAGCGACCGCCCCGCGCCCCCCGGACTTTAAACAAACAAGCGGTTATGAAAGTAAGTGGATGTTTCTCCTTAAAGCGCCTTGACTTACCTGGTAATCTTTAAATTGATTTCGAAGTCAGGTAGGTCGAAGCAAAAAAAATCTGCTCAGGTGGAGAATCACAGATGACTCCACCCTGGAGTGTAAATGTGTTGCTAGCCCAGAAACATTGGGACACTGAATATTGTGTCCAGCATGTCCTGTCTATACGAAACAGGAGTTGGTGGACGCTACTGAAAGTGCCAAATTTGTTACCAAAGCCGGCTGACAGAAGCGCACAGGGAAAGAAGGAGATAGGTAATTAACATTCTCATTGTTTTTAGCTCTTCTCTTCTACTCATTTTTTTTTTAAAGAGATGTCAGCACCAACTGGTAGGGTCCGCAAAGGCCGATGCCTGCCAGGGGTGAGGGTTGTTCGAAATCGATACCGTGGCCCACACAGGCAACTGAGGGAACACGAGTGAGTTTTAGCCAGTAAAAATCTGACACGGCCTCCCGCTTCGCCTAGAGCGGGAGTAGTTAATTGATTTTCCCACACTAAAAAAGGGCTTAATTAGCACATTGCAAAAATTTCTATATTGTGAGCTAAAATCCCAAAAAAATATAAAATAAAATAAATTCAAAAACTAAACCCGATTTCTGAAAAATCATTTATCAGTACTTCCGAGGCTTTTACTTTGGTATTAAGCTTTGTTTACACATTTTTTTGTTTTTCTTGAGTGTAGTTTTCATTGTATTTGTTGGCATATTGGCTAGCTGACATAATAGTAAATGATTCTTTTTATATGTTCTGTGTTTCGTAATGTTAATTGCTATGCCTACCGACTATTATCTAGAACCAGGTTTATCTAACTAAACAGACCGCTGTCTTGCTGGGGAGTTTGTTGCGCCACTTCTTCTTTCCAGCTTAAGTACTAGGAAGTGGTGAAGGGCGGACGTTTTGCAGGCCTGTTTTATGTAATTCAGACGATCAAAAAGTGCTGGTTCTGAAGGTGGCCCATAGGGTCATGGCCATCCGGATGGTACGGGGATACCACACAATCTCCGGGGAGGCGGCTGGCCTCCTTGCCGGATTGCCGCCATGGGATGTGGAGGCAAAGGTCTTCGCGCACACTTGGGAGTGGTGCGAGGAGGCCAAACGCCGGAGCGTAACTCCGCTGCCGCGGAATACGGAGGGTACGGAGCGAGAGTGCATGGGTAGCTGTCGCTTCCTTCA
Source organism: Polymixis lichenea (assembly GCA_949091785.1). Taxonomy (NCBI): domain Eukaryota; kingdom Metazoa; phylum Arthropoda; class Insecta; order Lepidoptera; family Noctuidae; genus Polymixis; species Polymixis lichenea. The sequence goes on along the minus strand of OX420931.1, from coordinate 55,885,203 downwards.
GCGAAGCAGTGATGCTTGCAAAGAGGGAGGTGGCGCACGTGAGGGAGAGGCAGTACTTGCGCCCTCACGGCCGTAGCCTCCACAGGAGACGCCCTGAGCGTCGGGAATCCTAGGCTGATTCCTGGCCACCGTAGGCGTGGGCTTGCGGACGATGAGTAATGGGTAGCTCACTGTCCAGCAAGGACCAAGCCCGGGTCGACGGCGCGTTGTGTTCCACGCGCGCCTCAAATGGCTGCCAGGGGTGCGGGTTGTTCGGAAGAGATACCGTGGCCCCTGGCACACAGGCAACTGAGGGAACGCGGGTGAGTTTTAGTCAGTAAAAGTCTGACACGCACTCCTGCTCCACCCAGAGCGGGAGAAGCTATTTGATGATTTCCCATGCAAAAAAAAAGTGCCGGTTCTCAGCCTAATTTGAATAAATTACTTTTGATATTGATTTTGAGTAGTCGAGTTTTATTTTTTTAAACTGTTTTTTCAGCCGACTTCAAAAAGAATTCAGTTTCAGGAAGAATTCATCTGTATGTTTTTTTTGTATGTTTGTTCCGCGATATGTCCATCAATAGTGAATGTACTTCGAAAATTCTTTTTAAGTTTGGTTTGGTAGTTTTTGCGTTAGCCTCATAATATGTATTTTATCCACTTTTTTTGAACACTGGTCTAGTAATTTATCCTTAACTCTAAGGGCACAAGATGTCTCAATCCTGGACAAAGACCAGCTATACTCTTATTTAAATCTGAATATTTCAACTTGCTTTGTTGGTTGGTGACGCATCGCTGTTGTATGAGCCCCCTTGGCCTACGATACAGAATGGACCTCACATTTTTATACCTATGGGTATTTAATGAACTGGTTTCAAAATAGCCTTTAATCGTTATTTGATTATGCGAACCCGTTTTTTACTAAACACGCTTTGGTACTTCTTCATGCTCTCTATACACAAAAACTTGTTTGTTGTCGATCGATCAAGTTAAGCTACGCTTGTTGCGGTCGGATGGGCGACCATATTTACATACCAAGACCTCTCCGTGCCTCGGAAAGCACGTTCAGCCGTTGGCCTCGGCTGTAATTCGTAGACCTTTGCCAGTAGTTACGGGTCAACCAGTCTTACCAAGGGGTATTGTGTTACCCAGTTACTGGGTTATGGAGGTCAGACAGGCGGTCGATCCATGTAAAATGCTGGCATTCAGCTGCATCCGGTTAGACTGGAAGCCGACCCCAACCCCCGACCTAATGTAGATTCCATTACATATTGTGAATGGGAGAACGTATAAAGAAGGGTATAAAATCGTCTATAAATCTAGTCTGTAAGGCCTACGCCTTACAGACTAGATTTATAGACAATTTTATACCCTTTATTTTCATTCCTTAAAGTACCTGGTACTTATTGACAGGCCTGCACTGTCCTCCCATACCTATTATCACTGTAATTTGAAAACATTGTAAAAGCCAATTCTTTTTAAAAGAGTAACCGTGGAGTTTCTTGCCGGCTCTTCTCCATAGGAAGCAATAAATTGGAACCGTACACCTAGCTTCTGACGTTTCATAAGTGCCCTTGCAGATTTATGTGAAATAAAATATTTTGATTTGATTCGATTGGATTTGACCCGAATATACCTAGTTGAGAAAAGGCTAGGGAGATGATGATATGATTCATGTTTCATAAAATGATAACTCTAAATGATAAATGTTCAATTAATAACGTTTAATCCAGTTAGCCAATATTTTAAAGGTTTGCGATAGAGGGAACACGATAGCAAGGGAAGTTGAGTTACGTCCAACGGCTTTTGTTTTCAACGAATCCTCTTAAAGACTTTGTCATTTAAGTCTAATGGACTACGTCCACCTAACTTCAACTCCTTTAATAATAAACTAGAAGTTTATAGTACAACAGTATTGCCTTCAGTCGAATCATACAATTTCCAAGGTTTAAGCTCGGCTTAAATTTACTGTGTCTGATACTTTCCTCAAAACGCCGGGTCTGGAAGCAATCCTCAAAGCATTTATTTCAAATGAACCAGTTGCAGGCACTTATGAATTGTCAAGGGGTATGTTTAAAATTTTGCTACAGGAGCTGAATACCAATATTTCATATGGACTGCCTTTATCGTCAGCAATGTAGAAAATAAACTCAAAAGAAAGCACATATATATAAATTGAAAAGTCACAATGGTGCTTGCCAGATTTAATTGCATCACTTGCTTCTGCACGCGACTTAATTCGTGTGGTAGCCATAAGACATTTTTTGTAATAATCAAACTCCTGAGGTCCCATAGAGTTTTTTAATCCCTATAAGAAACAGGATCGATTGGCATCACATCGATCCTGTTTCAAGAAGTTTTATTAAAATGTGACTGTTATTGTAGTAATACCCCAATATTACTACAATAACAGTCACATTTTAATAAAACTTCCCTAATTATATACTACGTTTGTAGTTTTGTTCTCAGCAGCCAAATATTACCGAGAGTCATTCACAAATTTAAAAAAAAATGTACACTCAATAAGAAAATGCCAATTTTTACAAAAAAAAAAAAATGTGATGCCAATCGATCCTGTTTCTTATGGAGATCAAAAAACTCTATGGGACCTCAGGAGTTTGATTATTACAAATGTCGGAAATCGCAAAGAATCTCCCAGCCATATATTTACGTAGGAAATGAGACTAGATGAGAGGGAACACCAATACCAGTGTATGACAACAGTCGAACTATTCCATTACGTCACGGGGCTACTAGGGAACATAGGTTTAGGTTGGGTGCAGATTTTTTTTTAAATTATCTCTCCTAGTGGTCGCCTAGTAGTCGAAATTTGACCATAGTTAATTTGACCATAGTTAATTTAAATAGTAATACATTCATCTGTCTAGCCTTTCTTCTCTTGGCTTCCAGTCTAACCGGATGCAGCTGAATACCAGTATTTCACATGGAACGACAACCTATCTGACCTCCACAACCCAGTTACTGGGTAACACGATATCCCTTGGTAAAACTGGTTGTCAGACTGTCAGGATTCTGACAACCGGTAACGACTGTCAAAGATCCACAAATGACAGCCGGGATCAACAGCTAAGCATGAAGGAGTCATGGTATGTAAAGATGGTCATCCATCCACGGACCAACCGCGGCAAACGTAGCTTAACCTGATCGATCGACTCGTGCAGCTATTGTTACTTAGCCACAAGCCACTCACACTTAAATAGAAATACATCTTCTAATATATAAAATTCTCGTGTCACAGTTTTCGTTGCCATACTCCTCCGAAACGGCTTGACCGATTTTGATGAAATTTTTTGTGCTTATCCGGTATCTATGAGAATCGGCCAACATCTATTTTTCATCCCCCTAAATGTTAGGGGTAGTCCACCCCTAAATAATTTATAAGGCAAAACAACGTTTGCGGGGTCAGCTAGTTATTATATAAATATTAGCTTTTTGCACTCGTTTTCCATGTTTATTTTAACTGTTCCAAATTTCATACTCTTTCGTGCGTGAAATTTTCATGAACCCTCTGCTTTTTAGCCATATCATCTTTCTCACAATCCATTTATATAGATGTCGCATCATTGTGGCCGAGATGCGATACATTGGGTCTACTTGACGTTCTGACATAGTTAAGGTACCTACCTTAACTATGTCAGAACGTCAAGTACCACACCTGTGCCACACCTGTGGGCACTGTAGTGGGTACTCGAACGAAAAGATAATTTGAATTTAAAATAACTTTTATAAACTGTCGAGTAACAGGTATAATTGACATCCCCCTAAAACTTTCAATAGCTAAACAGTCAACCGAGACAGAGTAAAGGAACGATCTAGCTAACTTTCGACAGAGGAAAATAACTAAGCGTTTGGACAATTTGGACGACGGAAGAGACCAATTAGAATTTAAAGCGATTTTGCTTATTTTGATGTTTATGCTTCTAAATTAGTATATCTAGCTTAGACGGGCAATTCGTTTTCATTTTAATATGTAATAAGAGTGATTACAGTAAGTTTACAAGCTATTTTTATAATATACTAGCTTTTGCCAGCGGCTTCGCCCGCGTGGAGGTCGGTGTATTATACATATAAACCTTCCTCTTGAATCACTCTATCTACTAAAAAAACCCGCATTAAAATCCGTTGCGTAGTTTTAAAGATTTAAGCATATATAGGGATATAGGGACAGAGAAAGCGACTTTGTTTTATATTAAGTAGTGAAGGTTAGTCGTTTAATTACGTTACTTAAAAATGTGGTTTTTGTTTATGTACTTACATATTTTTATAATTTCCGTTTCAAATAGTGGAGTTATGTATAAAACGGATATTCCAGTTGCAACTGGTTTCGAAGTAGTTAAAAGATTTGTTTAAGGGTAAATGTACAAACTACAGTTTTATTACGGGTAGATGATAGATATTTACTAAAAAATCTAGTCTATATATATAAAAATGAATTCCTATTTTCCTCGGTCACGGTATCACACGTGAACGGCTGGACCAATTTTGATCATTCTTTTTTGTTGTGTTTGTTACTGTCAGGAGAAGGTTCTTATGAAATAACAAAAATTAAGAAAATTGCGCGTAACATATAAAAAATGCGGGTGCGCCAAAGTTCACCTAAATTTTCAACTCCGATAATTGGAAATCCGAAAATGTTCTTCCTAACATTTTTCATCCTAACAATCACAATTCCTAACTACTCTGTCTTTAATGTTCATAATTCCGAAGCATTCAATCATTCATTCATTCATAATGTCAGCAGCAAAAAACATCTATTATACTTTTATTTGTTTTCCTATATTTTCTCAACATAACCATCTTTTACACTATTATTCAACGTCTTCTTTAATTCTATTTATAGCGGTGTGTACCTGCAAAGATATCCATAGGTTAGGTTAGGTTAGAACTGTGACCAACTACGCGCGAGCCGAGCGAGCGAAGCGAGCCGAGCGAGCGAAGCGAGCCGAGCGAGCGAAGCGAGCGGTGCCGCGGCAGCGGCCGGCGAGCGCTACCTCGAAATTGGTCGCAAAATTTTTCTAAGTATTTTTTTCATAGTGCCCCCAAGACGACACTATGACCTGAATTTCATTCATTTAAGACAAAAATCAGTGAAACGACCTTTAATCGGTAATTATGTTTAGGGATAAAAGCGTTATGATAAAAAACAGTAGGAGTTTAAATATATTTACATTAATTATATTATTAATTACAATTTTCGGAAACATGAGTGTTATGAACATCGCCGGTAGCACTCTACAAATAGTATGAATGGAAACTTTAGGACGAAAAATTTTAGGAAGAGTGATCATTCGGATTACAAATCATTAGGAAGAACAATTTCGTTTCATGAACTTTAGGTGAGCCAATATGGACCCAAAAAATGCGAATTCAATATTTATAGTGAAGACAAGACAACGTCTGGTGGATCAGCTAGTGACCAAATAAAGTACGCTGTTTGACATCTGGCAATGTTCTAATATCAAATACTTCTATATTCACTTTTACGATTATTTGTAGGGTTTCTTGCCCAAAGGTGCCAATGGAATTCGATTACTAAGCCTCCGCTGTCCGCTCGTCGGTCTTTCTCTCCGTCTGTCAGCGAGCATGAAGGTAGCACAGAGTGTTTATTTCATTTTAAAATAAAGTAAAGTTTATCTTATGTCAAATACTGGTGAAAATGACAGAATTTCATGACGGATTCTAATTATGAAACCGGTTTCTTAAGGCCCGCTTGCACATTAAGGCGGAGATTTCTGGAAAACGCTCAAACAGATGGTTTTTTAAAGCTGTGTATCTCTTTAAACGTAAATAATTTTGAAAACAAAAAACTATGTGATATATTCAAGTCTTTTTTGCATACAGTGATGGAACTCAAAATATAATAAAACATACTTTGATGCATCAAAAAAATCAAAAAGTCACCTCTTAATTATCTTTAAAATCGGTTTATCCCTTCAATAACAGTTATAAACATTATTGAAAATAAACCATACGATTTTATTTGCATTTTTACGATATACGCTTGCTCATAACAGATTGCAATAAGAACTGTTATCGCTCATAACGACAATATTTAAAGTTACCAGGGCCTTAAGTCGGGTTTAATGAATAAGTGCAAACACCAATAGAACTGAACGCGATCAGCACAACCAAATCGCGTTCAAGAGTTGTCAGTGACAATATTTCACAGAAAATAATGACACTGACAGCCGTTAAACGTGGTTTATGTGTTAATTTTATTTATTTATTCATTCACAAAATCCACAGCTCTTTAACAATTTCACTTAGGATAAATAAACTTATCTTACAGCCAATTACGGATTTACAATTTAATAACTACACTTATTATATGCATCAGAAACCAACAGGATGACATGTTAGCATATCTAAGTGTGCAGTGTGGGTGGGTGTGTAGAAGTGGGTGTGTAGAAGTGTGTGTGTGAGGAGTTCTAATGGTGTATGGTCACGGATTACTTTATTCAGTTCTATTTAGAATAATTAGTCAAATTGTCGCATACAGAAGTCACTAAAAGTTTCTTGAATACACTTTTTTTGGTGTTAAATATATCAAGATGAGAGAATTCCTTGTTAAAATTTCTTAATATCCTACCAATTACAGAGTTTTGTACGTAGTTTGTACCACTCTGTGCGGTACATCGAATAACTGTGGTAGTCGCATTTTGATTCATTGATGTCAGTTCTTGATGACCCGAACCTCGAGTTCTTTAAATACAATTTATATGTGAACAATCATTTGCAGGACTAGCAAGATGACAGTGCAATATTGCACTGCACAGTTTTCATAATAATGGAAATTGTGCATTTTGAGATAATCGTCAAAGATACCTAATCTTTAGAAGATCGGTTTTAGCGAGAGCGGTGGTAGCCCAGCGGAATCAGCCGCATCTTACGCGGTGGACGCTCACAAGTGCTTTACTTCATCATCATCATATCAGCCGAAAGACGTCCACTGCTGGACACAAGCCTCCCCCAAAAGGGGGAATTTGCCATAATCGCCACGCTTGGCAGGCGGGTTGGCGATCGCAGTATGGTGGTCAATTGCATAGAGAACGCTGCTGTCCATTCTCTAGTAAGTCCCTTAGTCGCATTCTACGACACCCACGGGAAGAAATGGGATGGTGCTATTCTTTTACGTCCGGCACCATACGGAACACGGTGTTTTACTTAGTGTAAATTATTTCATCCCCACTGCTCTCAAAACGGTGAAGGAAAACATCGTGAGGTAACCGGTATGTCCATCATCATCATCTGCCTAGCCTCTTCCCAACTACGTTGACGTTGGCTCCCGTCTAACCAGATGTAGACGAGAACGCGAAGACATTTACCCATTAGACATTTACCCGGTAACGACTGTCAAAGATCCACAAATGACATCTGGGACCACCGGTTTAACGTGCTTTCCGAGGCGCGGAGGGGTCTTGGTATGTAAAGATGGTCACCCATTTACGGACCAACCGCCGTGCGAATGTTATTACTTACTCACAAACCCCGGTAACCGGCTTGTCAAAGAACCAAAAATTCGAAGACATGTGACATCGACCAACCCGCACTGTGCCCGCGTCATGGATTATGTCCTCAGTCATCGCGCCGTATCACTTAAAATTTTAGGACTGCTTGCGCCATTTTTTTGTACATTTTAAGGCTACTTGTCAGTAGCCTCACATATATTCTAATTACGTACACATTCGCAAATGAGATATTCCGAGTCTGAATGGTCGACGTGTAGTAACGATTGTGTCACATTTCATATTATCTTTGTTTGTATGAAAAGCAGAACGTCAGTAATCGTCATTTATTTTGTATGAGAAAATAGTGCGCTACGCAACAAACATTTTAATACCCAGTGATACACAGATACATACATAAATATGTATGTATCTGTAACTTAAGAGTAAATACTCTTCGATCCGTCCAAATTATTTATGTGACGTTGAGTCTCTGTATCTTACCAGGGGTGCGGGTTGTTCGAAAGAGATACCGCGGCCCCTGGCACACAGGCAACTGAGGGAACACGGGTGGGTTTTAGTCAGTAAAAGTCTGACACGCCCTCCCGCTCCACCCAGAGCGGGAGAAGTTATTTGATGATTTCCCACCCAAAAAAAAAGTGCTGCTTGTAACGTTTTGTTATAATATTTTAATTATTACTTTAACTTTCGAGTCTTGTGGAGCATACGGTGGAGGTCTGCCCGGCTTGGGCGGAGCACCGCCGTGTCCTCGTGGAGGTGATCGGCGGCGGCGATCTCTCGCGTCCGACCCTGGTCCAGGCCATGGTACGGAGCGAGAGGGCATGGCTGGCAGTCGCCTCCTTCAGCGAAGCAGTTATGCTCGCAAAGAGGGAGGCGGCGCACGTGAGGGAGATGCAGTACATGCGCCCTCACAGCCGTGGCCTTCGCAGGAGACGCCCTGGGCGTCGGGAATCCCAGGCTGATTCCCGGCCACCGTAGGCACGGGCTTGCGGACGGCGAGTAATGGGTACCTCGCTGTCCGGTAAGGACCAGGCCCGGGTCGACGGCGCGTTGTGTTCCACGCGCGCCTCAAAGAGATGTCAGCAGCAACAGAGGGGCCCGCAAGGGCCGATGCCTGCCGGGGGTGCGGGTTGTTCGAAAGAGATACCGCCGCCCCTGGCACACAGGCAACTGAGGGAACACGGGTGGGTTTTAGTCAGTAAAAGTCTGACACGCCCTCCCGCTCCACCCAGAGCGGGAGAAGTTATTTGATGATTTCCCACCCAGAAAAAAAAAAAAAAAAAAAAAAAAAACTTTCGAGTCTTGATTTTTTCAATAGTTTCCTATAAAGTCTAAACTCGTTGTTTCAATATCATCATTTCAGCCGAAAGACGCCCACTGCTTGACATAAGCCTCGCCTAAGCAGTGTCACCTCGACCGGTTCTGTGTTTCGCGTATCTAGCAGATTCTTTCAGCCTACACCAGATCATCGGTCCACCTTGTGGTAGCCCTTCCAACGCTATGTCATCTAGGACGCGGTCGCCACTCCATAACCTATCGGCCCCATCAGCCATCTGTTCTGCGAGTTATGTGCCCTACTATTACCACTTAAGTTTGGCAATTTTTGGGGCTGTGTCCGTTACCTTGGTTCTTCTACGGATATTAAACATATTTGATAAACATTCCGCTATCAGTTACACCCTTCGTCGTTTTCCTACGTATAAGCTGGTTTAAACTGAACAGGTTGTAAGATGTTGGGACAATTACATATATATTATATACAATTTTTGATTTCTTCAACAAGAGGTATTTCGTCTTACTTACGGATCTACAAACTTTGTTACCTATAAATCACTATAAAAGTTTGTGTCATAAATAAATGGGTAAATCATAATTAATACAGGCTGATTTTGAACTCGAAACTTTAGGATTACGTTTGATTTTAATTGGCAGAAATTCCGTCACCCCTGTGTCATGAAAAGTCTTTCTAGAGCCTTATAATAAACAAAAAAAACATTTGTGAACACCGAAACAAAGGGTTGGTTTTTCTTTTCTTTTTTTTCTTCCATTTAAAACAGTCGCGGAAATTGCGAAGGAACTTCTTAAAGCTTCGGTTTCCGTACAAACTAGTAGCAACAGGTAGCGTAGGTACCTTACGGAAAAAAGGACGAAAACTCTTTACAGACCTGCTTTTCTAAGACATTTGCATATAACGTGACGCATTTCCGTTCCCTTGGCTGTTTTTGATTCACTCACTAGCTTGCTTATAGGGGTTTTCACTGGTGATTTTCGTATTAGTTTGGTGGTCTAGTGTTAACGTGATGTACGTCTTTTAAATACATTAAAATCGCAATATAACATAAAAACGCAAAGGGAGATAAAGGGAGGGGGGAGGGGGATAAGTTTTTATCCAGTGCCCAAACTGTAACCATAAATTCAACATATCATTCTAGACCCCCCTAAATTTTACGTCGGTTTTACAAAAAAAAAGATCAGCTGTTGCATAATAAAGTACAATACCTACGCGGTCAAAATGTATGGAACAACTGATTTTTTATGTATTACCGACGAAAAACTTCTGCCTGCCGGTGTCTAGAATGATATGCACACACACACAGTCACAGTGGCCAGTGGTGGTCAGTGTGGTCACAGTTTGCGTTCTGGATAAAAACTTATCCTGTATAATGTTTTCAAGTCACAGCAACAGAAAGCGAACTTCACAGAAAAGGGATATAAACTTTTTAATAAACCACTTTTTTAAGGCATGTGTGTAAAACGTGTTTTCTTTTCAACGCCCTGGTTTTCCAACTGTTGTAGCCTCACTGGCTTACTTACAAAGGTTTTTATTGGCGTGTTTCGTATTAGTTTCGTAGTCTCGTGATAGCGTGACGTACGTCCTTCTTCTGCGAGCTCTAGAGCGCTACTCACTACTGCCGTTTAACGTTCTATTCGCCCCACTCCCGGCACAGTTGGCACACAAGCTGCTAGTTTTCCCAGCCTGTTGATTCCAATTTATAGCAGCATTAACTTTTAGCTGATGCTACCAGGCTCATGTCACTGTGTTTTGCGTTCGCTTGTTCGAAATTATCTTCTTTAAGTCTTATGTTAGCTTAAGCATTGAAAATAAATAAAACCGAATTCGAAAATATCTTCATAAAAATATCTTCATAAATTATTGAAGATATCTTCATAAAACATTTCTGAAATGTACCGTAACAACTATCACAACTTGCTAACTAATGCTACATACTAAGACACTGTTACAAAAGTTTTAAAGCTGTGATAATTTTAACGAGTGTGGAGTGAAGTTTAAAGATCATTGATACGTTTTCAATGTACTGATGTATATTTTAGATTTTGCCAATGTGAATGACGTTTTATCTTGTAACGGCTTTACTCCGGCAAAATTAAAATTTAGGCCTAGCGCGCATTGCCTTGCGGTGGAACGCGGTGCGTTTAGTCTACCGTACGGTAAAATAAACGCATTCACGGGCCGCGTACTGCGGCGAAAAAAACACACGTTTTGTCATTCGAACTCCAGCTGTAGTGCACACATGTCACGCGCACTGCGGTGCGGTGGAATGCGGTGCATTACTTCTGCCGTACGGTATGACAAACGCAATCACAGGTCCGCGCACAGGCGGTGAAAAGAGCCATGTTTTTCAACAAAAAATGAGTTTACCGAACAGTTTATGGAGCATCCCTAGACAGACTTAATGCCTAATAAAGTCAATTTTTGTGCAAGATATAAATATTTACTACGGGCGAAGCTAAAAACAAATTCGGATAGCACTGCTTAGTCAGTTTCACGTTGCATTTTTTTCACATACAAAATACATGCGGTGGACTCGCCGCTGGAGGCCCACTTTGAATAAACGCATGCGTGTTTTTCACGGCAGTGCGCGCACTTCGGTGACACTTGATACTTGGTGATACTTCACAGAATATGCGGTAAAAAAACGCACGGCAATATCATTATCTGAGTAAAAATAAACCAATTAGACATACAAATGGTATCAAAAAGGAATCAAATCAAAAATAAAAACGCAATGTAACTTCAACGCATAGACCTTGATAAATTATGTTTTCAATTTGCAGTAACAGACAGCGTACTTTACAGAAAAGGGACAAAACTCATTAAAAACCCGCTTTTCTAAGTCTTCCTTTTTAACCTTGTAAACCTTGACTGTAAAGTACCCTAGCCCCCTACCCCATACACCCACCCATACCACCACCATACCATACCATACCCATATACCCTAGTACCCTAGCTTAAGACGTAGAGAGTATTATTCTTGTACAGGATTTGCAACTTATACTATAAATATATTTTGAAACCAAATATCAAACTCTGTACGTTTTGGATAAATAAAGATTACATTATTATTATGTGGGTTAAAACATGATTATTTTTCAACCTCTTGTTGTCAAACTGTTGTAGCCTCACTGACTTGCATGGAGGGGTTTTATTGGTATTTTTCGTATTAGTTTCGTATTCTCGTGTTAGTGTGACGCACGTCCTTCCTCTGTGAGCTCTAGAGCGTTACTGCCGTTTTACGTTCTACTAGACTCACCCCCATCGGCCATAGTCTGTAATAGTGTCAGCACCGCGTTTGCTCACAAGCTGTTAGTTTTCCCGACCTGTTGATTCCAGTTTATCGTAACATTCACTTTTAGCTGATGCTACCAGGTTCCTGTCATTGACTTTTGCTTCCATTTGTTCAAAATTATCTTCGACATTATCTTGATTAAGATTGAAAGCAAATAAAACTGAGTTCCAAAACATAATTACTGAAGTTACCTTAATATAAACTTTCCTAAGATGCACTGTAACATCTATCACACCGTTGCAAAAAGTTTAAAAGCTCTGATATTTTAACGAGTGTGAAGAGAAGTTGAAGATCATTGATACGTTATCAATGTACTGTAGTTTTTTGCTGTTCATATTATAGGTAGATATATTTTGGTTTTACCAATATGACGTTACATTTTTAAACAGCTTTACTTCAGAAAAAATAAAAATGAAATGGGAATTTAAGTAAGTAAAATGAAACAAATTAGACACACAAAACTTACAACGCAAAGGAGTAATAATATAATTATAACATGTTATCAAATGGCAGGAATAATTAGCGTACTTTACAGAAAAGGGATCTTTATAAAACGAGATTATTTTTCAAGCCCCTGCTGTTGCCTCACTGGCTTGCTGAGAGAGATTTTATGGGTATTTTTCGTATTAGTTTCGCGATCTCGTGTTAGCGCGACGTACGTCCTTCCTCTGTGAGCTCTAGAGCGTTACTGCCATTTTACGTTCTAGTCGCCTCATCCCCGTCGGCTACAGTCTGTAACAGTGGCAGCACCGCATTTCCACACAAACTGCTACTTTTCCCGGCCTGTTGATTCCAGTTTATCGCAGAATTCCATTTCAGCTGATGCTTACAGGCTCGTTTCAGTGCGATTTAAGTTTATTTGTTCAGGATTATCTTCCACAAGTCTTACATTATCTTGTTCAAGGTTGCTTTGCGTTGTTTTGTTTTGATTTTTCTCTTTCTGTGATCGTTTTTTGATTTTGGGCCTCTTTGATATCATTGGTATCTCTAATATGTTTTTTTTACTCGTTTAATGATACATACTTATATTTTTAATCTTGCCGGAGTAAAGCCGTTAAAAGATGTGACGTCATATTGGAAAAATCCAAGTAATATTTACCTATAATATGCATAGCAAAAAACAACAGTACATTAAAAGCGTATCAATGATCTTTAAATTTCCCTTCAGACTCGTTGATTTCATCAAACCTATAGATCATTTGCAACGGTATCTAAGTATATAAAATTAGTCAGTAAGATGTTATAGATGTAACAGTATATCTCAGGGAAGTGTCTTTGAAGTTACCTCCAGCAATTACATTGTTTGGAGCTCGGTTTTGTTTAGTGATATTAATTCAAACTCTTGCCCCGAAATGGAGGTTCTTTCCCTCACACCACTGAGTTCCTAATGCGGGTCCTTCCTACGAAAGTATTGGCTGAAAAGAATCCTGATTAACATCTTACTTGTATTGTATAGTAGGCTTCCTTCTTAAAGTCAAACATATATTTTGGTACAAGACATATTTTGTGAACTCGCGCGTATTTATAGAACCGTCATGATTTGCAAGGCTTTGTAATGGCTGGAAGTGCATAGAGTGCAATGTGAAGCCGCTTGGCTAAAAAGAAGTGTGAAATGATATCAGTAAGTTCATCTTGGACATCATTGACATGGGTGAAAGAAAACGTTAGAGGACACTTGCGCTTACATTTATATAATATTTGTATGACCGATGATATTCCAGTCTCATGATCTGTAATGGGTAGATAGTTGAAATTTTCACAGAATATGTATGTATGTAGGTATGTTGCACCTATAAGTTAAGTTGCAGCTGCAGCAGCAGCAACAGCAGTTGCAGCAGTTGCTGTTGCAGTTGCAGTTGTTGCTGCAGTTGCAGTTGTTGCTGTTGTTGTTGCTGTGTTGTTGTAGCTGTTGTTTGTTAAGTTTGTGTTATTCCTGTGCGAGTCTAATAAATACTTTTTCTTTCTTTCTTTCTTTCTTTCTTTCTTTATAAATAACGAAAATAAAAACAAAGTTAAAGATTAAAAGGGTCACCAGTTATACAAGAAATGTGTTTTGTTTAGCAATAGATGGACTGAATACAATCTTGATATGGATATTTATAAAATATATTGTATTTAAGTATCAAGAAAATAGTCTGATTAGGTTTTTACTTTGCAACTACAGATTTTTAGAATGTTAACATTTTATATTAATTTAATTCCTCTTCTTATATCGTCTAGATCATAGCGTATCTGGCACAGTGCATTCTATGAGTGCCGACGGAAGTGAAAACTTGTTCATTTACGAGTGAATTTTTTGAATCATCAGGAAATATTTTATTGTGCAGAAAATACTTTTAAATTAAGCGTTTTTAATCATTATTATAAACTACTACTACAAAAATTATGTATGAAAATTTTCTCAACTAAAACTAACTTATAAAATTAACTTATTGGTGTCGGTAACGGTGTCCCGAGTTCAATCCTGAATATAAATCCCCTTACGCTCCGTGACGCAAAAAAGAAGATAAAGATCTGGCTACTGACACAAGACTACAGCGCAACTGATGATTTACTGCAATCAACATAAATATCTAAGAACACAAATCATTGGTATTCACAGTTCACAAACACACACAAATACACACACACACACACACACACACACACACAAACACACCTACACACTCATGCACCTCTTATGAAATGTTTTTGTTAATACTGACTATATGGTAGTTTTGTATTTTCTTTAATTTTATTTCAATCTTGATTTTATGTATATGTTTTCAATTCAATTCAATTTTAAATCAAATCAAATTTTGTCTAATTCCGGATTTTATTCTAATTCAGTTCTTTGATTTAATGAGATTGTTTAGTTTTCTTTCTTTAACTCGCATTACATTATTTTTAGTACATATAGAACTTAATTTTAAGTATCGTATTTATATCACCGTTTGCTGCATGAAATCTGCTTAGTTCTAACCTAAATGGAAGAAGTCACTGGCTCCTGAAATACAGGTATTTTAACCTAGCTCTGGAGTCAGGGTTTCACATTATTCTGTAACCTGTTTTTATGTCAATAAAGAATTATTATTTATTTATTTTATTTTATTTTATTGTTTTTTCCATCTCAAAAAATGGCCAACGCTCCTAAAGAACTTTTCACTTCAAAAATACATTTTAAACCATTTATTAAATAAAAATACGGTTTAAAACCAAATAGTTTTAAATGTTTAAAATCCGTTTTGCATCTATATTCATGCCAATACGATAGAATATGATGTTGACGATTTTGACAGCAGACTTTTGACATTCATGTGTTAAATTCAGTACGTAAAAACCTATGAAAGATTTCGGTAAAAGGTTTTAGTTGTCCATTTTGACCCTGTCGATAAAAATAATATGAAATGTAGAGTGTAACACCTATTTATATCGAACTATCACCTTGATCAGTGGTGACCTTGTGATAACGATCGATTTACGAGTTGTAGGTAGTAGCTTCAAAACCCGACAATCGAATTAGTTTGTATAAAAGATTTCGTCACCACAGCTCTCAAAACGGTAAAGGAAAATATCTTGAGGAAATTGGCATGTCCTAGAACCACTCAAAGATGTGTGACATCTACCAACCCACACTGGGCCCGCATGGTGGATTACGGCCCCCTCCTTCTCACAGAGAGGAGGCCTATGTCCCAGCAGTGGGAACGTTATAGGCTAATTAGTAGCGCCACTGCTCTGCTTCGCACAATTGTTACTACTTGACCAAAAATCGACATTATATCTGTGATGTCTTCTATGATATTCATTATAATGAAACACTGCGAAGGGCGTTTTGATCTACATTAAATGCACAACGTATTTAAAGTATTAAATTTGCTAAGGATTAATACTGTATTATTTAAATAGGTTCGTAAATAACTTTTTTTTTTTAAGTATTAAATTGGATAAGGATTAATACTGTATTATTTAAAATAGCTTCGTAAATAACTTATTATTTTTTAGGAATATGTAAAAGTAAAAATTGTTACTGTACACGATCACGATCGATGTGTATTTTTTTTATTTGTCGCAGCATCATGCTGAGATAAGGGCCTTTTGGCCTCGTACGGGACTTTGTTTTTTATTTTTACTTTTTGTTTTTCTCTAATTTTAATTTATATTTTATTAAGTATGTTATTTAGTTAAGTTTGTGTTATTCCTGTGCGAGTCTAATAAATACTTTTTCTTTCTTTGTATCATTGCAGACTATTCTGTGGAACTTTTAAAGCTATAAAAATCCCTAGTGCAATATTTTTATCTACCTCGTAAGGTTTAGCCAGCGTTAGCAATGTAAGTGCCAAAACTATGTTCTTCATCTACCAGTCCGCACTGAGCCCGCTTGGTGGATTACGGCCCGCTCCTTCTCACAGAGAGGAGGCCTGTGTTCCAGCAGTGAGAACTTTATATTTATTATGATGTGCCTCCATGTGCAGTATTGAATCAACAATGGTTAAAATCAATATACGCGTCAGTAGGTATACGGAAAATCTGTCTAACTAATGTATTTCAATAATTTCTTTGGAAAAAAGAAAAAGATATCCGCAGAGTGGGCGGTTTTATTTTTCATTGAAGTAAGTTTTTTTAATGCAAGAATACGCAAATGTTACGTAAGTTTCTAAAGTTTCATCACTGGGGTTAGTTACGTAATAGTATTTCAGCCCAAGTGTATCATCGAAGATTTTCACCGTTAAACCTTTTTTTTTTAATTATTTGTAACAAAGCACACTGCTCTTCCAATTCACTTTAGAGATTGGCCAAAATAGTCAACATCGACTTTGCTTGTCATAATAAAAAACAGAATAGTATTCCAATGCAATTAATTTTGACAATTCAACAATATTAATTGGGTTATTTAAGTACGCTGTCGTCTAGCAGATGACATTTTAAACATTATGAAGCAATGGGTTAGGGATTTCCTTCAACCTGCTTCAGTTTGTGATTGAAAGTTTGCCACTGCAGCTTTCGCTACGCTTGAAAACTCAAAAGTCATTCTTAATTGATAAGTGCGCTTACAGAAAAAAAAACCTAGTATATTTTTGTCATATTTTATGGTTAAGAGACTGGCTAAATAATTAGTCCGCTTTCCAGCGGACTAATGATTTAGCAGTCGCACAGCAGTTGCACAGTCTTTTGGATTCATTCAAATTCAACTGTTTTTTTTTTCGTTTCGTTCACTATTCCAACCCTACAGCACTTAATCGAAATCTAACTGTAGTTCTAACGTAAACCTTTGAGCTAGTAGGTGTTCGTACCTATTTCAAACTGTATTTCGATTTAGGCAAAGTAGTAGTTAGTTTTCGTTTTAATTAAATTAATTATCTTATCCGTTTTGTGTGGTGCTGGACGTAAAAGAATAGCACCATCCCATTTCTTCCCGTGGGTGTCGTAGAAGGCGACTAAGGGACTTACTAGAGAATGGGCAGCAGCGTTCTCTATGTATTTGACCATCACTGCGATCGCTAACACGGCTGCCAAGCGTGGCGGTTATTGCAAATACCCCCCCTTTTGGGGGAGGCTTATTTATGTCCAGCAGTGGCCGTCTTACGGCTGATATAATGAATTATCATCTTATCTTAAAACTAAAATAACAACTTAACACCGAACTAGGCTGTCATTTATTTATTTATTTTGTAAACAGAACTGCATTTCTACAACAATAAGGTTTTATTCATTATCTGGCTGCCGTGTAAACAAAAACCTTTTATTGTAATAATGGGGTTTTAATATAACTGACGAAATTTGGGTGTACTTTAGTTACACCTCTGCCCAACCCTATAGGGAAACAAGGCGTGATACTATGTTTATATTGCAGTTATTATTTAACACTATGATTCACCTCTTTGATTATAAACGTTGTTTAAAGTTAAGTAATGATTAGCGACTATTTAACCATACATTTATGTCGTTTAAATGTCTCGTAATAAACCCTTAAAAGTTCAAGTATAAGTAAAAATATTTATTGTCTTAGAAACATTAGGTACACTTTATTGTAGATTCCTACTTAATGCTATGTATCTATATACTGATTATTAACGCTAGGGTTACCTGGGAAAACGTTCCCGTCTAAGTGTAACGGCCAGCCGTAATGACAATGTATTATTTTCACCACTATATCACATTGACTGGCGTCAAAAACGTTCTGTATTTAGAAAGCCATTATTGTGTGACCGTTTTCAGCTTTCTTTGCAAATTTATGTTTGAACCAAACGTGACTGCGTAACATTTTCATTCTTTTTTTACGATTGTTAAATCCAAACGTTTAGAAAACCAGTTCTGTATAATTCTGAAAACATTTAGGTAATTGTATTCAGATTTTCGTTAAATAAAATAATTGAATTCATAAAAAAAAAACAAAAACTTGTTTAATCTGATTACATCTGTATAAAATATTAAGAAAAACACATGGAAGGAAAAACTAGTAGCGAAAAATATTATTTGCTCAGTATTATTTTTTTAAAGAAATTCACCATCCGACAGCAAATTAAATGATGCGTGTAAAGTGAATTACAGTTGTAATTTAATGTATCTAGATAAGTTTTAAGACTCAGATACAGTGTTTAAATTATATAATAATCCAAGAAAGAAACATAAGAAATTAAAAACGCATAAAAAAAACTGTACCCGATTTTCTTTGAAAATCTCATCGGATAACTATGATCTTTATCATTTTTCACGAAACGGTTTTTTATCATTATTTGCACAAACCTGAAAAGGAAAACCTTATTATTTTAATGTTATTTATCAATCGCAATTCTAAAAGATTTTTAAATAAAATAAACTTTAATAAAACTTCTCGGCTGTACTAATATAAGCTTTAATAAGTTCATTTGGAAGTATATGACATATTTTCCACGTATTTAATTTTATGTTTTAATGGGAAACATAAGTTTTGTGTATGTTTAAAAGATGGCGTCGTTTCTACAGTTATTACAGCTCTTCTTGCACGAAAAGTGTATATGCATGTCGCAAAAAATATTTTAAATACACAAAATAAAAATATATTACAGAATGTATTTCAGTAATTTTTCTATGATCGATTTTCAGTAGCCGACGGGAAGCAGAAAATACTGAATAGTTCCAAAACTTTCAGGTTTTTTCATCAAAACTTTATGTTGTTATAATAAGTGCTATTTTAGTGTATTATAGTGGTTATAAACGTAAGTTTTATGAAATTTCAGAACTTTTCTCTGACCGACCCGCGCAGATTCTAAGTCCAAAAATTTCAAAGTTTCAGAATAATTATTTTTTTCATTCCCGTCTCTATACATTAGCTAAAGATCATACAAAAAGTCCTTTTTACTTAAAAAAAAGATCGTATTGAAAAATGTAGAGAAAGGACTTTTTTTGTTCATAAGGTTCAATTTCGAACGAAATAATTTCCCTGCATCCCTATTGGTTGAATGGGCGTGGATAAAATTAGGAGGGGATTTCGCAACAGTGGTGGGGATAAATGGGGGTCCATGTCGCAGGTAATAACACGACCATTGACAAACTACGACTTTACTTGACATTTTAATTGTTATCTCACTAGCGATATATTAATACAGTGAACTGTATAATTTGATGAAAAACAATTAAATAGCTTAAATTATTCAATTTCAATTAACTACGTTATTGATAGTTTTATAATTTCATATCAAATGACACGACAAAACTACGCAGATTTAATTTTATCCACTAATAATTATTATTTAAAAATAATAGTTTAAAAAAACTAAAAAACAAAACAATAAAAAGCGTGGGGTGTTTTTTGAGGTATTTTTATAATCAATTAATATCAAGTACCCCACGCTTTTTAATAGAATTAAATTATTTTTTACTTTTTAGTTTGGTTTATAGAGCGTGTTTTTTAGTTTTTTTTAACTATTATTTATTTTCTATTTTTTAGTTTTGCTAACTACAAAAGCGTGTTTTTTCTATTTTTTTTTATTATTGAATTGTCATAGGTCCTCGATAACTCTACAAAGTTAAAATGAAATCTGACCGTTTAAAATGAGTCAAAATAGCGTCCAAAGGAGTCGGTTACATACAAACATACAAACAAACATATAGGTGAAGCTAATATAAAGCGTGTAAAAACGAAAATAGTTTTAAAATTTAGCCAAATAGGAATAGTTAAATTTGTATTGTTTATTATTTTTACCGTCGCAGTAGGTATTGGCCAACCCGTTCCACAGCCTCCACCCCTCCAGCTGCATCTGTGTGAGTGGTTCCCTGACCACCCCCAGGCTATAAAAGTGAACTCCCAGGTTTGCTGCCGCACTGCATCAGAGGACTTCGAGCTAGCAACTGCAGTTGTACTAACCGTTTGCTATCCGCGGCTTGAGGCTGCGCTGTGCCCGCGTTTCCTAAGTGTTAGAATCCAAAAAAAACCATCGCTCTGAATTCAAAACTGTAGCTTCAAAAAAACCCGCGTTTCTCTCGTGTGCAATTGTTCCTGATGCGCTGCTGAAATTCTGGTAGGTAAAAATGATTTTATATTTTTCGTTTGCGATTTTTTTCCGATTTTCCGTTTTCGTTTTTGTTTTTAGACTTATTATTTATCGGGATTTTGTGTTTGATTTATTATTTCTTCCCTAATTTCATTTTGTATGTTCTGTTTAATTTTGCGGTTGGATTTGTCTTGATTTTTTTTACGGATGAATTTATTTTCTTTTTGTGGACACTGATTGTATATTTTATGGGGACAATTTTGCGGGACGAGGCGCGAAGTCCTTAAAACTTTAATATTCGGATTTTAGCATTAAAATAAATTTCTCATAGGTAATACTAAAATTCCTTCATCGCAACGTTTCGTGTTCACGTGTTCGACAAATGCACTTTGAAATAGAGCGTTTTACAGGTTTTAAAGATGCTGAAATTTCTAAGACGGGGCGCAGCGCTACGAGAACTGTCTGTGTATTTTCTCGCAGGAACGTATTCTTTTAGATGACGTTTTCTAAGTTACCGATAGATGTAGCGGTAAATTCTTCTAACAGTTAGAGTCCGGATAAAATAGGAGTTGTATGAATTTGTCTAAATCGCATTTTATGAACAAAGATCTTCACGTTATCTCGATAAAAAATTAATGTGAAAGAAATCAGGGACTTAGCGTGCAGCAGCCAATTTTAAGGATCGCATTTTATTACAGGTCTTTATTCTTATCAGGTCCGTACTTATAAATATTTTCTTTTTAATACCACAAAATTCTTCTATCTGCTAAAGTCCGCAAAACAAAAGATTCGGGACTTTTTCATGAACGTAATTGATTGAATTATAAAGAATTTTACGACTTGTCGATAAATTATCTCTGAATGAAAACTAAGACTTAAATGCAGTAAAAGTCAGAACTGAATAAGAAGCAGTAAAAGTCAGAATTGAATAAGAGTTATAAGAATTTTCCTATGCTGCAATTTATTAAACTTCAGTAAAATTAGCTTCTCGTGTTCCCGATAAAATTATTTTAAATTAAATTAAATCAGAGACTTAGCGTGAAGAAGCCAATTTTTAGGATCGCGTATTATTACAAACCTTTGACCGTAATAACGAATAAATTTTAACAAATGCCAGAAATTTCTTCTATCTGCTAAGGTCCGAAAAAAATTTAGAAGATACAGGAATTTTACATAAGCGCAATTTATTAAATCACAAAGAACTTTGCGTCTTGACGATAAATTATTTCCAAAATTAATTTTGGACTTAGATACAGTACAAGTCGGAATTAAATAAGAGTTCTAAGACTATTCCTAAGCTGCAATTTATTAAACTACAACGAAATTAACTTCTTGTCTTTTCGATAAAATTATATTAAATTGAATTAAATTATGGTCATAGAAACCAGTACAAGTCTGAATTAACTTAGATTTCTTTGATTTTTACTAGTCTGCAATTCATTAAACTGCAACAAAATTAACTTATTGTCTTTTCGATAAAATGATTTTAAATTGAATTAAATTAGGGACTTTACATCAACTAATTTAAAGGGTCATTTTATGTTACATGCCTTTGTCCGCACTTTTATTTATAGATTTTTTCAATACCAGAAAAGTCTTTCATGACATTTACCATACACGCAATTTATTGAATCTCAAAGAACTTTTCGACTTGTCGATAAATTATTTCTGAATGAAATCTAGGACTTAGATGCAGTATAACTCCGAATTAAATAAGAGTTCGAAGAATTTTCCCAATCTGCGATATATTAATCTACAATCAAATTCACGTCTTCTCGATAAAATAATTTTAGTTCAATAAAATCAGAGACTTAGCGATATTTGTCTGTAAAAATGCCAGTAAATTCGGCTAACTGGTGAAATCCACAAGCTACACCAAATTATTACGTCTTCTATAAAAAATGAGATTAATCTGCGGCAACAGCGGCTTGAGGAAACCGGCATGTCCTAGAACCAGAGATTCGAAGACATGTGACATCTATCAACCCGCACTCGGCCCGAGTGGTAGATTATGGCCCACTCACTCTCGCCGAGAGGAGACCTGTGTCCCAGCAATGGGAACATTATAAGCTGATTATGCACAGCGTCTCGCTGTTGTTAGTGCGTCTGTTCTTACATTTACTGGTCCGACTAATATTCTATACAATTCGAATGTGATCTAGGATTCTTCTTCTTCAACCCTTGGACATCCAATGCTGAGTGTAGGTCACTTGCAAATCTCTCTAGTATTAATAAAACCTAAAAACTTGCTGTCTAAAACTGACATTAGTAGTAATCAAGTGATATGGGGTGAAAGGGACCGTAACCAAATTTATGAATATTAGAAGCAGGCATACCATGTCTATGCATGGCATGCCTACCACTGAGTGGAGGCGCACGGTGGCTGAGGGGGGCGCGCGGACGGCGGCATCAACATCGGGCGTCAGCGGCGGTTGAGGGGTGCACGGGTGGCGCGTGCGCTCGCGCGGGCTCCCGCGCCGAGCTAGCGCCACTTAAAATCTTACGATAACGAACAAAAAATTAAAATGGACATCATTGTAGACCACCACTGCAAGAAGGATTTTAAGGGTTTTTGGAAAAAGACAAAGTTGATTTGCTTCTGGATACTGCGCAGATGCCTGATGTTGAGTCAGCCGACAGAGATCTTAAAGTCAGGTTTCAAGCCAAGGATGTGGTAGCCGTTATTAGAAATGTAAGAAGAGGTGAATCTCCTGGTCATGACAGCCTTAGTATCGAGCATCTGCAAAATGCAGGAGTTCACTCGCCAAGGGTGTTGGCAATGTTTTACCTACCGGATAGACTGATGTACAACTTTATTAAAGTCCGATTTTATTAGCCACGCTTACTGCGATAGTACTGGATAGTCTGCTTGACCTCCAACTGCGAAGCATGTAGCATTAAGCTACATGACGCACAATTTGGATTTCAATCTGGTTTGTCAACGGAAAGTGCTATTATGTGTCTTAAGGTGAAACGAGTCCATATTTTTTCCAAACTTCGGGAGTACGAGTATATTACTCCACTCTTTGACAATGTAAACAAAAAGTTGGTATAGTTCTATCTCATTATTATCTAATATTGCCTGTGCGGAAACAGAATAGTAAAATAAAAAGCCGTTCAAAAATTATGAGCCAACAGAGATCCGCTTTTTTTGCTAATTTAACCGCAACTTTGGACGTGTTTAAGTAATAAAAGAAATGTAAAATCTCCAAACAAACACGGTACCGATAAAGTTAAATATCGAAAAGTTTAATAAACTTTATTGGTAATTGAATTATGCATATAGTACGCATGTTATATATATTATGAATCGTTTTTTTTTTTCATAAAACTAGATCATCTGAAGGACTGTTCTTAATTTTTCACCGTCTCTCTTACTATGAATGATCGTGCATCTCACTTAATAACGTTGTACGTGTAGACTAGCGTCTAACTGCTCATCACTGATACTATCTCTGTCGGACACAATGCCTGGTGAGACAGCGTGCTTTTTAGCCATGCCCATCGAGTTCGAGCCCGCGACTAGTGTCCCCTTAAGCAGACTATTCAATATTATAGTGTTTTTGCATGTTTTGTCGATCTCTCAAAAGCTTTCGACCTGGTGTCATATGACAAGCTATTGCGCAAGCTCGAAGATGAGACAGATTGTAGTCCAGAAGTTACATCTATTTTAGGTATTGGTACAACAATCAGAAAAGTAGTGTCAGATGGGCAGGCTCTTTCTCGGACGTGTACGGATTGGACTGACTTCACCGAAGCTCTTCAACCTGTATATTAACCGACTTGTCGGTGAACTTAGCAGTGCAGGTGTCGGGTGCTACATAGACGGCGTTTGTCTCAACAATATCAGTTATGCCGATGATATGGTACTGCTGAGTCCATCGATCAACTGGTGCGGGTTTTTGAGGCCTATGCGGAGGCCCATGAGCTTAGATACAACGCGAATAAAAGCGAAGTCCTAGTATTTAAGGGACGGTTTAAATTACGTGACCTTACTTACAGTCACAATTAATCATAGTCAGTGGCGGATTTACACATTTGCCGCCAGTAGGCTATTACATTTTTGCTGCCCCTACTAACTCTTTTGAATTGAAACGCTATTGGAACATTTTAGAAATTCATATTCACAATTAGTATACTTTACATAGGGTTTAGTAATTTTCCAACAGACATTGGAGTATTCGGTATACCTACTGTACATATAGTAGGTAGGTACTTAAATATTGTAATTTTGTTAAATTTTCGAGACTTCTAAAAGATCTTAAAATTAAATCAACAGAAGATCTTTGGGGAATGTCTGTAAAAGTCTGTAGTGCTATTATCAAAACCATTGCGCCCTATTTAGCTTTCATATTTAACACCAGTGCAGACCAAGGAGTCTTCCCGGATCTCATGAAACACAGTAAAGTAGTTCCTTTGTTCAAATCGGGTGATAGTAAAGAACCTAACAATTATAGGCCTGTGTCAATTCTGCCAGTTCTCAGTAAAGTGTTTGAAAAGTTGATTCTCAATCAAATGTTACGTCACTTTAATAAAAATGCCATCTTTCATGAACAACAGTACGGTTTCACCAAGGGGCGTTGCACGACTGACGCTGGTGTCACCCTAATAAAGAACATTTTTAACGCCTGGGAAGAAGCAAAAGATGCCATTGGAATCTTTTGCGACCTCTCCAAAGCGTTCGATTGCGTAAATCATGAGACACTTCTGCTGAAACTGGAGCACTATGGGATTAGAAATACAGCTCTTGATTTACTAAGATCATACCTGAAAGACAGAAAAGTTAAAGTTCAAGTAAACGGCATAAACTCATTAGGGTCTGAAATGGCAATGGGTGTTCCTCAAGGTTCAATATTGGGTCCATTCCTCTTTTTAGTTTACATTAATGATTTACCCTATTTACTTTTAAATCAACCGAAGATGGTGTTATTTGCAGATGACACATCATTGATATTTAAAATAGCCCGACGGTCACAAAATCTTGACGACGTGAATAACTGTATTCTTCAGGTCCAAGATTGGTTTACGGTAAATAATTTGGTACTAAATGGCACAAAAACCAAGTGCATTAGATTTCAATTACCAAATGTTAGAAGTAGCGAATGTGACATCATATTGAATGGAGAAAAACTGGAATTTGTTAATCAAACGGTGTTCCTAGGAATCACGCTAGACGAGAAATTACAATGGGGACCTCATATAACATCTCTTGCGGGGCGGTTAAGCTCCGCCGCTTATGCTGTTAGGAAGATCAGACAGTTAACAGATGTAGAAACCGCGCGTTTGGTCTATTTTAGCTACTTCCACAGCATTATGTCGTATGGCATTTTACTGTGGGGTCGGGCTGCTGACATTGAATCCATCTTTATTTTGCAAAAGAGAGCTGTCAGAGCCATTTATAATCTACGTCGCCGCGAATCTCTCAGGGACCTATTTAAAAGGATTAATATTATGACGGTACCTTGCCAATTTATTTATGAAAATATCATGTATGTAAGAAAAAATCTACATCTTTTTAATAAAATAAGTGATAGACATAATTTTAATACTAGAAACAAAGACAAATTAGATCAACCATTTTCCAGATTAGCTAAAGTACATACATCTTTTATGGGGTACTGTGTTAAATGTTATAACAAAATACCTTGTGATATATTGCAATTAAATGAAAGGAAATTTAAAACTCATATGAAAAGTACACTTTGTAAAAAAGCATATTACAAATTAGAGGATTATATCCAAGATAAGAATGCTTGGAAACATGCTGGTCCTGCTCCATAGGACAATCTAGAGTCTAGACAAAATCAAACTGGTTGCTAATTGAACTATGTAATTAATTATATCTATGACATTGATTACACTCAGTGATTACTCTAACTCACACACTGACAGATTACATACTTATTAATATTCTAGGAAATTGTATATTTACTTTTACAATGTTTGTAAATGTGTGGGCACCATGTATCTATCATAAAATTAATTTATTTGTAATTGCTTCAATTTCATTCTTTTTACCAATTTGGGTACAGTAATTTTGTTCTGGATGCATCGTTTTCACACATAATTATACAATGAATGTATGTTAAATATTGTAGTTAAATCATTTTTAAAAGAGTAACGGTGGAGTTTCTTGCCCATTCTTCTCCATACGAAACTACATTTTGGAAGGGGCGACTAGAATCAATTCTATTTTAATGTAAATGTTGACGTTCAAAAGTGCCTTTTAAGTGCCTATTTGAAATAAATGCTTTGACTTTAACTTTGACTTTGACTTCTTTTCTCCGCGTATATAATATTGTTATTTTTTCTTAAGGCAAAAAAAAATGAGCCAAATTTTTCGCCGCCTTAAAATTTGCCGCACTAGCCGCTCCAGCCTATTCAGCTTGCTGGTAAATCCGCCACTGATCATAGTCACTCAGTTCAATTATGTGTGCCACTGGGTTTCCGAGGACCTTAAGGATAGCGCGAATGTGGAAAGGGCACATAAGGCGTTGGCTGTCCGGTGTAATAGGTTGCGTAGCAGTAATCAAGTGAAACTGACTATTTTGAAGCGTCACTGCCAAACACTTTACACGCGCAGAGTGAGGGTTAACTTCACACTTGGGTTTATAACGCCCTACGCATTCAACACAACAATTCGTTTAGGGTGCCTCTGGGGCTACCACGATTCTGCAGTGCTTCGACTATGTTCGCAGAAGCACATACTGATGGTTTTCACAGCATAGTTCCTCCAGGTCCTAATATGTGTAACTGTGTACTTAACTTTATTTTTATTTTTTTTATTTTGATGTGAATTCGTTGTTTTTAAAATGTGTGTGTTGAAATATGTATCTTTTCTGAAATAAATGTGTATTATTATTATTTCAACATATATATATATATTTATAAATTACATTTTAAATATTAGAATATAAAGTATATAAAACATTTAAAAATATATGAAATATTATAATCTTTATATTTGTTAGCATAGCTCGGGAACCTGGAATCCCGGTCCTTTGGAAGTACGAGGGTCCGAAGCCAACTCGCATGGGCCCGTTAGTTATTTTAGATGGAATGTTATTATTATTATTTAGATAAATACTTTCGGTACCTAGGTATACTACGAATCTAAATTATTTATTTTCATGGACTGCCAATTTTTGCTTGCTGTACAAGCAAAAATTTCCAAAAATAAATTGTCTCGATTTGTTTTGCTGGCTGTTTTCACATTGCAGTTTTTATTATTTGCTATTGGCGATTTATATTTTATAATTTTGACAAGAGGTAAATAGGTAGAAAGGGTTCCAATCGAAGTTTGCACCCGGTAAATGATAAGCTTATTTAGTAGAGTCCTGGGTACAATTCCGGGGTATTTTAAAGTGGTATTACCTTGGGGGTGGCACACATATCACAAATCCGATTAAAAAGTTCTGAAATTTCTTATGTCCTCAAAAATATGTCTTTCGGATTAAATTAATAAACAAATCCTCAGAAGGTATATTCTGACTTTTTCGTCATAACATTTAGTTTTACAGCCTTTTGCATGTTTATTTAAAGAGCTTATATTTTTTTATTAAATCTTTTGAATCAAGGAGTTCAATCAAACCAATTTTTGGGATCGATACTAATAAAAGAATAAGATTAATTGAACAAAAGAATATCTCATCACACATTTAGATAAATAGTTTCGCTACCTACGTATACTTAGAATGTAATTAATTTATTTTGTTGCACTACTTTTGGCTTGTAGACGATTTGTTTTGCTGGCTGTTCGTATACTTTTTTATTTTATAATTTGCTATTGGCGATTTTTTATTTTATCATTTTTTTAAAGGTATTTAGGTAGACGGGGTTCAAACCCCGGGATTTGGGAAGTCTTACTACCTTTTTTTTAAGGAAAATTCTTGTTTATTCCAGAGTTTGCACCCGGTAAATGATAAACTTAGTAGAGTAGAGAGATTCCAGGGTATTTTAAAGTGGTATTAAGTTTTAGGTATTCTTACCGGGCACAAATAAACAGTGGAGTGGATTTGGTTCTTTGCGGGTGCTACCGCAGCAAGCTCGCGTCGCTCGCTCGCCTTAGCGCTTTAATGGTCACTATTCTAAGCTAACATAACCCAAATGATTCATCAACAATAGACGCGATCTGGCCCTCGGCGGCCGCTGCCGTGACAACCTCGCATCGCAAGCTCGCGTTTTGACGTTATAGGTCGCTGTTCTAACGTAACCCAAATGATTAACCAACAATAGAGGGGATCTGGCGCTCGGCGACCGCTCATTCATTTAATTTAAAGTTGACTTGTGCATATGCATGTCTAATCTCTCATGGGTTAATCTTCACTGAGCAGCTGTCTAATTTTGAAATACTGTTTCATGTACTAAACTCTTGGGTCGGTTTGACCTAGCATCCAGCTCATTAATTTAAATTTTCCTTTACTGGTGCATCTCCAAACGTATGCGCTCTTTGATCTTGGGGCATCTTGACTTAGCATGTGTCGTATTCATTGAACATTGACTTAAACTTGTGCAAATTTTAACACTCGAGACAGTTTTGACGTACGTTTTACCTGTCTCATTCATTTGACTACTTGAATTCACTTGGTAACTCAGTGTCTCCTTAAACTCATAAAGTTCTGGCTGCCTTTAATAGGATTTTCTAACCTAGCTACCTTCGACCTTTAGATTTTACTAACTTTGACTTAATCTTATTTTTAAATCACTTTGTTCAGCACAGATAGGATGAACAGGTTGATTGATTGAATCCTCTAATTGCAAGTAATGGTTGGCACAAGGAAAATTTAATTTTCTCCATGTTAAGTATATTCAAATTAACTATTATTTTGGCAACAAACGTACCCAAATACTAAAGCTACTAAGTTCACAATGAATCTAGATATAATATAGATATAGGAACATGTTGATAGATTTGAACGTTGACTTAAATTGTGCATACACTCGAGTTACTTTTGACTTACGTAACACCCGTCTCATTCATATAACATTTTGGATAGACTCGGTAACTCATTGGTGCCGATTCTCTTGTCACAAAATTCTCTAAACTAAACTAAAAATCACTAAAATTTAGTTTATTCCTGTCAAACGACGATTTCCCATTCTGAAATTGACTAAAGTGACACAACTTATCTATATTTTAGTTTGACAGCACTAAGATTGTACTGAGTTTTTAATTTAGTGAAAATGGTAATTTTGCTATTCTGCTGTTGTCAAACTAATTATTCTATTCAATACAAAATTTCGATTGTCTAACTAAATCTGACTATTTTTAAACGCGATTAAAAAGGTGTGGAATAAAATTAGTTGTCAAGAACTAAAATTCACACTGACACCTCGACTTCGGGCGCAAATACAGTACTGTATCTTTTTTTTCTTTTCTTTTGCTTATATCTCGAAATTGGTGTGTCCTATCGTAAAAATAATGAAAATTTCGACCCCCTTTATAACACCCCATACACCACTAAAACTCAACAGTAGGTAATAATTTTTCATATTTTCGATACAAAAAGTAAAAAAATCCATTTAAAACACGTTGAGGCTGCCCCCCCTGCGCGATTCCGGCTCTAAAAAAGATCGCGGGGTAGGGCAAACGTGGAGTCGCGTTTGTCAAATTCGATTTTAGTTGTGTCAAAATTATTTTTAAATTTAGAGATCTTTTTTTGCAGAATAGCTTTAAGATTCTCATAGCCAAAAGTAAGGAATTTTAGTGATAGTTTAGTTAGTTTAGTTCGGTGTACAACAGAATCGGCACCATCGTCTCCTTAACTAAATAAAGTTCTGGCTTGAATTTACTAGTATTTTTCTGACCGGATTGTTTGTTTTCGATTGTGTGATTAATTCCTATACCAGGTAAATAGGTACTTGATGGAAAAGGAACAAGAAATTTTTTATTTTCTCCAGGATTAGTATACTGCAATTAAACATTATTTTGGTAACTAACCATAACAAATACCAAAACTAAAAATGCTTTAAAATAGCTTTAGACTATGAATCTAGATACATAAAGGAACATAACATCTCGCCTTGATTTCCTGAATGGATGGGCAGAGGTGTACCTATAGTACTCCCACATTTCGCCAGTTATGTTTGAGGCTCATGTAAAAGGGGTCGAACCTATTGCCATCAGTCGGGCAGAAATCCATACTCCGGTCTACTACTGAGAAATTCTTGATATAAAACTTAATAAGACTTTACCTGATCTGAGAAACGAACCCAGGAACTCATGCTAAGACCGTTAGATGAATGAGTTAGTCAATCAAAATTTTGAACAATTTTCATGATATGCATTAATGATAAATGATAAATGATTTTGATACAACACGTCAATTGGACCAATTTAAGCAAAAATGTTCCAATCCACACAAACCTCATTTCGAAATAAAAACCTTATTTGGAGTACATAGGTCACAAAAACTCGAAATTGTCGAGGTTGTGGGTTGGATCATTTTTGCTTTAATCGGTCCAATTATATTTTTAAACTAGATGATGTCGGCGTTTCCATCTGTTTACTCTAGGTAGAAAGAAAGAAACAATTCCGAGGTCATATTGTATTTTAAAGTCCAGATATAATCTTGGTCAGATCATGTGAAGACCACGTAGATTGGTGTCTGAAATGGTCTTCTAAGAAAAAAACCACACAGATTGAGTGGACCCATCCAGTAAGTGCACGAATTTGTCACTAATCGTGCAGCTCAACTTAGAACTTTAGGAGCTCAACGATTCGACGAACATTACCAAAGAAAGGACATTTGGGTAGGCCGCATAACTAACTAACTTAGAAAGAAAGAAACAAAAAAAATTAACCACTTATTCTTCACATTCATAATACAATTCCACATTGTATAATTACCATAATAAAATTCTACGCTCTTGTTCCCTCAGTACAATTCACAATTCTCGTCCAAAGCCGATCAATTATACGGTTTCCGACCATGACAGTTCAGTATAATCTCGCTTTGGTACTCATGTGACGGCCCTTAACGTAATTTGTTGAATGCCATGCATCCCTGTCCGGACCGTCACCAGTTCTAAATTCTATTTGATATTGCCCAAAAAGCGCGCGAAGTTGATAATTGAATTAGCCATCAAGTCCTGGAAACACAGTTCGGTGTCCCGTTTGAACAATTAGTGAGTTATGCAGTGTGAATTGGAACTGATGGCTATTGCATATTGAAAACTAGCTTATGCTAACGGCTTCGCCCGAGTGGTGGTAGAAAATTATACCACGGGAACGTACTCATCATCTGCCTAGCCTTTTCCCACCTATGTTGGGGTCGGCTTCCAGTCTAACCGGATGCAGCTGAATACCAGTATTTTACATGGAGCGACTGCCTATCTGACCTCCACAACCCAGTAACTGGGTAATACGATACCCCTTGGTAAGACTGGTTGTCAGACTTTCGGGCTTCTGACGACCCGTAACAACTGTCAAAGATCCACAAATGACAGCCGGGACCAACGGCTTAACGTGCTTTCCGAGGCACGGAGGGGTCTTGGTATGTAAAGATGGTCACCCATCTACGGACCAACCGTGGCAAGCGTAGCTTAACCTGATCGATCGACCCGTGCAGCTATTGTTACCACGGGAACGTACTATCAGATTAAAATGTATTTTTTGTGTTATTCCAGATTACAAACTGCCTGTGTGCCAAATTTAATCTGAATTCGTTCAGCTGTTTTTGCGTGATTCAGTAACAAACATCCAAACATCTAAACATACAAACTTTCACATTTATAATATTAATAGGATAATAAGATTAGCTGGGGCTGTCTGTCGTCGTTGGAGACACCCTGATATGGAGATGGAATAAATGATGGAACTTAGATAGGTAACTTCTACCCTTTGATACGTAAATATTACTAATAGGGTGTTTCATAATTCTAAAGTATTATTTATTATTCTTTGTACCTATTGTCTTAATTAATGGTAACAATTTTTAATCGCGCATATAGGTATTTTATGTCGGATACATTGAGTGGACCACCTTTGTACCACGACTAAAATGTCACGGTGTATAAGTATTAAGTTTAATAAACAAACTCTTTTTCTGGATGATACAGTTTTCTAAAAATGAAACCTACTAGATCGATTTATTGCCCCCGAAATCCCCTTTATACTAAATTTCATGAAAATCGTTGGAGCCGTTTCCGAGATTCAGATTATACTGGGTGATTTTTTAGTCATCGCCCAAATTTTTCAGGGTGATAGTACCCGTGAAATTGAAACAACTTTCTCCAAGGACCCATGTTGGGTCGAAATATGAAAAAAAAAATTCGTACCTCCCATACAAAATTGATCAGCTGACTATTGATTTTGTATGGGAGGTGCGATTTCTTTTTTCGTGTTTTGACCCATGTTCCTTGGAGAAAGTTGTTCAACTTCACGGATACTATCACCCTGAAAAATTTGGACGGTGACTAAAAACTAACCCAGTATATGTATTCTTTTTTTTCAAAATCATATATTTTTTCATACCTATTGCAGATTGAGTCAAAGAAAATTCAATCTTATTTTAAGGCAACAAATAATGTAATGCTAGGGTCAACACGATTTTCTTCATAATAACAGTTAGGTTTTAAAAAAAAGAAGTTTTGGTCATTGTATTAGGCTTTTAACTCAATACTCTAATTGCTGTATGATATCTTGAGTTATTTCTAATTCAATCACTACATAGTATAAAACAAAGTCGCTTTCTCGGTCCCTATATCCCTATGTATGCTTAAATCTTTAAAACTACGCAACGGATTTTGATTCGGGTTTTTTTAATAGATAGAGTGATTCAAGAGGAAGGTTTATATGTATAATACACCGCCCTCCACGCGGGTGAAGCCGCTGGCAAAAGCTAGTTATACATAAAACAAGCTATACTAAAATATAGGTTATTTCGATCTGAATATTAGGTACTTTATTATATCCTGACAACTGGTAAAGTTTATTCACCGTGACATTTTAGTCGTCTTACAAAGGTGATCCACTCAATGTATCCGACATAAAATACCTGCAGGCGCGATTATATTTTTTTAAAGTACCATTAATTAAGATAATAGGTACTAAGAAACATTTATAATGCTTTGGAATTATGAAATACCGGGAGGGTGTTTAATACTTCTTAGTCTTCAGTTAATAATGTTTACGTATCAAACGGTAAAAGATTTCTACCTACCTACCATAATACCATTACATTTCATTACTCATTCCATCTCCATAACAGGATGTTCAAAACTACATCATGCGTCTTAGTGAAAAATATTAAAAAAAAAATATTATTCATATGTCCAAAAATATCTTTTTTTAATATAAATGATTAGTAGTCATTGGATACATGAAATGGGCTGCCGTTGTAAGACGACTGTATATAATGTTACACGTTGTAAAGAAGACAATCTCACACACAAAACATTTATAATATAACATCGGTTAAAAGCCTTTTAAATAAATAATCAAGTGGTTAAGCAAGGGAAATAATAATAAAACATCAGCCCCACCATATGGTCCTGACAGGAAATTTTTAACCACCAGATATCAAACCGCACAAATGAATTGGCGTATTGAAAGACTTTGTGATTTCCATTGCAATAAAAGACTTTGAACACGATGTTAATATCAGCCCTGTCCATATGGTTGTGACAGGAAAATTGAGACCATCGGTTGTAATGGAATCGTTCCCACACCCCACAAAAACGAATTAAAAAAGACATGTACAGATTTGACTTCGTTACGATGGATTGCACTCCACGTGTCTAATTGATTTCGTTTCTTTCTTTCTTTTTATTTCTTTTGTTTTTTGGTTTTACTAACTTAGTTCTTAGGTACTTACTAACACACATATGCACAACAGAAATATCCGAAATATTTTTTTTATATATAAACAATAAAGTAATGATTATCTATATAATTTGCCATTAATAAATATTAAACCATGGAAATTAATCGGCTCATTGAAAAACTGTGCGATTACATTCTAACAAAAGACCAAGATAGGCTCGAAACTTTTCAATTACAAAGTATTGCCTGAATCCTATAGACCATAATAAATAGACTGTCAAAAGCTGTTACTGAGATGGAAAAAAATTGAATCGCAGCATTGGTTCGTCGAAGTGGGAATTAGCGTTGGCTTCCTCTTTGATTGAGCTAATAAGAATTAAGAATAGGATTAATATTAGGGATTAAATGACTGAAGAAGTCTTTAAAGCAACTCAAAAAGAGCTTTTTTGTGTTTTTTTTTGTTCCTTATTTTCTGTTTTTAACGAATGTTGGGAACCAAGAGACTAACTGCATTCAAAATCAAAAATCATTTATTAAAACAAAACATTCAAATAAAACATTTGCCATATGTCAGCTAGCCATGCCAATATACCAACAAATACAATAAAAACTACACACAGGCAAAAAAAATCCGTATTTCGGTATCTACCACACCTATAAATAACCACTATAAAAAAATTGCGACCGAAGTATTATAACATCATCAAGATAGACATAATATATTAAAAACGGACTATCGACGCTAACCAAGCAAAGATACCCAGGTAAAGTTAATAAAATGTATAAGGTACCATCCTTGTGGTACAACCTATCCATTTAAATAAGAATTTTCAAAATCGGTTCACAATTTCTGGAGCTAACAAAAAAAAAACAAGAAAATACAGACCAGACGAATTGAGAACCTCCTCCTACAAGTCGATTAAATATCGTTGCAGTTTATTTCATTCATTATAATAATAAATCAATAATAATAAAAGGTTTATATCAGAAACTTGTACAACTTTTACAGTAAATTTTACATAAGGAATCCCTTTAAGTAAAAATATACCTGTGGTAGGAAATCCCGGTCTCCAGTAACAAAATGATGAAAAAGTAAAAGTGGTGTAAAAAAAAAATAGGGTTTAAACAAAAAAATTTAAATGAAATTTAGAATAAACAAGACAAGACTTGAACAAATAACTACAAAAAAGGAAAATAAATTTAGAGATATATCCTGAAATAAAGTGTGTGAGTGTATAAGTTTGTATGTGTGCGTAAGTTTGTATGTGTGCGTGAGTGTATTTTTCATTGCAAAAACAGCTGTGTTTCCTTCAAAATAAAGCCTATGTCCTTATTGCAAATTCAAGTTCACTTATTAAACACTTGTCCGGTACACATATAATTTTCCTTAAGGTGTCAGCCATTGCTTACCCACACAAATTCAACCATTATGACGGCGACCGTCACCGTTAGCAAACATGGCGTCCTAACTATGCATTATAAGAATGATCGTAGATATGGGTAATGAATCATTTTTTTTTCACACTCTTCCCGCCATTAAAGCATTCACATAAATTTAATAAAAAAGAAATATTTAAATGTAAATAATGGTCAACACATCAAACATCAACACAAAAAAAAATGTTGCACCCATACATTTGAAAAATACTTTTTTCTTCCCATTACTTTCTTTTTCTATTCAATAGCAAAACAGAATTTGATACTTATTTGAGAGCAGTTCACACCACCTCATAATGTGTAATTTTTTGAGAATTACAGTTAGTGTAATGTGAAGTAACAACTTTCAGATCAATAAGTTAATCAATTCAAAGGTAATTAACTATTGTTCCTTTTCCAGCTCTAAGATGTTTCTACCGGGACTATACCTTGGTGGGAACTACGGCGGCCTTATGATCGCCACGTGGAAGAAAATAGCATTCTGTGTTGTGTGTCTCTTCGTGATCATCTCCTTAACGGTCTACTCGTCAATTAGTGGTAAGTTATAATTTTAAGACGATAATTACTCTTCGATTTGCTTATTTTAATTTGGAATCTCAGATACATTTACATATTGTGAATGAGAGAACGTTGCAGGCCTACAGTTTCTATTCTTTATTTTCATTCCTCTAAGTACCTGGTACTTATTGACAGGCCTGCACTGTCCTCCCATACCTAATATCACTGTAATTTGAAAACATTATAAAATCCAATTATTTTTAAAAGAGTAACCGTGGAGTTTCTTGCCGGCTCTTCTCCATAGGAAGCGACAAATTGGAACCGTGCACCTAGCTTCTGACGTTTCATAAGTGCCCTTGCAGGTTTATGTGAAATAAAATATTTTGATTTGATTTGATTTGAGATAATCATTAATTTCGGGAATACAAACTCAATGTCATACATGTCAAAGTTCAAATTCCAAGACCACCTTAATTTTGAACATTTGTATTACAAACAGACATTGAAAAATCGACTTTAAAATTTAAAAGGTACCTATGTATTTTTTTTCAAGTACACCTTAACGACTAGTGATTGGAGCCTCCCGTCCCAGATAAGCCTGTGTTAGGAGAATTTTACTGAGAACTTAAGACTACTTATTGCTAAAGTAATACAAGTAAATTATCTGAGATTGTGCATTCAAGTATTGACCGATGGTGGGCCCTCTATGTTTGAAGTGTACTTTCTCCTTCCATACTTTTAAGATTGTAGCATACTCGACACACCCGATGCTATAAAATGAACGAATGCCACTCTTGTGTGTATAGTGGTGTTATTATAATTGTATTTAGGATACTATTAATCTATTTTTAAACATTGTTTAACACACCATGTTTAGGCTTAGAGATAGATTCAAAGATTTCCATTGCATAATCATTTTTCTTTTCATCCCTACGGACCATCTTTATCATTTCCATTTATGGAAAATACTCTCGATGCCTTCTAAAACAAACCATGGCAAATAGAGAAGAAATATGACTGATGAGCATATGTATGAAGAAGTTTAATTTTCATCTCACAATTCTATAATAATAGATACATTACAAATTATTATCGATGAAATTATAGTCAAGTGTGAATCGTATATAATAATTTTTAACGTGGTTTATGAAAAAGTTTTGATATAAAATAAAATAAAAATACAATAATTGCAGAAAATTTACAATCTGTCCGGTGGTCGCTTGTATATTAATACTTATGCTTCCGCATTCACTTTGTGGTGTTTTTCCTTAAAAGAAAAGGTATTTTAATGTTCCTTCATAATCAGCCTATATCATTTATTCTAGTCGCGCGGGCTTTAACTTTACTCCGTGCCAGTATGTTCGTTATTAGTAAATTGGTCCCGTAGTAAAAGTGGTTTAGGTTAATGGGTAGAACACTTCCTTGTCAATTGTTTTCTAAGTCACCCTTTAAAACTCTGCCCAGCACTGCTTACAATAGTACGATAAATACAGTAATCTGCACAGAGCTACATCTTTACTTTATATTCAACAAGAGAACTGTCTGAATCTAATACTTGTTCGGCACGACACTGTTGTGTTCACCGCTTTAGTCAATTGATAAATGATTTTATTTCTATAAGTAGGTTTGTACAGGGGCCAGTACATCAAGCTACCCTAATTTGATAAATTGTCAACTTTATTACTACAGCATAAGGTTCATGTTCAATTGGGAAAATTTTACAGTTTGTGATAGCTTGATATGCTGGCGTCTGTACAAACACTTATACACCTCAATCATAATTTTAAAACTAGATGAGATCGGCGGCCATTCTTCTCAGAGTAATTAGACTCTGAGAAGAATGGCCGAAACAAACTCAGAGGTCACAGTCTCTTTTAAAGTCGAGACATAATCTTGGTTAGATCATGTGAAGACCATGTGGATCTGTACAGTCAGTGCACGCATTTATCAATAATAATCATGCAGTTCAACTACGAACTTAAGAGCTCAACGATTTGACGAACAATACCAAAGAAAGAAAATTTGAATAGGCTGCATTAATAACTCAAACTGCCAGACCATGATTAAAACTAAATAAATAAAAAGAAACTAAATAAAAGTAAAATAAAAAGGAAAGAAGAGGCACCATCATCGAGATATCAGCCCTTCACAGAATTTATGTCGTCATACTACAATGCAACATATAATATAATTATGACAATGTATATCTTGTGCTAATATTGATCAGTGGATTGGTAACATGCATCATGTAACCCGCAGAGAAAATAATATCCATATCACAACACCATCCCCCGGCAGAGCAACACGTAAAGCAGAGGATCATTCATAACCGTGACGTCATGGAGCCTATCCATTCCTGCCAGTTCAAGTTGCTACACTTCTAGTACGACCAAATGGGAACAGTCAGTTCTTACTGCCAAACTTTCTTCACATTCGTCTTCATTCTGCCCATCGTGCACCACTTCTTGATAAAGACTAGGTTGAGCAAACGGCAGAGCTGGCCAGGTCGCTACGTACTAGAGTACTGCGGGTCTAAAAAGGCCACATTAAGCAATTCCTCTAAAAGTCTTTCATTTCCTGAATTCCCCACTGATTCTGCTATTTGCCATTTTATTTTAATAAAGCAATTCATAATTTGGTGACCATTTTACGAATTTGCATACAAAATTGTCAAATAGATGAATTGCGAGCTGTATACGCAGATAATATTATGAATTGTCAGTTTGTGACCATTTTACGATTAAATATGATTCATAATATGATTATAGGTATTATGATTCTGCCAAAGTGGTCTTTTTAAACCCCCTGGTCGGATTCAATAGACTTGCCCAACCCCTGATTTTACATTATCTGTGGCATAAAATGGCAGCACGTCATCGCAATAGCTAATTGGCTGCTGTAGTGAATGAATAGAATGTTGGATTGGGTATCATATTAGGTAGCTTTCTAGGACCACCGTTTTTCTTGATACACAGAAATGACCTCTCAAAAATCACAGGACAAAAAATGCAGACAATAGCACGGTTATTTTAGAATATAATAATCCAAATAATTATCAAAATGACATTAATTATTCCCTGTATAAAATAATAAATTAGCTTAGTGATAATAGTCTTGTAATTAATGTAAACAAAACTAAAGTAATGCGCTTTCACTAACGGCTGGAGAAACCACTAGTTAATGTTGCTTATGGTGATTTTAAAGCTGAAGAAGCTAGTAACGAAAACTTTTTAGGTATAACTATAGATAATAAACTAGCATGGAAACCACATTTGGAGGAAATTTGCAAGTGGTTAAGTAAATCAGCATATTAATTTGATTTATCAACATTCAAAAAGAGTAAATACTGATACACTGTCAAGAGCCTATCATGGACTAGTTGCGACAGTTTTGCGGTATGGTGTTATTTTTTGCGGTCAGTCAACCAATAGAGAACTTGTTCTCAGGATGCAGAAAAGAAGTATACGTTAAATGCGTGGTTTAAAAACAACAGATAGTTGCATTCCACATTTTTAAAAGTAATCATATTATGTCTATGTTTTCTGTTCTTACAACCAATGTCTATGTTTCCTGTTTTTGCAACCAATAACTATGTTTTCTGTTATTGTCATCAATGTCTATGTTTATTGTTCTTGCAATCGATGTCTCGGTTTTCTGTTCTTTTCATAATGTTTGTGCTATGGGCTGTTGCAAATAATCACTTGATATATTTTTTTAAACAGTTCAACACGAATAATATCTAACAATTAATACACCCCTTCGTTCATAACACGACTTTTCAACGCATTTTTAATGAAAACATCATTGTGGTGTCAACTTGCAACCCAAAGATCAAAAACATCATAATCCATGGTTTCGATTCCGGTATGAACGTCGGGATACAAAATGAGTTTGAGACCTGTGACACCGTCTTTAAATTCTTGACAAGAGCTATCATTTAAATACGTGTATAGTCACCTAAGATTCTTGAAACCAAGTCTGTATTTTCTGTTCTGGCAACAAAATATGTCTACGTTTTCTGTTCTGGCAACCAATGTCTCTGTTTTTTGTTTTTGCAACCAATATTTATGTTTTGTGTTCTTGCTATCAATGTCTATGTCTTCTATTCTTGCAACCAATGTCTATGTTTATTGTTCTTGCAATCGATGCTGCGTTTTCTGTTCTTTTCATAATGTTTTTGCTATGGGCTGTTGCAAATAATAACTTGATATATTTTTTAAACAGTTCAACACGAATAATATCTAACAATGAATACACCCCTTTGTTCATAACACGACTTTTCAACGCGATTTAAATTAATACATCATTGTAGTTTACAACTTGCAACCCAAAGCTAAAACATCATAATCAATAGTTTCGATTCCGGTGTGAACATCGGGATACAAAGTCGTCTATATTACCATACCCCTCCGCAGAAAAACGTTATCATTGCATATTGTGATAACGTAAACAAAGGAGGGCAGATAAAAATACCTTTTTTCTCGAGCTTGAGACCTGTGATACGGTCTTTAAAGTGTTGACAAGAGCTAACATTTAAATACTTAAGTCATCTAAGGTGTATAAATGGGCAGTGAACACCACCGCCTACAATACTTGCACTGAAAAATTCAGCTATTTGTACAAATCCTTCTTAACTATTACTCACATTAATATTTAAATTACGTTAACATGTATCGTTGCCAACCATAGTTAACGCACAAAATGAATGAAGAAAATAATTGTTAGAATTTCTGTACCGAATTCTTCAATGCATCTTGTATAAGTCAATCAGCTACGCCCCGCATTTTCACCCTCATAAGTCTTGATACCGTTGGAATATCGGTTCAAAAAGTATTACATGTGCTAACCTAGGTTATGGTCTATCCATATGTCAAATTTCATCCAAATCCGTCAAGCTGTTTTCGCGTGAAAGCATAACATACTAACCAAACAAAATCACTTTCGCATTTATAACATCAGTAAGCATTACGTGACATAAATGAATTGTGTCGTTTTAGGAGGCTTGAATAAAATAAATATGTTATACAATTTGTTTTTATTTCAGAATTTTTAAAATCACCCAAATTTGTAGGTCAGGTTGTAGGCACCTAAGGTGTCTGAATTGTACAGACTAAACTGTAGATTATGATAAAAACCACTAGCGAATACTCTATTGAATAGGTTTTTTAAGATTTCATTAAAATTTAATGCATTCTAGTACTAAATTGGGGACATTGATAATTTTTTAAGGTTATGTATCCCAATTTTAAAATTTGTAGGTTGAACCCAGACATACACTTTACTTTGTGTAAATTATTTAATGACCACTGCTCTCAAAGTTGTGAAGGAAAACATCGTGAGGATACCATCATGTCGTAGAACCAAACATTTGAGGACATGAGACATCTACCACCCACGTGGTGCATCGTCCTTGTATAGAAGCATTAATACATGTCTATATCATTCAATTTCATGAAATGAAAATCATAAGTAGTACAAAATATAGCTATCAATGTAATAGAATTCGCATTAGTACTGATTAGTATTATTAATTTATTCGGAACTAGTTTTTGCCAGCAGCTCCGCCCACGTGGATGTCGGTTATCGCGTAAAAAAGAAGCCAATGCCGCCTACCCAAATGTCCTTTCTTTGGTTTTGTTCGTCAAATCGTTGAGCTCCTCAAGTTCTGAGCATGATTACTGATAAATGCGTGCACTGAATGGGCAGGTCCACTCAATCTGTGTGGTTCTTTTCTCAAAAGACCATTTCAGACACTAATCCACACGGTCTTCACATGATTAGACCAAGATTATGTCTGGACTTTAAAAGAGACTATGACCTCTGAGTTTGTTTCGGCCTTTCTTCTCAGAGTAGTCAGATAGGAAACGCCGACCTCATCTAGTTTTGAAAATATGATTGACTTGTAAAAGTGTTTGTACAAACCTACTTATAGAAATAGAATCATCATTCATTTATCATTTATCATTTATCATTCAATGCCCTTCTCCATATCCCAGGCTAAATATCCACCGAATTTCACGACGATCGATTCAGCGGTTTAGGTGTAAAAGTGTAACAGACAGACAAACAAGAGTTACTTTCGCGTTTATAATATTAGTACGGATTAAAATTTAGTTCGTAATGAGTTTAAATTTTTCAATTATTTTTTATTAGCCGTTAATGTCCCAGACTGGTCGGCGAAGACCTCCCTACTCTTTTTCGTCCGCTCTCTGTACAGAGCTACCAATTTTACAGTGAACTGCATATTTTATTTTTTGATATACAACATGGAACATAATTATTCACACTTATTCAGCTCCATTCAGCTTTTCGCGGCTGAACGGATACGTACGCATCTCATACAAAACCATTGTTTTCTATGGACAAAAGCTGAACAGAGCTGAATAAGTGTGAGAAGTCCCTAATAAATGCAAGACCTCATATACCCGAATTAGAGTATTGAGTTTAAAGTATAATACAATGACCATTAAAAATAAAATATATCTCTTACTTTAAGAAAATTTTGTTGATCCTAGAATTACTTTATGCATTTAAAATTTAGCTTTATCGCATTAATTTAAGATTGAATTTTCTTTGGCGCAATCGGCGGTTAGTTCGGCAAAGACAAAACTTTTGAAAAAAAAAAAATACATTAAAAAATAATGAAATCGATTCAGCAGTCAATTACGAACGAACTGTTTTCAGTACTTCCGTTTATTAGGGACAACAGTATTGCCAATTATATCGACCAAAAACTTGTCTTTTTTAAATAAATGTATCAAGTTGTATCATTCTGGCAAGAGGACAAGTAACGTATTCAATCCGGACCCAGCGAAG
This sequence comes from Polymixis lichenea, assembly GCA_949091785.1. Classification (NCBI taxonomy): domain Eukaryota; kingdom Metazoa; phylum Arthropoda; class Insecta; order Lepidoptera; family Noctuidae; genus Polymixis; species Polymixis lichenea. The sequence goes on along the minus strand of OX420931.1, from coordinate 55,842,182 downwards.
TGGAGGCGTACGACGAAGGCAGAGTATTTCCTTTTTGGTCCCTTCGTCAAACTTTATCAGTAGATCTACGTGGTCTTTGAGTTTGATTTAGGGTCAAACTGGCAGTACTCGAAATCTATATACTTCATCGCCCCGTTCAGCGGAAGAAAGAAAAAAGAAAAACGAAGTCCTCGCGGGAACATCTTCTTCTTTACTTATTCAATACGAAATTGATGCTAAAACAGGGTCAAATTAAAAAAAAAAATCTAAGTTACACGAAAAACTGTGTGAAAAAGTGGTGTGACTACCACTAAATTGATACTGGCAGCCCCTTGGAGACAGTCTACATTCGCTGATCGCCTTCAGTTTCATTCTTAGACCGTATTTCGTAAAATTACAGTAAAATTCGCCGTCAAGATACGGCCATACTAACACGTTCAACATAAGTCCGCGATGGCGTGCACGGTGGCGATCAGTTGTTCTTTATGAACTTGTAAAAACTGGTACGCCCCGTACGTGTGATCGGTGCGGACATCGGACGTGTTGGTTCGGTCCCACCTTACCGGGTGCCTTACGAGAACGAATCTTAACTGCATTTTGTTGTTGTAGTACGGAATCGGCGCAAAGATGTCATGAAAGAAAAACTGGCGGACGTGCAGGCGAGGCTGCAGTTCATAGAAGCACATTACCGAGAAGACCAGGAAACCATCACGACTTTACAGGTATGTAATAACATGTATTAATAATACGTGAAGCGGCAAGCGTAGCGAGTGACGCCCCCCAGCTAAATGGACTTACGACCTAAAGAAAGTGGCAGGGGTAGACTGGGTGCGGAAGGCGGAGGACAGGATGTTGTGGTGCAATATGTGAGAGGGCGATGTCCAGTGGTGGACTGCGATAGACTGAGTTGGATCGATTTTTTTTTGAGGGTGGTAATTCATCAAATAACTTCTTCTGCTCTGGGTGGAGCAGGACTCCACCCAGATCCTAAGTTAACTAAAACGAACGAACTAAAATAAAGCATCAAAAGTACATCCGCATCGCTGTTGACTGGTCATGTTCCCACGAGACTGGCGGCGTTACCACGTTGTTTAGCAATGCTTAGCCTCTGGCCAGCCCCTAGGTCACGGGAAGTCTAACTTTTTTAAATTATTATTTGCATTACACTTATTTGCAAATTCCGTGCCTTACATATATTAGGAGAAGTGTTGTGTAAGAAAACGTTTTGATTTATACTTTTAACTTTTCGAACTCGTTTTGTAAAGCGTTTGCAATGCAAATGTAAACCTAATAGTGTTGATCATATTCTTTTTTCATTCATATTGTTCTACTACAGTATAAAGCTTTATTTAATTTGATATATTGGATTTTTTTACAGGCGAAATTGTTTTGCGACTGTGATGGGAAGCGTTCCGTGTGTGACGAGACCGAAGCAGATATATCTCCGGCGAACGACAATACTGCAGTATATGACCTTCTAAAGAACATGTCAGGTAAGTCGTTGTAATAACAGCCTTTATTAACAATCTTACAATCTAGTTACTTGTAACGAAATGGTTAAAAAGGAAAAAAACTAAAATTATTCTTTCGAAATGGGTTTCTGAAGATTGTTTTGCTCTAACATAGGCCTCCCCCATATTTTTCCATAGTTCCCGATCATGTGTTTCCCTCTTCCACATTGGCCCAGCTGTCACCTATGACCGTATCGGTCGTCGTCCCACCTACATATCGGGCGTCCTCTCGTCTTTTTGCCTTCTCTTGGGTACCATTCGGCTCCTAATTTAGCCCATTTCTTCTTTTTGTTTCTGATTAGGTGGCCCCCCCCCCATTTCCATTTCAGCTTTTTTGTCTTGTATGAATTTAAACACTTAAGTCATTGTTGGTCCACACTTAGGAGGCGCCCGAAGAAGCCCGAAAGTCTGACAACCAGTCTTACCAAGGGGTATCGTGTTACCCAGTAACTGGGTTGTGGAGGTCAGATAGGCAGTCGCTCCATGTAAAATACTGGTATTCGGCTGCATCCGGTTAGACTGGAAGCCGACCCCAACATAGTTGGGAAAAGGCTAGGCAGATGATGATGGTCCACACTTCACGTAACTGAAATTACTGATACGTGACAAAGTAGGCCAGCCCTCCGGCCGGGCTACTTTTTTGGCCAAAGAATCAGCATCGCCATAAAACGTAGCAATATGGCAGTCTTTTGGGTACTTTTCCCATTGATAGCAATGCGGACGACATTTTTAATGCCCTGTGATTCTTTTCTCTCTGTTTTCATGTACAGATTGTTAATATTACTTATATGTCAGTTTCCCGAAACCAGTGAAAGACTTATGTGTAGCTCATGAGTTCCTCTCCATCTTCAGGAAGCAGAACGGCCGCTGGTATTTACACCGAGAATATACAACAGCTGCGGACAGTGTTTGTTTACCAGCTCCTGCCGCACCTTATGGAGGACCCTAACAGCTTGAGGCCCGCGTATCATATGCGCGGTGGGCGTTTCTGGGTTGATTTGGTCGTGGGCGTACCGACACTTAAGCGAGACCAGGAGAGCTTCCTTATATTTACCTTGACTGTGAGTATTCATTTCTGTCTTTATTACCAAGAATTAAGGCTCACTTTTCAGGTTACGAAGAGCGGCACTAGAGATCAGATATTCGGATGCATATTGACCTAAAGTTGAGAGGTTGGCTAAAATGGAATGCGCTGTTGTACCGTTTTTTTTTTAATTTACTGTACAAAAATATGTTTTTACTAACACACACCACCCCTACTCTTACAGACCCTAGGTACCAAATTTCCATCGGGGTAATTTTTTTAATAAATATGCGTCTGAATAGTTATGCAATTCTAATAATTTAGAAGTCGCTTCCATACTATGCAACTGACTAGTTATGCATTCCCGGTGTTGCTGGCATTCCAGGATGTTTGTACAAAAAAAAAAAAAGCTGCTTCCATATTTCCGTAATTAAAAATTAACTTTAGGTAAATATGCATCCGATTATCCGATCCCTAATTAACACTAAAGATATTAACTAATTAAACAAGTTTAAAATTTTCATAATATGTTGTCTTTGAAAATAACGTTGTTGCCTTTGATGTGAATGCCGAATATTTTTGATGGTAGTCTAATAATACCCTACAGATGATACTAAACCATCCGAATTTCGTCATATATTAAGAACACAAATCACAGCTCACACACACACACTCTCGCACACAAACATACTCATACCAGCACCCCCTATTTTTAATAGATTTTTGTTTTACTCTATATTTATGTCATTTTAATTTTAACGTAATAAACAGGATACATTTTTATCCAGTGCGCAAACTGTAACCATGAATTCAGCATATCATTCTAGACCCCGTACCGTACAAATTTTTCGTCGCCTATACAAAAAGAAATTAGCTTAAGTTTCATAGAAAAGTGCAATACCTACGCGTTCAAAATGTATGGAACAGCAATTTTATTTTTTTGTGTAACCGAACAAAATTGTCACGCTGGTTACAGTTTGCTCAATGCATAAAAATTCATCCTGTATTGTTTTCAATTGAATTAAATTAAATTTTGTCTTAATCCTGATTTTACTCTAATTTAGTTTTTTGAACATATGAGAGACTATTTAATTTTCTTTAATTCTCATAATTTTGTTTTCTAATTCTTTTTAGTAGGTACTTAAGTTATATGTTTAGTATTGAACTTAATTTTAAGTAATATAATTTTATCCCCTTTTGCCTTCAGTAACTTGTTTAATTGCAACCTAAATGGAAGAAGTCACTGGCTCCTGTTATAGAGGTATTTTACCACAGGCAACTGAGGGAACACGGGTGGGTTTTAGTCAGTAAAAGTCTGACACGCCCTCCCGCTCCACCCAGAGCGGGAGAAGTTATTTGATGATTTCCCACCCAAAAAAAAACCTAGCTCAGGAGCCAGGGTCTCACATTTTTCTGTAACCTGTTTTTATGGCACTAACGAAATTTATATTTATTATTATTTTTATATTTCCATAGAATCTCGTCAGTGGACTAACTCGAGCGGACGTTAAAAGCATTCTCATCGTAGTCATGATTGGGGAAACAGATTTAGAATTCATCATCACGACGGCTCGGAAGATAGAACTCACGTAAGTTTTACCCTATGTAGTATTATTTTTCCTTTTTTACATTAAATAAACATATGAATTATAATTTTAAATATCAGCATTTAAAAGTTATAAAAAATAGTAGCCTACCGGTATCGGGAACAGGGTCCAAGCTACCCGTGGTCAGGGCTGCTGTGAGACAAACCTCCTCACAATAAGCGCCGTGCTGAGAAGTAGGTACCGCTTTCTGGATCAAGCCCTTGATTCAGCTGCCTAACGAGAGCCTCCTGAGGTATTGATCGAGGCTCTTTTGTATTATACCATAGGCCGTGACGACTATCGGCACAATGATTGCTGTATCCCACATGTCGACAACCTCGCAAGCTAGGTCAAGATACTGGATCAGCTTATCATTTTCAGCAAACACGAGATTCTAGTATTTTGTATTGCTCTAATTTTATTTTATTTTCATTTTGATTTTAAAATTTATTAGTAATATTATTATTAGATGCATAGTTGGCAAAAAAGATTGGCATGCAGAATAAATTCAATGACTTTTTTACATTATGGCGTGTTTATTTAAGGTCTTTGGGATCGTAATTACAGCCGCACCAGTCGTTCAATCAGCTTAAGCTACGCTTGCCGCGGTTGATTGACCCTCCGTGCCTTGTTAAGCACGTTAAGCTGTTCGTATAGTAGACGATACCACCAGCTGCAGCAGCCATTCGTGGATCTTTGACAATATTTCATCATCATTATCATATCAGCCAAAAGGGGGGATTTGCCATAATCGCCACGCTTGGCTGGCGGGTTGGCGATCGCAGTATGGTGGTCAAATGCATAGAGAAAGCTGCTGCCCATTCTCTAATAAGTCCCTTAGTTTTAGCATTCTACGACACCCATGGGGTGCCAGGGTTTACGGGTTCCAAAATCTATTTGAAAATGTTAGGTTCTTGTTTTCATTACTTCAACGATGAAAAAAAAAGTCCTCAAAATCCGAAATGTTTTTATTACAGGTTCCCAGACCATGTTCGAAATGGCCTGATAGAAGTCCTTTCACCATCAGCGGCGTATTATCCAAATTATGTCACACTGCGCGGGACCATGGGAAAATCCCGTGAAAAAATGAAACGCCAGGCGAAGCAGAATTTAGATAACATATACCTCATGGCGTATGCCCAGTCTAGGGGCGTATTCTATCTGACGTTAGAAGACGCCGTCATCGCCAAAAATAACTATATCCAGGTGAGGTCGATTGTCTCTTGTTCAGCTACAATATTACTCATGGTCGAACTCAATAACCTATTTGCAGTGGAAGACGGATCGCTATTGATGAAAGACGGTATAATTCTATTTGTCTTTGAATGTCGTCTCATAATAATCGATAAAGGGTATTTATATAACGAAAACAATGATACTCAAAATCAATCAAAGCGTTTATTTCAAATAAACCAATTCAAGTACTATAGAATGGTCAAAGAGCCGGAAAGATGAAGCTAGTTGCCCATTCCAAAGCGTAGTTAGTACCTATGGAGAAGAACGGGCAATAGATATGGTATCAGGTTATGCTACGCTTGTTGCGATAGGTGAGTGGATGGGTGACCATCTTTACATACCAAAACCTCCCAGTGCCTCGGCAACCACGTTAAGCCGGTGGTCCCGGCTGTTATTTGTACATCTTTGACCAAAAATCTACCGCGAACCGAAATCGACCGTCAGAAGCCTGAAAATCTGACAACCAGTGTTATCAAGGGGTTGGGTATTACCCAGTTACTGGGTTGTGGAAGTCAGGTGGCAGTCGCTCCATGTAAAATACTGGTCTCAGCTGAATCCGGGTAAACTGGAAGCCGACCCCAACAAAGTTAGGGTGAGACTAGGTAGATGATGACATTATTTCTTGCCGAAAAATAACGTTGGTTTCGTTAAATCTGCCTAAATGCCTTACGTTATTAATGGACGCCCTTATTGGTAGAACTATAAGCCTCATTATCAAGTTGATTTCTACGGCCAAGTATCAAAAGTCGCGCTTCGTTTTTCATTACTTGTGAAGTAATCGAAATTGACGATCTATGATATTATTTGATTCAACTGATATTGTATTTTGTCAATGTCCTTTACTTTACTGTATCTTCGTATGGCGATCTAGAGGGTGTAAAGCAGGAGGTACACAAATGGTATGTTTGTTTTTGTATGTGTGTGTTGCGCGATATCTTCGGCAATGGAAGCCTTATGGGTCAATTTAGTTAACTTTGCAAGCAAAGTATACTATCGAAATTAACGCACGCTTTGTTATTTTTCTTGTGGAAGTCGGTTGCTTATTATTTCACAACACGTGCATTTAGAATTGAGAGAATACAACAGGTCTCTGTGCATTTGTGATCTAAAATATGCTGATTAAATATCTTCTTAAACGTAACCTTAGTTTCTTTTTTAATTCACATTAGTACACTGTCCAATAATGAGATAAGAGGGGCTTGTGGCTTTGTAATACTAGCCGCAGTGGTCGATCGTTCAGGTTAAGCTCAAGTTGATCTGTAGATGGGTGACCGTCTATGAATACTATGACACTGTATGCACCGGAAAGCACGTTAAGCCGTTGGTCCCGGCTGTCATTTGTAGATTCTTGACAGTCTTTACGGGTCGTCAGAAGCCCAAAAGTCTGACAACCATTCTTACCAAAAAGTATCGTATTACTGGCTGACTGGGTTGTGGAGGTCAGATAGGCAGTCGTTCCATGATAAATACTGGTATTCAGCTGCATCAGGGTAGACTGGAAGTCGACCCCAAAATAAACTCAAACTCAAACTCAAAGCATTAATTTCAATTAAACCATTTACAACTTTTGAATTGTCAAAAACTCGATCAGTTGGAAAGTTGAAGCTAGTTGCCCATTCCAAAACGTAGATCTCTATGGAGAACGGGCAAGAAACTCCACGGACACTCTTTTAAAATCAAGTTGAAATATTACAAAATCTTGGGAACAATATTCTTGTTGCTTCTGTATGTGAGAACAATGTAAAAAAAAATTATAAACAATTCTAAATACAAGATAAAAATAAGCCCTGGAAGTTAGGAGATGACCAGTCTTAACCGACAGCGCCCGTTCACGAACTTGACGCGTGGATCAGCACCATCCAGCTCAACCATTTTGTAGGGAACCGAATGATCCAACACACGCGCCACCATCGGTGAGACAAAATGTGAGCATGACATACTCTCAACTGCCATGCTTTTTCAAGTCAACGTACATCATAACAACACAATAAACGGATGCATGGTACTCACATTTACAAAATTTAAACAAAATGCTTCTAAATTATAAAAAACCATAGTTTGCAATCTATTTGAAATATTAATAAAATTTGATTTCCTAAAATAAAGAAAAAACATTTAAAATATATTCACGTACTTATATAGTAACTAACACTTGGTTCAATAGTTAGGAAGAGACTAGGAAAATGATGACACCGTCTCATACTAAAGCCATTTGTCAATCACGTGTTAAGGATAGGTACAAGACTTTTTAAAAGATTTAGAAACATACACTACAATAATAGTCTCCCTTCTTATTAAAAGACTGCCCCGTTGGTCCAGGGGTCGCAAGCGATGAGCTTGAGGTCCTGGGTTCCATTCCCAGGTCTGGCAAAGTGTTTTGGGTTTTTCAATCGGAAATTTCTCAGTAACAGCTCGTAGGCGCCCGGTTTATTACACAGAATTAGTGAAATGTGATCTAAGTGAGACCACCATGAGTTTAAAATGCGATCCTCAGGTGGATCTCAGGGTTTCCCTATACCGGGTCGAACACAACCTCATTATATTTGAATGAAGCTTGTATGTTTGTTAGAAAATATAAAGAATTGTAAAAAGAAACAGCAGAGGAAATAAGTTCTCGAAGTCGGCGTGATCAATACAGACTTGTAATAGATGAGCGCCCTAGGTTAGCAGAATATAACAAAAGCTGCCTGGCTATATCTGTACGTGTTTATAATAAATTACTGAATGTATTAAAAATATTAAATTGTAGGTTATTCAAAATTAAATTATATGAATAGCTGAATGAAAATAATTTCTGAATTAAATTAAAGCATGCAAACTTAATCGATTTTTTTTTTTTTTTTATTTAAAAGTGTTATAATTTGTGTTCAAATCCTTAATGTTATAATTAAGGAATTTTTTAACATAAATTATAATACTTTTAAATAAAATTAAAAAATATTCGATTAAGTTTGCATGCTTTGATTTTAAGCAAAACATGTATGATCTCATTATCTATAATAACACCTGTTGACACCATGTTTTAAGCAAATAAATTATCTAATCTTAACAATGAAACACGCTTTATTCCACGCTTTCGTGTGTACAACACCTCACCTGCCGTGCTAGTTCGTCATTACATAGTTGACTACTGAATCGATTTCAATCACTTTTAATATAGTTGTTTTTTTTTTTCAAAAATTATGTATAGTACCACCAAACGTGCCAAAGAAAACTTGATCTTATTTTAAGTCGATAAGACTCAATTTTAAATGCATAAAGTAAAGTTTTAGAAAAGATAAAGTTTGCGTCCTTGTATTATGCTTTTAACTCAATACTCTGATTGAGGTGTATGAGGTCTTGCGTTAATTAAGTTACACGTTATATTTGAAAGCTTAATCAGCTTGACAGTTCAAATGTGATTAAAATAAATTTATAGCCACCCTGTACAACGTTTTTTTTTTGCTTGTGGAAAATCATCAAATAACTTCTCCCGCTCTGGCTGGAGTGTCAGACTTTTACTGGCTAAAACCCACCCATGTTCCTTCAGTTGCCTATGTGCCAGGGGCCACGGTATCTCTTTCGAATAACCCGCACCCTTGGCAGATCCTGTACCACGTACCTTTGATAGACAACCATTAAGGATTCTTCAAACAGGCGCGACGCGACACTTGCAGAACAATTTCCACGAAGTTTTTATGGAAATTGTTCTACTGAAGTCGCGTCGCGCTATCACGTCACGCCTGTTTGCCTAGCCTTTACAGTGGTTGATATGTTTATTTGTTACATTGACAATTTCTTCTTATTTTCCAGGAAATAATGAAGTTCACAATATCGATCACAGTGGCCAACCGCAACTGGTTCTACATCGACTACTGCCACATCGGAGGCATCGGCAAGCTGTTCCGCTCAGCGGACCTGATACACTTCATCACCTACGTGCAACTGTTCTACAAGTATATGCCCATCGAGTGGCTTCTTAACAGCTATCTGATTGACAAGTTTTGCATCATTCTTAAGAATACGGTAAGTGTGTTTTATAATATCGTCATCGTCTGCCGAGCCTTTCCCAAGTTCGTTGTAGTTGGCTTCCAGTCTAACCGGATGCAGCTGATTATCAGTATTTAACATGGTGCGATTCGAAGACATGTGACATCCACCACGACACACTCCTTCTCACAGAGAGAGACATGTGTCACAGCAATGGGAACATTATAGGCTGAAATATACACCGTGACATTTTCGTCGTCTTACAACGGCAGCCCACTTCATGTATCCAATGACTGCTAAAAATTTATTAAAAAAAAATTTTTGAACATTTGCATAATTAAAAAGATGAAAATATCATTCACTAAGACGCATGACGTTGTTTAAAACACACTGTTATGGAGATAAAATTAATGATAGAATGTCATAGTTGGTAGGTAGATATCTTCTACCGCCTGATACGTAAACATTATTAACAGGGAGGGTGTTTAGTAATTCTAAAGCATTATTTATTTTTCTTTGTACCTATCATCTTAATTAATGGTAACAATGTTTTAATTCCGCCTAGAGGTATTCTATGACGGATACATTGAGTGGACCACCTTTGTAAGACGACTAAAATGTCACGGTGTATACACGGTGTAACAGAAACTCTATAGCTATCCTTAAGCACTAAAGATAACAGCTGGTAATATAATCACTGTACATAGTTTCAGCTCAAAATAAAATACTCTAAGAATTGAGACCAAATTTTCGGTTTCATATGTTTCTTAAATTTAAATTTTAACAAATGTGTCACCGCACTACGTAGGTCAATAACTTTCCACGTCATTTGGCAATATTACGATAAATCTCTTGCAAGTGATGTATTTATTTCAATTTGATGATTTGGTTTCTGAAATCAATGTATTATAAATTCTCATAACTTCCGAACATGTAGAGATAGGATTAAAAATCCCTTCCAATATTGTTTGATATCATCCAAAAAGCCGTGCCCATGGTATGTATATACCCTTTCCGTTACACGCTGTATACACCATGAAATTTTAATGGTTGTTTTCTCTCAGAGAAATGGTTTTGTCTTGGTAATACAATCGTTTTATAAACAAATAAAATATTAGAAACGAAAAATGGCAGATTAACCATTCTGAAAAATCACCACGTGCGAGAGTTGATTTTGCTTTGAACATTTTATGCATCGCTGTTCCCTTTGTCGGCGGTTGTGCGATTCGAGTAGTAACTACAAGTTACCTCTAGTGTTACTATTAAGTAGTATTTTATCGAGTTGATGAATATTTTTAAATTATTATAAAACAAAAAAAATCTTTGTTTTTTTACTTTTGCTCTATGCTTCGAAAGTACTCGTTATGGGAAGTTGTTCTGCCGCGGGAAAACAACCATTAAAATTTCTCGGTGTATAGTAAGTTTGTACCAAGAGGGCCTGTGGGACCTGGCGCTTTTACCTTAATCAGTCTCACCTTTAGATTTTTGTGTTTTCAGCCTGCAATGAGTGAATGCGACTTCTGAATGTGTATTTTAACTTAGAGCATTGTGAAATTATAAACGATAGAGAACATTGACCAAGGCAGTCGCAGTCACGCTGTGCCAAAAAACGTACATTTTCTAAGAACGCTGTAACCGAAGTTTTTCGCTACAGTGATTAATGTACGGAGATAAAAAGCTTCACCAACGAACGCAACAGAAAAAAAAAACATTATTTTTGTGCTGTGAAATAAGGTGGACACATTTAGTTGACGTTCACACGGACGTAACAATATGGCGGCGGAACTTTTACGCGCAGTGAATTTTTAATTCTTGCCCTCTTATTACAAAACAACGTTTTTATTTAGATCGTGTTTAAACCACCAACCCAGTTAAAGAACCCAATATAGAAATGCAGTTCTTTTAACAAAACTGGCAACTTAGGCCGCTGCTAAGTTGTCATTTTTGTATTGAGATTTTTTTTAAACTATCAGTAACTACTAACAAACAATTTTTAAAAGAGTAACCGTGGAGTTTCTTGCCAGCTCGTCTCCATGGGAAGTGACAAATTGGAACTGGAGTTTTTGACGGGATCGCGTTGGAACATGTCGCACGATTTTTTATTTTTATGAAATTTAGGGAAATAGCGAATAAAATTGTATGATTTTGGTAGTGAATTATGCAATTTAATTACGTGTGAGTGCACAAATGTAGTGAAGGTGAAAATAAGTGACTAACGTGGACTTTTCGTGTTCCTCCCAAAAACTCCTAATAGGTTGTTGTAAAGTTACTACTGCTTTACAATAACTTTGACTTGACTGACTAAAGACGACTATGACTGTTTTGTAACTTCGTGCCCGATATCGGGCCATTTACTTGATCGAAAAGAAAAATTAATGGCTAAATGCACAAACCGTTTTTTTTTTTTTTTGTTGGAAATCATCAAATAACTTGTCCCGCTCTGGGTGGAGCGGGAGGGCGTGTCAGACTTTTACTAACTAAGTGTGCCAGGGGCGGCGGTATCTCTTTCGAACAACCCGCACCACTGGCAGGCATCGGCCCTTGCGGGCCCCATCTGTTGCTGCTGACATCTCTTTGAGGCGCGCGTGGAACACAACGCGCCGTCGTCGACCCGGGCCTGGTCCTTACCGGACAGCGAGCTACCCATTACTCGCCGTCCGCAAGCCCGCGCCTACGGTGGCCGGGAATCAACCTGGGATTCCCGACGCCCAGGGCGTCTCCTGCGAAGGCCACGGCTGTGAGGGCGCATGTACTGCATCTCCCTCACGTGCGCCGCCTCCCTCTTTGCGAGCATAACTGCTTCGCTGAAGGAGGCGACTGCCAGCCATGCCCTCTCGCTCCGTACCATGGCCTGGACCAGGGTCGGACGCGAGAGATCGCCGCCGCCGATCACCTCCACGAGGACACGGTGGTGCTCCGCCCAAGCCGGGCCGACCTGGGGGTCTGCCCGGCTTGGGCACGGTAGAGCATACGGTGGACCGTATGCTCCACCGTGTCCTCTGGGCGATCTTCGCAATGGAAACACCCGGGCGTTTCCTCCCGCCCTATCCGAAACAGGAACCTCCCGAAACAGCCATGTCCGGTGAGGACCTGTGTCAGGCGGAAGGTGAGGACGCCATGCCGCCTCTTAAGCCACTCTTCAAAGAGGGAACTTACCGCCGCAATCGTGGCGTGCCCAGCACTGGGTTGCGACAATCGCAATGCACAAACCGTGCGACGCCAAAACAAAAAAAAAATTGTAACCGTTCACCTAGTGTCTGACGTTTCATAAGTGCCCGTGCAGGTTTATGTGAAATAAAATATTTGATTTGATTTGATTCGATTTACCCAAATCGAAATAAAGTTGGGAATGCAAAAACTGGATCAGAGGTTTAAGCTAAACGTAAAGTTAGATCGCGTTTTGTAATAAGACGGTATGTATTAATCCGACCATTAAGAAATCAACGCGATATTGTTACGTCCGTGTGAACCCCACTTATTTAATTGGATTTATAAGGCGCTGTTCCCAATGCTTCTCGTAGGCTGTGGATGCGGATCCGAAGGCATTTTAATTGAGTTTGTTTATAAATAATTACGCGTGACCGAGTGAACGACGCCTAAGGGCCAGCGCATATACAGCAACAAAACGCTCGAGAAGTTTTCATAGATTAATTAGATAACAAACTAAAATCCAAAGAGTTTAATTAGCGTGCAATATAAAACCGCTAGGCATGCACTAGGGAATTTTCCTTGCAACCACGCTCTAAAAATTTTAAACAAAATCTTTATTTTGACGTTTTTTGCAAAATATCTTAACGAAAACCTTATTCCTTAGCAATATCATTAGCTCTATTAATTATAGATACCATTCTCAACCAACTTGCAAGCAAACGTAGTACACAATTACTGTATTACGTCTTTACGAGTTATTTAAAAAAAAAACATTGTTCACACGCGCGGCATTTCGGACATACGCTGCGTGGAAATTGACGCGACGAATTTTACTCGAGCAGTTGCCGCTCTGTCTGTGCTGACCCTAATATTAATAAAACCTATAATTTCTTTATACAGATTTGACTATTTTATATTAATCATCCTTATCTCTGTTGTCCCAGAAAAACTGTTCCCTGGCGAAAGAAGCGCGTCAGCCGAAATATAAGTCATCTTTATTCCAACACATTGGTTTTTATTCAACACTAGAGAAAAATAATCAGCATACTAAGGTACGGTTCACTATTCTGCCTATTTTTTTTTTAATTTGTTAAGTTTTACGCGAACTGGATCCTCAACGCACTGAGAATTGAAAATCGAACAGAAAAGAACAAAGTTATATTTTTGACGCCCTAAGATGTAGTTTGCTGAATTCTTAATTCTCGGTTCAACACCCAGAGTTGAAAATCCTGTGAGCGATAAAATCCCGCCGTGATTTTATTACTTGCATGTGTACGTCACAAAATCGCAGCGGGATTTTTAAGCGCAGTTGATCATTAACGCATTGCTTAGCACTGAGAGTTGAAATTCAAACAGAAAAACACACTGTTCTATTTTTGACGCCCTAAGATGCAGTCTGTTGAATTCTGAATGCTCGGTTCAACACCGTCAAAGTCAAAGTCAAAGCATTTATTTCAAAAAGGCACTTTCGAACGTCAACATTTACATTAAAATAGAATTGATTCTAGTCACCCTTTCCAAAATGTAGTTTCGGATGGAGAAGAATGGGCAAGAAACTCCACCGTTACTCTTTTAAAATGTTTTAACTACAAAATTTAACATACATTCATTGTATAATTATGTGTGAAAACGATGCATCCAGAACAAAATTACTGTACCAAAATAGGTAAAAAGAATGAAATTGAAGCAATTACAGATAAGTTAATTTTATGATAGATACAAGGTGCTCACATATTTACAAACATTGTAAAAGTAAATATACAATTTTCCTAGAATATTAACAAGTATGTAATCAGTCAGTGTGTGAGTTAAAGTAATCACTGAGTGTAATCAATGTCATAAATATAATTAATTACATAATTCAATTAGCAACCAGTTTGATTTTGTCTAGACTCTAGATTGTCCTAAGGAGCAGGACCAGCATGTTTCCAAGCATTCTTATCTTGGATATAATCCTCTAATTTGTAATATGCTTGTTTACAAAGTGTACTTTTCATATGAGTTTTAAATTTCCTTTCATTTAATTGCAATATATCACAAGGTATTTTGTTATAACATTTAACCGGGAGTTGGAAATCCTTTTCGCGATAAAACCACACTCACTCACTGCAAGTCTCTGTGGTCTGTTCTACTCTATACTAGGTGTAAAAGAATAAACTCAACTCATGTAGTTTGTATACAATTTATTACTGAATTGATTTTAGTAACTATCAAAATGGGTATTTTTTTTTTAATTCAGTTTTTTGCCACATTTACAGTCAATTGAGCCGAAGAATATTCAATCGTATTTCAAGGCTATAAGACTCAATAGGTCAACTCGATTTTCTTAATAATAAATTCTCAAAAATAAATAAGTTTTGGTCATTGTATTATGCTTTTAACTCAATACTCCAATTGAGATCTTGCGTTAATTATGTTACACGTTGTATAAATAGTGTTTATTTTTTACTATGAATTTTGACTTGCTTCTCCTGTATGGCAACAGAGACCACCCTGTGCTTAGGAGATGCCAAAATAGCTTATTTAGTAAATCACAACTTTTTAAATACCATACCAGACTAGGCAGCTTGTCTATTATCACAAGTTAATATTATTAGTAGATTTAAGGTACGCAGATTATATCAAAGAAAATTTCTTCTCTCTGTATTTTCATTATTTGTGAAAATGTCTTTCAAAGGAATACATTTCTGATTTCTATTACAACGATAGTCGACATTCATACAGACGTTATAAAATCGCGCGGCGGGATTTAGCTTTTTCAAGTCTCGATGTTGAACCGGTCATTGTGAATCCAACAGAGTAATTCGCAATTATTATTTTTTTCAACTTTGCCCCACACTAGAAAGTGCGTTTACAAACATTTAAACTCACATACACAAACACCCAGACCCAGAACAACTACTTGTAGGTCATACAAATATTTGTTCCGTGCGGGAATCGAACCCACGACACGCAGCGCAGCACCCAATCGCTTAACCACTGCGCCAACCGTGCCGTCAAAGTGCAGCACAAGTGAGTATCAGCGCGTCGAAAAAGCAATGTTCTACTTAATATTTTGGCGCGAAGCTGTGCGTTGAAGATGCAGTGTTTTATTACGTCCATATAACGTGGGCTTTTTTTTTTTTTGGGTGGAAAATCATCAAATAACTTCTCCCGCTCGGGGTGGAGCGGGAGGGCGTGTCAGACTTTTACTGACTAAAACCCACCCGTGTTCCCTCACGTGCCTGTGTGCCAGGGGCTGCGGTATGTCTTTCGAACAACCCGCACCCCTGGCAGGCATCGGGCCTTGCGGGCCCCATCAGTTGCTGCTGACATCTCTTTGAGGCGCGCGTGGTACACAACGCGCCGTCTACCCGGGCAGCGAGCTACCCATTACTCGCCGTCCGCAAGCCCGTGCCTACGGAATCAGCCTGGGATTCCCGACGCCCAGGGCGTCTCCTGCGAAGGCCACGGCTGTGAGGGCGCATGTACTGCATCTCCCTCACGTGCGCCGCCTCCCTCTTTGCGAGCATGAGTGCTTCGCTGAAGGAAGCGACTGCTAGCCATGCACTCTCGCTCCGTACCATGGCCTGGACCAGGGTCGGACGCGAGAGATCGCCGCCGCCGATCACCTCCACGAGGACACGGTGGTGCTCCGCCCAAGCCGGGTAGACCTCCACCGTATGCTCCACCGTGTCCTCAGGGCGATGTTCGCAATGAAAACACCCGGGCGTTTCCTCCCGCCCTATCCGAAACAGGAACCTCCCAAAACAGCCTTGTCCGGTGAGGACCTGTGTCAGGCGGAAGGTGAGGCCGCCATGCCGCCTCTCAAGCCACTCCTCAAAGAGGGGACTTACCGCCGCAATCGTGGCGTGCCCAGCACTGGGTTGCGACAATCGCACTCTCCACGTCGCCATGAGATCCCGCCGGAGCTCTGTCCGCCGTGCCGCGATTTCCCGCGGCAGCGGAGTTGTACCCTGGCGTTTGGTCTCCTCGCGCCACTCCCAAATGTGCGCGAGGACCTTTGCCTCCAGATCCCATGGCGGTAATCCGGCAAGGATATAACGTGGGCTTAGGTATATTTGTTTCTTATTTATAGTTACTTGAGTTTTAAAATTATTTTCAGGACTTGCAAGCTACGGCTACCGCAAAATTCTACCCACACTCTTCAAACCCACCTCTTCAGTACCTTATGACCGATATTGCGGTACGCCCAGGATATTCCTTGCAAGCGGCTTATGATGGGCAGTCATTTTTCTGGGGCGAGAAGCCGAGGAAAGGCGACATTGTGGAGTTTTGGTTTGAAAAGCCAATCGTTCTTGATCGGTAAGTACCTCTCCCCAAGCTTTATTCTACTTACATGAGTACAATTATGTGCAATTACTTGGTGCGGTTGTTCGAAAGAGATACCGTGGCCCCTGGCACACAGGCAACTGAAGGAACACGGGTGGGTTTTGGTCAGTAAAACTCTGACACGCCCCCTTCCGCTCCACCCAGACCGGGAGAATTTAATTGATGATTTCCCACGCAAAAAAAAAAAACGGGGTCAATTTAACTTATGGCGTATAAGAATTTTTTATACGCCTTTCAGATATGCAATTTATATAAAAATGTTTTATCGAAAGACTGGCCACTAAGATTTTTATGCCCTTTACTGCCAAAAAAAAGGAACCATGATGAGTACATATCCTCCATACATACATGCAACCATGCCATGGTGAAGTGATAAAAAACAGCGGCACTCCAGCAGTGCTATTCTGTAACCATATTACCGCGTGAAGTGGGCGTGGAGTGAGCTGTCAGTTTCATTTCATCTAATGCTTGATCAATCCCTAGCGTCAGTGGGATGACACTGACAAGTCACTCCACCCTCACTTCACGCGGTGAGATGGTTACAGAATCGACATGCTGGAGTGCCGATAGAAGTGAAAACTTGAACAATTACGTCAAAAAGTGCTCAATGCGCCTAAAGAAGTTTTCACTTCAAAAACCAACATCTGAGATTTACATTTGGCAAGCCATAGTCCAACTTACAACTCACAGTCGTTGCTGACTTTCTTGAAATCATTTGTTTCAGCTACACATTCCGCAGTGGGAATGATGAACATATTGAAGATAAGTTCTACAACACCACTGTGGAAGTGCTACCAGCTAGAGGTAACATCCCCTTTACACCGATTAACACTTTCAATGAGTTTGGTCTGGCTCAAGGACGGCTTGCGATGGGTAACATAGCGGCGGTGCGACTCAGAGTTACATCGAATAGCAATAAGAGCGTTATTTTAAGCGAGGTAAGATTTTTTATTTTAAATAAAAAATCTAATATTGTATAGGGTAAGGGGCAATTAAACTTTGTTAATACTTGTTTACTTATATTGTAAACTGAGTAAATAAAAAAAAGGGTGAACAATAGTCAGGTATAGGTAATTTGAAGTAACTTGATTACATAACTAAATGTGACGAACGACCGGGTCAATGCGCGGCGCGCGCGCTTTCGTACTTATCGTTAACTAGCTGGCGTAATAGTACTGAGTAGTGATGGTAATTAATGCTATTTCATATAAATTTCATTAGCATGCGAATTCTTGAGTCTTAGCATGCTAAATGCTATTGCTATGCTATTTGCTAATATGACGATAATACGAATTTTGTTAATATGCGAATTAAAGAGTGTGGTCGCGTTAGGCCGTCTCCTAGCGAGCGTTTTTAACAATTTCAAAACCTTTTATTGTGTAAGATTATATGAACTTCCCTTCATACTTTATCCAGGCTTAGGACTGGCAGTAAAATTTTCTAAATGGGCGTATTTATAAGTTCATTTGATCGTATTTACATGATTTAGTTTTGTATTTTACACATTTACACGTTTATACACAGCCACTTCACTACTTTTGACAACCTCCTATTATTTACAGGTAGGTAATGAGTTCTCAGTTTCACACTAGGTATTATCTATTTTAAGTACAATATTAGGCATAAGACGAAAGAATGTAATTATTGTTTATCGAATCATCATCATCATCATATCAGCCGAAAGACGTCCACTGCCTCCCCCAAAAGGGGAGCATACGGATTTGCAGTAATCGCCGCGCTTGGCAGGCGGGTTGGCGATCGCAGTATGGTGGTCGAATGCATAAAGAACGCTGCTGCCCATTCTATAGTAAGTCCCTTAGTCGCCTTCTACGACACCCACGGGAAGAAATGGGATGCTGCTATTCCTTATGAAAAATACTGTATGTGAATACGTAAACTAAACTCTCACTATTACATGCCTAAACGTACTGAACTTTGACACAATACGAAGCGCGCCACGCGCGTGCCGCACAAATTATTATAAAACAATCACACGTATACATTCAATATACGTCCCTAAGTACGAACTAATCAAAGATAATAAGATAATGATTGCTTGACCTCATTCTTAGCACCACCCTGCTAATAATTTAAATAAAATTAACAATCACAGGCATTCATTCAATATACGACTCTAAGTACGAGCTAATCAACGACAATAAGATAATAATTGCTTAATCTCGTTCTTCGCAACGTCTACGTCAAATTGCCAATAATTTCACTTGCGAACAACGTCAGGGTCACGTGAAACAAATAGATTTAGTGTTCCCAACTTCCCGCAGGTGCGACGAAGAGCGCACACTGCCGCTGCGTGCGTCGACGCGTATGATAGCTATGAAGTACGAAGCCATGAAAATTCACACTTCACAGAATTTCGCAACTACATTTCATTTGATAAATGTTGAATGAGCATTCGCATGCTAACAATGAATGCGAATGCTAATTAATCGATCACTACTACTGAGTATAGGAAGCGCGCGCGTGATATAGGGGTTTAGGCGTGCGGGCTTGTGGCGAACGGCGTAATATAGAACGCGCTACAATTTTATTGTGAACTAGCTGTGCCCGCGACTTCGTCCGCGTGGAATTTAACAAAAAGTATAAAGTAAATATTAATAAAAATAAAATTTGAGCGGGCCGGGGCTGCCTTAAAGCGGCTTCTGCCCAATCTAGGGGGGCTAAAAGTCTCCTGCCGGAGGCTCTACGCGGGGGTCGTGCGGGCCATGGCCCTATACGGGGCACCGGTTTGGGCACCTACACTCAGGCGCCAACCAGCAGGCTGGTTGAAGGCGGCCCATAGGGTCATGGCCATCCAGATGATACGGGGATACCGTACCATCTCCGGTGAGGCGGCGGGTTTCCTTGCTGGATTGCCGCCATTGGATCTGGAGGCAAAGGTCATCGCGCACACTTGGGAGTGGCGCGAGCAGGCCAAACGCCGAGCCGTAACTCCACTGCCGCGGGAAATCACGGCACAGCGGACAGAGCTCCGGCGGGATCTCATGGCGCGGTGGAGAGTGCAATTGTCGCAACCCAGTGCTGGGTACATGCTGTGGCATGGCGTCCTCACCTTCCGCCTGACATAGGTCCTCACCGGACACGGCTGTTTCGGGAGGTTCCTGTTTCGAATAGGGCGGAAGGAAACGCCCGGGTGTTTCCATTGCGAAAATCGCCCTGAAGATACGTACATACCGTATGCTCCACCGTGTCCTCAGGGCGATTCCCTGCCACCGTAGGTGCGGGCTTGCGAACGGCGAGTAATGGGTAGCCCGCTGTCCGGTAATCACCAAGCCCGAGTCGACGGTGCGTTGTGTTCCACGCGCGCCTCAAATAGATGTCGGCAACAACTGGTGGGGTCCGCAAGGGCCGAGGCCTGCCAGGGGTGCGGGTTGTTCGAAAGAGATACGGCGGCCCCTGGCACACAAGCAACTGAGGGAACACGGGTGGGTTTTAGTCAGTAAAAGTCTGACAGGCCCTCCTGCTCCACCCAGAGCGAGAGAAGTCATCTGCCTAGCCTTTTCCCATCTACGTTACGGGTCAGTTTCCAGTCTAACTGGATATATCTGAATGCCAGAAATTTACCTGGAGCGACTGCTCTATATCATAATCATTATATTTATCATCTGACCTAAATACGGGCGATGCTGCGATGTTCCAAAATATTTAGGTTTAGGCCTCCTAAAACTTTGTTCTAAAAGTGATAAATAACAAACAAAAATGGCGTAGACAGTGACATCTGTAGTCATTCTAGTTAACCTCTTCATATGATAATAGTGGTAATCTAGTAGACATTAATTTTACAAGCTAAGACTGAGCATATTAATGGCATTATTGACGTCACTTATTCACTACTCATGAAACGTTTCTAAATTAATAGAGTCCTACCAACAATGGCTTCTTGATCTCGGCCGAAAACGAAAACGAATTTCGGCCTAAACCGAAAATGAAATTAAAAACAAGTTTTTGTTTTGTTTGTAAGTTTTTCTTTAGTAAAAGTAAAATGTGCAGTCGAAACTTTTTAACCATAACCGTTTACAGAAGGCAATAATCTAACAATCTGATCATCAGGTATTGAGCTTTTAATTGTGGTAACTATTGATTTTCTCAGAAAATATGAGTTAAAAGTATTGATTTGCCGGCACTCCATTTCGAAATCCGAACTGAAAGTCGGATTGGTATTCACTTACATAAGGAACTCAAACAACTCACATATCAACAAAGCTTATCCTTTTCAACAAACCATAACTAATGAAAATATTTTCTCTTTTAGATTGAACTCGCTGAATATCAGCCTTCAGAGAAAGCCAAGTGACAGCAAACAATCAAAAAGTCGTGGGAGCGGATTCTACGTAACTCGGCTAAACCGTGAGTGGCGTGAGCGGTACAAGGTAGGAGCGGCTGCTAAATATACATATAAGGACATATATTATAGATCATAAGACCATTTACTTAGTAATAAGCAACTTTATTAAATACTACAATTTAATCAAGACAGTTACTCCATAAGATTTAGTGAAGTTTATAATCAATTAAAATAGTAAACGTACATTTATATGCTATAAAATAAAGTTGAATGGTTTTGTTGCTTGTAAGACATTTGCATGAATTCATTTTGAATCAACAAAAAGTCAAACGTCTTCCAGTACCGTCAGTGTGGGCACAGATGCTCCGCTTTCGGGGACTATGTGTAAGTTTAGAAACTTGTTCGATTATAAGGTTTATCCGTGAGCATCAAATGGTGCTACAAACAGTAGCAAAGCCTCGCTTGAGGCTCCCCTATATTAGGACACCATTACTTTCCTTTCGTCACTTTGCTGTATAGTATTGTGCTTCAAAGCTTTTTCATCTTCATTTTTATGAGCACCGTCTACATAGTATATAAAGTAATCTATAATGATTCCCTTCGTATTATCTTTAGTAAAATGCGTACTCCCTTAGTTAAATTTTTCCCAAAGTATCGTTCCAATACAAATTTATATCCAGAGTTATATCTAAATATTAAGTGTATATTCAATCCACAGCCATTTTAAAACGTTAGTAGATTTAGAAATTAAAAATGCGCCTCAGTGTGTTTTGTAAAATAGAACTTGGTGTAAAACTAAGGGAGAAGGTATAACAGTTCCTGGCCAAAAATTTCTTATCGCGTTGCGTGGCGAATCTCAACACAGACTGGCCAACTGTGGAGGAGACATTATAGTGCACAAGTATTCTTCTTCTTCTTCAAATTTTGGTTGCCACAAAACTTTGGCACTACGCCAGTATTCTCGCGATATTTGTAAATAAAACGACTGTTTTCTTCCGCCATCATTGGACACGAGTGCACCTAACCTCTCCAACCTGTAGTTCGAGGCAGCTTGTTCTCGGTTTTTCATTACTGTTGTAATCGTGTATTACATTCGTGTGACTTCGGGACATATTATGGCGCTATTTGTACCTCCTTTAGGGAATTAGTATAGGCGTGAGAAGATAGATTTTTTTATATTTTATAAATATATTGTAACGTTAAGTATTTGATATGCGATGTATTTAATTATTTGCATCTGCATACTTGTATGCATAGTATGACACCAGATTCGGGATAGATGCAATACACATATAATGAGAAAATATTCTTAGTGTTAGGCTTTCCATTTTGATTGGTTGCTATCGTGTAGAAAGGTTAGGTGTACATATAACGAAATGTTTAGAACATTTATATTTTCATAAAATTTTTAATTAAGCTCTTCGTTAAACTTAATTTTAAATTATAAATTACTAGATAATTTAAATGTAAATTCATAAAACCAAATATTAACCAAACGTGTTATTTTAGTAGTCTTTTGTCTCTCATTAATTATAAAATTAATACATTTTCATTCGCCGGTACATCCAACAAACGAGGTATCGTTTGTTCGAAGTACCGGCGAGAAGAACTAGCTGTAGGCAAAAGTCCAGGGATGGTTACCGTTACCAATAAAATACTGGTAAAACTACCAAAACGTTTCGTTCCGTTCCGTTAAATATTTAACGTTAAAATTACCGTTAATTCACATAATTTACCGGAATTTATATAGCGTTACTAATATCGTTACTTCGAGAAAATCTAACAAGAAGTAATATTTTGTGCATCGTTGCCAAACCAAACCAAGCGCCTCGCGCGCCTTGCGTTTGGCTCTTCTAAGCGGAGCGGCAACAACGCATGGTACGACCATTGGAAAGATACGAATACGATAAGACTCGCGTTCGCGCATGTTTCATTTCATAATCAAATTGCACACAAACTTAAAGTTAACACCAACACCTCGACTTCAGGTGCAAAAAGACTACTGTATTATTTTGCTTATAACTTGAAAATGGTGTGTCTTTTCGCAAAAATAATTAAAACTTCGACTACCTTTATAAAACCCATAAACCTCTAAAACTCAACATGTAGGTAATAATTTTTCATATTTTCCATAAAAAAGTGAAAAATTATATTTGAAACACGTCGCGGCGTAAATAACGTAAGCATTAAACGTAAACGTAAACAGGTGAGGCACCTGCGCGCCTTCGGCTCTAAAAAAAATCACGGGGTACAACTTTGCAAAGCAAAAAAAGGGAGTCGCGATTGTCAAATACGATTTTAGTTGTGTCAAAATTATTTTTTAATTTATAGATATTTTTTTGCAGAATAGCTTTAATTTTCTCTTATTCTACACTAAACAACCTAAACGAAACTATCACTTAGTTAGTTTAGTTCGGTGTACAAGAGAATCGGCACCAATATTGTATACACGCTAAAGGTTTTAGTTTTCGCGTTGATGGCCCTGTCACCCTGTTTATTATAATTATCTCCAGCACACAAACAATATTGTACACCCACAGAAGGTAGCCTCACGTTCGGCGTGTATGTAGTATTGTTACTGTGCATATACAGAAAGATGCTAGTCTCCCCACCGTCATAATTAGAAAGAGATAGTTACTCGTATATAAATTACCGGTATACGAATTGTTAATTTTACCGATAGTAATACTAGTAATCAGATAAAGTTAACTGAGTTTGGATATCGGTGTTATTAACGTTACTTTTTTGTCGTTAACATGAAAAGCAATAAAGCATATATAAATAAATAACGGTAATTGGTAAAGTTATATGTAAAAAATCGGTAATCCGATCCCTGGGCAAAACTCTAATATGATAAGGGCGAGCAATACGACTTGCGGAAATATTAAGGATGAGTAAATGAAAAAAGACTTTTTTGCCATTTCGGCAACTTTATATAGATTTAACTTTAGTGTACGTGAAATTAAATCAACAACATTTAACACTGTCTGTATATAATAATCATTTTATAAAAAATATAAAAAATATATAATTTTTTTTATAAAAATAATCATTTTTTCACGTATATGTGAAAAGTGATAATTTAGTAATAACACAATTAATATAGAAACACATTTATCTTATGTGTTCATGTCTTTAACAAATTCTATTATGTAAGTATGCTTAGCTGTAAGTTTAAAGAATATCTATTAAGTATAAAATAAAATAGCATAAAAATAACATAAAACTAAATAGATCTACTAACTTATAATAATAAGTAGTTTTCCAATTTGCAAGTCCAATGGGTTTGAAAAAAAAAATGTCATTTGGCGATTCTAAATTTAATATAAATATAGAGAACACTTAATGATTTAAAAATCAAAACAGTCGTTATTTATTTGCTTCGGTCTTTTAACTCATACGTTTTTTCATAATTTTACTAGATAACACTTCCTAATAGAATGCAAACAGATTGAAGAAAAAACAAACAACAGCTTAAAGGCTCGTGCAGACTAGCGCGACGCGACGGTCGCGTCGCGACACTCGTAGAACAATTTCTATGAAAACTTAATGGAAATTGTTCTACAAGTGTCGCGTCGCGCTGTCGCGTCGCGGCTGTTTGAAGAAGCCTTAAGTTGTTTTATAAGCTCCAACATTTTTTTTATGCTATTCAAATAAATGTTTTTCAAATCCAGCACGTTTACTTGATATTTAATTAGTTAATTTAAAATAAGTTAATATTTGACATAATGTAATCAAAGAACAATGGCCAGTCCTATCATTCTTGGACTTGAAAAATCTAATAAAACGTAACTCGATGAGACATGTCATAATTTTTTAATATACAATTTAGTAAGTCATGTAATTTCTTTTTAAAGGTACGTACAATTAAGTAATTACTATCTCACAAGCACGATTTGTAAGATTTTGTAAAGTAAATCTTATGCACATATTTTTTTTTATTGAATACTAAATTTTTAACAGAGAACCAATTTTATACCAGCAGTAGTGCGATATTTACGTCGTCTAATATTTTACACGTCTATCGACCTTAAATACCCTTTTAAACTACAATATTTTTTAAAAATAAATGTGTGAAATAACACAAAATTACACAAAAAACTCATCGCCGAAATTACAAATGAAAAATCTCCATCTTTTGTTTGCTTTTACTTTTAAAAATAGAGTGGATATGTCGTCGATTGATTTACAACAGTAAGTCCCGGTTATTAAAGGCTAAATCATGTTCGGTTTAAAGACATTTATTTCTCAAAGAACAAATTACAGTTCACTTAAAGAGAAACTTAACTAAATTAATAATAGGTTGTAGTTTACATACGACGTTCAGGCCATTCGAGAAACTGAATACCTTAATTTCATTAAAAAATATAGCAGATTTGTAGTATAAATAAAATTAAAAACAGTACAAGCTAAACTTAGGTGTCTATACAAATAAAAACCAAAAAATAAACTAAACTCATGTGTCTAAAATGTAATTCTTAAGGCCTTTTTTAAATATTGGTATGCTTGTACACTCTCTGAGTTTTTAGGTAATTTATTGTATAGCCGAACCCCCTCCCACTGTATAGTTTTCCTGCCGTACAAGATTCTCACTCTTGGTACTTCTAGGTCATCTTGATTACGAGTATTATATCTACGAGTCTTTTGTGTAAATGAAATATTTGTGTGTATATTGGTTTTAAGGATCTTTCGTATAGTCATGCATGTATGGTACGTATACAATTGTTGTAGGTTAAATAATTTTGCTTTTTTGTAGAGTAATTCTGTAGGGGTATAGTAGTTGTAATTGAATGTTCTAATTCATACATTGCCTTAATTAAAACTCTTCACTTATTAGCAATATCAAATTCTGCAATTGGTTTTTTATATAAATAATTTACATGAGTTTAATTTGTAGAGTTCCTTTTATTCCCTCTGCTTTTCGACAACCGTCTCATCTCGGAAACAAATTCTATTTTATCTTAGTCCAAAATGGCCATAGTTCTTTAAACGTCGTCGCTACTCTGTGTACCTTTTGACGGAACCCATATTACCTCGCTAGCTCATTATGACCGTAGTTGAACGGATCAATCACATGAGATATTTGATGCATATTAAAACATTACACTAAACATTGACTACCCTAGCTTCTTATTTTTATATATTATAAATATTAAAAATTCCGTTGGTTTTTTTTCCAACTTAAAAATAATGTTAAGATTAATTAATTAAAATAAAAATGTAACATAAAGAATTATAATCATGATAAATAGTTATAATTAATCAGCCTGCAGTGGTTTTTAATATTGTTATATAATAACAACAATGGGGAATCATGCGGTCAATTATTGAAATTAGTTCCGTACAATACTAACGAATACAGTATTCTTATAAATTTGGTAAACTATAAATTCGTCAAAATTAAGTTTTGCTATCAAAAGACATGTCTGAAAATTTCAAATAAAAAATTAAATAAATTATAATTAAACGATCAGAAAATAAATGTCACACCACACAGTTGCAATCTGGCAGGGCCAATGAAGACTTTTCAATCGTCAAAAGTATATCTGCAAATGTTGTCAGTCATCACTCATAATAATATTAAAAAAAACAGATAAAACAAGTTCTACTTACATAAAAAACGTATTCTTTTTGTATTACCTACTTTTAAAATTCCATATCCAACTGACGTATCGAGTTTCTGTCGACAAATCTTCTATGCTTTCATGCCCTTATCGACACCGAACCATTAGATACATACGTAATTTTATTGGTGTTTTATATTTAAGTCTTTGAACTCATTTGTACCGTAAATAATAGTAAAATAGTTTAGGGCTTTAAGCTGGATTTTGTCCCACCATTCAAGCAGACATTAAAATATTGTCTTTAGTATCGCTGCTTCTTCCGCGGTAGTTACATAAGTTGTTAATGTTGCCCAGGTTTTTTAAGGGATTTTTAATATCTATCATGTGGGTAATGTCTTGCTAGCTAATTTAAATTCGATATCAAAAAATAATTAAACAAAAAAAAAGTTTGTTAAATTTAAATTACACTGTTATTTTTGTTTTTTTAATGATGGGAAATCAATTAAGTTCTCCCGCTTTGGGTAGAGCAAGAGGGCGTATCTTTGAGACACTGATGTCACTGTGACATGTACACACAGCTCCATTAAGTGGTTACCCCTCCAAAAGACATGTGCGTTCAAATCCGTGTTAGGCCCAAGTCACTTTTTGTATTTTGCAAAAACATTTATTATAATTTACTATAAGAATAAATTTACGGAAAGTTACATAACGTTTACTTAGACTGCAGGTTTCAAGACCGCTTGCCGAGCAAATACGTTATAGTCAAAAAAAATATTACCATTTCGGTCCCGGTTCAAATCCTGGGAACGAAATGGTAATAATTTTTTTGAATATAAAGTATTTATCTACTTCGTTTTAGTAATATTTATTTAAAAAAATATAGAAAAATTAAATACTTTCATATTCATCTCATAATATTTAATATTGCTATTATTTAACAAAAGTTTGATCTTATTTCACTACAAAGATTTATATTTTACAGTTTGTTTTGATCATTTACAGATAACTTACTATACATATTTTGCCAACTGACAGAAACGGGTCCCTAGACAAGTGACATCCTTTTGGCGCAAACGACAAAGCGCTAGAAAGATTTTAAATTGATGTAAACTAAGGAAATGTCGTCTCTGCATACAGATGTTTTAAGTGAAAGTTGTAGTTATAACTTGAGGGTAGGGGTAGGGATTAATTTTATAAGTAAAGAAGACGTAAGTAAGTTAAATTAATGGATACCCTGGAATAACATAGTCTATCGATTAGACAGAGACCTAAAGATAAAGTGACTTGGACGATAGTGGATAGCACTATCGTCATCATCGGGCTCACTGGCTAGTTCGTCAACCTGTCGGTATGAGTATGACGACATTCGGTGATGCGATAGTTCGAATCCAAGTCGAAACAATAAACTCTTTTTGAAGTATTCTTTATTATTCGTAACGAATTTAATGTTATAGCAGTGTAACATTTTAAAACTTGAGGGGTTAGCACATACTGACGCTGTGTGTACCTACGGTAAGGTAACCAAACGATTGTGTTTTGGATTTTTTTTGAAATTCGTATAAAATATATAAGTTGCTCCACGAAAGATTGTAAAGGTGGTCACAAACACGAAACAACCGCGGCAAGCGAAGCTTAGCTTTAGTCACAAGCCCCTCATAAAATGTCTTTACCAATGTAAATATTGTTTTTAAGTAGGTAAGACGCATCAAAAAGTTAAAAAAAATATATAGGTATTTAATTTATATTAGGTTATGAAATAACTTTTGGTTAATATTTGGCTATATGAGAGAACTGTCATTTTGACTATTTGGCTTCATGTGATCTCATCGTGATATCAAACGTCACACGTCGTAAGTTTAAGCATATACATTAAGTAAAATTTGTGTCCTTATTTATGGCGTAACTGTAACTGTCACGGCTGCCTCGAACTGACAAAATGTTGATAAGCTCCTACATTATAACGTGGAGCTTTATGTTGTGCCTAACATTTGATGTGGAATATCAGTAGTTAATAGGAAACAGTCTAAGGCCGCCTCTATGTGATACAAATTTGTATTATGAATAATTTTGGCGGAGTATTGTGTAATTTTAAGCGACTACTTTAGGTGGACGAAATTGAAATAACTTTAAAATTAATCATCATGTACCTACGCTGTTGTGTAATTTTCCATTACGTATTCAATTTAGGTACAGAAATTGTAAATTTAAGGAACCCATTTTTTCCATAATTGTAATAGGTGTATAATGTCAGGTTTACTAAGTCACTTCAGTGAGTGCAATTTTATATAAAAGAGGTGGAAGCAATAATTCCACACAAAATTTAATTGGCCCTTCGTCGACGTCCTGCAAGTACATAATAGAATTGAATAGTTCACTCACGTATTATAAACCATCAAACCAAACCAATTGAAAAACTAAATATTACAGTAAGATTTAGATATACGTATGTTTGTAAAACTTTTTGCATTTAAAACCAATGATATATTCGATGTACGTCCATTTTCTTAGTCGTATAGTTCTTTAAAAGTTGGCATGTATTTTGCGAAGCTATGATGCAGCGAAAAGTTACTTCTCAAAATCTGCTCCGTATTAAATTGGATAGCCCAAATGTATGAGGTTTCGCAATGTTGTATATTTTAGGAATCATCGATATAACTCACAAATCTAAATCAGTGATTCGTTATCTAAGACACCATTTTCCCTATTTTCATCATTAAGAATATCGTTTATTCTTTTTAAACCATGCACCAAGCCTTTCTTGCTGATCGTCGTATGATTTCGGGTTGAGTAGACCTGAAATATAAGGAGAGGATGCTATTGCATAATTCTATAGTTCGCGAAATAGGCGAGACAGATTGACACTCTATCAGCGATAACGATATTCAGAATTAAAAAAAAAAAATTGACTGAAATAAGACACCGAAAAGCAACAATCACGTTAAAAGTTGTTGTAGAAATACTAAACGCTTTTGGAAGCGGTAGCCACTAGTCTAGACCCTCTAATTAATTCCGTAGTATAAAACGCGAACAGGTGCTGGCTCCGCAATTTGTATTATCCAACCTTCATTATTAATACAACTTGGTTACACAATACACAATTACAGCTCGGTAAGTTTATTTTAGTTATTTTCATAGTGTTATGTCCTACGGCATTCTGCTGTGGGGCAAAGCAGCTGATATTCAAAATATTTTTGTTCTTCAAAAACGAGCTGTTCGAGCCATTTACCAACTAGGTATTAGAGTTTCTCTGAGAGATTTTTTTAAGGATATTGGGATTCTCACGGTCGCATCGCAATTCATCATGGCCAACATCTTATATATCAGGCAAAATATACACTTGTATACTAAAAACAGTGATATTCATAATATTAATACTAGAAATAAGGACAAACTACGTGTTCCCTTTCACCGGCTTCATAAGGTTCATAACTCTTTTGTTGGTCTTGGTATAACTTTTTATAACAAGCTCCAGAGGGGAGCTTGTTATAAAAGTCAATCTTTGCTATATTTGAATTTTAATGCGTTTAAAGTTAAAGTTAAATCCACCCTCTGTTCAAAGGCTTACTATTCTGTCAACGACTACTTAAACGATAATAATTGTTGGTCGCTGTGATTAACTCAAGACAATGTTCATGTTCTTTCACCAGTATTAGCTTGACTACTGACAGGTTATATAATTATATTAGTTCATGTGTTGGTTTATTTTATTTGCCTGTACTATGTTTTCAATGTTTTGTTGGTATATAAGCCTGTGCTAGCTGAGATATGGCAAATTTAATGTTTTTGTTTCGTAATGTTAATTACCCACTATTTTATAGAATCAAGTTCTTCTAACTTAATAGACAGCTGTGCTGCTGGTGAGTTTGTTGCGCCACTTCTTCTTTCCAGCTAAAGCACTAGGAAGTGGTGAAGGGCGGGCGTTTTGGGGGGACTGTCTTATGTAATTTTGAGTATTAAGTTATTGTAATTTTTGTTCAAAAAGAGCTGACTCTCAGCCTAGTTTGAATAAATTACTTTTTGATTTTTTTTTTTAAATATAAAACCAATAATATCTAACTCTAGACTTGCAACTTTACTCATGAGTACTTAAATTTCTCTCGATGACTAAAAATCTGTTGCCGCCATTTAATATCAAAGCGATACAGAAGTAGAATAATCTACTATTTGTGACAAATTTTTAGTAATCGAATGATATATTAACAAAGCTCTCATTGGTAAAGTTGCTTATGGAAAATAAAAATGCCACAGTTGACGGTACCAAGACTGATCCACCTTCCAAATAGTACGCATAATTGATTAATTCCCTTGATGCGACCGCTACAGGAGATCGTATCTCTTATAGCGGTGCATGAGGGTGGGGTGTAAGGGGTGAACGCATGATTACTTAGTTCCCCAAGCCAACCTCTCCTGCGCGTGGTGCACCCCGCCTAGACAAACGAGGCTCTGGCGACCAACAGATGGACTACATCCATCCAGCAAGCCGTGACCAAAGACGGTCCGAGAGCTCTGGCATTGCTGACTACCAAACCACCACCTTGACAGGCTTGGGAAGCTGCTATTTAACATCATCCCTAATCGGAACGACTTCTTTCTTACTTCCGTCTATTCATCTATTCCTTTTATCTACAATTTTGTCGTCTCATTCTTTCGCCTGTGTTTTTTTTCCTTCGGTGTCTTACAATTTCTTCTTCTTCTTCTTTATTCGAACTTTGGTCTATCATTGTTCTACCTTTTCTTAAAAATTTCACTACACCATAAGTTGGTATTAGGTATGTGAAATTGTTGTGAACCACAACATATTCGATGGATACATTGGATACCCTTTTGCATTGCTTGGCTACTGGACACACTCGAGGAAAAGGATCATCCTAAATTGGTGAACCACTGCTTTTCGGCAAATTAAATCGATTTCTGTAAGCATAGGTCTACTTTAGGGAGAACCGGTGGCCGTTCAATTTGCTAAGTGTGTTTATTTCTTATTCTTACTTTCCAGCTGTACCGTCTTTTGTTTGTTCTTATTTTAAACGTAGTTGTTTTTGTTTTTAAATATTCAGTTTTCCTTCTACTGATTTCAATGATTTTTACGTACTTTAAGTTGTTAGTACCTTGCGTTCTTAAACATCGTTTAACATGTTTGGATAACTTCCCTTTTAAAGGTTTGCATCTTCAATCAATTTCATCATCACTTCATGAATTTTTCAACGCACAGCAGTTGCGGAGGTGTACAGACCTCCGTAATCGAAAGCCGTTACGTGTTATCGCGTCTTGTTTAAATTGCTTCCCTATATTATTATGCACACTTCTACATTTTACGTTCCAGCCGCTACAAGTTACATTTTCATTTGTCTTCGCCTCGAGCTTGAGGTCTTATGTCTGTTTTACTCAGTTTTAACACCAAGGAACACATACTCACCTACAGGGAGCTTACCACCTGTGAACAAGAAGTGTCTAAATGCTGAGCGATAGCCGTTTTGTGTGGATGTGACGCATGTTTCCCTCAACCTTTTTTTTTTATTATTTTTTGTGTTCCTGGTTTTTGCGTCATGTTTACCGCAAGTAAACGTTTTTTCTTTCTTTCTTTGTTTTCTTTCTTTCTAACGTAAACATAATGCCTCACCTCTAATTTAAAAAAAAAACTCATGTTTGTTTAAAAAAAATCTTACTCATACCTTTCTTTTAACGACCTCACCAAATAAAAAAAAATGCCTTTACATTTCTAATTTAGTTTATTATGATATTTTTTAGATTCGTTAATTTATTTTAAACGGGGTGTAAGGGGGCGCACAACATCTAGGTTCCTCAACAGCCATCCTCACCTGCACGTGGTGCACCCTGCTGCTACCGACGGGGCTCTGGCGTCCGACAGATGGCGGACATAACCATCTCCTGCTGTCCTAACCGACCCACGTCTTTAACGAACTGGGCCAGTTAGGAAAGCAGAGTTTATTATTTCTTAGATTAAAATTTTTAGATGCGTTTTCGTACAATACAAGTAATTGACTTAACTCATCAAGGCTACTCATGCTGTGAAAACATTAAAATTGGTTCTAAGTTCGTTTTAAATACAACATAATTTTTTTTAGTCTGTCCCAGCCAATTTCTCAAGGGCGTCGTCGTTTCCTCAATATATTGATGAATTCGAAAACATAACCAAACCCTGTTTTAGAATGCTACGACTTTGAGGTTTATTCGTTTCAATGTACATAATGAATATAGGGGAAAATGTGCAATAGCAGATGTCTGGAGCTAACAACTAGCGGGTTTTCGTAATTATTTCATTTAGTACAAACTAAAGTAAACAAATTTTTTAGGCATGCACTAGGTCATTGGTCATTCACTTCGATAGATTGTAATCTAGCGAAAAATAATGTGTTAATTTGTAAGCAGTATGTTACGGCCCCAACTGATAGGGCCCGCTAGGGCCAATGCCTGCCAGTGGTAGGGGTTGTTTGAAAGAGATATCGCGGCCCCTGGCACACAGGCAACTGAGGGAATACGGATGGGTTTTAGTCAGTAAAAGTCTGATACGCCCTCCTGCTCCACCCAAAGTGGGAGAAGTTATTTGATGATTTCCCACCCAAAAAAAAAACAAGCAGTAGGTATGTAACGGTTCACAATCTTTCGACAGTTTACAATCTCGCGAGATAGATTATAATCTAATGGTATTTACAATTTTACTAAGACATAAATATAATATAGCTTCCATAGTATAAATAAATAAAAATATATAAGAAAAGAAACCGTGACTGACTGACTGACGGATCAACACACAGCTTAAACTTAAACCACTGAACGGATTGGGCGGAAATTTGGCAAACAGATAGTTATTATATTGCAAGCACCCGCTAAGAAGAGGTCCTTGGAAATTCAACCTTGAAGGAGGGTGAAAAGAGGGGAATTTGTTTGTGTTATGAACTTATTTATTCTTATTTTTTGAGTTATGAACTAGAAACTTGGCTAACTAAATTGTATAATATTAATTAGCAATAAATATATCAAAACAATCACCTCAAGAGGCTGGTAAAGATTGTATGGAAAAAAATCAACACGTCGGGAAAAATAAACAATAAATGGTAATGGGGATTTTATATTTTTTGTGGGAAGAGTTTTCATTCGTTCAAATAATCTCATCATCATCATATCAGCCGAAAGACGTCCACTGCTGAAGATAAGCCTCTCCACAAAAGGGGGCGATTTGCCATAATGACCACGCTTGGCAGGCGGATTGGCGATCGCAGTATGGTGGTCATATACATAGAGAACGCTGCTGCCCATTCTCTAGTAAGTCCTTCAGTCGCCTTCTACGACACTCACGGGAAGAAATGGAATGGTACTATTCTTTTACGTCCGGCACCACACGGAACGACAAAGAATCTGCTAAAGAATATTTGTACGAATTTTTGAGTTAATAAAGTTTTGGAAACATCCCCATCGATTCTTCAAAGTTCCACACCTGTAGGGCGAAAAGAGGGAATAAAGATCATATGAAATTTTTTATTCTTTTTGTTAAAAAAATTGAAACTTGACTATACTTTTCTCAATAAATAATAAAGTATGGCACTTTTCGTTTTTTAAAACAGCACGTCACAGAGGATTTTGGGGATGTCAAAGTTGGTAGGTGAAACCCTGTCAGATTAACATGAAACTCGGAGCTAATACTTAGAATTAAAAAAAAAGTACGAGTTTCAGAAGCTGATTGATTTCATCATACGCGATGGCAAAACTCCACAGGCATGGACCAGAGGTGTGGTGGTACTTTTCTTTAAGAAGGGTGGCAATACCCTTCTTAAAAATTATCGACCCAGCTCACTTCTGGGCCATGTCTACAAGCTGTTATCGACACTCATCACGAACCGTCTCGTACGCAAGTTCGACGACTCCCAGCCTCTCGAACACGCCAGATTCCGTAAAGGCTTTAACACCGTAGACCACAAACATACGCTGCGGCAGGTTATACAGAAGACCGAAGAGTATAAACTGCCTCTGTGCTTAGCGTTTGTGGACTACGAAAAAGCCTTCGATTCGATCGAGATATGGGCTGTACTGCAGGCTCTTCAATGGTGCCAGATCGACTATCGGCACATCGAGGTGCTGCAAGTATCTTTACGAAAATGCTACCATGTCAGTCCGACTCCAGGACCAGACTTTGAAACCTATCCTTCTGCAGCGAGCTGTGAGACAGGGAGACGTCATCTTTCCGAAACTGTCCACCGCTCCACTGGTGGATGTCTTCAAGGTTCTGGACTGGAAAGGGGCTGGCATCAACATCAATGGCGAGTACATCACTCACCTTCGGTTTGCCGATGATATAATTGTCATGGCTGAGACTATGGAGGACCTCAGTCTAATGCTCGATGACCTCAGTAGAGCTTCTGAAAGAGTGGGTCTTAAAATGATCATAGACAAGACAAAAGTCATGTCAAATGCTCATGTAATACCCATTCTCATGACGATCAGAGGCGCTACACTCGAAGTTGTGGACGAGTACGTTTACCTAGGAAAAACTGACCAGTCCGGTAGGTCTTACTTCGAGAAAGAGGCCAATCGTCGAATCCGACTCGGCTTGGCAGTTTTCGGGAGCCTTGGGAATATCTTCTCGTCCCAAATACCGCAGTATCTCAAAACAAAAGTCTTTGACCAGTGTGTGTTGGCTAGTGATAACATAAGGCACAGAAATGTAGTCGCTCACAATGGGCCTTATCAGCAGGCTAAAAGTCATCCAAAGGGCAAATGCTCGGAGTTTCCCTACGTGATCGAATCAGGAATAATGAGATTCGATGGTAACCGACATAGCCCGAAGAATTGCCAAACTTAAGTGGCAGTGGACAGGGCACCTTGCTCGCAGAACAGATGGCCTATGGGGCCGTAAGGTTCTGGAGTGGCGACCGCGTACCTGAAGACTTAGAGTAGGAAGGCCTCCCACAAGGTGGACTGATGACCGTATGAAGGCCGCGGGAATTCGCTGAATGTGGGAAGCACAAGACCAGTCGAAGTGGAGGAGCCTGGGGGAGGCCTATGTCCAGCAGGGGACGACTTTCGGCTGAAACGATGAAATGATGACAAGTTTCAGAGTTTTTCTAAAACCAACTCCTAACGGGGTGGAAAGTATTAATAAAGGATGGTTTTTAGTACTTGGTCCAATTAACTTTAAAATGGGTATAATTATTGTTGAATCATATAACGATAACGTATTAAACGCTTTTTTAAAACAAGCCCTGTCGTAGTGAAAAGAGCGGACGCTGTTTATTTGAAAAATCTTTTTACATTGATCTATATAAAACTCAGAAATCTGCCCGAATACTTTTTTATCTAAATCTTTACTAATACTTGCTTCTGCCCGTACCTTAGCCTGTATGGATGTAAGAAATTATCACAAAAAGTGTCACAAGTCCGCATACTGCCACCTATCTCTTTGCCAAATTTCATTCAAATCCGTGTAGAGGTTTAGGCGTCAAAAAGCAACATACAGACACAGTATCTTTCAAATCTGTAATATTAGTATATTAAGAATAATTAAGCTAGAGTTTGTTTTTTGTTTGATCGTGCTAATCAGAGACGAAGTAATCCGGAAAAGAACTGGAGCTACCGACATAGCTTGCAGAGTAAGTAGGTTTAAGTGGCAATGGGCTGGCCATGTTAGTCGAAGGACCGATGGCCGATGGAGCAGACGAGTCCTGGAGTAAAGACCGCGTTTCGGCAAGCGTAGGGTGGGACGTAGGATCTTAGCTAGGTGGACCTTACTACTGGACGACCTTAAAAAGGTGGCTGGGACAGACTGGATGTGACAGGCGGAAGACAGGGTGTTGTGGTGCAGTCTGGGTGAGGCCTATGTCCAGCAGTGGACTGCGATAGGCTGAGTTGATTGTTGATTGTGCTAATCAGTAACTACCAGTCGGATCTGAAAAAATATTTTTGCATTTCATAGCCCAATACTTGAGGAAGGTTTAAGGCCAAGAAGGCTCAAGAATTGAGGATGTGAATATATTTCGACGGCCCTACGTTTGTACGTAGGGACCGTCGAAATAAATTCACATCCTTAAAAAATAGAAATAAGAAAAAATACAAATCACGTATCTACCACCTTAGGGCTTGTTCCCTTAGGTGGTAGATACGTGATTTGTATTTTTTTTGTTTTCGTGACCTTCAGGCCAGCCTATTCTAACTTATAGTGGAACAAAAATATGTTTAAGATGGCAAAATGCACTTTAAATCCATCATGATATTACACTAACTAAAACATGATGTTACACGTGTTTGAAACTTTGAAGCGCTCTCCTGTATTTTTTGTTATTTGTAGTTAAGGTATTATACGCAGAGACTGTCGATATATTGTATATCTTGCGATAATGGACTTTTCTAGTATGCAAATCTCAGTAGTCCCGTAGTGTTTTTTGATCCATATAAGGAACAGGATCGAATGGCATCAACAATTCTGTTTCTTACCCATTATCTAGTTAACTGAACTTTTTTTTAGCAAATCGATAAATGCCAATCAATATATTATGTACTTCAAAATGTAAAGGACAGTCTCCTAAGTCCATTTTCTTGAAGCGACAACTTTTACTAAGATATATACAATATGCCCCTATAGCCCCGTCTCAAAAATTCGCCCTATATGTCGTGATTGACTGCTTTGCTCCATAAAGGTATATCGTGATGATAATAATTGAAAAGATTAAAACAGTAACTAGCGGCAATATTTTGTTTCAACTTTTAAAATCTGTCAAACAAAAATTGCAATTACATAGGACAGTCCTCCAAAATTCCGTTCTTCACCACTTCCTAGTGCTTAAGCTGGAAAGAAAAAGTAGCGCAATAAGCTCCCCTGCAGCACAGCTATCTGTTTAGTTAGATAAACTTGATTCTGTAAAATAGTCGGTAGAAAAAATTACTAACATCTTCAATTATCCTTCCCTTTTTTTCTTCACACGGCCAAATTACGAAGTATTTTTTTAACATTCACATTCGGTTGGTTATTTTAGTAAGCATGCCAACCTAAGGTTGATAATTTGTGAAGGACGAACGACTTGACATTCTATGTTTTATTTAGTCGTAATAACTTGAACGAGTAAAGCCAGTAATGACCTTGTGCGAAAAGTACCGGAGCCGAGTAGCACTGGTTATATGCCTTAATGCAACGCACGCAACTGACTAAGACAATCGAAGTCAAATAAATAAACAGGTAGATAATTCATTATAATCATCATTTCAGCCGAAAGACGTCCACTGCTGGACATAAACCTCCCCCAGGCTCGTCCATTTCAACCGGTTTTGTGCTTTCCACATCCAGTGGATTCCCTCGGCCTTCACAAGGTCATCGGTCCACCATGTGGGCGGCCTTCCTATTCTACGTCTTCCGGTACGCAGCCGCTACTCCAGAACCTTGCAGTCCCATAGGCCATCTGTTCTGCGAGCATTGTTCCCTGTCCACTGCCACTAAATTTGGCAATTCTTCGGACTATGTCAGTTGCCTTGGTCGTCAAGCGAATCTTATCATTCCTGATTCGATCAGGTAGGGAAACTCCGAGCATAGCCTTCTCCAATGCCCTTTGGATGTCTTTAAGTCTTCTGATAAGGCCCATTGTGAGCGACTACATTTCTGTGTCATAGGATATATATGGGACGAGAAGATATTGAGAAGCCTCCCGAACTCTGCCCACCCGAGTCAGATTCGACGATTAAACCTCTTTCTCGAAGTTGGACCTACCTAACTGGACAGTTTGTCCTAGGCAAACGTACTCGTCCACAACTTCGGGTGAAGCGCCTCCGATCGTCGTGAGAATGGGTGTTACATGAGCATGCGACATGACTTTTGTCTTGTCCATGTTCATTTTAAAACTCACTCTTTCAGAAGCTCTACCAAGGTCATCGAGCATTGCACTTAGGTCCTCCATGGTGTCAGCCATGACACCTATATTATTGGCAAACTAAAGGTGAGTGATGTACTCGCCATTGATGTTGATTCCAGCTCCTTTCCAGTCCAGAACCTTGAAGACATCTGCCAGTGGAGCGGTGAACAGTTTCGGAAAGATAACGTCTCCCTGTCTCACGCCTCGCTGCAGAAGGAAAGGTTTCGAAGTCTGGTTCTGGAGTTGGACTGACATAGTAGCGTTTTCGTAAAGACACTTCTGCACCTTGATGTACCGATAGTCGATCTGGCACCGTTGAAGAGCCTGCAGTACAGCCCATATCGCGATTGAATCGAAGGCTTTTTCGTAGTCCACAAACGCTAAGCAGAGAGGCACGTTATACTCTTCGGTCTCCTGTATAACCTGCCGCAGCGTATGTATGTGGTCTTCAGTGCTAAAGCCTTTACGGAATCCGGCTTGTTCGGGAGGCTAGAAGTCGTCGAACTTGCGAACGAGACGGTTAGTGATGAGTCTCGGCCATTGAAGGAAAACTGAATATTTAAAAACAAAAACAACTACGTTTAAAATAAGAACAAACAAAAGACGGTACAGCTGGAAAGTAAAAATAAGAAATAAAGGCACTTAGCAAATTGAACGGCCGCCGGTAAACTCACCTACGGGGAGCTTACCACCTATGAACAATAAGAATGCCATCAACAAAAAGTGTCTAACGAAAACATAATGCCTCACCTCTAATTAAAAAAAAACACGATCCTTTAAAAAATAATAAAAGTATTCATACCATTCTTTTAACGACCTGACCAAATAAAATAAATGCCTTTTCATTTCTAATTTAGTTTATTAAGATATTTTTTTTTAGTTTCGTCAATTTATTTTAACCGGGGTGTAAGGGGGACGCACATCTAGTTTCCTCAACAGCCATCCTCACCTGCACGTGGTGCACCCTGCTGCTACCGACGGGGCTCTGGCGTCCGACAGATGGCGGACATAACCATCTCCTGCTGTCCTAACTATCCCACATCCGTAACGAACTGGGCCAGTTAGGAAAGCAGTAACTTATTAACTCTCTCTCTCTTTTTGAAATCACGTAAGTATATCCTACTGACGTGATTTTAAATTTCTATCTTTATGATTTATCTGTAAATGCAGGTAAGTCTATAAGGATTTTTAAGAAACTAAATGTTCTTAAAAATCCTTATGGACTATTATTACAGTAATTACGTCTCAAGTGTGTTTAACGTGGCCACGTTAAACACACTTGAGACGTGAGACGTGAGACCTGTGCATTCATTACTCAGAAATCGTATAATCGTTTAGATGTTTGCTTTCCATCTAGTTGAAAGGCATCCGCAGTCGTATCAAAGCGTCTGTTAGCGGTCAGGACAACGCACAAGGAGGTCACCAAGTTTCCACAGTACCCGAGAGCATTTCTTTATGTAGTAGTAGGTATTTTCGTCAAGAAAGTGAATCATACTGAGTACAGAGATTTGTTACCTCTAGGGTGTGTGGCTCACACCTCTTGTTACTGCAAAGTCTCTAAGTGGACTGTTTGTGAACAACGAGGTGCTGCACATTGACTGGGGTAAATGGCCGCGAGACCTGTTCAAATACGGGTTTGACGGTCCGATCACCAAGTCTTGTGAAGGAACTCGGCGGTTGCATTCAAAAGAGTGTGTCTCAGCGGTGGTACGTTGCGTCAGATGGCAGGATAACATCTGATCTGTCAGACTCAACACAGCAGCTGCGAATGGCTGACTCTGCTGATTTCCGCGAGTGCATCCTAAGGCTTGATGGTTATCATATCATGCTTGAGCTTCAGAATTTTACTTACCAATAATTTGCTAAAATTGCCACATTTCGTGCATTCATAAACGAAATAGTGAATCGGTATATTATGTTACCAACAAGTCACTTCGTTTGCGGTGACGTTACTTGAACCAGGTGGACTTCGCGCTTAGGGGGTATCGCACGATCTCCTACGAGGAGGCTTGTGTGCTGGCTGGATCCCCACCCTGGGACCTCGAGGCGAAGGTACTCGCGTCACTGTATCGGTGGCACGAGGACTCGAGGGTGCGGGGCGAATGGCTGACGCAGCGACATTTGGAGTTGCGTCGGTCACAGTTTCGCGCAGCCCTGGTGGCGGAATGGCGGGA
Source organism: Polymixis lichenea (assembly GCA_949091785.1). Lineage (NCBI taxonomy): Eukaryota > Metazoa > Arthropoda > Insecta > Lepidoptera > Noctuidae > Polymixis > Polymixis lichenea. The sequence continues at coordinate 55,801,505 of OX420931.1, read as the reverse complement.
CAGGCTGTCACGCCCTACCCCGGCCCCGACACCATCGAGGCGGTCCGGCCAGTACTCGAGCGCTGGCTCGGGAGGAGGCACGGCTCCCTGTCGTTTCGGGTGACACAGGTGCTCTCGGGGCATGGTTGCTTCGGGAAGTACCTGTGTCGCATAAACAGGGAGCCGGACGCTCGGTGTCACCACTGCGTCGACTGTCGGGAGGACACGGCGTGGCACACGCTGGCAGAGTGTGCCGCTTGGGAGGAACCGCGCCGTGCCCTCATCTCAGGAGTCTCAGGAGACCAATTTTATCATATCAGCTTTCACTGCATCATAGTTTTAAGAGTAATCCGTTAGAGATCTTGATCTGTTTGGCTTGTAGGTGTTAGGAGGACAGGCACGATTTAAATCGGATATTATTGGAACTAAGTTGACGTTCACACGGACTAAAAATATCACGGCGGGATACTTTCGCGAACTGAATCTTCAACGCACTGCTTGACACCGAGAGTTGCAAATCCAGTGCGCGGAAATAATCCCACCGTGATATTTTTACGTCCGTGTGAACGGCGTCTTAGATAGTCTTATCATACATAGGTACGACTGACATGCTAAAATTTCCTTTAGTTCACTTTACCATAGACGACATTTAGCCGTATTCATAGTAAAAATAAATAATAGTTTAAGAAACTAAAACAACACGCATTAAAAACCAAACTAAAAAGTAGAAAATAATTTAATTCTATTAAAAAGCGTGGGGTGCTTTTTGAGGTAATTTTATAATCAATTAATATCAAGCACCCCACGCTTTTTAATAGAATTAAATTATTTTCTACTTTTTAGTTTGGTTTTTAAAGCGTGTTGTTTTAGTTTTTTAAACTATTATTTATTTTCTATTTTTTAGTTTTGCTAACAACAAAAGCGTGTTTTTTTGTATTTTTTTTAAATTATTGAATTGTCATAGGTCCTCGATAAGTCTACAAAGTTTAAATGAAATCTGACCGTTTAAAGTGGGTCAAAATAGCGTCCAAAGGAGTCGGTTACATACAAACATACAAGTGAAGCTAATATAAAGCGTGTAATGATGATGATGTAACAGCTTTTTGGCCTTAAGCTATTTGTAGTAATATTATGTTCTTAATAATGGTAATCGATCAATTGCATGGGCGTATGAAGTTGTGGGGATTTATGAGGGGTGGCTGCCTTAGTTGGTCGTCAGTAAAAACCATAATGTGGGAGTTATCTGACGTTGTATGCACTTGTTTGAACATCCGGTGCGAAAGAGAGGCAGCCACAGCGAATAATTGGTCAGTAGAGAACGACAGTTGGTAGTAATTGCAGTAATATGCCATTTGTGCAACATTATGACAATTACTATCGATTCCATATGATTGATTTTGCCATCAAATGACAGCAGTTATTTGGAACCCACTCATTGTTACTGTTTTCGGGTTAGCATCGAAAGGATTGGACTGGAGATCTGCTCCTATGACGAAATAGTGTGAACAAAAAATTAATTGGTTCAGCCTTTTGGGATCTACGATGCCACACACAAACACACAGATGCACTCGTTAAACTTGTGGTTTTCGTCTACACGCTATTTATCCTATGGGCCGATCTCGCCATGCATTCACCACCAAATTCAAAAAATATCTAAACGCATGTCAATAATTTAATATTTAAACATCATATATATCATCATAGATTTAAGCATAATTTTATAAGCCACACGTGGACTGAATTTGAACTGCCTAAAGCCATCAGCAGAGCTACGATGCAGGATTTTGAACCACCTTGCAGTTAGCTGGCTGACAATATTCAGTCCATCTGGGTACGATCTATCTCGTGTGGCTTGTCTGTAATTTTCTGTTATTATGTATTAGTAAGTAATGCTGAGAGATCAAAATTGTTTTTTAAGACTAATACCGGTGTGTTTTGCCTAGTAACATTACGAATTGGATGTACGGTTACGAAGGCGCAAGGTAACGCAAACGCAAACGGGTTTGCGTTAAGCTGGACGTGCAGCTCTACTGCGTTATGTCGAGGAGGCTTTAGTCACTGGCATGGTAGGATAGGTTAAGGTCGGAGTAAAATATAGTAAAATCCTAAATTCTTCCAGATTCCTTGCATAATTGCTTTAAAACAATTATGTAAGGTAACATTTTTAGATGTAAGTAGAAAGGCGGTTGAAGTACTGGAAACATGTCAGTAGTATCTGCACGGACGATCGAAGAACAAGTTAGTCTACGTCCACAAGGACGTAACAAAATCGCGGATTTTATCGCGTATTGGGTTTTCCACACTCGGTGTTGAACCGGGTATTGAGAATTCAACAGTATTCGAAAAAACAGTGTTCAATTTTCAACTCTCGGCGCTAAGTAGTGCCTTGATGATCCAGTGCGTGTAAAAATCCCGACATGATTTTATTACGTCTGTGGGGACGTGGGCTTAAAAGAAATTCGAAGTTTGCGTTTGGGTTCCAATGCGTCTAGAAATTGAAATTGTTTGCAAATTCTGTAATGAGCTCAGCTATTGTATTGCAAAGATAGTATTAGTTTTAAGTGAGCATTTTGTCTTCGCTAAGTTAAGTATCGTTCAGGTGTAAGCATCATGTTTTAACACTCATTAAAGTCATTCATCCCATTTTGAAGTGTTTTAATTATTGTTCCCTTTATTCCTTTATAGCCCGTCGTGCTCCAAATATTGAGCAAGAAGAATCCAGAAAGAGAGATTTGTGTAACTATTTTAGCATTTTTTTCAGTATCTTCAAATATAATTGCGATCACGGTAGCGAAATGGTCTTTTCTTGGTAGTACAATAGTTTTATAAACAAATAAAATATTGGTAACAAAAAATGGCAGATTAACCATCATGAAAAATCACCACGTGCGAGAGTTTATTTTGCTTTAACATTAATGCATCGCTGTTCCCTCTGTCGGCGGCGCGTGCGATTCGAGTAGTACGTACAAGTTACCTCTAGGGTTACTCCTGAGTAGTGTTTTATCGAATTGATGAATATTTTTTAAATTATTTTAAAACAAAAAATCTTTATTTTTTTTACTTTTACTCCATGCTTCGAAAGTACTCCTTATGGCAAGTTGTTCTGTTTCCAACAACCATTAAAATTTCTCGGTGTATAGGGTCAAATTAAATTAGTTAGCGAAACTTGACTAAACATAGGTAGGCAACAAAATTAAAAAGGAGAATTACCTAAAAAAAGAGTTCTAAAAAAAACTCTAAAAAGTGATTAATAACTTGAATTTCGGATGTCAGTGTTATTGGTTTTGTATTTTCGTTTGGTTGCCACCGTCCATTACACTGAGTGTTTTTTTTTTCTTGGAAGTCGGATGTTTTGTATAAAATAAACTTAATATTTTTGACTTTTTAGTTTTAGTACCCACCCCAAACAAATTCGTTTACCTTCACTTGCTAAGCAAATAACAGTGACTAGAAATTATTATACATCAATATTACTAAGTGGAAAAAAAAACTTATTAAACATACTATAAATCCAATCTCTTAGTATTACATCATAGTAAAGCACGCTTGAGTTCTGTCCTATGATACTACCAGTTACTGGGATTCGCTTTCATTCTTTTGCCCGACCTGGAAATCAAACCCAGGACCTCATGCTCAAAAGTAGCGCTTGCGACTACTTACGACCCATGAGGTAATCAATATTTATGCTGTTGGCGTACGTTTAAACTTGAGATTTGCAGACGACATCATCATACTGGCTAAATCGCTGCAGGACTTGCAGCAGATGCTGAACGACCTAGTTGATTCTTCTGTACGCATTGGTATCCGGATGAACTTGGACAAAACTCAGGTTATGTTCAACGAACATGTTACTCCGGGACTGATTGCTGTCAATGGCGGTGCTCTCAAGGTTCTTCGAGAATACGTTTACCTCAGGAAATTTCTGCAGTTTGGTAAGAACAACTTCGAGAAAGAGGGTAGCAGAATAATTCGGCTGGGTTGGGCAGCATTTGGGAAGCTTCGTCGAGTCTTCTCGTCGCGTATTCCGCAGAGCCTGAACACTAAAGTTTTCAATCAGTGTCTGCTACCTGTTATGACCTACGGAGCCGAAACGTGGACACTCACGGTACGGCTGGTCCATCAATTCAAAGTCGCTCAGCGAGCTGTGGAATGAGCTATGTTTGGAGTATCTCTGAATCCGCAATGAGGTGATCCGGCAGAGAAATAAAGTTGTCGATATAGCTCACAGAATTAGCAAGCTGAAGTGGCAATGGGCCGGCCACATTAGCCGTAGAACCGGTTACGTGGAGTGGAGACCGCGAATCGGTAAGCATAAGGTGGGACGCCCTAAGGCTAGGTGAAGTGACGATCTTCGCAGGTTTACTGGAAGCAACTGAATGAAAGTTGCCGAGAATTGAGCTGAATGGCGTGCAATCGGAGAGGCCTATGTCCAGCAGTGGATGTGTCCAGCTGTAGGGCGATGATGATAATTTTTTGTTGTTTCTCTCTACGCCCTAGCAGTGCTTTGTCAACTCTTGACAATGGTGCCAGAATCAGTGTTCTAACTAAAGACGTTTTTCCGCTATACGAATTGGAATTACGATTCATAGTGAAAGACAGGGTCGCGCAGATACGCACGCACACGTATTGTGACGTAATAGGCAAATTATATCCCACTTAAAAATTGTCATAAATATGACCTATCTTTTGAACGCACAGCCATCATTCACACTTAAACTCTAATAGGTATTGGCGTTTAAAATCATACACGTTTTTTTCGGTCAAAAATATTGAACTTACACCAGTACTGGGAAGGTAAAGACGTTTTCACGTCAAAAAACATGCTATTAAATCAAGAAAATCATGAAAGGTACACACGAAAATTTAATAATTATTTCATTAAAAGTAGTTAGGTACCTACTTACAAGTTTTGAAACCCGAAATCTAATCCGGGAGCATTACCAAGAGTTTGTAACTAACTGAGCTATGGAGGTCATCAGATATACATAACGGGATATCAGGAACGGCCGGGCTGTTGCATCTGATTGCTGTTTCGTGACTTCGTCAGCACGGGAATCCATAGTGGGCGTTAAACTTCAGGAAACGTTGAAATAAATACGCTGTAGCGTTGACTGTTCACTATTTTAATTTTACAGACACTTAAATGACTTAAACAATTAAGGATTGCAGCAATAATTAACGATTTAGAGCCAATGGGTTTGCGAGTGACCATCACGTGCAACGGCCGTCAACAACTCAATGAACTGACACGACGTCGCCCGCCATGACAGACGCAACTCCATTCGGTGTTACCCGCTCTTAATTAAAATTACCATTTAGTTGAATTCAAATCGATTAATCGTTAAAATAACAGAATAAATTACAACTTTCGAAATTAACTGATTTTCATTATTTAATAATGCCACGCGCCGTTATACATATGATTATGAATACAAATGTAAATTTTTCATGTGGCACTAGCCATTTGTCGAGCTCACGAAGCACACTCATCAAACTAATATCAGCAAGGAATAGATAGAATAGATACATGACAAAGGAAAATATTGAAAAAAACACCACTAAAAAGTTTGTGACTGATGAACATAATATCGCCCTCTGTTATTTCACACCGGAAGCAATGTAAGAGTGTATCTTTCTGTTTGACCCACTCTCTGCTAGATGGCGTTAACATTTATAAATGATTCGTAGCATGAATGGGACATTGGATAACTGGTTATTCCCCTGGACACCACGGGGACGCTTTTCGAATAAGTTGTTGTATGGTTATGAATGAATGTTGTAGCGATCGTTTCTCGACACTAAAGGAGGCATTAAGAAAGCAAATTTTGCTAAAACTACTAACCGCATAGACATAACACTAAGGGGTGATTTCGCGGGCCTCGGCTTAGAGTGTCGCTAGAAGAGGGCAGCAAGGGACGGGCTGGATTGGAGTGGGAAGCATTTTTAAATCAATGATCATGTGGGTATATATATGTGCGTGTGTGTGTATACACGCTGCAACACACATTCATCTGGAAATGAAATTGTCCGTGTGTTGACGGACGTAAAGAATAGCAACATTTCTTCCCGTGGGTGTCGTAGAAGGCGATTAAGGGACTTACTAGAGAATTGGTATCAGCGTTCTCTATGCATTTTACCACCTTACTGCGATTAGGTTTTGGTCCAGGCTTATGTCCAGCAGCGGGCTTTTTGATGATGATGATTTAACGGGAAGAGGTTATTGAGATGACTCTATGCTATTTATTTTGAAGAAACTCTGCATCTGCATCATTGTTGTTAAGTCCATCAGCAGTTGGATGACGCAGGCGGTAAACTCTTTTTGGCGCTCCTGTCTTATGGCATCTAGTGGTTCGCTTGCGGCTTCTGGGCGGGGCTTCGATGCACGTTGGCCCTGCTTGCCAGCGTTAGGTTCGGTTGTGTAGACTGGTCGGCGGGGGGCTCGTGCTTCGCCTTCCTACTTCCTTCTAAGGAGGGATGTTAATGGTTTGTGGGCCCGTTTGCTACCGCCATCAGCAACGCACTGGAGACCTCATGATCCTCCATCCTTAGCCTCTCGGTGGCCTCTGCAGGCCAGTTGTTGCCGCGAGATGGTGACAGCACCCGCCCGTTTATTCTGCTGTTGGCATTAGTGTGGGCTAGCTGGAATTAATGGCATCGATGACACTGAGCGGACGGTACGCTCGATTGTGTCACTTACAAATTAAAAGTTGATTTAACATTTTGTTTATATTTCATTTTATCCTCCTGTGCCAACCCAACGAAATTAGGTATAATTTTACACGCTCTATAGAAGCTTACCCTCTGTCCGTTTTTACTCTGTGTACCGAGGTTCGGTCTATTCAAGCGTCCCCTCATGTAGGGTTAACATAAAAAGAATTTACACAAAAGACTTACTTACTAAGAATACGAGATCTGCAACAGAATTCGCTTTGTTAATGGATTATTAAAACAAGTTTTGCAATATATTGAGTACTTACTTGATTTCACCCGCATGGAGGTGAAGATTTTTTTCAAGAGAACGTTCCGGGAAAAAAGTGAATTTTGTCCTTGCCCAGATCATAGTCCATACAGTGCCAAACATTGCAATCCGTTCAGCCAACAAGGCGTGAACACGTCGCTCGACTAGGTGAAAATACAGCAATTCACAGACAGACAGACTCTGGCATTTATAATATTAGTATTTGCATGTATGTATTTAGTCGTCAAACCATAAGGTTGCCAGGATTTCGACAGTTTGCACGTTAGTCCGTTACTTCATAAGTTTCTTCAAGTGACTTCATAAAGCACGCTCTTTTGAGAACCAGACGTTAACTATATTTGTTCACTTCAATGGAAGAAGGTATGTAGGTATCTCTATAAAAAAATTCTCCCTCCTAGTGTTCTAACGTCAGTTGAATCTTTTTATTCGTAATACAAAACAGGATCTAAATCTATATTGCAGACTGTACCATTTTCCAAACCCAGTGAATGCATTTGTAATATAGGTCCTACCCAGGACCTACTTCTGTAGGTGATAACTTACAGAAGTATTACTTATCTCTAGAGCGTTTATATGTACCTGTTACGGTACCCAAAGTACCTACACGTTATTTTTTATTTCTGCTTTGAAACGATGTCTTTCACAGCCGAGTACCTAAGTCAATTTTTCACGACGTCTCACGTTTAGTTCCACCAAATATAATTTTGAGAGGTTTTGACAAAGGTTATCCCCTGAGATGTGACGATTCTGCAACCGTTCTCCGACAGTCGTTTCACCTTTGGACTGTTCACCGACAGGACGTTTCGTTTTTGAGAGATTCGTCGATAGAACGTTTCACCTATGGATGTTCCGCCGACAGAATGGTTCGCATTTGTTAGTTTCGACGACAGGACTTTTCAACTATGGAATATTCGCCATCAGATCGTTTTATCTACGATTGTTTCGACATGGCTTTTTCACTATTTAACTACAAAGCTATGAAGAAAGAAAATGTTTTAATGGAAGACCGCCTTTACGCTTTTATGTGTACCCAGTTGTAATTAAATAATTTTATAATCTTTTGTTTTTTTATTTCCCCAATGTTTGCAATAACAAAATAAACGAATATGGATAGGTAATAGATAAATACCATTCATTAAAAGTAAAGGCGGTCTTCCATTAAAACATTTTCTTTCTTCATAGCTTTGTAGTTAAATAGTGAAAAAGCCATGTCGAAACAATCGTAGATAAAACGATCTTACGGCGAATATTCCATAGTTGAAAAGTCCTGTCGTCGAAACTAACAAATGCGAACCATTCTGTCGGCGAAACATCCATAGGTGAAACGTTCTATCGACGAATCTCTCAAAAACGAAACGTCCTGTCGGTGAACAGTCCAAAGGAGAAACGACTGTCGGAGAACGGTTGCAGAATCAGATGTGACTGAGGTTGGACGTTTTTAGGGTTCCGTAGTCAACTAGGAACCTTTATAGATTCGCCACGTCCGTCCATCGTGTGGAAATCATATTTTTATTCAGAGATTCATTTGCAAAATATTTTGCATTGCTAATGTTTCTTAGAGTTTAGTGTGGGTCTTGTAAAACTAGCATGTCCTAGAACCAAAAATTCGAAGACATGTAACAGCTACCAAGTCGCACTGGGTGGTGAATTTATAGCCCACTGCCTCTTGAAGAGAACCTGTGTACCCGAAGAGAGCCAAGCCTGTATCCCAGGTGGTCCCAGCAGTGTAAACATTATAGGCCGATAATGCTTATGCTACTCGGGCGAAGCCGCGGGCACAGCTAGCTCTTCAATAATGATGTAGGTTTGCCGTTACGGATAACCGCCTGTAGCATGTTTCGATACCTATTATACGTATATCGATAATACCTAGGGACTTTCCAAATAATAATCTTGCGAAACCACATAAAGGCGCGACGCGACTCCCGCTGAATAATTTCTATGAAAACTTCAGGTAAATTGTTCTACACGAGTCACGTCGCACCTGCTTGATGAAGCCATTGATAAATTACCATGATAACATCGGCATGGTAATCCGAAGCCAATTACTTATATCAGACTTGTGGATCTTCCACGCCCACATGTTCACTTCTTATATTAGTATCCGTTCCACCTGTCTTAGGGCATATAAGCTTACCAAGATAATAATACTTTTCTTTCGTTTAAGGCCTTCAATTAATGCTGTGAATGTTCACCATATCATCATCAGCATATAGCAGTCCACTGCTGGACATAGGCCTCTCCTATTGTACACCATTAAACTTGTTTCTCGGGAACTCTCATTCAGCTGCTGAGGGAACTGAGGGCCTGTCTTACCTTACTTTTGCCGGTTCGGAGTTTCCACTCATGAACCGGTGGGGACGTGGTACCCCAACGGTCGTCGGTTCTATGGCTAATATGGCTCGCCCGTTGCCACTTCAGCTTGCTCATTCTGTGTGCCATGTCGATAACTTTGCATCTCTGCCGGTTCACGTCGTTGTGAATTCCATCCCCCAGAGAGACTTTAAGTGAGAGACAACCCAAAATTGTAGATGTACTAGCTTCTGCTCGCGATTTCGTCTGCGTGAAATATCTTTTCCCCTGACCCACCCCGTAGGATCAGACCGCCTGCCCGAACTTAGGGTTATTTCTTACTGTTTTGCTAGTCTCCTAAGTGTCGTAGCGAGATAGTAAGTCTGCCTAGCTTAGCCTTTTTAAAGGATTGGACTATCAAATGCAAACAAGTTTTTAAGGATGGCGATAGACAGTATTAGCATATGTCGCTAGGACCCTTAGTAACCAAGCAAAAACAACAAAAGTTAGAAAAAACGCTGAGCGAAAACGAAACAATGGCGTGGGCAGGCGATCCAATACGCGGTGGGTCGAAGGAACGAGGAATTTCACGAAGGTTTGGAATTATGTTCTGAATCCATGGTGACAGATCCTGCGAGCCTGCCACCCTGTACAGATTTTCATTACTGCAACTAGATGTACAGACGCCACAGCACATCAAGGTATCCCAAACTGTAAAATTTTCCCAATTGAACATGAACCTTGTGCTTTTGTAATAAATATGAAAATCTATCAAAGAAATTTGGCCTCTTGGCAACACCTTAGAAATAACGGTTATGATATTATCGTTATATCTGGGTGGGACAAGTTATTTTTAAATCGATTGGATAATCAATCGTTGTTCGATTGTAAAAGAGTAGGTACTGCGGTGCAATGAAAAGTATTAGCAAGAAATGAGTGTTTTCTTCAGTAGGTAATCCTCTGCTGGCAGTTTGCTAATTTTCTTATTTACAATTTTAAAGTTTAAAATAGTTCCATTGTCTTTTTAAGGATTAAATAGTCGAACTACCTTGTGCTCAGAGCATATTGGCGCCGATTCTGTTGTACACCGAACTAAACTAACTAAACTATCACTAAAATTCCTTACTTTTGGCTATGAGAATCTTAAAGCTATTCTGCAAAAAAAGATCTCTAAATTTAAAAATTATTTTGACACAACTAAAATCGAATTTGACAAACGCGACTCCACGTTTGCCCTACCCCGTGATCTTTTTTAGAGCCGGAATCGCGCAGGGGGGGCAGCCTCAACGTGTTTTAAATGGATTTTTTAACTTTTTGTATCGAAAATATGAAAAACTATTACCTACATGTTGAGTTTTAGAGGTGTACTAGCACTTTGCCCGCGACTTCGTCCGCGTGGGTTTCGTATTTCCTCTAAAAAATTCGAAGGCTGATTTTTCAATCGATAGATAATTTTTATTGACATCTAACAGTTTTTGTATGAAAGAATAGGCTACGTGAAAGAGCTATAATGACATCTAAAAATAGGAAACAGTATGTATCCAGAAATATGCAGGTTAATGGCTATAACAAAACAATTAAGTTTTTATAATATTTCTTTATAGACTACATTCTTGGTCGTTCTGGAGGGTGTTACCAATATGACCAGGCTGCAAGATGAGCTCACACGAGAGCATGCTACGTAGAACTGACCATGGGAGAAACAGGGCTGTCGCAAGTCAACTCCTGCAAATTTAAGGGTTTGACCCTGTGATTTATTTATTGTCATCGCAAAGCAAACTTTTAAAGGGAACTGAAGTCTTTTGAATTCGAAAGGGAGATCGTTCGGGATTAATGGAATACGTGGAATGAAGACTGTTTCTCCCTGGGAAGACCCAGTTAAAATGGTAGCTTCAACAATATTACGATGCAAAGCTTTTACTTGTAGCCTAGTACCGTTGCATGGTTTTGGGGGTTTCAAATTTCTAAGTAACATCACAGGTGTGCCCACGTGCAGTGTTAGTTTATGATATGGAAGTCCGGCTGGATTAATAGTGTTCAGAAACTCAACCGGGTAATGGACTGCTTCGTCTGTATTTACCACCGTGTCTATTGAATTATATACCATTTCTGTGCCGTCAAATGATTTCAGCAAAATATCATTAATTACTGCTGCTTGGTCATTTTTAGGTGTCATTATAGCTCTTTCACGTAGCCATTCTAAAGGTTTGTCCTTTATTTGAGCTACATCTGGATACATTTTTTCTATAAGGTCTTCGACTGTAGTTACTACACTACATAATTCATCTGTTATAGCTATCAACCCGTCTGTTTCTGGATACATGCCGTTTCCTATTTTAAGTAGAAGGTCTGAAAAATGGCCAGCAGAGATGTCCCCTCTCAGATGCACTCTCATATTTTGAGTCACTTTTAGAATTTTCGTAAAGGGCCATAAATAGGATCTTTTAAAGCATGCCTTAATTTCATCAGCGCGCATTCCTTTTGGTATTACCGGTAAAGTTTGACGAAAATCGCCAGCTAGCAACACTGTCATACCACCCATTAAAGAATTGTTGTTTCTTATGTCCTGTAGAGTCCTATTTAACGCTTCAATAGCTCTTTTGTGCGCCATAGTGCTTTCATCACAGACTATTATTTTTGCTTTACGCAATACTTCGGCAAGATTGCTTTGCTTTGAAATGTTACACATTGGAGTTTCTACGGTAGTCAAATTAAGGGGTAATTTCAAAGCAGAGTGCGCCGTTCGACCTCCTTCCAATAACGTAGCGGCGATCCCGGAAGACGCGACTGCTAAGGCAATTCCACGAGTACTTCTAATCTTTGCCAAGAGTAAATTGATGAGGTAAGTCTTACCAGTCCCACCTGGGGCATCCAAAAAGAAAATTCTTCCCTCGTTTTCATGTGTACTTGAAATAATTTCATTGTACACTAACTTTTGTTCCTCAGTTAGTGAATTCTCATTGATATTGACAAATGATTCTAAGGCAAACACATCGTAGTTAACTTCATTAATATACGCTCCTAATTCACTTTGAAACACTTCTGATGTACTCGGTTTCGGTAAACCGTATTCTTCTAGTGCACATCTTCCAAGTGCCAAACATGCTCCTTCTATTTCCAACAGACACTTACTAAAAATCTCATCCATGAGGTGTTCTACTCCGTTTTTTACCTGCCTCTCAATCTGTCGTTTAAAGTCTTCCGACAGGTATTCTTTAAATTCATCCCACAGACTGAACGGATCTGCCAGTTGACAAAAAACTAACATGATCGTAAAAAGCTCTCTCATCATGTGCGGAGATTGACACAGGGCTGCCTCTTGTAGTGCTGTATGCCAATGTTGATCATCTTCAAGTAACCCTAAAGTCTTGCAAGCTGATTTGAAAGTCGGTAGTACCACACCGTTGACTGTTTTTAATGCTTCAAAAGATAACGGACCCCGGATTTCATGTAAAAGCAAACGAAGGTGGTAGCACTCAACATTATTTGGATGTACCGTGTATACTCTGCCTAAAGCGTGGTCTCTTTTAATGCCTGGCCACCCAGCTACATGTACCCCTCTTTTCCTCCTTTCAAACCGATTATTGTTCCAAACATAGTATGCAGGTACTTCGCAATATAGTAGGGTTTTTGCATAGTCATCTACTTGACATAATTCGAAAAAAGACATGAATGTCGTTTTTGGTGGACAGGATACCTTATCAGCTAAGTTTTCTGGGTTGAAGTACACTCTTTGACCATTTTCTAAATGCACAGCGAGATGAATTACCGTAGGAAAACGCTCATGAATAGGAAACCCGAGAATACGCCATACTGCCTCTGAACTACTTATATACCTTCCACTTTCGTACATTTTCACTTCATCTTTTAAATCTCCTAGTGAAACAGTAGCCTGGTCGGTACCCTTATTTATATATTTGCAGACATATTTTATTGACTTTACTGAGTTACAGTATTCCACATTGATGTGGGCGTTGAATGTTCTTAAAAGGACTGGATTAAAAGGAACTACCCAACAAACCAAATGTTACATTGTGTTTTATTATGACTGTAATTTTATGTAGATATGTATTCGTTAGTACCATTCTGGCCCAATAGATGTCGTTGCATGTATCTAAATTCTTCTATACAAATTTTCACACCCCCTCAACCCCTCTCAGGAGGTAATTTGGAAAAACAAAAAATGCCAAACTTCATAATTTACTTAGATAGATGTTCGTGCCAAGTTTCATGTTTATTAACACAAGTAATAAGATTTTCCATACAAACAAAATTAGCCCTTTTCACCCCCTTAAAGGTTAAATTTCCAAAAACCCCTTCTTAGTGCTCCCCTACATTATAATAGGAAGCCGTGTGCAAAATTTCACATTCCTAGCCCCAGTAGTTTCGGCTGTACGTTGATATGTCAGTCAGTCAGTTCTCCTTTTATATATACAGATGGGGTCTAATAAAGGGGGTCGAAATTTTCATTATTTTTACGATAGGACACACCAATTTCGAGATATAAGCAAAAGGAAAGAAAAAAGAAGATACAGTACTGTATTTGCGCCCGAAGTCGAGGTGTCAGTGTGAATTTTAGTTCTTGACAACTAATTTTATTCCACACCTTTTTAATCGCGATTAAAAATAGTCAGATTTAGTTAGACAATCGAAATTTTATATTGAATAGAATAATGAATTTGACAACAACAGAATAGCAAAATTACCATTTTCACTAAATTAAAAACTCAGTACAATCTTAGTGCTGTCAAACTAAAATATAGATAAGTTGTGTCACTTTAGTCAATTTCAGAATGGGAAATCGTCGTTTGACAGGAATAAACTAAATTTTAGTGATTTTTAGTTTAGTTTAGAGAATTTTGTGACAAGAGAATCGGCACCATTAACTACCTATAATCCCCTTATTAAAATTCACCTCCCAGTCGCCCTTTGTGAGAGCGATTTTTTTCAAAGAAATTCTTAAATAAGGACTTCCTTACTTACGTATTGAAAGCGAGCACAATATGGCACATTCTGTTGAATTCAACGCAGGTATTTGGATAGTGTCTGCACTCTGCCTCTATTAAACGTGATGCTGTGTACTTATTACATTATTAATTCTTCACTGGTTTTTTTGCCCGACTGAGCGTTCCCAGAGTGGCAGAATTAAGTAACGTAGTAATAAGCTGTCCATTTTGATCTTGAGTATGACCAACTCACGACGCCAACGGAACAACCACACGAGTAAATAGTACCTTTGTATCCATTTTTTGATATGTTTTTTTTAGAAGTGCCTACAGTAAAGGAAACCTGTACCTACAACCGTCAGCGAAAAACTGTTCAGCGGCCATCTTTGAAATAGATTGTGGAACAGAAACAGGCTCGACTTTCCTTGTTTCCATAAAGTTGGGGTGCAGCGTATTGTCAGTGACTATCTTCTGCTGCAATCTAGAGATCAGGTCAATTAGCTTACGCTAGGTACTATCATCTCTATAACTAAGAAGATGTACTGTGTACAAGTGTGATGCCGTGACCAAGGGAAATGGGGATTCATTTTTAGATGTAAAAGAGCAAATAGTTAGATATAATTGTCACCCTGGCAGCAAGAACACATTCTCTCGACAGCCGGACTGGAAGTTCACGTTCGCACAGACGAAAAAAATATTATTGTTACGAGCTTGGGGTTCGTGACTATTAAAAACTGCCAATATAAATTACTAAAAATTACACTTTAATTTAACAACCTAATAATAACTCCAACACACTAATTGCAGGATCAAGATTGCTTTAGATGTTTTTCGCTTGTATCGCTTGACCAATACTGGTCGGGTCGTGATCTGTTCCGGCTTTTTATAGGGCCTTCGAATAGTTCCAGAATCTTCTACTGTAGAAGCATCTAGAATGTTCGAGTACATACCGGCACCGACTGAACAGATGGCGCTAGTTCTAGAAAGTGATAGCATCGAGATTTCTAGAAAGATCTTGACTCTATTAATTCTGCTACTCGATACTAGATGGCGCTAGTGGTAACTAATGTTACCAGACATTAATTGTGGCGCGCAACATTATAATAGCGGCGGCATTTTTCGCGCACTGAATCTTCAACGCGCTGCTCAGCGCCGACACTTGAAAATCGAACAGTGTGTTTTATCGACGCGCTGAGGTGCAGTCTGATGGCCTCTCAATGCTCGGTACAACATCGAAAGTTGAAAATTGAGTGCGCGATAAAATCGCGCGCGATATTGTTACGTCCGTGCGAACGTGGTCTACGAGAGCGTATAAACGCTTAAAAATATTGAATACCTGCATTACTACGTAATTTAAATAAATTAATACACCGTGACATTTTAGTCGTCTTACAAAGGTGGTTCATTCAATATATCCGTCATAAAATACCTCTATGCGCGATTAAAACATTGTTACAATTAATTATGATAATAGAATACAAAGAAAAATAAATAATGCTTTAGAATTATGAAACACCCTCCCTGTTAATAATGTTTACGTATCAAACGGTAGAAGATATCTACCTACCTACCATTACATTCCATCATTAATTCCATCTCCATAACAGGGTGTTTCAAACTACATCATGTGTCTTAGTGAATTGTATTTTCTTTTTTTAAATTATGCATATGTTCAAAAATGTTTTTTTTAAATAAATGATTAGTAGTCATTGGATACATGAAGTGGGCAGCCGTTGTAAGACGACTAAAATGTCACGGTGTATAAACACAACTATAAAGAATTTGCAACAAAAAAGGACACTCTGATAAACATAATTACATATTCCGTATTCGAATAACATGATCAAAGCTCATGAAAATTTTTGCTTACACGTGGCAATTTTAACCTGGAGATTAATTCTGCCCTGTCTGCGAGGGGACGCCGTAAATAATATACTTGGTCCAGACACATAAGGGGAGCTGGTGGCACATGGCGATCCGGCGTGTAAGCAGATAGTTATTAATCATTTCTCCCAAGCCTTCCCAAAATCAAATCAAATCAAATCAAAATATTTTATTTCACATAAACCTGCAAGGGCACTTATGAAACGTCAGAAGCTAGGTGCACGGTTCCAATTTGTCGCTTCCTATGGAGAACAGCCGGCAAGAAACTCCACGGTTACTCTTTTAAAAATAATTGGGTTTTACAATGTTTTCAAATTACACTGATAATAGGTATGGGAGGACAGTGCAGGCCTGTCAATAAGTACCAAGTACTTAGAGGAATGAAAATAAAGAATAGAAAATCGTCTATAAATCTAATCTGTAAGGCCTACAATGTTTTCCCATTCACAATATGTAAAAGAATCTACATTAGTAAGATCAACCTATTTAAACAAAGTGACATGATTTCCATGAGAATCACTAATAAATAGGTGCTATTTGAAGCGATGTATAATGTCAAAAATGACGAGAATATGTCAGAAAGTGTAAAAAATAAAAATATTAAAAATTTACATTGTAATTTGGAAGCAGTTAATAGACTCTCACAAAGTTATGCTGTTAATGAGGTACCAGGGAAGCCACATGTGCAGAAGGAATTAATGCCAAACTTCCCTGTCTTCAACGTAGTCTTTTATCTTATAATATGCTTTTTTGATAAGGACACGTTTGATGTGAGTTTTAAACTTTCCATCGCTAAGTTCTGTAACCGACTTTGGCAACTTGTTATAGAAGCGGATACTGTTTATTAGAAATGACTTGCTAGTTTTAGTTAATCTAAATTTTGGAATCACGATTTCATCTTTACTACGTGTATTTAGATTATGGAAGTCGCATCTTTTTTTGAAAAGACCTAAGTTTTTGCGAACATACAAGATATTTTCTAGGATATAAAGAGAAGGCAGAGTTAGTATATCAATTTCATTGAATTTGTTTCTAAGAGACTCGCGAGGCCCCATTTTATAGATAGCGCGGATTGCCCTCTTTTGTAAAATGAAAACTGAATCTACGTCAGCTGCCGATCCCCACAGCAGAACGCCATAAGACATAATACTGTGAAAATAAGCAAAGTATACTAACCTAGCTGTGGCTACATCAGTCAACTGCCTTATTTTTCTTACTGCGTAAGCAGCTGAACTTAATCTACTTGAGAGAGCTCTAATGTGGGCACCCCATTGCAATTTTGAATCTAAAGTAATTCCTAGAAATACAGTTTCCGAAATAGCATCTAGTTTCTTGCCATCAAGTTTTAAATTTAGCCCTACTTGGGGTACATTTGGTAATGAGAACTTAAGACATTTAGTTTTGTTCGCATTGAGTAAAAGATTATTAGCCGCAAACCATTTCGAGAGAACAGCTAGACTATCGTTGACATGTAAGACATCCGTATCTTTTCTATCTATTCTAAAAATAAGAGAGGTGTCATCAGCGAATAAAATTATATCCGAGAAGTTTGCCATTAGGTAAGGAAGGTCATTAATATAAACTAGAAATAAAAAAGGGCCAAGAATTGAACCTTGAGGCACGCCCATCTTAACTAGAGACCCCGAGGACGTTGCCCCGTTAACATTTACTTTTTGCTGCCTGTTTGATAAATAGGAAAGTACAAGATCAGCAGCTCGTCCACGAATTCCGTAGTGGTGTAATTTACAGATGAGTGTGTTGTGGTCAACGCAGTCAAACGCTTTTGAGAGGTCACAGAAAATGCCAATTGCATCCTGGGACTTCTCCCAGGATTCCAAAATGTGACTGACGAGTTTTACTCCCGCGTCAGTCGTCGACCTACCTTTCGTGAAACCAAACTGTCGACTATGTAAAATCCCATTTGAGTTAAAATGTGACAACATCTGGTCTAGCATGACTTTTTCATAAATTTTGCTCATTGCTGGAAGCACAGATATAGGTCTATAATTTGAGGGATCACTCTTACTACCCGATTTAAAAACTGGTACTACTTTACTATGTTTCATTAAGTCAGGAAACGTACCGCTGTCTAAACATTGATTAAATATGCCTGTTAGGACAGGGGCAATTGTGTCAATGATACCTTCAAGAACCTTAACGGAAATCCCCCATAAGTCCTCAGTGTTTTTTAAATTAAGACTTTTGAATGCTGTTTTAATTGTGGCAATAGAAATGGGTTTGAATTCAAAATTTGGAATGTCCTTACTGATGTTTTCTTTAAGAAGAGACTCAGCTAATACAGATGATGAGGGTAGAGACTTCGTAACCTCTATTGGGATGTTGGTAAAGAAATTTTCTAGAGTCTCAGCAACTTTTAACCTATCTGAAATGGCTTCATTATCAATTTTTAGAGCTAACTCATTCTGATCTCGCTGTTGTGTGTTTCCAGTTTCTTTGTTAATTACCTGCCACACAGCTTTTATTTTATTTTTAGAAATATTAATTTTGTTACTTATTAATTTAGATTTAGCTTGAGCGCAGACTCTTTTGAATATCTTAGAATAGTTTCTTACATAATTATGAAGGGCCTGATCAGAAGTCAGTGATTTTTCGTGGTACAAATTATATAAGACATCTCTGCTTTTTCTAATGCCAGCTGTGGCCCATTCGCTAAATTTTGGTTTAGGAGTGATTGTAACTTTTTTTACAGGACATGCTTTATTGAATTCTTGGCATACTGTAGAAAAAAATGTGCTATAGTTTATATTGGGCTCTTGTGAATCAAAACTTGCTGTTGAGAGATTGCTAAAAACATTATTTTTAAATATTTCCAATTTATTTATAGTCAGAGGTCTCAATTCAATGGTTTTATCTAGGTGTAACTTTTTATCTACGTGAAACGATACAAGCTGACCAGTATGGTCTGACCTGACGCCACTAATTAAGGAAGAGTCCTTTATTTTACAATTAGTAAATACATTGTCTATGCATGAAGCGGTGGTTGCCGTTATTCTAGTCGCTTCATTAAATATACATTTTAAATTGAATGATTTAAACAATGAGATTAGCTTACATTTTTCTATTTTATTTTATTTATTTATTTATTTTATTTATTTTATTTTGAAGAAGGCTTACAGACTAACACACCAATGATATAAAGAAAGTAATATAAAAAATTGCTAATAACAAGCCTCCACATATAGTTAAAGACAAAAAGTCGATAAAAAAAAGTACATACAAGTTAATATAATTAGTTAATGTTAGATAAGTTAATTATCCATGAAAAATGATTGTGCCAAAAGCCGTCTAAAGGTCGCCACACTGGTGCAGAACAAGTCAACATTAAGGTCCATAGGAAGCCTATTGAAACTAAGTGCACTTCTTATTGAGAAAACATTCCGCCTATAATTAGTCATTGCGAAAGGTACATTTAATATTGGCCGCTGACGTAATCCCATCAGATTCGTGCGTAATGACAAATTAGCAACAAGTTCAGGACAGTCAATGTGGCCATTTGCGATACACAACAGTAAACTCATGTCTCCAATATAACGTCTCATCTCCAGAGGAAGGAAGTGGTACCGTTTGCAGCGGTGCACGTAGTCAACTGAGTATTGCTGAGCCCTATAATCCAGATAACGTAGGAATTTTCTTTGGATGCCCTCAATACGGGACTTATAAGTCTCATACTGAGGGTTCCAAACCTGAGACGCATATTCTAAATGGCTGCGCACGAAAGAACAATACAAGATTTTAACCGGTTTAAGAGATCGGAAACAGGCCGTGGTGCGTAGTATAAATCCCAGAGCTTTGGATGCCTTTGTAACTATGCTATTTACATGTTGATCAAACAGAAGCTTGCTGTCTATGATTACCCCTAAATCTCTTATGCTATTTAGCCTGCTAATGAGCTGATCGTTCAAGGTGTAACTAAAATTTATCAAAGAAGTACAACGTGAGAATGTTAGGAGAAAGCATTTAGAGACATTTAATTGGAGTTTGTTACGAATGCAATATATTTCGAACCTATACAGATCATCTTGTAACTGATATGCATCAGACATGTCCCGCACAACTTTATGAATCTTCATGTCATCCGCATATAGCAAAATATACGAATGACGAAAGCATTGTTTGATATCTGCAATGAACAATATAAATAACAGAGGACCCAAAATGGAGCCTTGAGGTACACCTGAAGGGACAGAACTCCAACCAGAGGTGTAGCCCTGAAGCACGACAGCCTGTGTTCTGTTTTCTATGTAGGAGGAGAACCACCGGTACAGGTCACCGTGTATTCCGGCGAGAAACAGCTTCTTCAGCAGCATGCAATGATCAATACGATCGAAACACTTACTATAGTCGGTATAGACCACGTCAACTTGTCGCTGTGCCATGCCGTTTGTAATAAACTCATGTGACAGAAGCAAGTTAGACGTGGTCGAGCGGTTCCTAACAAAACCGTGCTGTTCCTCACCAAGAATTGGCTTGAAAGCTGCATAGACATCAGTATAAACTATACGTTCAAGAATTTTAGAAAAAAGGCTAATTTTAGATATGGGGCGATAGTTTTCCATATTAGCCTTATCGCCCTTTTTAAAGACGGGGGTGACGAAAGCAGCCTTCCAAATCTTTGGAACTTTGCCCTCGGAAAGAGAGCGTTTGAATAAGATAGAAATGGGTTCCACAAGACTATCAGCACAAGCGACTATGAACATAGGAGGTATTAGGTCAGGCCCACCTGATTTACTGAGGTCTAAAGATTTCAGCAGCTTCAATATACGTGAGTGGGTTATGTCAACTGTGCTGACAGACACTGCAGTATCACTACATTGTTCACTGAAAGTTCGCTCATCATCAGCCGTTGATTCAGGTTCAGAAAAGGTGGACTGGAAATAGGTAGCAAAGAGGTTGCTAATATCCTGTCCTGTATTCACAGAGGTTTGACCGTAGAACATCTCATTAGGAAACGAGCCAGCCCTCCGCTTACTTTTTACGAACGTCCAGAAAGACTTAGGATTTTTTACAATAGAAGCCTCAATGTTTGTCATATAATTGTCATAACAGGTTTTTTCCAGCTCATAAACTCTGGTACGCAGTAACGAAAACGAGTGATAATCAGATAAGTTACTGTATTGTTTATATTTCTTATGATACTTATGTTTTTCTCTAATGACTTTAATGAGTGCTGGGGTATACCAAGGAGGATAAGAGGACTGTTTTACCAATTTTTGAGGTATGTGTCTATCCCTAAGCTCATATAGCTTACTATAAAAATTAGCAACGGCATCTTCCAAGCTCGTTGATTGTAACAACTGAGGCCAGTTAATTAGATCAAGTTCAGATTTAATAGCATCATAATTGCCCTTCGAGAAGATATGACGTTGCTTAGGATTATCGACAAGTTTTTGAATTTCAATAAATTTTGTCTCAATAATTAAAGGCTTGTGATGAAAATCAATTGGCAGAGCAAGTGGGTCCGTACATCCCGAGACAGTCACAGTATCGTTACAGAATACAAGATCAAGTAGTCTACAGTTAATGTTCCGCTCACCATTATACTGTGATAAGTTGAACGTTTGTATTGCATCGAAGAACTGAATCATATGCTGAGAAGAAATGTTTTGCGGGATTAACTCACCATTGGTAGCTATGTCCCCATTACACCACTCGACGTCATTACCGAAATTAAAATCACCCACCAGCAGAAACTTGTCAAGTGGATGAGTCAGAATTAAGTTGTTGAGATTATCTGTGAAGTTACGCAACTGAATACTATGAGAATTACCTAGATTCTCCTTGCACAGGTAAAGTGCACATATATGCAAATTGTAACTAACCTGTGGTTTGGTCCTTTTAAGGATTAAAGACAGCCAAATATCCTCAGCAGAACTACGCCAATCCAACCTCTCAACCATTGTAAGATCATGTTTCACCGCTATCAGTACACCACCACCACGCAACTGACCGGTTCGGGAGTAGTCACGATCGCGTCTCCATACGAGGTAACGGCCATCAAATAATTCACTGCTGTTAAAACTGTCATCTAACCACGTCTCCGTAAATATAATGATATCATAGGAACTAAGACATACTCCGCGAAACACAATGTTCGTTTTCGTACGCAGACCCCGCACGTTCTGGTAGTAGATTTTAAGCGTAGCCATTTCTACATTTAACCACAATCAAATAACTTAAGAATAGATAAAAAAATGTTAAAAATAAATCAATTATCACAGATAGAACAAAGTGCAGGTCATTGACGCAGCCTATATATTGCTTAATGCGGGTAGAGGTCAAGTAAAATAATAGACACAGCAACACACAGTGACCAGTAGAAATAACATTATAAAAACAGTCGTTATAAAAAGAAACAAAAGGCGATGGCCAGTACAGAGATAAGAGCACCTTGGAGTAAATTGTCATAACTGGGGACGGTCCATAAAGGAAAATGTACCCTATCGCACGACGGAAATGGTTTAAATTAGAATAAAAAAAAGTGACATTGCAAAAATAATATCGAATAGACTTACTCGGGCACACCGTGTAGCGACACAAAACTAATAGGAAAACGCAACTAGCACACGTGGGACTAAGATTCTCAAACAAATTTGTTTCGCACCTAAAAAACACACTCCAAAACACAGACTTATATAAACATAGTATTCTAATAACGGTTGTAATATGTATTAATCGTGAGTAATTTAAACAATTTTCTGTAGATCTTTCTCCGATTTGATTACCAGCGGTGGCGACATGTCGTTTTTTCTTACGAGTATCTTCGCATGTTTGACCCAAACGTATTGGAAATCCATTTCTGCTGATGTTTTCTTAGTTTTAGATAACAACATTTTGTTTTTTATAGTAAGGTGATCATTTATGAAAATTTTATGGTTGCCATTCAATCCAATTTTATCAGGCGTCAGGGGCGAGGTCTTTAGTTCGTGCCTAGCAGCTGCTATGAAATCCTCTTTTACGTAACGTTGGCAGAAACAGACTATGATGGGTTTTATACGGTCTTTCTCGCTAGTAGGTACACGTGTGATGAAGTTTATTTGATTTTTAGTAATAGGGTAATTGACTTTAGCGCTAATTTTGGCTATTATTTCAAATAAGTTCTCGTTACCTGTCTGAGGCACACCCTTAACTTCAATATTAGTCATACGCGACCATTGATCCTTATTATTACCGTCCTCCTCTAACTTATCCAATCGGGCTTGCAGTTGTTCGACTTGGTCTTGGACTTTCTCAACCTTAACAATACGTAGCTCCATATCATTCAGTTTTCCTGAGACTTCTTTCATAACTTCGCTGTACTGGTTGGACAAGGTTGTTTTGAACTCGGCAAATTCATTCCTCAATGCGACGATTTCTTCTTTCATATTCTCCAGTGTGGAAAACTTCAAGGACAACGCTCGAATCTCCTGCAGGACAACCGACTCAGGTTCCACCACGGGGGTGGGTGATACTGGCAAGACAGGTTGTAGGGTATTACCTGCCAATCTGCATCTACTGCAACGCCATATTAGCTTACGATCCCCTAGCTTTTGGTAGCCGTTTTCAGTGACGCCCCCACAATGGAAATGCATCATGAGGTTACATGATTTGCAGTGTGCACCATCGGACAATGTGTCACTGCAGATACCACATTTGTTTGTATCCATCTTAGAAAGTATAATTGTAATTACAAAAGAACAACCGGAACGATACGAAACTTTGAGAAATAGTGGAATACTTTTTAAAATCGACAGTAATTCGTAACAAGCACAGCCGTATGTAACCGAGGTCAACGACCGATTGAATTTGATTCTGGTGAATTAACTAATAGATCAATATTTAGGTCACCACACACGAAGACTAATTTATCATCTTTAAAAAGTTTACCTAATATTTCTTCCATTATGATCAAAAATGATGACAAGTTTGAGGCTGGTGGTCTATAAACAGATAAGAAAGTATGGCCCTCAACCTCTGCACATGCTACCTCACATAAGCGATCAACAGAGCAAGCAGTGATATCCTTTCTCTCCTTATATCTAAAACAACTATTGCATAATATCAAAGTACCACCCCCTATTGAAGACCTGTTGTACGCACTGGCAACTGAAAAATTATTTACACTAAACAACATTCTATCTGGTTTTAACCAAGTTTCACAAAAACATAGGATATCCATATGATATTTATCTATTAACATTTCCACGTCTAGGATTTTGCCAGGGAAGCGATTTATATTTTGGTGATACAGTAAAATATCCTTATTATGCTTCTCTGTTGTCGTGTCTAAAAGTTTAAAGAATTAATTACAGTATTATTAGAAGAACTAGATAATACTGTTTCGTCACTAAACCTAGTCTCAGTTAAATTATCAATAACTGTGTGTATATTGTAAGCTAACAAAGTAGCTAATACATGTCGACTTTTCTTGGGAAGAAACATATGTTTCCGAACTAGCACAAAATCTCTAACAAAATTGTTAGTATCAAAATACAATAAACGGTCACTATGACGACATGTCAAAATATGCATTAAATTATTTAGGCCAAAAATCATTTTCTTCATAATTCAAATTTTTTGAATATGGCAAAGCACATAATATTATTTTACCTAATTTTAATTTTAGTAAGGTGTCAATACCGTTAACTAAGTCCCTTTTAGTTAAACTCAGACTGTTTCCAATTAAAAGAACTACCGTTGTCTGCTCATCCAATTTTGTTTGTTTTATTTTATGAACAAGCTCATTAAAGTGCAGGTTATGGTAGCAACAATTAGTTATAGTGTGTTTTGAGCGGTTATTTAACAATGATTCAAAACCTGCTCCTAATCTATCAGAATATACCAAAACATTACTTTGAGTGGGATAGTTACTTTCCAGTGTATGAGGTAAGATGGGTGAAGTGGCAGAAACAACATGCTGTGACATGAGAGGTGGCGGAGTGGGATCACAACTACAGGTGAGATTGTTTGTCAGCGACTCATACCTCTCTGCATTGTACTTCACCAGGTCCACCAACTCACAGGCCTCCTGCAGACGGTCGCTTAACATTTGTTGACTGGACTCATACTTACAAGATATTTCTTTAAGTGCATATTCCCTGCTCAGTAATTCCTTTTGAAGGTTTTGTATGTCAACATTGTACATTAATCTGCTTGTTTCCAACTTATGATTACATAAATTAAGTTGGCTTTGTAAGTTGACACGTTCTTTCCTAAGATTTAGGTTAAATTTGTAAATACTTTGTGACTTCAAAAGTTTCTTGTACTTTTTAATATTCTTACTAATTTTAATATATTTCTTAATTTTATTATGACTAGTTAAAGTTGGACATCTAGTTACGGTATCGTCCCCAGTCAGGTCTATGGTAACGGTGGGCTTCACATACTCCAGTCCGGATACACTACCAACCAGCTCTTCGTAAAGGTTATTGGTGTTGGCAACCTGTTCGCTGGCTTTCAGAGAGTTGATGGTGGAAATAGTGTTGTTGGCTTTGCATAAAATCTCGTTTGAGTGCTCTCAGGGGAGAATCATTGCACCGGGGTGGTGTGGACGGCAGCTTTTTTGTATGCATAGGTATAGTATCTTTAGAAAAAAACTTACAGAAGAGATTGCGATGGTCGGTGAAAATTATATTAAAACTTTGACAGTGTTCCCCCAGAAGAAAAATATCAAGGAAATCACGAAATTATGTTATAATTTAAAAATACCAACTCCCATAAAAGGTTTTGAATTTATTCATACGTTTTAGAGGTATTAAAGCTGATAGTAAGTTTTCATAATCAGCCTATAATGATGTTCCCACTGCTGGGACACCGGCCTCCTCTCCTCGAGAGGGAGTGGGCTGCAATCTACCACGCGGGCCCAGTGCTGGTTCGAACTAAGTTTTATAAAGATGAAAATATGGTCAAAATTGTTCAGTTATAAGTAGGTACCTACTTGTTTATGTTTTTCCGTCAAATATAGTTCATGAGTTGGTTTTCGAGAATGCAAACCTGCGTGAATGCATGGCGCATGGTACGTAGACGTGAAGAATAATTCGGCAAAATGTCTTGTCGGAACGAAACCACTTGCTTTCATTTTCGCTGACCATGATTGTGGTGTCACTGCGCCTTTTTTGTGAACTGGGGTCTTCTACTTCGCTTTTTAACTGACAAGGCTACCCGATCCCTCACATTTTTTCACCCACCGCCTCACAGTATTTCTCTAAAACAAAAAAAGAAGTAATATTAGGCTATTAAGCAAAATACACATCAATTAAATTAGCTATTCTCTAACTAAATAAGTGATACTTTTTGTGATCATGCCAATGAAAGAAAGAAAGAAAGAAAAATGCGTTTATTGGCATTACAGCTTATAAAATCTTAAAACTATAAATAAAACACAACAATGTTATTAATGCCAAAAGGGCCTCAGCTCAGCATAATGTCAAGTGGCTACACAGTATGCACCACCTGACGCTGATTTTCAGCTGCAACCCACGAGTATCATACGCTCGAATAATAAGTACATAGTGAAGTGTGTGTCCGTAATAATAAATGAATAGAGTTCAAAATAAATTAAAATAAAATAAATAAAATGTTGTGGCATACATGTGTTTGAGAGTAGGCGTTGTGTTGTGATGACTGAAAAACTAGAATAAATACCCAATATTTGCTTATCTACAATGAAATAATAAATAGAAAGTACCTACCTTTAAGACAAAATCGTTTGACTGCGTTGTCCTTCTTAACTACGAAACAGATTTTCATGAGGTTTTCGTTTAATAACAGTTGACGAATAAAAATTAAATAAGATTTGAAATTGAAAAATAATAAAATCGGAAAGTAATAAAAGGAACAAATTATTTTAAATGGCAGATATGTCGGCTCTAACATTTTCGTAACCTTTTTGATGGTTTAGAAGAAATATTTTTAATTTCAATTTGAAAGTCGAGCAACTTTTACTAAACTTTATGGGAGGAGGGATATTGTTCCAGCATTTGGTAGCTGCGTAACGGAAACTACCTCTAAAAGCCGCCGACTTGTGCTGTGGGATGGAAAGTTGTTGGGAACATTTTCTTCCCTCACCGATTTTGTGTCTTCTTGTCCACGATAGTCTTTCATATAATGTGTAGGATATGTTTAGTGGCGCCGCCGCCAGATGTTCAAATATATGTGGTGGTCTACAAAAAGTCACAAGATGTATATGAGTAGCTGGGAAACATTCCTGTAAGTTTATATTTTATCTAGCGGCTGCCAGCGACTCCGCCCGCGTCAATGTTGTAAATTGTCCAAAGGGGAGTTTCCTAAAATTCTTTGTTAGCTGACGACTCCTACTCCTGTCTTTCAGTCTATTCGCGATAAACTCAAAAAATACCGAACGATTTTCATGCGGTTGTCACCAATAGACAGAGTGATTCATGAGAAAGGTTTAGGTGTATAATTTGTTAAGGTTTTGTGTAAATTAGTTAAAATCTACTTTAACAAATCATATTTTTACTTAAATTAAAGAATCCTGCGAATCGGACAACAAGTACGAATCTTATTCGTGCACGTAGGTTACCGTACCACCGTATAATATTGAACACTACAAATTTTATTATTTAGTTGTTATAGCTGCAATTAAATAGAAGACTATTAAAATTACAACTGTCTACATAATTATTACGGCTTATGTTATACAGCCCGCCGACACACAGACGGACGGACGGACAGCGGAGGCTTAGAAATAGAGTACTGCTGGCAACCTTTGGGTACGGAATCGTAATAAATAAGCTAGTAATCTGCACATAAAAAAGAACTTGTTTTATTAATCCTTTAACAAAGCGCAACTCGTATTCTTTGTAAGTAGCTCCTTTGTGTAAATCTTTTTATGTGGACCCTGCGTGCAGCCCCGGGCTTTGCCCAGGTCCATGAGGCGTCGGCCTAGGGGCCCGCCTTGCAGCCTAGGGACCCCGAAGCTACCATGATTAAAAAGCTGCTCAGTCTTGAGTGCATGGGGTGCATGCTCATATCACGGTACCTATCAAAATTCGAGTTCGCCTCGCTCGCTCTTGCATCATAGTTTCTTTAGATTTCTTCAGGTTTTCAGCATAAGTCTCCCATGCAACTCATTTGTATATAAAATTGTCAAAATAATTATAATCTGTCTTAGGCAGGTGATAAAACCTTCAAGCTCTCGTAATAATCTCGTAGCTCGCTTGCCTCCAAAGTTGTCTTAAAAAGATTACCGTTCAATCACATTTTTTGTACAAAAATCAATAATGTTGATTTTACAAAAGTACTACATATACTTACTAAGTGGTTTGAAGACAATAAGTTGGTTCAAATAGGTAAGATGAGTGCTAAGGACTACGAGGAAAGGAACCTCTTTGTTAAGTAACGTCGACTTATGACGACGCGACGGTTGAAGTAAATAATATGCTGACGTAAACATCACAATTTCTGATGTTTTTTACACTAAGTAAAGGCGGTTAAAAATTATATTTGTCATACTTAGGTATCTACTAGTGAATTTTATTAGCTAAATTTCCAAAATGGCTTCCGGGGTCCTAAAATGTCAAATGAGGGCTAGAGGCCTAGAGGCCCTGGATCTCTAAGTCCGGGCCTGCCTACATGAAGGGACGCTTGCTTGGATATAGTACACCGAACCCCAGGGCTTAACTGCGCATGTGCCATTGTATTGACCGCACAAAATACTCGTTGCTTCGGCGTGGGGCTTTGGTCTGTCTGGAGCCAATAGTTAGTAGTCTCTCGAACACCCGAACGTGATTATATCATGGCAAACTACGCTGAAACTAAGTTAATAAAACATATGGATATTACAAGTAAGTGATAAAGAGTTATGTTGTGTCCGTAGGTTAATGTAGTGTATACTAGCTTCAACTTTCCAACTGATCGATTTTTTGACAATTCAAAAGTGCCTGTAAATGGTTTAATTGAAATAAATGCTTTGAGTTTGAGTTTGAGTCTGAGTATAATTAACCAAATAAATAGGTATTCAATTAGGCTGCTCCTCTTAATCTTCAGTAAGGCAACGGATTCATACATTTTGTACGGCCATTTAGAATGATAAAAGAAAGTTGGCGGCCAGGGATGAATTAGGTACTTACATTTTATTTGAATAGTGGCACTAGTCGATACATTTCTTAGTATGTCGAAAACGCTGTAATGAGTTTGCGAACCAAGTTAAACAAAGATCTTTAAATAAAATCCTTCCGCCATTTCGTGTAAATTCATGTGCGATTATTATTCTGCTACTTTGTGCTGGGTGATGATACCATACCACCAGACACATTCAACATTGTTAACTAGATATTCTGTAATCGGCGCACCTAGTATTATTATTATTGTATTAAATAAAACAAAGGTATCAAAACAGAGCATGTGGGAAGAGGGGTGGGAGGAGAGAGCGTTCTAATTCTTCCCTGATATATTCTCCGAACGAAATGATTGATCTCGACATTGACGCCTTTTCAAAAAAATAATGTATTGCATACACATTCTGTTTTACTTTAAAAACATGTAGCTATTATTGATGGTTGCCAAAAAAAATCCCAGTATGGGATCTCCTTTGGAGTAAACTTTTAAGCAAAATGATCCAGCCCAGCAACAGAGGAGCACTAAAGTCTGGTGCTCTTTCATGACATTGCCACATTCCAAAATCACTGTGACTGTTGAGCAATACTTTTCCAACTTCACAGGAATACTTGTTAATTGCCTTTTCCTAATACAATCATAGAATTCTGATGTCTTTTCAGACATGCAGACATGGAAGATCCGAAAAGAGGACAGTTCAAGTGGTAAGTAAAATATCATTAGTATCCTATAACCATCCGTATTTCCGAACTTCTTAACATGATGCCTCCTCATCTGTAACCATTTTTAATATGACATAAGTACTAAATACGACCGGTGTGCGATCCACGCGATGCCATGCCATTACCAAATAATCTCAAATAAGAAATGGCGGAGCTTAGCTTAGCATTATGTACAGAGACATAATACAGTCTCAGATCTGCAGCTTTGATCGTTCGATCGCGTTTCCACTGTGCATGTTATCTGTAAGTACTGAGGTGTAGGTGGAGGCCCTTTCCCTCAAATATGGCGAGGGGGTTAATGGCTGATCTTTGCGTTATGCTCGTGAACGGATGCTGCTTGTGGTGACTGGTCGTCTTGCTAACCATGATTTTGTTATTGTTTGCTAATAATTACCTACCTGTTTATTTATTTTGCGTCGATGGTCCTAGGTTATCATTTGTAAACATAATCCAGCATTGCATATGTAAGCTATCACGCCATTTATACCAGGAGGCTTTTATTTTGATAGTATGCTTTGTTTACTTTTTTTTTGTGCTTGAGTTAAGTTTTCATTTTATTTGTTGATATACCAACATGCATACAGCATGGCTAGCTAATGTTGATTACTTTGCCTACCTATGTATAAAATCAAGTCTATATAGCTAAACAGACGGCTGTGCTGCTGGGGAGTTTGTTGCGCCACTTCTTCTTCCCCTAAAGCACTAGGAAGTGGTGAAGGTCGGGCGTTTTGGGGGATTGTCTTATGTAATTTTGACATTCGAAAAGTGCTGATTCTCAGCCTAATTTGAATA
Source organism: Polymixis lichenea (assembly GCA_949091785.1). Classification (NCBI taxonomy): domain Eukaryota; kingdom Metazoa; phylum Arthropoda; class Insecta; order Lepidoptera; family Noctuidae; genus Polymixis; species Polymixis lichenea. The sequence goes on along the minus strand of OX420931.1, from coordinate 55,770,836 downwards.
AATGACTTTTGATTTTGATTTTGATTTTGTTAAAACGGATTCAGTTAACATTATTTTTTTTACCTTTCAGCTCCCCGCTGGTCTGTCGACGCGACGAGCATCGCGCGTGGTATTTGCTCGCTGATGTATCAGGATATAGCTTGGTACGTTCTCTTCCTTTTTAAATTGTGATTTTTTTTTTAACTTGACATCAGTATTATTTAGTGAGTATTGTATTTAGTCTTTTATTTGTTTTCAGTCTGTGTGTTGACATGCAAAATATTGACATGAAAAATAATCATTGACATTAATTTCTATTGCCATTTAACAATAATTATTTTGTATTATGAAATGTGTGAGTCTTTATAATCTTTATAATCCAGTCTTTATAATTCAGAATTATTGTATTTTATTTCATCATCGAGACTTGGCTGGCATGATACTTTTATATTTTTTTATTACTTACAAATATTTGTACGCCCTCTGGTTTAACATAGCGCAAGCTTTATTTATTTATATAACATCATTATTGTACCTACCTATGTTATACAAATGAATAAATGACTTATGACTTATGACTTACTTACTTACAGCGGATTACATCTAGGTATGTGATGACATACATATTACACAGCATATATATAAATATAGGTATCAGTATATCTATTTAAGTAAATTGTAGGTATATTTTGCACCAATGACAACCCCATTTTTATGTCCACGTAGTCAATGTCCATTAGAAGATTGCATTTAAAAAAAATTCTTACCTTGATTATTAGGAACCTCTTACCTTGATTATCTATATCTATATAAAAATGAATCCCTATTTCTCTTGGTCACGGCATCGTACGAGAACGGCTGAACCAATTTTTTTTGTCTTTGTTCTTCTTAAGAGAAGATTCTTATGAAATAAAATTAAGAAAGTTGCGGATTCAATATTCATAGTTCAACTGGACAACGTCTGGCGGGTCAACTAGTTAGAGTATACTTAAATCAGAGTTGTAATCAATTACAGTCATGTATTAACGTACAATAATGATTTTACAAGAAAGTCAGTCGCTTCCATTACCCGACGCATACGGGCCCATGCACATGAGGGCCCATTTAACGCTCATATGGGAAATGGAAACCATAATATTGACTCTTTCCCGAAAATTGAAATGAAATGAAATGAAATAAAATGGAATGAAATGAAATGTTTATTTATGTTAGTAGATCTTAAAAGACACTTTTACACGTCAATATTTTGTTGGTCAATATTTTTAAAAACTAGATGGCGCCGGCATTTCCTAGCTGACTGTTCCCTGAGAAGAAAAGCCGAAACAAACTCAGAGGTCATGGTCTCTTTTAAACAAACTCAGAGGTCATGGTCTCTTTTACTCAGAGGTCATGGTCTCTTTTCAACAAAACATACTTTAACTGCAATCGTAGTTATTTGATGATCGTAGTTGGGTAAGCTAACCTCTAAAGCCCAGTCCGTGTGCGCCGGGATATCTCCATGTCCGGAAAATTATAGTCTATTGTTACAAACGCTCATTGATAAGTACGACGACAAGCGTATGTTGGTTTCTACATACTCAAGGGCAAATTTTTCAACAGTCTGATAACTTTTATCTAAAGAATAAATCTGACAGTTTGGCATATTTTCTATACAAAAGCATACAGAATGTACAACAAAATACCGAAGCCTATTAGAGACAAACGCGATTTGAGTGATTTAAAAAAATATTAATGCATCTTCTTAGCAAAGATAACGTACTACTCAGTTAATTAATACCGAAGCGATACTGCAAATTAGGTCTATGGATAAATATTTGCAATAATAATTCATTTTATATTATTTGTCAGTAGTACTTGTTGCTTTATTAAACGTTTTGCCTAAATGTAAAATAAATGTAGAGTATACTTACACCCATTTATTCATAAACGTTGCTTAAAGTCATGTAATGATTACAGTGTGACGTTTGAGTGTATGTTATCTTTGAGCAACGTTTATAAATAAACTCCACCATCTAAATGATATTTGTACGCCGTCAACGGCAAACATAATGTATGTACTTGTAAATATTTTATATACAGCACCTGTTTTTACTAATGTCTTACAAATTAAAACTTTAACTTTGTCTTTGCACTCTTGATTCTCCTCATTTAGGCAATATAGGCTCCTCATCATCTCCCTTGCCTTTTCCCAAACATATTGGGTTCAGCAGGTTGCAGCGTGAATACAGGCTAAAGGCTTCTTCAAACAGCCGCGACGCGACAGCGCGACGCGACACTTGTAGAACAATTTCCATCAAGTGTTCATAGAAATTGTTCTACGAGTGTCGTGACGCAACCGTCGCGTCGCGCTAGTCTGCACGAGCCTTAATGTTATGTATGTTAGTATCTATTGTTAATTATTTAATTAAGTAAATCTGATGTATTTTCTTTTTCTTTTTCTTTAATATTGTCTTTCTATGATAAAGTAGGTCTTATTTATTTTATGATTGTAATTTTTTTTTGTTATTTTAACGCACTTTGAAATAGGTCTCATAATTTGTATGCACTTTTTGATTTATGTTTAACTTTAGCTGTGTACTTCTTTAAGTGACAAATTTACCATACTAATAAACAACGTGTAACGGAAAGGGTATATACATACCAAAGGCACGGCTTCTTTGGATAATATCAAACGATATTGGATGGGTTTTTAATCCTATCTCTATATGTTCGGAAGTTATGAGAATTTTTAATACATTGATACCAGAAACCGAACTTTTCAAATTGAAATAAACACATCACTCGGAAGAGGTTTATCGTGATATTGGCAAGTAACGTGGAAAGTTATTGACCTACCCAGTGCAGTGACACGTTTGCTATGATTTGAATTTAAGAAACATATCAAACCGAAAATTTAGTATCAATTCTTAGAGTATTTTATTTTGAGCTGAAACTATGTATAGTGATTCTATACCAGCTGTTATCTTTAGTGCTTAAGGATAGCAATAGGGTTTATATTACACTATATATATAAGTTCTTTTATGTAATATGTTATTAGTGAATAAGTCGTTGGAGTACCTTATATAAATAAGTAAATAAATAAATTATAAGATTTTACAGTCACAAATTTTCCCATTCCAGGTTAGTCCAGCAAGTGAAAGCCATGAACAGCACTAAAGCTGAGTTTAACTGAATTACAAACAAGTTACAAACACTACACACAATTACAAACAAGTTACGAACGAAAAATGCATTTATTTAGACCCAAGTGACTTAGTGACGCTGCCATAGAAGACAGGTCTTTCGAATACGGGGCTACAAACTTCAACAGCAACAATTCCTTAGTACGTTCACTAAGGCCATTGTAATGCAAAAGACCTGGCAGGTAAGAATCTGAGAACTTATTAGCTATCTGTACTAATATTATAAAGAGGACTTTTGGAGTTTTTGGCGGGATCGCGTTGGAACATGTCGCACGAATTTTCATTTTCATGGAATTTAGTGAAATAGCGAATTAAATTGTATAATTTTGATAGTGAATTATTCAATTTAGTTACGTGTGAGTGCACAAGTGTAGTGAAGGTGAAAATAAGTGACTAACGTGGACTTTTCGTGTTCCCCCTAAAAACTCCTATTAGGTTGTTGTAAAGTTACTACCGCTTTACAATAACTTTGATTTGACTTGACTGACTAAAGACGACTATGACTGTTTTGTAACTTCGTGCCCGATATCGGGCCATTTACTTGATCTAAAAGAAAAATTACTTGACACTGGCTAAATGCACAAACCGTGTGAAGCCAAAATCAAAAAAAAAAAAAAAGAGGACTTTTTTTGTTTGTTTGCTCTGAATAGGCTCAAAAACAACTGGACCGATTTTAACCATTTTGTCACCAATAGAAAGCTAAGTTATCAGGAAGTAACATAGGCAAAGGGAATAAAAAATAAATGTAAATCCTTAAGAAAATTGTAATAATGTAACCTAAAGTAGCAAAATTTTACCAATAAAATTCATTATTTGGCGTGCGCTGAGAAAACTATTGATGATACATTAAAAAATCTACTACATGATTAAAGTACTCATTATTACCTACAAAACTGATTCTAGTTGCCCATTCCATAAGCTAACGTAGGTAGTTTCGTACAGAAAAGATTAAGCAAGAAACCCCATCGTTACTGTTTAAAATCTATCTCGGGAGGTTGTAAACAGACGAAAAATTGCGAATGTAGTAGAACATAGTAGTACTCATGATTTGGCCATTGAAGCTAAATGCATACACGTTTTTCCCCCGAATTTCAGTAATATATACAATTTTTGTTTTTCACTATGAGATTGTGTTCTAACTAGACTCCATAGGTTTTACGCAATGTAGGTATCATTATTAATTGGCTAGGATCCTGTATGTAATTGCGAGATGTATCATCACGCAATTCACGCATAATTTCGTTTATGTTTTTTGTTTTTTTTCTTCTCCTTTATTTTTTTTGCATTATGTTAGCCCTGCTACAGTTAACGTTTTCTAACAGTTTGTTTTTGTTATATTATTAGTAATCTGTGGAAAATATTGTGGGTAGTGTATTTGTTAAGTTTAATTTTAAGATTTTTCTGTTTATGCTTAATATACTACTGTTTGTTTTCCCAAATGTAATAAATAAATAAATAACTACTATTCATGTCTATTTCAAGAATTAAAAGTAAAGTGAAGAGCATACTCGCACAATGGGAACCGGCTTGGTTGGGGAATCGTCGTTGTCTTTCATCGGCTGGCCGAAGAATAACTGCAGCGAAGAAACTGATCAACAGGTACATGGTCTGTACCGTTGTATTTAATAATAATCTATTACTGTCTCACTGCAAGGCCTCTTCTGATACAAAGAAGACATGAGCATTGATCATCATGCTTGCTCGAGACGAGTTGGCTCCACTGATATCAGTGATGTCCAAGATAAACTTTGAAAGTACTTATGAATTAAGATCACATTGGTATTTGATCGGATTGGAGGCCACGACCTCGATTATGACGAACGAGGCTTTAACGACGACCATCACGGCGATGTATTTGCATAAAAAGTTTTCTATTAGGAATTTCTTAATAGCAACCCGGAGTATAGGCTAGGCTCACCTCCTATTATATGAGACTTACACATCACTAGCGAAATGAGGTTGTGCAATAACAACAACAACAAGACCTCTGCGCAACCGTCTGTTGTTTTTTGTCTGTTACTTGTTTGCTATGCGCTGCGTAAGTTTGAGTCGGCATGGTTGTTTTACCAGAGCGCGCGTCTAGATGTATGTATGCTATGAGAAAAACTTCAGTTAACAAACACGCGACTTATATTGCTAAGCGATCCATCTGCCGAAGATTACTTCAAGCAATTGTTGACTATTGGTAATGGCCGTATTCCTGTTGACGAACCGGACAGATTAATGTCGTTCTCGCAATTTTTCCTGCAATTTTGTCTCAACTAAGGACTAATCTAATCCATCAGTTGAAAACACGTATTTCAATGAGATGACGCCAAACACCATGCAGCATAAAACATAATCGCAACTTTCAGAGGAATGTTTTCGAATTAATAATCTTATTATCATCACAACCATTCTACAATACAAAATTCATAAGGGTGGTTTTCAAAATTCATTTTGTTTATGACATCTTGATCAACGGTTAAATTTTAAAAACAAAAGAAGGCACTAAAATTGCAAAGACAATTGATTGCGTTGAATCAATGTCTTCAGGACTCATCATAAGGGTCAATCATGGTCAGGACTCGCGAAACTACTATCATTAGTTTATCTTGAATTGACTAAGTGCGCGTTATTTTGTTTAGTATGTTAAGTGTGTATTTTTCTTGTATTTTATTTGACGTAACTTAAAAAAACTGCTTTCTTTGTACCAAAGATTCCTTGGCGAAAAATATTCAAGGACCACGAGGCCCCAAGTGCGTCGCCGATGGCAGCAGCAAACCGGTCCACAAACCGAGAAGCCCCCTTCTCGGGACTGAGGAAGAAAAAGCGCGTCGGCAAGAATAGAAAGAAGCTTCAGCCCCCTTCCGGTTCCCAAGTTCTCAATAACAACATTTCTACCTGTGCCAATAATAATTAGTCTGTGACTCTGTGATCGACTTCGTCATTGGGCGTATAGGTCAATACACATGTATTGACTTGTACGCCCATCGTCCCACCGTCCTCTACGTATTTATGACACGAACGGAGTACCTACTCCGTTCGTGTCATAATAGTACCTGTATGAAATTGTATCGAAGAAGATCATTAAAATTTCCCAAAGGTCCTTGTTCACGTGCACCCTGTAGGTTGACTATACTGAAAGGGCATACAGTGCCCTCCGTGTCCGGCATCACAATGCATTTCGGGCGGTGTTGGGGCTGCCTTGTTCCTGTAGAGCTTCAGGAATGTTCGCGATGGGACGCACTGATTGTTTCCACGCAAATAAAATATAAAATAAAATATGTGCAAGCGATGTGCGTCCCTGGTGCGCTGGTTGCGGGCCAGCCCCAATGCTATCCTGCCAATGTTCGCCGACAGGTTGGACCGCCCTTATATCCGTCATGCATGTGGCAGGCTTGTCGATGTTCTAATGCCTGTTAGAAAATTATAATTATTGTGTTCGATGTGTTTTTTGATGACCAATTAAAACAATTAAAATTAAATTACATTGTTTAAATTTTAATTTAAAATTATTATAATAAATGACTCAGCGATCATTGTACCGATAGTCGTTATAGCCAATAAATAGCTTGATAGCCAAGAGCCTCGACCAACACCTGAGGAGGCTCCCGTTGGGCATCTGGGTCAAGAGCCTGATTTAGAAAGCGGTACTTCTTGACAAAGCTCGCAGTGTTAAGAGGTTCCTCTCTCTGGAGCTCTGACCGCCGGTAGCTAGGACCCTGTTTCCGATACCGGTGTCTTTATATTTTAAATGTTTTTTTTTAATTCTAATATTTTAAAATATTATCTATAAATCTTAAGAATCCGACGAGTGAAGCTCACAACTACGATTTAAAAGCGAAGACAAAATTACGTCGGAATATTGCTATCTCTGTTTGACAAAACTCAAACTCAAACTCAAAGCATTTATTTCAATTAAACCATTTACAGGCACTTTTGAATTGTCAAAAAGTCGATCAGTTGGAAAGTTGAAGCTAGTTGCCCATTCCAAAACGTAGATCTCTATGGAGAAGAACGGGCAAGAAACTCCACCAACCAACCTCCAACTCCAAAAGAAGCTGCGATACGCAGCCGTGTGTGTGAGCATAGTTACTCGTAGGTATTTTTATTTATTCGTAATGGATTAGGTATGTTCATCAATTGCTTTTTTTTGTTGACTGCTTTAGGGGAATTGTTAGTAAATATACAGACTAGTAATGCGTGTTGCGGAAATTTCTCTACAATGGCGGGATCTCAACATATTAGCCTTGATACCTACGCCTTTCCTACATACTTTTGAAAACCAATGATGAATGAATAATTATAGTATTGGTGTTCTTGAATAAATAAATACATGAAGTACCTACATATTAAATGATAATAAATAACAACCCATGCCTAGCCTATGCAAAGAATTCGTCAAAGGCAAATGTTCCAATAATGTATAAGGGCGTAAATACAGATAAATAATAGTGTTCAGAGTTAAGAATAATAACTCTGTTGATAAAAAGTAGCCTATGCCCCAGGCTTTAGGCTACACACATACAAATATCACGCCTTGTTTCTCCAAATGGGTGGGCAGAGGTATACATCCACATTTCACCAGTTATATTTTAAGTCCCATGTAAAATGGGGCCATTGTCGTCATCGTCATTTCAGCCGAAAGACGTCCACTACTGGACATAGGCCTCCGTCAAGCTCCGCCACTTCATTTTTAGGGGATTTTGCCATGATCATCACGCTTGGCAGGCGGGCTGGCGATCGCAGCATGGTGGTATAATGCATAGAGAACGCTGCTGCCCATTCTCTAGTATGTCCCTTAGTCGCCTTCTACGACACCTACGGGAAGAAATGGGATCAACGGGACGCAAACCCAGACTCCGGGCTACTGAGAAATTCCAGATTGAAATACCCAATAACACTTTGCCTGACCTTGGAATCGAACCCAAGACCCCATTCTCCGCAGTAGCGCTTGCGACCACTAGACCAATGAGGCAGTCCGAAAACGATAAAAGTATTAATTTTGGTATAATAAAAGTAAATCAGTATTTACTTTGATTATACCAAAATTAATACTTTGCACTTTTCAGTAAAAGTGCATTGAAAAAAACAGTGGGTGTTTAAAATGTGTTTATAGCTCACAAATTTTGGCTTTAATGGCTTCCGCATAAAAGATAGATTTGAGTATGCTATCGCGGATTTTTCTTTATAATTGTTTTGATAGGTGATGAACTGATGACGCTATCATAGAAGTAAAATGTTCTGTGAGCGCAGCCACATTTATACAGGTTGAAGCAATTGTTTAAAAAAGCAAGCGAGCCTTGCCGCAGCCGCGTTTTTATGTGTAAGCTCACGTTCCCACCCAATGACGTAATAAAATCCCGGCGGAATTTTTTCGCGCAATGGATCTTCAACGCACGGCTTACCGTCGACAGTTGAAAATCGAACGCTGTGTTTTTTCGACGCCCTGAGACTCACTCGCGCTGCACTCTATTGGATTTTTAGTGCTCGGTTCAACACGGAGCGTTGAAAATCCAGTGCGCAAAAACACTCCGCCGCGATTTTATTACGTCCGTGTGCATTTCGACTAATATATTCTGTTATCGCACCTTGGCAATAAACAACAATAACATTATAATCTTGAAAAACAATATTCAGTTATATTGGAAACGATAATTCGTAACGAAGAATAATTCAAATTCAAATTCGTCCTGGCAGGGACATCAGCACATGATTCTTGACCTACTAGCCTAGAACCATCTGTCAGTTACCAAAACAAATTTGCTATTTCATAGAAAAGTGCAACTTACTAGGTCAAATGTATGGAACAGATATTTTTTTTATGTGTAACATCTTACCTGTCGCTTTCCTGGAATCTGTGGGAGTGATTTCGTGAAAAGGGACGGAAGTGTGTTACAGGAAGCCGGAAAAGCGTGCGTTATATGATTTGAACAATGATCGCTCGCGATGGTAGAATCGGCCGTCAGAGAACTAACCAATTTTTCGAAAGGTTGGTACTGTCAGCCAACAGTGCGTGCGTGACGAGAAAGGGAAATAGAGAAGGAGAACTTAGCTATACTTTAAATAATACAGGTTGTCACATTTCTCTATACAATTTTGCTCATATCCTCTAAACAGGTTATCCGATTTTCATAATTACAATATAATTGGAATAGTAGTTCTAGGCCTAAATCTATCCTTGTAGAGTATAATTATTAAAAGATCTTTACAAAAAAAAAACTTATTTTCAATTTACGTAATTTTACCCAAATTCTAACAACATTCAAAATTATCTTCAAACATAATTTAGTCAGTCTAATTAGATTACATGTTTGCCATAAAAAAATGCATGACTGCTAATGTTAATTAGGTATATAAACTCAATTTGCAATAATAGTGATTTTTTTCGTTAGTCGACATTCACAGGGACGTAATAATATCACGGCGGGATGTTTTCACGCACTGGATTTTCAACTCTCGGTGTTGAAGCGAGCATTGACAATCGAACAGAGTGCATTGCGGGTGTCTTAGCGCGTCGAAAAAACATAATCGATTTTCAACTCTCGGCGCTAAGCAGGGCGTTGAAGATCCAGTGCGCTAAACAATCACGCCGCGGATTTATTGCATACCGTGTGAATGTTGACTTGCGAAAAATCATTTCAAATATTACCTGTTTTTTTTTTCAGGATATAATATTGTTTGATGTCAGATCTTACACGACTACTGTAAGGTTCACTTTTTTTTTTAATAACCGACGACATCTCAACGACATATTAAGAATCATGCAGGTACTGAATCCATGATAACGATAACGGTTTGGGCGTCGATGTCTTTGCCACCCCGTATATGCGATGCATCGACATTAGGGAAGCAAGTTGCGAGATATAAAATAAGTTTTTGCATCCAGGATATCATTTCTATTTTCAGTGGCAAACGCGCGCCTACTGTTATATAGGTGCTCTGCTCTGCACATAACTTCACATAGGTCAAAAACATAGCTTAATAGAACCCATTTCCACCAGTGCTATATTATGCGGATCGGTGAATATCAAGCGTATCCATAGCAACGTAGCATACCACATCTCTGGTGAAAATTCAACAAGTCTCAGCAGTGTCTTTGAGATAATTACCTACGCCTGCATGCTTACATGAGTAAAGAAATGAAACAAACAAAGCTTCATAGGTACCTTTTGAAGCTTTTGTTTGCTGCATCCCTCCCTAGCAATCTACCCAGATAGGTAGGTAAATATTAATTTATACAAAATATACTTAGGTACCTACTGGTATAAAACTCAGACCACGAAAAATAGAATTATATAATGGGCTGACTTTAAAAACATGTACCGAAGCAAGTAGTAGCCAAGAAAGTAGTGGACAAGTAATTTATGGCCACTTTCCGAATTAGAAAAATAGCGCTGTGAGCGCTCACATCAATAATTTGCGTTCCGAGTTAGATATCGCGATTATGACAGATAAGAACTGTCATTTTTGTCATCAATACGGAACGCTCGTGAACGCGCTAACAGTGCTCACTCAATGTTAAAACCTGTTTACACCATATAAAACTTGTATAGACCACAAATTTCATCTTCTTATTTGATTAGGTGGCGATTCTAGCCAGAAGCACTTTTTATAAGTTAGCTAAAACTATGATACGAATCAGAACATAACAGCACAAGTGTCATTTTTGACAGCGCTCACGGTGATATTAGTTTAACGCATGGTCGGCGTTATCGCAAGATGGCGCATGTCATGACGTCATCTATGACGATTCACGGGACATCGTTATCGCGCTCACGCCAATTCGGAACGGGTGTGAGCACGCTCAAATCGATATTATCGTATCTCGGAACGTAGCCTATAACAGCGGCATCGCCCGCGTGGAGGTCGAAAATTATCCCACGAGAACGTAGTACCGGGATAAAAAGTATCCTATGTGTTATTCCGGGTTATAATCTACCAATGTGCCAATTTTTTTTGCCAAACGTTTTTGCGTGAAAGAGTACATCCATACTCACAAACTTTCACATTTATAATATTAGTAGGCTTAGTAGGAAGTAAGATGGGATGTCATATTGAGTAAATACTAACTGTGAGATACATCTCAACGTTCGGAGTCCATAACGGCAACAAAACCGAATCGTAGATAATATATCCAATTCCGTAAACAAAACAAAGTTCGTAAGAATGTATAATACTCGAAACCAAACAAGTGTCAGATATATTACAATACTATTTAGAAAACAAATGAATATACACGCACCGCACTGTATCGTCTCACACTGACAACGGACACTCCGACGCGACCCGAAGTCTGGCTCCCGAACCAACCCACTCAACATGCACGTTGCGCTAGTGTTAATGCCTGGTCGAGCGATATACACTTACAGTGTGCAGTACGATAACACACACACTGACATTTGATTCGACGTGACAGCACTACCAGCTACTGACAATTTATGATGAATTTGGATGTGTTCTGTAATGCCAAAAATGATGAATGAAAACTTATTGTTTTTTTTTTCAACATTTTACAACCTGAAAATATGAGCTATGCTTCTAGGATATCCGTATATCCGTATTAGAGCTATTGTTTGTTATAATACCAAAAAACAATACAAAAACATGGCATTTACGCTTTATAAATGTACGAAATGCAATTCGTTTAAACTTCATTTTAGGTAAATATTTTGGAAAAAAAAACCACTACTAGCCTAGATAAATACTGTCTGAATCCGAATAATATCACCATAATATGGTGGAAATATGCTGAAATTGCAAATGATTTAACTATTACGTTTGTATGGACAATTCATCCTTCGTTGTCCCCTTAAATTAAATAAAAAGAAATAATTATTATTTACTTAGTTAATGCGGTTAAGTAAGTGTATTGTTATTGTAATTGTATGCCTAATAATGAGTATTGTTACTTGCTAATGAATAAAAACCTTAAAATTGTTAAAAGACGAATAATAAATCATAATAAAAAATTTGCATTTTTTTACTCAAAGGAGTATATGAAGATCCCCTTATAAACACCTTTTTTCGAATACGGGGCTACGGACTTCTCTAAACTACTGTGCAATCTGCTTGAGAATTGAGAATGTAAATGAAATGGTGAGCAACAAGGCCTCTGTAACGTTCACTAGAATCTGAGAACTAGATTTAGCTATTAAATATAAACTTATCTTTGGTGATAAAAGAACGCTTCTGCTTAACCTTTTGGGAACACAGGCGTGATGTTCTCTATAGGAAGGACGAGAAGTTGGCACTCGGTATCATCTACCGGAGTCGTCTGGCGGTACTGATGAAGCGAAGATTCTAGGCTAATCAAGCTTTCTCTGCTTGTTTGTCTGTTGTTTGTTGCGCCAATTCTTCCCATATAAAGCACTAGGAAGTGGTGAAGCGCGGGCGTTTTGGGGGACTGTCTTATGTAATTTTGACAATAAAGTGCAGATTCTCAGCCTAATTTGAATAAATGACTTTTGATTTTGATTTCTCCCTTCGACGTTATTAGCCTCATTTCACACGCTGGGCGTCCCGCTGCACTTGGCTGGGAGGGACGTCGATTTCTACGCATGCTTCAGACCGCCCGCAGCAACACCCACTTTAGCGAAGTTGCAGGCGTTCCAGCATCGGTCGTCGTACCCGACGTTCCTCGCCGGCGCACAGTGGAGTACTTAACCCAAAAAAACGATCGAAAGTCGAAACTAATAAAGTAATACATTCTAGGTAGGTAGGAATTATTGACCGAGATTAAAACAACTGTCGAAAACCGATGAATTTGTGAGAATTTTGAGGAGAATCTGCAGGATCAGTTTGTGTGCGGAGTTAAGAGTGGCAACCGTCATCAGACAAAGATTTTTTGCAGAGGACAATCAAATCTGACGTAAACATGGCCACTAAAATGTTGGAGCAAGATGTTTTCCCGCAGTCGCCGCGCTTTTCACTTTTATTTATTTATTTACTACTTGAATTACAGTAGTATCAAGCAGCAAAAGACTGACTCGACTGACGTTTCTAAAGCTTTCTCTTGGTCCGATCTTAGATCATTTAAATGCCCGCTTTATGGAAACCAAGATATATGCATTGATGAATCCTTGACTTAGTGGAAAGATAACTGTTTACTCTGAAAGTTGGCCAGCTCGAAGCACGTCATTCCGGCGATATGGTGCTCTTGTCGCGAAGAAACGCATAGTCGCCATCATCTATACGAACGTCGAATAATATGAACGGCGGCATCTACGACTCGGAACTATTTGATGACAGGTATAGTATTTACAGGCGAGACCGCGAGTCCAGTAGATACAAAGCACGTAAAGACGGAGGCGGTGTTTTGAAAGCTGTATCTAGGCACTTAAATTCATGTAGAATTCCATACTTAGAAAGTCAGTGCGAGGTTTTGTGGATCTCCGTTGAATTAGACTCCTGGAATAAGAAAACCAAAATCTACAACTGTGGCGTCTATCTATCTCCCCCGATAACATATGAAACTCTCCAAACTTTTTTAGACTCGGCTCAAATTGCTCTGGATAACAACGAACGTACTGTTATTATCGGTGACTTTAAGCTTAGTAGTATAACGTGGAAAATCGATGGGGATAATCAGGTAAGTCACACTAATCTTTGCCCTGTCAATCACAACGATGTGACCAAATACTTTTTAGATTATACTTCTATGAATGACCTAAGCCAGTATAATTACCTAATTAATAAGAAATCTAGAAAATTAGATCTAATCCTTGGTAACACTACAGTACAGAACCTGACATCACACACATCTTATCATAAGAACACCCATTACACCCGTCGCTCGAGTTCACCATACCAGTGGTCAACAACACAAATTGCCTACAAACTAAATCAACCACTAAACCTAACTTCTTTAAAGCAGACTACGACAAAATCCTATCTTCCCTCATATGGTTAGACTGAGAAAGTTCGATTGGAGGTTGTTTCTCAGTTGATGAGATGGTCAATATTTTATATGATATTTTGCACGACCTTATCAAACAACATGTACCACTGAAAACGATATTTATGAAAGACTACCCAGCATGGTAAAAAAGTCTCTTAAGCTAGGGCGTGCCAAGCTTAAGAGACTTTATAAAGAAAAAACAAATTCCGCGTTGGAATAAAAAATACAACAATCCCCTTGAAATTGTATACTTTAAAGCACTGCGTTGTGACTATAGCAAGTTAAAAGCAGTTTGCTACAAAAACTACATACCTAGAGAACTTAGAAACAGCGGTTTCAAAAACCCTTAAATCTGCTGGTCTTTTGTTAAAAATAAGAGGAAATCCAGCAATGTTTCATCATCATCATCATTTTAGCCGAAAGACGTCCACAGCTGGACATAAGCCTCCCCCATGCTCCTCCACTTCGACCGGTCTTAGCATCCCTTGCCTCACCACAACCTTGGCCGCTACCGTAGCCAAAGGTAGGCGGGCCGCCGGGTACTAGGGGCCGTTTTTCAGGGCTGCTTGTCATTCTTGGGGGGGGTTTGCCATAATCGCCACGCTTGGCAGGTGGGTTGGCGATCGCAGTATGGTGGTAAAATGCATAGAGAACGCTGCTCCATCCGATTCTCGGGTAAGTCCCTTAGTCACCTTCTACGACATCCACTGGAACAAATGGGATGAAACTATTCTTTTTACGTTGGCACCAAACGGAACCAGCAATGCTTACCCCCCAGTTATATGACACAATAATAAAACTGCATCAACCGGCCACGACTTATGTAACTTGTTTGCTGAAAACTTCGCAGGAGTCTGTAACACTGCAACGTCGTCGCAAATGTCAAATGTTAACATTAATAACAACTCGCCGTCTCTCTGTAAACTAGAACTTAATCCTTATGAAATATTCCGAACCTTAACATCCTCAGGTGAACAGAAAAGCGTAGGAGATGACGGTATTCCACCTGTGTTCATAAAAGATGTGCAAACGTGCTGAACTTTCCTCTTTGTCTAATTTATAACAGGTCTCTTAAGGACGGTATTTTCCCTGAGCAATCGAAAAAGGCTCTGGTGGTACTTATTTTCAAAGCAACAGAAAGGAATCTGGTATCCAATTCTTCTTCTTCGTTATCACACTCTTGGCAGAGTGTTCGTGGTCGTCACATAAGGCTTGGTGGCAAGCTTCACAATTCGTCGCCATTCCTCCCGTACTTTTGCTTTTTTTGAACATTCGTGTAGTGGAACATTGAGTGCAGTTTTGACTTGGTCGGTCCAACGCATTGCAGACCTGCCGCGAGCTCTTGTACCTTCAACCTTTCCGTGTACTACTACTGGAACGATTTCCACAGATGTGTCTTCTTGACGATATGTTCAAAGAAATAGTGAGAATACGACATTGGACGATGGAAGAAAGACGCTGTTTGATACGAAGCTATCGGAGGATTGAGACGTTAGTTTGGAACTCTTTCCAGGTTATGCTAAGCTTTCTTCTCCAGCACCACATCTCTAGAGCGTCTATCTTTTATTTCTCGCTTTCCCTTAAAGTTCATGTCTCAGCACCGTAAAGAAATGTGGGAAACACTAATGCCCTGACAAGTCGCATTTTAGTGGCCTCTGTGATATTTCTATTTCTCCATATTTTATTGAGCCGATCCATGGAGGACCTGGTGATAGCCATGCGCCGTTTGATCTCGTCCGTGCATCCACCGCTGTTCGATATTAGTGCCCCAAGTTATCTTATATTTATGATTGGATGACGACACAATTCGCAATTTTAGTGACTTCGGGCAATTTGTTGTTAGCTCGATTGACAATCATGATGTTCGTCTTGCTGCGGTTTATCTTCAGACCAAAATCAAGACTGACCTGTTCGGTATCCAATTAAAGACCCATTTCCATTTTAGTCATCTTTAGCAAAGTATTTGAGAAACTCATAACTGAACGCCTCTCATCGCATGTCAAACACCTTCTCACCTGCCACCAACACGGCTTTATCAAATCCGGCTCTATGACCACTAATCTCATGGGCTACGTGTCGTGTCTGTCAGAATCTCTAGATAAACGTAGTCCTGTCGTCATTATATACACTGACTTCAGTAAGGCGTTTGATAAGGTAGATCATTCTCTACTTATAGCTAAGCTCCAGCACTTTGGCATAGGAGGATCAATGCTAATGTGGTTTCAGTCTTACCTCAGTGACCGGTCTTCTAAAGTTGTTTTAAATGGTCATCGTTCAAAGTCTTTTAAAGCTACATCCGGTATTCCGCAAGGTTCACATTTAGGCCCAATTCTCTTTAACATTTTTATAAACGACATCACGCGCTGCTTTAGGCATTCAAAATTCTATCCCTACCCTATTTTATAATGCATAAAATTTTAACATTGCCATCGTTATATATTCTTGAAACCGTAATGTTTGTCAGGAACAATCCTAGATTATTTCCCCGCACAGCAGATCAATTTCCCAGGAATAGACGTGACCAAACTCAACTATGTGGACTACCCTGTAGGACTGCACTTATGCGCAAAAGTGTTTTTCGTATGGCTCCAATTGTCTACAATAAGCTGCCTAAAAGTTGGAAGGAGCTTAATAATGTGCACTTGAAAAGAAAACTTAAGACATATTTAGTAAATAAGGCATACTATAACATTAACGAGTTCCTAGAGGAAAGATTTGTATTTTGATTAGGTAGTCTTAATAATTTATTTTTCTTTTGATGTTCTGTTCGACTTTTTTGTTATTTTAATTTTTTACAATGTCACTATTATTCTTTAACTATCTACTAATTTATTTTTATTTTAAGAGAATGTTTTAATTAAAAGTATTTGTTGACATTTGCACGTCACATCATGTGGCAAACATGTCTGTATTTGTTATTGTTGTTGTTACCATCTTGCATGCAAGTCTTTAATTGTATGTATGACACATGTTTAAGCAAATAAATATTATCTTATCTTATCTTATCTTATCTTATCTTTTCGCCGATGACATGAAAATAATTAAACCAATGGTAACTGAATTTGACTCTGTCTTACTGCAGGAAGATCTGAACAGACTGACGAACTGGTGCAAACCGAACAAAATGCTTAACGTCTCTAAGTGTTACTACATGCAATTTAGCCGTAACAAAATCGTCAAATCTAATAACTCCACCATTAGCCAATAAAAACTGCAACAAGTGGAAGAAATACATGACTTAGGAGTCACATTGGATACCAACTTAAATTTGACAAACATATCCTAAACATTTCATCAAAGGGGTTCAAAAAACCTTGGATTCATTTTACGTAACAGCAAAGATTTTAAAAAGGCGTCCACCAGGATTAAATTATTTAACACACTGGTTCGACCCATCCTTGAATATAACGGCCAGGTTTATAATCCTCACTACGACATATACATCAAACACCTCTAAAGTGTGCAAAGACGATTCCTATATCCTGTAAGTCGCAGAGACCATTTAGCTAAAAAAAATATCAGCTACAAGGACAGATTAGGGCACTACAAAATGGTCACACTTGCAGACAGACAAACAACGCAGACCTGATATTACTGCACAAAAAATGTAAATAAACTGCAGTGAATTACTAGGCAAACTGCATATAAACGCGCCATCTCGCCTGCCGCGGAAAAGCAGCTACAATTTATTTTACGTCTCAGGATCTAAAACTAATCTGGGACATTTCGCCGCTCTCCCGAGGCTCCGTAGGCATACAATGAATTGTCAAAGCGTTGTAACCTGGATATAACCGTCCCGATAAGTAAAAAAATGTGAAATAATTCTTATTCCTACTGACGAATTATGTTAACTTATAAGTTATAAGTTTATAACGTCTGTATGCAGCGTAGACAGCTGTCTACGGTATGCAAAGACGACCAGACAAATCATCTGACATTTAGTTAGTTTATGTCAATCTGAAATATTTCTAACGCTTCCTATTTTATCGTTTGCGTTATATGATGTCACTTGTCTAGGGACCCGTTTGTGTCATTTGGCAAAATATGTATACTAAATTATCTGTAAATTATCAAAACAAATTGTAAAAATAAATCTTTTTAGTAATATAAGAACACAGTTTTGCTAAATAATAGCAATAATATATATTATAAAATGATTACGAAAGTGTTTATTTAATCTTGATTTTTTAATTCTTTAAAAATATTACTAAAACAAAATAGAAAAATACTAAATGCTAAAAAAGTACGACAAAAAGCACATTTCATGCCTAGGATTTAAACCTCCTATCTTATGAACAGCAAGCGGTCTTCAAACCTCCGGCCTAATTCGACGTTGAAAAACAGTAATAGTAATAAGAGCGATGGTGGCCCAGTGGTAACGGCCGCGACTTACGAGTTATGGCTCGTAGGTTCGAACCCCAACAGGCGGTATACTTTGTATGAATTATTTCTTCACCACTGCTCTAAAAAACGGTGAAGGAAAACATCGTGAGGAACCCGGCAACACATGACATCTACCAACCCGCACTGGGCCCGCGTGTAGGATTACGGCCCACTCCCTCTCGAATAGAGGCGGCCTGTGTCCCAGCAGTGGGAACATTATAGACTGATTATGCATATACGTTATGTAATTGTAATAAAATGTTTTAGCAAAATACAAAAAATAACTTCACAGATTTGAACGCACAAATTACGTAAGCTACGGCCGGAGGACTCAAAAAAAACCGAATTTATTATAACTAATTTATTTTAATAAAAATTACAATTATTAGGAAATCAAATTGACTCGATCGATGGTGGATACGAAGTGCGCGGGTTCGGTCACGTAGACGGTGTCTTCGAGCCTCGTGTTTTATGTCAGCAGTTTCCCCTCGTCGTAACTGGGTCGATGATGCGCACGCGTCGTGCCTCGTGCCTTTGTGTCAGCGCTTTCCTTAATAGGGATGCGCGTAACACCTCCCCCCTCAGATCGACGACTATTTCAGATTTTGAGATGAAATATCGTCGAGAGTTTAGATTGATCTTGGGATGCCGGCTGGTTCTGGCGGGTTTCAGATGTTTCAGGCTCGGCGTACGTGGTTTCGTCTGGAGTTGTTATCTGCTTCCTTCGGCGGATATGAACTCGGTATAGTAGTACTGCTCCCAGTGCAAATAAGGCAAGTAATGTACCATAAAATGGGATTGTCGTATGGTAAATAGTTGAGGTTGGTTCAATATGGATTGGCTTCTGTGAGTCTATTCTATCTTGAATATCGTGCAGCTTCTTTAGGTTAATAGCACTGATTTGAAGGGGTGGCATTGTTGATCCTTCGATGTCATCTGGCACGTTGCTTATCTTCATGGGTTGTCCCCTAATGTGGTCGTTAATATTGACGACGGTGAACTCGTCTGTTTGTAGCTTGCAATTATGTGGGATAGTGGCTAGGAAGCTTCCGACTAGGTTTATAGATTCCTCTTGTTCGCAGATTAACTGAACTTGTGTTGGTTTCGGGAACACAAGAGCGTAGCGGCGGTCATCTAACTTTTCCATTGCGGCCTTCGTTAGACTAATAGTGATCGTGTTGCATGATTTGGGCGGTGTTTGACTTCTAATGATATCGCAGATGCAGTCTGGATGGGTTCTCATTTGGTGGTTGAGTTTTTCTTCGCAGAGATACTCTGAAGCTACCTTCGGGCATTCTGCCTCTATGTACGCATGAATGTTTCCAGTGATTGCTAGGAATGGGTAGGACGGGATGATGGCTTGCTTATTTCTATTTGGTACGATGACTAACTTATACAACAGGAATTTTAGTGGAGACGTTATGGGAAATTTAAATGCAAAAACTATTTGACTTCCACGATAATAGGTTAATGGTTTAATAATGTCATAGTATTCTCTAATTTCTAATTCTAGTAGTTGGTCTTTGTTATAGAGCGCGTCTAGTTTGCGTATCATATTGCTTAGTATTTCTGTACTTAACATGGAATGATGAGTATGCAATTGACCGGAAAATGCTATCGCGTTCTCTAACCTACTTAATTCACTTAATAAACTGTCTACGTTATTGCTAATTATTTGCAGTATTTGCGAAAACTTTGCAAATTTTATGAGGTTGTGTTGTTTATACTTATCGGCGTCAAGTAAATTATGCAAACTGTCATTTAATTGCACTTGGTTTTCAACTAATTTCGTAATAATTTTTGTATGCTCATTCATCAAACCTTTGCTCAGGCTTATATGATGATTTTGCTCAATGGCCAATTGTTGCTGATTATCATTGAGGGCCTTAAGGGCATTATCATATTTGATGGCATCTGTATGATCCAAGTTTCCTGTAATACTCTTAATTACGGAGCCAAGACCATCTACTAAACCTCTCTTGAACCGATTGGGCTTTAGGCTTTGTAGATGAGATGATGCTTTGTCTAATTTCACGTTCAAGCTATCTATTTGGAGCTCGTACAAAGTGCGAGTGTAATTGTCTAGTCTATCTGTGGCTTTAATAAGTTGGATTCGTATTTCGTTAATGTTGCTGTCTATGTCAGTTAGTTCTATGTTCTGCAGGAATGTATGATAATGAGTAATGAGTTTCATGGGGCCTAGTTTGAAGGGCAATAGTCCAGGTCCATTCTCAAGTCGTTCTAGATTGATCTCCTGCGCCCATGTTAGGCTAAGTGACAGCATCAGGGGTATCCTGCAACAATTTCGCGGTTTTAGGGACGCGCTTTAGTCTAGATTTAGCTATAGGTCCCTTTTTCTTGGAGGTATAAATGTGAATAGGTAAATTAGCTAGGACAGTGTCCTGGGTGTATCTGGGTGCGAGTTTGGATCTACTAGCGGAAGGATTACTGATGAATATCTGTTGATCGGGTTCATAATCGACTTCATCCTCACGGGTTTTATTACGACTCTCTATAAGTGCTGTTCGATTAGCGAGAGACGTCTCATTGATTAGTTCGTATACTTTTTGCATGCGTTCCCTATGTGTTTCAGTATATTGTTGTAGTAGGTGCCCAGTCAGATCTATATCAATCGGGTCTCGGGGATCAGTATGTCCTAATATAAGGTCGTATGGTTTACATCGTGTGAAAGAATGGATCGAACTATTGTACGCTATAATAGCATATGGCATCAGATGTACAACTGGCTCATCTTTGTGTTTTAGTTTCAAAATACGAAGATGTTCCAGTATACTGGAGTGGAAGCGTTCAATATTCCCATTAGCGTTAGGTGAGTATGCGAGTGTTTGGTGATGAATGATTTTGTGCACCTTGCAGAACTCGGAGAACATCTGGTTGGTGAATTCGGTCCCTTGATCTGTAATAATGGTTAGTGGTAGGCCATGATGCGTGCTGAAAGTTAGTAAAGCTTGTATGATACTAACTGCAGTCCCATCTCGAAGGAGGTAAGCTTGACCATATTTTGAGAAGGCGTCTATGAATGTTACGTATTTTTCATTTTGTGCTGAAAAGCTATCCATATGTATTATCTCGAACGGTCTGGTGGCCGGTGGTGCTATATTAAACTTTGGTTTTATAGGGCTCCTATCGTACTTTGCTTGCCCGCATATTGTGCAGTCATTTATGAATTTAGTTATGTTTTCTCGCATCTTGGGCCAATAATATTTAACAGATAGAGCTAGAAAGCACTCGTTAATGCCACGGTGGTTGGTCTTACCTTCGTGGTAGTGACGAATAATTTCCTGCTGCCTCAGGTATTCTTTTACGTTTTCAAGTTCCCTTTTTGCCAATACCAATTTCATGGATGAACTTTTAAAATGCTTTTGTAACAGAGGTATTATATTGTACATTGCAAGGGGTGGATTTATTAACAGGGCAGTTTTGATCTTAGGGTTGACATATTCTTTAATAGCATTTATCAGATCCTCTGCCAGGTTAGATTCAGATAGGTGGATGGATGTTCGAGTGTGGGTGTCAAATGGCTTAGTCGCAGTAGTCCGTTTTTTAAAGTCACCTACAACGGTTAAGCACAACTGTCGGTGAAATTTATTAAGTGGTTCGTCGGTGATGGGTATTTCAAGTATAGGATTTTCCTCAGAGGTATGTGCTGTCAGGGTGTTGGAGTTAGCTAGGGATTGTGGTCTGTCAGTTGCGTTGGCAATCATCGAACTAACCTCTTCGTTATAGACCTCGACACGAGAAAGGGCATCGGCATTGGTGTTGTGTTTGCCCTTTTTATAGATGACGGTAAAATCATATTCGCTTAATTTCAATCGCCACCTGGTTAATCGTGAATTAGGTTCCTTGAGGCTCATGACCCACTGTAATGGTTTGTGGTCCGTTACTATTTTGAACTTACGTCCAAAGATGTAAGGCCGAAAGTATTTTGTTGCCCATACAATGGCCAGTAATTCCTTTTCTATCGTACTGTAATTTACCTCACTTTCATTAAGCGTTCGTGACGCATAAGCTACGGGTTTATCCGAGCCTATGGAACCTTGTGAAAGTATCGCACCGATTGCAAAATTGGAAGCGTCTGTGGTTAAGATGAATTCTTTGTCAAAGTCGGGGTATTTAAGGATAGGATCGTTGATCAGTAGAGTCTTACACTTCTCGAAACAGTTGATATAATCTGAGTCTAAAGTTACTTTTTTCCCTTTCTTTAAACATTGTGTCATAGGTTTGGTAATACGAGAAAAGTCTGGAATGAATTTTCGGTAATAACCGAGGAGTCCGAGAAACTGTTTAATTTCTTTAGGTGTTTTAGGTATGGGGTAATTTTGAATAGCTGTGATCTTGTCTGGGTTGGGCTTTATCCCTTCGGTACTGATGACATGACCTAGGTATGCGGTTTCGAGTTTTAAGAACTCTGATTTATCTAGCTGGATTTTGAAGTTAGATTCTCTTAACCTCTGGAACACTTTCTCTAAGTTGTTCATGTGCTCCTGGAGGGAAGTACTGAATACAATTATGTCATCAAGGTAGACGAGACATATAACGTTTTGGAGTCCTTTGAGTACGTTGTCCATCACTCGTTGGAATGTGGAAGGGGAATTTTTAAGTCCCATGGGCATTCTTAAAAATTCAAAGTGCCCATGTTCAACATTAAAGGCAGTCTTGGGAATGTCACTGGGGTTCATCTCCACTTGGTGGAAACCTGATGCTAGGTCGAGGGTACTGAAATATTGGCACTTGCCTAATTTGTCCAGGACGTCTGTAATATTCGGGATAGGGTATTTGTCATCGATCGTTTTTTCGTTTAGCTTCCGAAAGTCAATGACTATACGCCATTTCTGTTTACCAGAGGCGTCTTTTTTCTTTGGGACGACCCAAATTGGTGAACTCCATGCGGACTCGGATGGCTTAATGATTCCTTGATCTAACATCTTCGCTATTTGATCACTAACTTCCTGACGGTGTATAAACGGATATCTGTAACTTTTGGTATAAATTGGAATTTCATCTGTGGTTTTAATACTATGCTTTACTTTGTTGGTAAAGGTTAGTGCCTCACCTTCAATGTAAAAGACGTCGGCGTACTTTGAACACAGTGTCAATAAATTTGCCTTTTCCTCCTCGTTTAGGTGATCGGTACGTATTCGGGATGTAACATCTTTAGCGCGAGGTGACAGTTGCTCAGTGCATTCGACATTGAATATCGTTGCCTGAGTGGCATGATCCAGTGAGAATATTATATCGTTGTGGGTTGGGTTGGTTACTTCGACTATACCACGGCTATTAGAAACATTGGTCAGGCATTCGGATATAATACAATTGCAAATTATCTGTTCCTCTACAAAAACCTCACCACCAGGTGCATTTACAGGTAGCCGTATTAATTTAGAACTTCCCGCCGGTATGATTTCCTCAAAGAGATTTAAATTTCGAGAGTTATAAATTTGGATGGGATTAATTGCGAACTTGGTTATGAATGTAAGATCTTTCAAGTCTAGCTTAGCCTCCCATTTGGTAAGTAAATCCATTCCTATCAAACCATCAAAACGATCGTGGAATCTGTATACGAATAGTTTAATCGATTCCGTGTCACCGAATTCGGGAAAACAGGGTAAGTTAATGGAGTAGTCACTCCTGCTTGTGGCATGAACGTTAGTAACCTCGAATGGATCATAGTTAAGAGGTATGTGCGGGAAATAATTCTGGACAGCTTCTGGACTGATGAATGATTGGTTTGCACCGGTATCTATTAGAAAATTAAGTGGAGGGTTATGAATACGAACAAACGGTAGCTGCCTTTGGGTTTGCAAATTTAATTCTATCCTGAGCTGTTTGACTTCGGAACTTTCTGAAAATCCTGACTGGTTGAAGGTTGCTGCTGGTCAGCAGTACCTGGCTTGTCTTTGTCATTGGTCCCGTCGGTCTGTTCCGGTGTGGCGTAGTCATATACACAGTCGTTATTATAATAAAAGTAGTCTTGGTTATAGGGGTCAATATAAAAGTAATCAGATAAGTCTGGGTAATAATAGTCCTCCCCATAATTGGAACACTCGTTCACATTAACATCGCGGGTTTTAAGATAGTTAGAAGGTGGTGGATTGCCTTGTAATGCCCAATTCCAGCTATTGGTAGCAGGCAAGGGCCTAGGGACAAAGTGGCTCACGCCGCTCATAGGCCTGGGACCGTTATTCGGCGGGTACGGGTTTCTTGGGGGCATTCTGAATCCAGAACCACCCTGATTATTATTAGGCGGTGGTGCGCCGAATACTTGTTGCGTACGGGTCGGCCCACGTTGTTGCATGTTATTAGAATTAAACGGCATTTCCGACTGATGCTGCGATGGCCAAGGCCGTGGTGTAAACTGCGGTCCTTGTGGTCTAAACGGACCGGGCATGTTAAAAGGATTGGGCCTAAACGGAACAAGCATGTTATTTGGACGAACTGGAATTCTATGATTAATTTCGTTCTGTTGTGGCATTCGAACTGAGGGTTTTTTATCCGACAAGTTATCATTTCTGCTCTGCAAATACATAGTGTTAGTCTCCTCATGCACGAACTCTAGAGCCTTCTCAATAGTATCCGGTCTCATACATCTAATACGCGCGCCTAGGGGATCTTTCAAGCCGCGGAGGTAGGCCTGCAAAGTTAGTTTGCGATATAAATCGCGTTTGGCCGTAATAGTTGAATCTAGGGTATCATGCAATGAAACATATGTCATGACGGTGCTGAAAAGACTCTGGCAACGCTCATAAAATTCCTGGGGCGTGCCGGAACCTTGTGTAAGTAAAGCCAAATCGTTGTAGAGAGCGGTCTCGTCCCGTTGGTCGGCAAAGTTATTAATAAGAGCACTACGTATGCCTGCCCAATCATTAGGGATACCATTAGCGTTAATAAGACGGGCGGCGGGGCCTGTAACTTTGTTCAATATGCCATTTAAAAGCGCTAGTTTATTTAACGGTTGCGCGTCTTGGATGAACTCTAGTGCTAACTGGTCACACAATTTGACGAACCTGGTAAGTATGTTCGGATTCCCATCAAAATCGGGAACTAAGCGGAGGGCTTTAAATATACTGTCTAAATCAGCCATCTCGGGTTCAATTTCAGGATGAATATCGCGTCTAGAATCTACACTTCTATTCCTACTACTAACTAACCTAGGTGTACTAGATCTACGTGGATAAAAAATGTTGGATAAAGTTTATGGAACTTACACATAAAAAGGAAGCAAGCAATCACTAAGAAAATTCAGCGGACTTACATGAACATTCTGGTCTTCGTTGAGCGGTATCGATATCTGGATCTCCGGCGTAGTCTCGTTGTTCTGGATCTCCCGGTGCGACGTTGAAAGTCTATCGTAGCGAACGCGGTGCGATATACCGGTAACCGCAAGTACGACCCGGGAATCCTACCGGCTGCGCCAATTACGTAAGCTACGGCCGGAGGACTCAAAAAAAACCGAATTTATTATAACTAATTTATTTTAATAAAAATTACAATTATTAGGAAATCAAATTGACTCGATCGATGGTGGATACGAAGTGCGCGGGTTCGGTCACGTAGACGGTGTCTTCGAGCCTCGTGTTTTATGTCAGCAGTTTCCCCTCGTCGTAACTGGGTCGATGATGCGCACGCGTCGTGCCTCGTGCCTTTGTGTCAGCGCTTTCCTTAATAGGGATGCGCGTAACACACATGTCTTTTGAATGATGTTTGTTGTTAATGGATAATTTAATTTGCCAATATTTTGTACGTTAATAATTATTATACTACGCTATGAATATTTATATTGTTACCATCTCAGTTTATGATTAAAATGTACGTGGTTGATTATACACCGTGACATTTTAGTTGTCTTACAACGGCAGCCCACTTCATGTATCCAATGACTACTAATCATTAATTTAAAAAAAAATGATATTTTTGAACATTTGCATAATTAAAATAATGAAAATATAATTCACTAAGACTCATGACGTAATTTGAAACATCCTGTTATGGAGATGGAATTAATAATTGAATGTAATGGTAGGCAGGTAGAAATCTTCTACCGTTTTATACATAAACATTATAAACAGGGAGGGTGTTTAATAATTCTAAAGCATTGTTTATTTTTGTTTAATTGTGTTCTTAATTATGTTTTAATCGCGCCTAGAGGTATTTTATGTCGGATACATTGAGTGGACCACCTTTGTAAGACGACTAAAATGTCACGGTGTATTTCTTTATTATTCCCTAAGGCACTGATGTACAGTGAATAGGTAGTACGAATGATTATCTAATTTCGAGTTTAGTTTTATTAATGTTTCGGTAATTTTAATATACCATTTAGGTTTATCTTTGAACACGAATAATTTTATAATGTATGAAGCCACCTAGTGACACCTATCTGTTTTATTATTGCATGTTAATATGTGGATAATGCAGTGGGCTGCAATATTGTCAAACATAATTACAAGACTTTTAGTATTTAGATGTATATTTTAGCTGTTTGTTATACCACTGTAAATAAAAAAATAAAAAAATTGGCCGCCAGTCTAACCGCGTGTGTTATTGAGCTGAACACCCGTATGTTTTTTTGCATGGAGCAACTGCGTATCTGTTAATGGGTACAGTACGCCGCAGTAGTACAATACGCCATGGTAAGACTACTTTTCGGAGTTTCGGGATTCTGACGACCCGTAGGTTTTCAATTAAAAACACCTACTAACCTAAATAACCTACTTGTTAAATCCTTAATACTATAATACAGTCTTCTTGTTTTTAAAATTGTTATTCACTATCCTTATTTAAATATCGGCTTTTCTTCAAGATAACTTAGTAAGATTCTGTAGAAGTTCACCGTGAAAGAAACTTCTCGGCGCAATTTTTTTTATTTCAAAGTTTTTAAAAGGAAAAGGTACGTAATTGGATGAGTTCGTTACGACGTCTCAACGCGATATTGATTTCCGATATTTTCGAGATTTTTCCAAGTATTCAGATTGTAAAGAAAGTGTGCCCCGTAAAAATTTGGTTCGGTTGCTTATGACAAAACGACCTTCAAAATCTATTGTACAGTCTGTGTCTATTCTAGTGATTTTTTAAAGGGCTAGTCTCTGAAAATACCAGTCGGATTTAAAAACTTCTTTTTACATGTATACAGGGTGTTTGGCAGAACGTTGAACATACGAAAATGGCGGGTAGGTGGGGTCATCTGCTACTTACTCAGCCCTAATTTATGTGGCCCTGGCCCCCTGAATATAAAAAAAAAAATTTGCTTTCTTCTAGTTTCACCACTTTCTTAACTTTAAAGTGTATTTTTATTAAAAATGGGTAAAAGAGGTAATATTTTTGTTAGATGTTAGCTAGACAAAAAATTATGAGTCCTCAAACTTACAGGAAGATGTAAAAAATACTTAAATCTTAATTTCAAATTGCATTAAAAAAAAAATTGAGGAATTCCAATTCTAGCAAAACATCCCTAGTGTGTGACCTTTCTAATGGTATGTAATTTGCTTTTATAAAAAAAAAAGACTTTTAAGAGTTATTTTATTTTTTTTTGGCCAGGGCCAAATAAATTAGGGCTGAGTAAGTAGCAGATGACCCTACCTATCCACCATTTTCGTATGTTCAACGTTCTGACATTTCTTGAGAAACAGGTTATTTAACATTACGTTACGGTTCTTAGAAGACAAGCAAAAAAGAAAAAGTCGCTGAGCGAAAATTAATTTAAGTAGCCGACGGAGTTTTATAATATTGTGTGGCTGTTATTTTAGTATGTTGTATATCTTACAATAGGATCGTGGTTAAATGATAATAGCCACACGGGTCGACCAAAAGTTTAAGCTACGCTTGCCGCGGTCCGTTCGTGGATGGGTGACCATCCACTACATATCGAGACCCCGCCACGCCTCGAAAAACACGTCAAGCCGTCATTCCCGGCCGTCATTCCCATCTGTAGATCTTTGCATATGTATGTATATAGCAACTAGCTTCATCTTTCTAACTCACCGACTTTGACAATTCAAAAGTGCCTGTAATTGGTTTATTTGAAATAAATGCTTTGAGTTTGAGTTTGACCACTAAAATATAAGAATTTATCATGAAAAACGAAATATTTCGGATTCTATAAGCTTTCACTAGCTTCATAAGCTATAATTTCAACGTAATCGAAATTTCTTCTTGTTGTTGTTGAACAGCTGCACGGGTCGATCGATCAGGTTAAGCTACGCATGCCGCAGTTGGTCCGTGGATGAGTGACCTTTACATTCCAAGACACCTCCGTGCCTCGGAAAACACTTTAAGCTATCGGTCCCAGCTGTCATTCGTGAATCTTTTACAGTCGTTATGGGTCGCCAGAAGCCCGAGAGTCTGACAGTCAGTCTTACCAAGGGTTATCGTATTTCAATATTTAAGTCAGCAGCATTGCATATGTAAGAGGGCACACCCTTTAACCCTGGAGGCTTTTATGTGGGTATTGAGTTCTGTTTACGTTTATAGGCTTGTTTTATTGTTTTTATCTGCTTGAGTTTAGTTAATATGTTTTGTTGGGGTATTGACGTGTGCTAGCTCCAATATGGCAACTAATTTAATTTTATATTTTGTGTTTAGTAATGTTAATAACATACCTATTATTGTACAAAATCAAGTTCTTCTAGCTTAATCTGTTAAGCTTGCTTGCTTTGCTCAGCTGTGCTACTGGGGAGTTTGTTGCGCCACTTCTGCTTCCCAGCTAAAACACTAGGAAGTGACGAAGGGCGGGCGTTTTGGGGGGACAGTCTTCTTATGTAATTTTGTCGTTCAAAAAGTGCTGACTCTCAGCCTAGTTTGAATAAATGAGTTTTGATTTTGATTTTGACAATCGTTACGGGTATTCAGAAGAACAAAAGTCTGACAACCAGTCTTACCAAGGGCATTTGTGTTACCCAGCAACTGGTGTGGAGGTCAGATACGCAGTGGCTTCATGTAAATACTGGTATTCTGCTGCATTCGGTAAGACTAGAAGCCGATACCAACATATTCGGAAAAGGCAGATGACAAAGTATGAATAGATCGCTTTTGTTACCATTGTTTGTCAAATACTTTATCTTAGAAAGACGCTGAGGACAATTTCCTTCTATTTAAGAAGAATAGTAGAAGTTTGCTCTTTCATTTGTAAACTTAACCAGTCTGTAATGTGATTGCTCAATTTTTCTATAGACGACGATAAAAAACTGTGTGCATGCATGTTTACACTATGTTTGGCTTCTAAGTTCATTCGCACGAATTCTTTGCCCGAAACGGGAAAATCGACACTTTTAAATAATATTTTTTTTAATCATTTAATTTTTTATGTGAACTTTAGAAAAAAGATTCTGAAGTTGTCGATTCGCCAACAAATTAATTAACTTCGTTGGAATATTCTACAGAAAATAATATATTATTCAATGTGTCAAATTGGACGGTTCGGGCGAGTAAATGCGCGTGAATCGACCGAAACAAGCCTTATGTTCACGCAATTACAGTAATTTTGTTCTGGATGCATCGTTTTCACACATAATTATACAATGAATGTATGTTAAATATTGTAGTTAAATCATTTTTAAAAGAGTAACGGTGGAGTTTCTTGCCCATTCTTCTCCATACGAAACTACATTTTGGAAGGGGCGACTAGAATCAATTCTATTTTAATGTAAATGTTGACGTTCAAAAGTGCCTTTTAAGTGCCTATTTGAAATAAATGCTTTGACTTTGACTTTGACTTTGAATTACTTTGATCCACCTATGTGCAAAATCTGAAAATATCTGTTTCCATGAAAACTGATAACTACCGTGAAACATGCACCGTCGCACGTTGTGTTATTGCACGCTCCGACAGTGTGATCGTAACTTAACTATTGGAGCAGTTGCTAGCACGCGGGGCGCTGTTGGTCCGTCAATACTGAATGTCTGAGCGATGCTTTACAGAATAGTGCTTGTATTATTTGTAGGGGAATATGTAGGTCTTTCATAATTTATTACTGGCCTAACCTAACCCGCATGGCAGGTTCAAGAGCTAGTCCATTGACATTTAGGTAGGTAATAGGTAATACGGGCTGTTATCTGCAACTCCACGTCAAAGCGCGTATTTTGCGTACAGGTGGGAGAATCGGTCATCCGAACCACCTCAGCTCCTCGAGAAAGGCTAGCAACGCCTTGCTGTTGCTGACATTCTACGTAGGGTACCTGGGTTACCGAAGTATCTAAATACTTCGGTAACCCAGGTACCCTACGTAGAACGTGCTGTTAAACTGCCCGGTGGTCGCCAATTACAGGGCTAACCCTGTAATTGGTGACCACCGGGCAGTTTAACAGCACGTGCGCTGCTGTCTCGTCGTCCTCCATTCAGGCCCTGTACAGCAGACTGTCTGTTACTCCTACAACAGTTACAGCTGCTGTAACTGTACGCAGCTGGTTTAGTTAGACGGAGAATCTGTTTTGTGAGGCGGTCATCGATCGTAGGAAGTGCTTCGTTAGCCTGCCGGCACTCACCTAGGTCCACCCATATTTTATGTTGTCGGTCTCTGGTTTGTTTCCTTACCAGAGTACGTAGATACCCGAAGGGGAGTAACGCGATGGGTTCTGGTCCCACTGGTGCCGTATTTGACCCTTTCCTGGCAAGTTTATCGGCTGCTTATCTAGCGAGCCGCTGTGTCCTTTGATCCATTGAATGGTAATGTTATTGAGGCTACCTACCTGGTTGAGGCGCTGGTGGGACTCATATATCAGCCCAAAGTTAACTGTGTGACTGTTCAGCGCTTGCAGAACGGCCATGCTGTCTGAGAGTATGCAGATCGAGTACTCATTAACTTCCCTGGCCATGGTAGCAGACGCGGCAAGGGACGGCCTGGAACAATATGTTATGGTCCGTTGACGTTTGCGTCATTGTCAAAATCAAAGTGTTCTTTACTGTCTATTTTATAAGGTTGCTAATGGGTTAACTGACTTACGCGTCTGCCAACATCACAATGATCTTTATTAGAGTTACAATAAGGTTGCTGTTGGGTTGCTGCTGTCACAGGTAAAATAACTGTGAACGGATGTATATGATGGTATTACAGGTACAGAGGAAACAAAGGTAAAGGCTTTAGGTAAAGCTTGTTTCTAACGTTGGTCCAAGTTTGATTCAAATTTTGGTGCAAGCTTCGAACCCCGCATCTTATGCCCTTAAGCATTAGTTCATCATTAAATGTAACCGTTTTCACATTGAATGCCAAAGATAACAGCCGGGGGCCTGTCTATTACATGGAGCCTTGGAAAGTACATTCTACCGTTAGTCCCGGCTGCCATTTGTAGGAACTTGACAGCCGTTATGGGTAGTCAGACGCCCGAAAGTCTGACAACCAGTCTTACCCAAGGGGTAAAACTAGGGGTCAGATAGGAGTAAAATAATGGTATTTAGTTCCGTGTGGTGCCGGACGTAAAAGAATCGCCATTCCATTTCTTCCTGTGGGTGTCGTAGAAGGTGACTAAGGGACTTACTAGATGTCAGGTCATGTCTTCAAATTTTTGGCATGCAAGTTTTTTCACGATGTATTTCTTCATAGCTTTGAGAGCAATACTGATGAAGTAACTTTCACAAAGTAACTGACGATGGGGGTTAAAGACGACCATCTTCCGCTATTGTCCAGTGTTCTGATTTACATGATTACAACTGTAATATCAGTTTTAACATAACTCTACTATTTAGAACTAAAATTATAAAAATATGTACATAAACAAAAATCACATGTTCATGTTACGTAATTATACAACTGTACTTGTATATATACAAAATACCTTATAAACTTAATTTAATCACTTTTATTCGATTTTAAAATGACAGCGAATGGCCTATCTAAGGTAGATAGATTCATTTAGAAGCATAAACATTTAATTAAGCAAAATCTCTTTAAATTCTAATTGGTCTCTTAGAAAACTATTCTGACTCACGACTCGATATTCATAGGGAACTTCCTGCTACTTCTAAAAAAATACCAATACTTGGGAATTGAACTGACAACTACTGGTTCGCAAAGGAATCGTCCAAACGTTTTCTTATTCTGCTTGGTCGAAAGTTAGCTAAATAGCCGTTCTTTTACTCTGTCATGATTGACTACTTAGATCTTGAAAGGTATCATCATATCATATCAGCCGAAAGATGTCCACTGCTGGACATAAGCCTACCCCAAAAGCGTGGGATTTGCCATAATTGCAACGCTTGGCAGGCGGGTTGGCGATCGCAGTATGGTGGTCAAATACATAGAGAACGCTGCTGCCCATTCTCTAGCAAGTCCGTTAGTCGCCTTCTACGACACCCACGGGAAGAAATGGGATGGTGCTATTCTTTACGTCCGGCACCACACGGAACAAAGGTATAGCGGGATGTTAATATTTTACATATAGCTGTCTGCTTTGTTCCCTAGCAGTCCAGTGAAGTAATGGGATAATTCGACTGTTATCTTATCATACACTGGTATTTATGTTCGCTCTCATGTAGTTTAATTTCCTGCGTAAATGAATGGCAAGATCCTTTGCGATTTGCGACGTTCGGAATACTAAAACCTATGTAGTCCCATAGAGTTACTGATCTCTATGAAAAACAGGATCGATTGGCATCACAGTTTTTTTTTTAATGTGAAAATTGCCATTTTCTTGCTAACTGTATCTTTTTTTAAATTTGTGAATGCGTATAAAAACAATCTCCTAAGCCGTTTCATTATAGCGGTTGAATTACCTACCCTTATTGCCTCATCCAACCTGAATATGTTGTGATGTCGATGCTTAGGTGCATAATGGAAAAGCGTGATGACAATAAT
Source organism: Polymixis lichenea (assembly GCA_949091785.1). Lineage (NCBI taxonomy): Eukaryota > Metazoa > Arthropoda > Insecta > Lepidoptera > Noctuidae > Polymixis > Polymixis lichenea. The sequence continues at coordinate 55,737,605 of OX420931.1, read as the reverse complement.
TTAAAACGTTAAATCTGTAACTCTCCGCCATTTTCTAACCTTTTAGCCCGTCTTTGTACAATTTGCGGTAAACTATAGAAGAATACGAATAAATTGCAATACTTCTAATCCCCCATAGCAAAAAGCGTAATAATTTATATCCTATCGTCTGCGCAGACATATAGGAAATATCTATGCATAATTTGAACAAAATCTATTCAGTAGTTTTCGTGTGATGCTGGAACATACATTCGCAGACAAAAATTATAAGAAATATATTTTCGGCATTAGAATCGTTCCCGATCTCGTAGATATTATTAAAAAATATATTCAAAGTACAGTTTTGACTTTGCTACGATTTTATTATATGTATTGGTATTATTATTAAGTATAGATGTGAAAGTTTATATGTTTAGATGCTTTTTTGGCTTTTTACGTTTTATTGGCACAAGTATTTTTATAAAATAACTAGCTGACCCGACAGGCGTTGTTGCGTCTTAACTATGGATTTTCGAATTCACATTATATATATGTTAACTTTCTTACTTTTCTTTTTCATAAGAACCTTCTCCAATGTTTGACAACAACAAACAACAAAAAAATAATTAGCAAAATTGGTCCAGTCTTTCTCGTGTGATGCCGTGACCAAGGGAAATAGAGATTCATTTTAGTAGATATAGATTAAGGCCCACGCTAACGTATGTCAACCGAATTATAAAAATACATATTGTGTCTATGCAAGCTTATACACCGTGAAATTGTAATGGTTGTTTTCCCGCAGCGAAATAGGTTTGTCTTGGTAATACAATCGTTTTATAAACAAATAAAATATTAGAAACAAAAAATGGCAGATTAATCATTGTGAAAAATCACCACGTGCGAGAGTTTATTTTGCTTTGAACATTTATGCATCGCTGTTCCCTTTGTCGGCGGTGCGTGCGATTCGAGTAGTACCTACAAGTTACCTCTAGAGTGAGTGAGTGATTGAGTAGTGTTTTACCGAATTGATGAATATTTTTTTAATTATTAAAAAAAAAACTTTATTTTTTTACTTTTACTCTATGCTTCGAAAGTACTTCTTATGGGAAGTTATTCTGCCGCGGGAAAACAACCATTAAAATTTCACGGTGTATACATAAATTATAAAAAAATTTCAAAGCTCTAATAGTATACCAATATGTTAATATATATTTTTCTTTAGTCAATTTTTATATTAAACCTTATTAAAAAGCAGGTAAAGTTTGAAGAGGCAATTTTTCACAGAATTTTCTCTCTCCTATAGGTAAAGTTGAAAAAATGTAGAAACGTTCTCGTTGATCTGACTCTTACACCGCGAATTTGTCATTGAATTATAATAATAAACCTACCACACGTTCCGTCGTATCTTAAGACCCGTCCGTCACATATCCACCGGTGTGTGTTGTACCCCTGGAAGTAATCCCCAAGTAAGTGGAAAATCTTTCAGCGGAAAATATAATAACAGAATTAAGTTCATACCTTTTTCTATCAAGGAAAGGGAAGTTGGGAAAAGTAATACAGTTACACCTTGTTTACACTGACGTAAAAATAGCGCGGCAGGATTTTATCCCGCACTGGATTTTTTACTCTCGGTGTTAAGCCGAGCATTGAGAATCCAACAAAGCGCATCCCAGCTCGTCTAAAAAATATACTGTTGCAATTTCAACAGTGCGTTGAAAATCCAGTGCGCGAAAAAAAATGCAGCGTGAAAATCACGTCCAAGCGAACAGTTTAAGGCCCTGGTAACCTTACATATTGTCGTTATGAGCGATAATAGTTCTTATTGCAATCTATTACGGGTTAAAATCTGTTGTAATAAATTCGAATAACAAATGAGCAAGCGTATGTCGTAACAAAGCAAATAAAATCGTAAAAAATTAGATATTAACTAATTAATAACAAATAATCCATCACTGGATGCAGTTTTGGCATTTAGAATTTTATGGTATATTTTTAATTAAGTATGTTTATAACTGTTATTGAACGGATAAACTGATTTTAAAGATAATTAAGAGGTGACTTTGATGATTTTTTGATGCATTAACGTATGTTTAATTATGTTTTGAGTTCCATCACTGTATGCAAGAAAGACTTGAATATATCTTATAATTTTTTGCTTTCAAAATTATTTACGGTTAAAGACAGACACAGCTTTAAGAAAGCACCTTTTTGAGCGTTTTCCAGAAATCTCCACCTTAAACAGTCATGAACCCGTTCGAGTTCAGCATCGTTTGGTGCTACCAACTCTAAATACAAATTTGTAATGTTACACTTGCTAACATAAGTCTGTTGGATTCTGCATGCTCTGTGCATTGAGAATTCAACAGTGCATCCTAGCACGTCGAAACAACAATGTTTGTTTTTCAACTCTCGGCGCTATACAGTGCGTTGGAGACCCAGAGCATAAAATAATCCCGCCGCGATGTTTTTATGTCCGTGCGTACGTGGACTAACACTTTTTCAAAAAGAAAATGGATGCGATCTAGTGTGTAACCACACTAGATCGCATCCATTTTCTTTTTTGGCTTGGCTAAAAGTGTTGCTGTCTCTTACTGGCCAGATAATTATGAAAGAGGTGTATAAATATACGATGATGTTTTACTACGACTACTCATCTACTTCCTTACTTCCGATAACCTTTTTAAAATTTTAACTAAGTGGGAATATATTTTCAGAATTTCAATATCTTAGTAACTTAGACCCGAGTTCACCAACTCCAACATAACTCTTTATTACGTAACCGTTTTGTTAGCATTAAACATATGTTTAAACAAACCGCGTTTTTTTCGAGTCCATTATTTAATTCTAACCAACCAACGGTTAATTAACCGAACGTTTTTGAGAGAGCGAGTCGAAAATGACAGAATGATCGAATTGTTTAACATTATTTTGTGAAAGATGCTACAACAAATGCCGAAAAAAATGGGGTTAGAAGCACCTGCCTGACAAATTTAATGCTTTTGGCACTCACTGCTAACGTGCTTGGATATTAAAACTTTTTTCAATTAACTCAATTAATTCCAGAGCATTCACTACGTTTGTATAAACGAAATCTTGTACCAAATGCTCTCTCGTCATATTCACATACGGACATACGAGAAGTGTGCAAAATTCTTTCTACAGTTTCAGCAAAATCATCTAACATATTTTCCTCTACCAAGATATAAGTAACTCAAAGCGTCTTGCTTTTTTATTTTGTCAATAAAAGTGATTCACAATGCAAAACTTCAAATCACAAAGCATAAAACAGCGGTTAAACTGAGTCGGTCTCGTCTGTAGTGTATAAGTATTAATGTATAGCCTAAGCACTGTTATTCATGTATTAGTATTAAGTAGTAGTCGTAATAAACCATTCGTGGCGTACACACGTGTTTTGATTGTCTTCCCGCAACCCACACACTTCATGGCGACCTTGCCATGCGCGAGCGCCGCGGCGTCGGGTTCCTACCTACTGTCGCCGGCTATCGCGTAGCGGGCCAATTGTGCAATTCAGCGGATTCCTGTGTGCCTCGGTGCACTGAATTAGAGCGTTATAAATGTACTCTATATAAAAATGAAGACTACTTCGGGAACATTCAACACAACTGGTCACGTACTTAACCAGAAAAATGGGAAAAGCATATTCTAAAACCGAAGATAAGGAGGTGATAATTGCGCAAAATGCTTCGGGAGGAAGTAATACTACGGTTGAATCTCATATGCAGATAAATAATATATTACTGGCGTCGGCCTTGACAATTATCGCGGCTGCAGCAATCATAATTATATGGAAAAAGCTGAAGGAGAAGCAGAAGAAATGGATCGGAAAGCATGTAGAATCCGAGTTAGTAAGAAAAATGCGTTTGCGGTTGTCGGGAAGGCGAGAACGTGAAGAAGGAAATGGAAATGTGTAAACATCATTATCAGTGCGCAGTGAAAAGTGTTAAGTGTAATTAATGAGTGAAAAAAAAAAAAAGAAAAAGCAAAAAGCTAAACTAAAGTCTTGCAACATCCACTGTGGATATTACATAAACTTATGCAGTCCCGTTGAAGAAGAATTTTATAATGAACAATTAAGTATTAGAATAAGCCCCTATAATTATTACTTTTTTTTTAAATTCAGTGTGTTTGTATCTTACAGCAACTTACAGCCTGATTATATCGGAATGTCACAGGAAAAAAAAAAAAAAAACATTTGGCATAAACCATAAACTACTCGTACAAGGACTGTAAAACGGAATGGAGAATACAATATAATGAACAGAGACAGTAATATTGTGACGTAACTGCTTGCTATCTCTCTCTTACATAGACTACGTAAGTGTCAACTGAAAAATAGGATTGCTATGCTATGTGCTCCGTATTTAATAAAATAACTTTTAAATATCATTGCGTATAATTCATTACAAAAGTCATCAGGTTATGGGCCCAGACACATAACTGAACTGGAAACGTAAAAATACGCAAGAAGTAATAGTGATTGTGTGGATACTGGCGGATAGAAATAAAACCAGCACGTGTGCGAGTTGGCGCGTGTTTTTGAGGTTAGAACATCGTCAGGAAGGAATCACTTGTTCGGGAATTGAACAAGGCAGGAAAGGAAAATGACGGATCCTATAACGTACGGGCAAGGAGCAATAAAACTGGAAGGTTCCAAAAATTGGAACATATGGAAGTTCCAGACAACAGTATTGTTGCGAGGTCAAGGCTTGTTCGGCATAGTAAGCGGTACAAACAAAAAACCAGAAAATGTTGCAGAAAGTACTCGTTGGGAAAACCAGGATGCAAAGGCCCAAACATTGTTAGTAACGAGGATTTCAGAAAATGTAATGGTGCATATTATTTCATGCGAAACATCGACAGAAATGTGGCAAAAACTTAATAGTATTTACGAACAGAAATCAGAAACGAGCATTCATATTGTGCAGCAAAGATTTTTTCAATTTAAATATGAAGAGGGTTCAGAGATGTCGGTATTTTTATCGAAGATACAAGAGTTGCAAAATAAACTAAAGCAACTTGGGGAGAATATATCGGACAAGTTGGTCATAACTAAGGTTTTAATGTCTTTACCGGGAGAATTCAAACATTTCGTGTCTGCTTGGGAGTCCGCGCCTGATGACAAGCAGACATATGATAACTTGGTCGCCAGATTGCTCATAGAAGAGGAAAGGTTAAAGGAAAGAGGCGGTGGTGAAAATTCGCAATCGTCAGCTGCCTTTGTCGCTAAGAAAACGTTTAACAAGAAATCTGTAAAGTGCTACAAGTGCAATAAACTTGGACATTTTCAAAGTGAATGCAAATCTAATACAAGTGCAAGTTCAAGTAATCAAGCTAATCGTAACAACAAAGACAGTCGAACGGAACAAAGGTGTTTTTACTGCAATAAAGTTGGACACTTCAAAAGTCAGTGCCGATATAAGAAAAATAAAGAAACTAAAGAAAGTAATGCTTTTGTTGTGGAAAGTGCAATCGGCGAAAGTTTTCAGAAAACCCAGTGGTTAGTGGACTCGGGCGCAAGCGAACACATGTGTTGTGATCGAAAACTTTTTTCATTATATTCGATAGCTACGAATAAAAAGGTGACTGTCGGTAATGGAACGCAAATTAGTGTTCATGGCTGCGGACAGGTGGCAGTTAAAGTATGGAATGGTCATGAATGGACTGATACGACCATAGACAACGTTCTATATGTGCCTGAATTGAAGATGAATTTATTATCTGTCAATCGTGTTACGAGTAGAGGTTATGTTTTGATAACAAAAGAAAATGTATGTGAATTTTACAATAAACAGAAGAAATTAGTGGCAATTGCTGAGCGGAGTGGCAATATGTACGTTCTGGACTTCCGTTACAATGCTGGCTGTTCAGTAAATACAGCAGAAGTTACATGCGTGGACCTACCTATATGGCATGAGAAGTTAGTGCATCAAAATATGGCTTACGTGAAGAATGTCTTAAAGAAAAACAACATTGATGTAAGCAAATCTCACATGGTCGACTGTAACAAGTGTGAGAGTTGTTTGAAAGGGAAAATTCACCGCCTGCCTTACCCTGTTAGTGGTAATGCAAGTCAGAAAACTTGTGAAATAATTCATGCCGATACATGCGGTCCAATGGAGGAATGGTCAGTTGGAGGCTCGAAATATTTTGTTATCTTCAAGGATGACTACTCCAAGTACAGGCAAGTGTACTTCATAAACAATAAATTTGAAGTAAAACAGTGCATTAAAAACTTCATTGCCGGGGCAGAGAATATAACAGGAAACAGTGTCAAAGTTTTCCGAAGTGACAATGGAACTGAATTTGTCAATAAAGAAGTTCGTGAAATGTTCCAAGCAAAGGGTATTGTACATCAATTGACAGTTCCCTACACCCCAGAACAAAATGGAAATGCGGAACGGGAAAACCGAACCTTAGTAGAAGCAGCAAGGACAATGCTGTGTGCCAAAAATTTACCCAAGAAACTGTGGGCAGAATCAGTTAATACAGCAGCTTATGTGTTGAACAGAACAGGTAAAAGCAGCATTGAAGGAAAAACCCCTTATGAACTGTGGTCAAACAAAACATATGACATACATAACCTCAAAATATTTGGGACCACTGTTTTCACTCACATACCTAAGGAAAAGAGGAGAAAGTGGGACCCAAAAGGGGAAAAAGGAATAATGGTGGGTTATGGAGAAGCAACAAAGGGTTATAGAATATATTTTCAACACAAGAATAATGTTGAGATAAGAAGAGATATTGTTTTTCTACAAGAAAGTCAGTGTGAGACCATGAAGACTGTTTGTGAATCTAATCATCCACTACCTGTGCAGCTATCTACTAGTGAGGATATGGAAGAACAGGAGCAAAGCAGAGAAAGTGACCCAAACCTTCGAGAAGCTAGTGACGAAGAAAACAGTAGTACACTACAGTCAGAGTCCGATGGTAGCTTGTATGTGCCAAGTGATTATGATGAGTCCAGTGGATTAAGCAACGATGAAGAACAGTCAAGGCGAGGTACTCGTGTGAGGAAGCAGACTCCATTTTATGAATGTAATAATGTTTCAGTAATGGAAAAAGAGCCTAAGACGTTTGAAGAGGCAATGCAAAGTTCAGACTCATGTAAATGGAAAGAAGCAATAAAGAAGGAACTACAGACTCTTAAAGATAATAACACATGGAATGTGTGTGAATTGCCAGGTAATTCAAATGTCATTAGTAGTAAATGGGTATTTAAAATAAAGAAAAATAATGGTGGTATTCAGTTTAAGGCTAGATTAGTAGCAAGGGGATTTGAGCAGAATGATATGTTAAGTTTAAATGATATTTATGCACCTGTAGCTAAGTTAGCAACTTTTAGATTGTTTTTAGCAGTAGCAACAAAACTAAAACTACCTGTGTACCAGATGGACGTTACTGGGGCTTTTTTGTATGGGGAAATTGGAGAAACTGTTTACATAGGGTTACCTGAAGGGGCTTATGAAGATGGTAAAAATATTGTAAAATTAAATAAGGCTTTGTATGGACTTAAGAAGTCACCGAAGTATTGGAACGATAAGTTTAACTCTGTTATGATTAGAGAAGGTTTTAAAAGATCACAGTGTGACTCATGTCTGTATTCAAAATGTAATGGTAACCAACAAATGTATGTGATAATTTATGTCGATGATTTATTAATATTTGGAACAAATCAAAACCAAATATGTGAGCTTAAGTCAATGTTAAATAGAGAATTTGAAATAAAAGATTTGGGTTTGATTTCGGAATTTTTGGGGATACGTGTAAAGCAAAATTTGAAAAATGGGGTAACAGAATTGTGTCAGAAGACTTATCTAGAAAATGTTTTAATAAGATTTAATATGTTGAACTGTAAGCCTATAAGTACTCCTATGGACCAAAATTTTGATACAAAAATACTAGAGAATAAACGTGAAAAAAACAAAATAACAGAAAAGTTATGTAGACAAATTGTTGGATGTTTGATGTATGCAGTATCGGGCACACGACCAGATCTTTGTGTTGTGGTGTCAAAATTAAGTAGGTATCAAGACTGTGCAAGTGAAATGTTATTAGTAGCCTTGAAACGAGTACTGCGATACACTAAACATACAATAAATTATACGCTGTTATTTAAGTGTGAGGATGATAAGTTAGTGGGTTATTGTGATGCTGATTGGGGAGGTGACATCAAAGATAGAAAGTCCACAACTGGTTATTGCTTTATTTTCTCTAATTGTCTGATTTCTTGGTGTTCTAAGAAGCAGAGTACTGTGAGTATCTCATCTACTGAGGCAGAATATGTAGCCATGAGTATGGCAGCAAGTGAAGCATGTTGGCTTATAAATATAGTACAAGAATTTAATACCTCTAATGTATCTCCAGTAACTATACTATGTGATAATCAATCAGCCATAATGATTGCTAATACTAATAGTGTTAAAAGATTAAAGCATATAGATATTAAGTTTCACTTTGTAAGAGAATTAATATTAAATGAAAAGATAATTGTAAAGTATGTAAGTACTACCGAACAAGTAGCTGATATGTTCACAAAAGCTCTCAAAAAGGATCTTTTGCTAAAATTTGTTAAGATGTGTGGTATGATTCAGATCTAGAGTGATTCAGTGTAATGGCTGCAGAAATACTTTAATTGTTTATAGCAGATGGTTAATTAACTAGTTTTTTTTGTCATTTAAAATTAGTGTTTAAGTAATAAGTATTTGAGATGTTGATTCTTTCAATGATAAGGTTTGTATGCTAAAAGTAAATACTTTATATAAGTATGAGATTGTACAAGCTCTGTTTGTTATATTGAGGGGGGGTGTAAAACGGAATGGAGAATACAATATAATGAACAGAGACAGTAATATTGTGACGTAACTGCTTGCTATCTCTCTCTTACATAGACTACGTAAGTGTCAACTGAAAAATAGGATTGCTATGCTATGTGCTCCGTATTTAATAAAATAACTTTTAAATATCATTGCGTATAATTCATTACAAAAGTCAACCTACTAGGAACGTATTATTTTTAATTTGTTTAATCAAATGTAAGTATGTTTTAATTTCATATTTTAATTTCTATGGAAAAAGATTTAGAAAGCATTTTAAGCGAATTAACTGATATTCAAATTAGTTTGAGGAAGTTGGGTCCAAGTAGACGGTTACAATATAAAGACAAGGTTGAAGAAAAAACAATAAAAGCTAAAGAGTTATATTTGTTGTATAAAACCATTATAAGTATATTTACTGAGCAAAAAAGCTCGTTAGAATTAGCAGAATATATTTACGAAGTGTTGAAGGAGAGAATAGATTACGTTTACAATAAGATTTTGTCATACAATTTTCAAGGTGAAGAAGAAACAAATCTTTTAAACATGGAGAAGTTCGATATAAAAACAACAACATCTATAATACCAGAAATGGATGGTTCAGAACGTACAACTGAAAAAATTATAGATGCTATAGAATTATATAACAGCTGTCTCAAGGATCCTGACCAAACAAAAATGTTAATTTCTTTTGTTTTGAAAACAAGACTAACTAAAACAGCCAAGTTAAAATTAAAATCCGAATATGACAATATTACAAGCCTCGTACAGGATATAAAAACCTTTTTGCTAACGAAAAAGTCCGCCAATTCTATACTTTGTCAACTAAATAATTCCTGTCAAAATAATATGTCCATCAGTGAATATGGAAACAAAATATCAGAATTGTTTATAGACCTCACTATTGCTCAAGCTGATGGTAACGAAAAGGCAAGCGAAATATTGAGACCTATAAATGAGAAACTCGCGATTAAAAGATTTACAGATGGATTAAGATATAAACGCTTAAGCACTATCATTTCAGCACGGAACTACTCAGAGTTGAAGGATGCGGTGCGTGCTGCTGAGGACGAGGAGCTGGGACAACCCACAACTTCCAACGGTATTTTCAACGCAAGGGAAATGCCAGATAACAGGTATTATAATAATAATAAATACAATACAGGAGGACGGAATAATTATTATAATCAAGGATCTCGGTATCGCGGAAATTATAGTACGGGTCAAAGATATAATAACAACAATTATCGTAAAAAGTATAATCGTAACCCCCGAGGTGAATATACACGCGGAAGAGGTACTCATTATTCTTACTTTGGAAATAACTATAATCCTTCTAAATACTATCGTGGTAGAAGTACTCGAGATAGATATAATCAACGAAAAATGTTTTCAGCCCAAGTAAGCGAGGACCCCCAAACAGAAAACGGTAAAACAGAGAACGAAAATCGGTTTTTTCGTTCCTAAATCATATAACATTTTAACGTGTAACAAAAATTTTAGGTACGTTCATTTTAACATTAACAATACCAGGTGTTCATGGTTACTTGACACTGGCGCGTCCATTTCCGTTGTTTCTAAGAAGGTGTTATCGGAACACATTCCTTTGTATGAGGATAGAATTGTAATAAATGGCTTCGGTGGCAAAACCTATTCGCAAGGTTATGTTAATCTTACATTGCGTACTCAAAATAGTACTTTTAATCACAAATTTTATTTGTTCAATAACTTACCATTCCAGTCAGATGGAATTCTAGGATTAGACTTTTTATCGAAATTTAATTCACATATTAACTTAGAAAATGATACATTAATTCTACATAACGAATGCGAAAATATTATACCACTTTATGCGTCACCAACTATTTCACATAGTTACTTGACTATTCCTGCAAGAAGCGAGTCCATTCATTACATACAACTAACGAATAATAAATTAAACTATGATTGTGTTGTATTACCAAAACAATTACAGGAAGATTTATTTTTGGCAGCGTTAATAGTAAAGCCAGTAAATAACGTTATCCCCATTAAAATATTAAATATTAAAGAAGAATCAGTTACTATACCAACTTTCCAACCTGAGATACATTCCTTAGACGATTACCAAATATGTCAGTTTAAAAAATGTCAGTCAAACGCAGAGAGAGCTAATACCTTGTTAGGATTACTAAAAATTGATCACTTACACCCAGCTGAGCGTGGGACGATAGAAGCAATTTGTACAAAGTACAATGATATCTTTTACCTACCGGGTGATAAGCTTACAACTACTAAATCTTATGAACATAATATTTATTTAAAACCGAATACAAGTCCTGTTTATACAAAACCGTATAGGTTGCCAAACAGTCAAAAACCAGAAATAAAAAAGCAGATTAAACAAATGTTACAGGATGACATTATAGAGGAAGCTCAAAGTGAGTGGTCGAGCCCAATTTTACTCGTGCCTAAAAAATCTAATGACGACAGCAAAAAATGGAGGTTAGTAATAGATTACCGTAAATTAAATGCCGTTATACAGAATGATAAATTCCCCTTACCGAATATCACTGATATTCTAGAGTCACTTTCAGGTGCCGTTTATTTTACGCATTTAGACCTTAGTCAGTCATATTACCAAGTGACCTTGAATCCAGAGTCAAGAAAACTAACTGCCTTTACAACAAATACTGGACAATACCAGATGAAACGGATGCCAATGGGACTTAAAACCAGTCCGAGTTCTTTTTCAAGGGTAATGACTATTGCCATGTCAGGTTTAACGTATGAGAAGTGTTTTATATACCTTGATGATCTTGTAATTTTTGGACGTAATTTTGAAAGTCACAATAAAAACTTGATAGATGTTTTCGAGAGACTTAGAAAAGTTAATCTAAAATTAAACCCCAACAAATGTAATTTTCTAAAAAAGGAGCTTTTGTATTTAGGTCACACAGTGTCAGCAGAAGGAATAAGTCCAGATAAAGCAAAAATAAAAGTTGTTGAAAATTACCCAACACCGAAAAGTACAGAAGAAGTAAAACGCTTTGTCGCATTTTGTAATTATTACAGAAAGTTTATTAAAAAATTCGCAGAAATAAGTATTCCTTTAAATTCCTTATGTCGTAAAGATGTTCCTTTTATATGGTCTAACCAGTGCGAAAATTCATTTAAGTTAATGAAAAAAGCGTTAATATCACCACCCGTTTTACAATACCCAGACTTTTCAAATGAAAACGAGTTCATTTTACAAACTGATGCTTCAGGTATTGCTGTAGGAGCAGTCCTTTGTAATAAAGACATGCGACCAGTCGCTTATGCGAGTCGACCATTAAATAAAGCTGAAAAAAACTACCCAACTATCCAGAAGGAGTTACTTGCGATAGTATGGGGAATAAAATATTTTAGGCCATATCTTTTAGGTAAGAAATTTACAATCATGACAGACCACAAACCATTGCTGTATTTATTTGGAATGAAAGATCCATCTAGCAGATTATTAAAGTTTCGGTTAACTTTAGAAGAATACGATTATAACATTATATACATAAAAGGAAAAGAAAATGCCGTAGCAGACGCATTGTCTAGAATACCAATAAATTCCGATGAGTTAAAACGAATTAATGAGGAAACAATCAATGTACTGACTAGAGCACAGAAAAGGCAATTAGAACAGACAAAAGACAGAAATGCCACTCCAATCACCAATAATGACACAGACTATCGGCCTGATCAACCGAGAATCGTAGAATTATTGAGGATGCCGAGTAGTGCAGTAGAAATAATATTAATAGAGGGAAAAGAGCTAAATAGGATTAGAAAACATGTGGGTATAGATGTAGAAACCGAGTGTTTTGCATTTTCCCAAAATAAGAAAGTATTATACATAAATCTTGATTTCAAGGAACAATATACGCGAGCCGTTTTTGTGGAGAAATTAAGTCAATTGAGTAAAAATATAAATGTCGACGAAATATGTATAATAAAAGGAAATAATAACGCGTTATTCATAAAAGAACTAATAGAAGAGATTAAAAGTAAAGAGAAGTGGACCGGTCCACGGATATGTATTTTACGAGGAGTAGAAAAAATTGATAATGAAAGAGATAGGAGATTTATTATTAATGATTATCACTTACTACCAACCAGCGGTCACGCAGGCGTGCGAAGAATGATAAACAATATTAAGAGGAAATATTTCTGGCCAAGCATGGAAGCAGACGTCAAAGACTTTGTAAACAAATGCGAAAAATGTCAAAAATCAAAATATTCGCGAAAAACCAAGGAGCCGATGGTAATAACCACCACAGCTTCATATGCTTTCGAAAAAGTGTTTTTAGATCTAGTTGGACCCTTAGATAAAGATATAGATGGTAATAATTATATACTTACGTTGCAGTGCGAATTAAGTAAATTTGTTGAGGCTTATCCTCTTCAAAATAAGGAAACGGTCACTGTCGCAAAGGCATTTGTTAATCAATTTATTTTAAGATTCGGAATCCCAAAAACAATAGCCACAGATAAAGGCACAGAATATATGTCATCTACTATGACTGAAGTCTGTACACTTTTAGGAATTGAAAAATTAAACTCAACTTCATATCACCACGAGTCAATCGGTTCACTCGAAAATACGCATAAACATTTAGGCTCATTCTTAAGAATACAATGCGATAATTTCCCTGAAACGTGGAGCCATTGGCTACCCTTTTGGTGTTTTACTTTTAATAACACTATACATTCTTCTACAAAATATGCCCCGTATGAATTAGTTTTTGGAAAACCCAGTAACATTCCGAGTAGAATAAGTAGTAGTATAGAACCTTTATATAACCCAGATAATTATAGTTTAGAATTAAGATATCGTTTACAAGTAGCACACAGAGATGCGCGAAATAATTTGTTAAAAAGTAAAGAGATACGAAAAACTATGTATGACAAAAATGTAAACCAAGTGCGTTATGACAAAGGTGATTTAATATTGTTAAAAAATGAAACTGCGAATAAACTGGATACCTTGTATAATGGTCCATTTATTGTTATTGAAGATATAGAACCTAATGTAAAAATAATGAAAAACAATAAAGCAGAAATTGTACACAAAAACCGCACAAAATTGTTTAGAAAATAATGTATTACAAAATATATTACTAGTTTTATATCCATAAACACTATTGTACTTGTAAGTAAAAAAAAAAAAAAAAACATTTTAATATCTTTTATATTTTTTTTATTTTTTTTCTTGTACCCCAGTGGTGTAGTGTATAAGTATTAATGTATAGCCTAAGCACTGTTATTCATGTATTAGTATTAAGTAGTAGTCGTAATAAACCATTCGTGGCGTACACACGTGTTTTGATTGTCTTCCCGCAACCCACACACTTCACGTCGTTTAAGTTAACCATCCGATTACAATACTTAAACAATGGTTAGTGCGTGGTGAACAGCAAAATATTGTTAAACAGCCGGTAATGGTTTAAATAGATGTTTTGAATTTAACCATGTGTTGGTGAACTCGGGTCTTAAGGGAGCAGAAAACCAATGGTACAGTCGGCCGAATGTCGGTGGTAATACTTTGATCTTGCAAACATTCGAAGACGTGTGACTACCAATACGCATTGGGCCCAAGTGGTAGATTGCAGCCCACTCCCTCTCGAAGAGAGACGTAAATTAATTTATATAAAAGATTAGGTTTCAAACTTTTAAAACAAAATAGTGAGGCGCAATATTAAAAAAAAATATTCTGTGATTCTATCTTATCGAAAAAAAGTACGAAATAATTTGCACGCCTAAATTACAAAAGAAAAAAAAACACTGCGAGGAAAATCCGCGCGAAAAACTTGCGTGTAACTTTTAAAACAACCGAGCCCAGATAAGAGCGACCGCTCTTACTTGAACCGTAATTTTTGTCTAAACACCCCCTTAGCCTCGCGGTTTTGTGGCGAGCGGGCAGTGGGGTAGTTCTCAAAGAATTGGCGGCTTACGCACGTGTAGAGTTAACCTGCGCACAAGTTGTGGAATCAATCAACGTGGTTATTTTGCTGGGAAATCGCTGGGGAAACCTACAGCGCATGCGTCCTCCAATAGAGATGTAAAGACTCGATGTTTTTCTACGTGAAACTTCGGCTATCATATTTTCGGGCGTCTTGAAGGACGGGTACGCCGCCATGCCGTCGCGATGCGTATTTCGTGGATATTTTTTTTTTGTGGATATGCTTTAGTAAATTATACTTTTATGTTAATTGTAATAATATGTACGTTAGTAACCCACTAATGCAAATAAAGATATTGTATTTATTCAGCAAAATCCAACAGCATGACTGACACAAAAGTACATAATGCGAATTATATTAATTAAATTCAGATATCAATTAAATTCGACGTAGATTATATACTTATCGATAGTTCACACGATCAAGTTAGTCGATAGTCGCCTCACTCACACCGTGAGAATCCCGCCGAAACCAGCCAGTAGAAACGTTTGACAGTATCCGCGCGCAACCGGTGTACGATAGACGTCCTCATGCCACAGGCGACGAATATCCCTCGCGATCAAGGTACGTCACTGAAAACTTCGTTTTTCAAAATTTAAATTAGGAAACCAACATGAATCCTCTTTAAATATTCCAATCTTTATTACCGCGTTAAAAAAATATAAGACTTTTAATTTTATTCGTAATTCGGGCGAACGTCTTAGGCCGGGGGGATAAGTGGTAGTGAAATTGTTTTCATTAGAGGAATTTTCTTTTATTAGAGGTGTTCTCAGCGGATTTTCGGATATCTAGCATATTTGTGTGTCAGTTGAATAGTTTTTAAGTGTGCGTGAAATGTAAACTTCTTACAAACTGTTTATGCGTGATTTCTTGTGAGTTTCGCAATCAGAATTATTGTAAATTTTGGATAAAATTTATTATCTATACTAATATTATAAAGAGGTAAAGTTTGTGAGTTTGTGAGGTGTGAGGTTGTGGGAGTAATCTCTGGATTTACAAAACCGATTTTGAAATGTTTTTACCAATAGAAAGCTACGTTATTTGTGAGTGTCATAGGATATATATTAATCCGAAAAATAAAAAGACGTTTTCGTGGTAGTCGGATTTGCAAAGTAAGTCGGAGAAAAAACGGTCGAACGAAAACGTTTCTTACGAACGCTGCCTTAACGATGAGAGATATATGATTGAGTTTCAGAGAAAAGATGTAGAACTTGATAATGCCTACAAAAAAGTCAGCGACAGCATATAAT
The DNA here is from genome assembly GCA_949091785.1 of Polymixis lichenea. Taxonomy (NCBI): domain Eukaryota; kingdom Metazoa; phylum Arthropoda; class Insecta; order Lepidoptera; family Noctuidae; genus Polymixis; species Polymixis lichenea. The sequence continues at coordinate 55,721,585 of OX420931.1, read as the reverse complement.
GTCTAACTTTTATATTTAAGTCACACAAACTAGTTTTTTTTATATTAAAAAAAAAATCATTTAAATCGTAAGGTCATGTTTATTGGTCTTATTGACAACCATTATGAATTCTTATCAAAATAAGTAAATGTATCATCTCAAGTGTTTCAAACAAAAGACTTCTCCCTTTTACTGCATATAATTTGGATAAATGGTTAAAGAGATAATACGACATAGGTATGGAACCGCGACCGTGTCGTAATTTATTGAGTGATATGAAAATGTTTACCGCCCAACGAAGTGGGCACGGGTCAGCTAGTTTATTTATAAATTGCGGCATACTGTGTTAAATTGTGAGCAGTTTTTGCTGTAGGATAAATATAAGGATAAAGTGACTCATGACGGGGGTGTAAATTTTTCTGGTTTTTTAAGAAGGCTTTCTTATTTTCTTTAAGATGAATTAATTACGGTCTTAACGAAGCTTTGTTTGTAAGTAGACATTGTTCGTGGCGAAAACATAATTAAAATTATTTGGTGAGGTATAAAGTCAAAGTCAAAGCATTTATTTCAAATCAAAGGTACTTAAAAGGCACTTTTGAACGTCAATATTTACATTAAAATTGAATTTATTCTAGTCGCCCCTTCCAAAATGTAGTTTCGTATGCAGAAGAATGGGCAAGAAACTCCACCGTTAGTCTTTTAAAATGTTTTATCTACAATATTTAACATAACACATTCATTATATAATTATGTGTGAAAACGATGCACCCAGAATAAAATACCATCAAAAATAGGTAAAAGAATGAAATTGAAGCAATACGGATAAATTTAGTACACTTTTTGGTGGTCAATTTAACGCCATTCGACCATCTTCATTTTTAAGAAAACTCTTCTGTGTAGCCAGCATAATAAAATAAAATAAACCTAAATCTATGTTCGGATACGAACATACTGGGGGCATCCCTGGCCTTTTAAACAACGCAGCTAAATAAAAAAATACACAAAATAAACTTAATTAAGAATTAACTATTACTTATCTTCATTAATAGGGAGAGGACATACTTTCATAACACTGGTTCGGATCATCTGTCTTGACATAAAAAAATATCTAATTGCGCCTTCCAATAAGTAGTTTCACATGGAGAAGAATGGGTAAGAAACTTGACCGCTACTCTCTTAAATTATTTTCCAATTTAACGATGTACCTTGAAAACAATATGATACTACAATAGGTGTAAATAATTAAAAATTAAGCAAATATGGATAAATTAATTATATGATAAACACTTGGTGCTCACATATTTACAAACAGTGTACATTATAAAGGGAACCTCTGCGCAAAATTTCAGCTTTCTAGGTCCAAGAGTTTGGGCTGGGCGTTGATGAGTCAGTCAGTCGGATATGTGGGTACTATATCTATGAAACTCAGTTGATAATGCCTAATTATATATCTTTTGAATACTCTACTTAATTTTAATATTTGTGATATTCGCCCAGCTGCTCATAGATAAAAAAGTTACCCTGTAATATGTTATCCGATTGAGATAAAACAATACATTCAATCGGTTCAGTAGGCTTACAGCATTGTACAATCATCCATAATATGTTAGCCAATAAGATCTAATATTGATCATTTCAGTTTGGTCAGGAACGAGGCTTGTTGACATTGTAATTGGACTGTGATCAAAATCTAATTGAATGATTCTTCATCATCATCATTTCAGCCGAAAGACGTCCACTGTTGGACATAGGCCTCGCCCAGGCTCCTCCATTTCGACCGGTCTTGTACTTCCCTCATCCCCCCAGCGGATTCCCGAGGCGTTCACAAGGTCATCGGTCCACCTTGTGGGAGGCCTTCCCACTCTACGTAGCCTCTTCCGGAGATTCTTAGCACCCCTTACCTCACCGTAACCTTGGCCGCTACCGTAGCCAAGGGTAGGCGGGCCGCCGGGTACTAGGGCTATTTTTGCAGGGCTGCTTGTCATTTTTGGTAGGGTCCTGCCATAATCGCCACGCTTGGCAAACGGGTTAGCGATCGCAGTGTGTTGGTAAAATGCATAGAGAACGCTGCTGCCCATTCTCTGATAAGTCCCCGAGTCGCCTTCTACGACACCCACGGGAAGAAATGGGATGGTGCTATTCTTTTTACGTCCGGCACCACACGGAAAGAATTATTCTTAACCCGTGGCATGTTCCAAACAACTTCTTTTATTTTTTTCTAGACAGTGTCGCAAGACGCGTGTAGCTCGTGGCCACGGGGTAAGGCCAGGTCATTGGTCAGTCCTAGACCTTATAATAGAATGTTGACCTACTAATTAGTGTTATCTTGGTTTCTAATAGAAATTGTATTGTTATCGGAACCCATTAGGTTCACTTGACATGCGAGAGGTTAATACATCTCTATGCTAAAACTATCGGTTATTGAAGTGGTTATTTTTGTACGCAGTAAAGACATTAATGATAATAGACAGGCCAGTGGCTAAGTTATAACAACCGCATGGTTCGATCGATTCGTTTGAGCTACGCTTGCGGTTGGTCCGTGGACCCGCGCTGTCTCGGCTGCCATTCGTGGATTTTTGACAGTCGTTACGTGTAGTCAGAAGTCCAAAGTCGAACAACCAGACTTAACAAAGGGTTTCATACACGGACAGGTTATTCAGTGTTTTTTTGATAGACAGTCGCTCCATGTAAAATACTGGTATTCAGCTGCATACCGGTCAGACTGAAAGCTGACCCAAAATAGTTGCGAAAAGTCTAAGCAGATTGTTTTTTGACATTAGACTTTATTACTGTAGGGAATAACGAAAACATTACCATATTATGAATATTTAAAAAAAACAGTCCTTTTTAGACATTAAACCGGACACCGAACTGAAACAGTCTCCTTCGCTCGAAAGGACATGTTGTAATTAAAAGGTTCTTTGTTTTTTCTACGGAACTCCAAACCGGGGCGTATTTTCAGAAACGAAAACGAAATAAAAAGTTCGCTCTGTCCAGGCAAGCAAAATGTTATAGACAATCTCGATTACTTAGTTGCATTTTTGTAAATAAAAAGCCTTTTTTATTTTGTTCAATCAAATTGATTCATAAAGCTTATTTTATCGTGTCGTGTGTGAAATTTTCAATTGTTAACTACAATATTATTTTATTAATGGCTAACCAACAATTGTGTACAATCGATATTTATTTTTTGTCTTTTGTGTTATAATAAAATGTGTAGCAATTTCGTGTGCCACAAGCGCCCCTCTACTATATAATTAATTAATAGATCGGAAAAAAGAACAAAAATAGTTTAAAGTTCCGTGAGATAAGCGCGTCAATGTCCATTACATAATCGGCCAAGAATGTCCCCATTGCTAGGACACAGGCATCCTCTCCTCGAGAGAGAGTGGGCCGTTATCTACCACGTTGGCTCAGTGCGGGTTGGTAGATGTTACCTGCTTCGAATTTTCGAAAACAGCGGTGATAAAATTATTAACACAAAGTAATGCGCCTGCCTGGGTTCCAACCGAAGATCTAAAACTCGTAAGTGCGGGTCGTTACCAACGTGTATTAGTTGGGTTCCATGAATAATATTTATATTACCAACGTGTGATATATATTGATAATATTCCAGAAGTCAGCCCCATCAATTATCAAGGCCTTGGGGTCGGCTACGGTTCAGGCCGGGTAGCGAGCTTACGATGTTTCGGTCGCTGCGGCCTCTTTGGCAGACTGCCGTCGATATAATATATAATATAGAGTACTCAAGTTGTTTATTATCCTTTTTAACCGACTTCCAAAAAAGAAGGAGGTTCTCAATTCGACTGTATGTTTTTTTATGTTTGTTGCCTCAGAACTTTCGACTGGGGGAACCGATTTTGATGATTCTTTTTTTTTAAAGCTGGTGCTTCCCGTGTCATTTCAATTTCATATAGAGATGATGCGTTTCGGAGACAGACAACGGAGCTCTTCAATAAATAACAGCAAATCACCCACGATTGCAGCTATCGCATAAATATGCATTGTTTTGACCCCAAGGATGATGAAATTTCGAATTAGTGGGGTAGGTACTATAACTAAAAAGTGAAAAATAAAAACTTTTTCCAAAAAAAAAAACAACCGACTTCCGAAAAAACACTATAAAGTGAAAAATAACTTTAATTTCGGAAGGCGGTGACTTTGGATATGTATTTAAATTTTTTGTCACCGCCTTCCGAAATTAAAGTTATTTTTCACTTTACTTACTTATAGTTTTTTTCGGAAGTCGGTTGTTTTTTTTTGGAAAAAGGTTTTGGCAGACTACTAAGAAGCTGGTGCTTCCCGTGTCCCATTTCAATGTCATATAGATCTGATGATGCGTTTCGGAGACAGACAACGGAGCTCTTCAATAAATAACAGTAAATCACCCACGATTGCAGCTATCGCATAAACATGCATTGTTTTGACCCCAAGGATGATGAAATTTCGAATTAGTGGGGTAGGAACTATAACTAAAAAATGAAAAAAAAAACTTTTCCAAAAAAACAACCGACTTCCAAAAAGCAGTACAAAGTGAAAAATAACTTTAATTTCAGAAGGCGGTGACAAAACATTAAAATATATATTCAAAGTCACCGACTTCCGAAATTAAAGTTATTTTTCACTTTGTCGTAGTTTTTCGGAAAAAGGTTGTTTTTTTTTTTGAAAAGTTTTTTTAAATACTGAAGATTTAGCAAATTTCACAGTCATTGTAATTAATCGTTGACCAAACTGTCATGGCACGGAGGGGTTTCGGTATGATAATATAAAGATGGTCACCCATCCACGGCCCAACCGCGGCAAGTGAAGCATAACTTAATCAATCAACCCGTGCGGCTGCTATTACTTAGCCACAAGCCCTGAGAGTAGGCCAATAAAAGGCAAATAGAATTGATTCTAACAATCCGTTTACACATTTTATCTCTGATTTTGTGGCCCTGTTAAAACAAAGTGATCTTTGTCTTCTTTACAATAAGGTCGTAGTTGGGTTACTGCTCTGCTGCCAGCAGGCAGGCAGTAGGCGCCCCTTTTAAATTTAGTTGCGTATGGAGAAGAATAGGCAAGAATTATGGCGACATTTTCCAACGACAATTGGCTGTAGTATTCAATCGTGAACCCCAGTTCCAATCTACAATATTCCAGCTCTTGCGCACTTAACAGCGAGACAGAAACTCGAAAAATATATACACCCGTCAATACATACGTAATCTGGTTTTCTCGTATCGATGCAATATATTTAAGATCATCTCATGTTGTGTTAAAATATAAGGCAATCAGAGAGGGACCCATGTGAAGTGGCATTACTTAATTACCCTATTTTTTTTTTGGGTGGGAAATCATCAAATAACTTCTCCCGCTCTGGGCGGAGCGGGAGGGCGTGTCAGACTTTTACTGACTAAAACCCACCCGTGTTCCCTCAGTTGCCTGTGTGCTAGGTGCCACGGTATCTCTTTCGAACAACCCGCACCCCTGGTACTTAATTACCCTTAGTTACTGTTTTCGTAATTAAATGTGAGTAAATTGTACTTATGGTCAGCAGTGGACGTCTTTCGGCTGAATTGATGATAATGATGAAATTATGTCATCGTTAACGAAGCACTTAATGCGCATTATTTCTGATTTTCATTCGTATTGTGCAAATAGTCTCCAAGTTAAATGGCCGTGTTGCATCTGGACGGCCAGACAAATAGAGACAGATAGAAGTTCAGACAAAGAGTTCCCTTTTAAACTTCTCTTCTTCTTTTCTTTTACATATTGTGAATGGGAGAACATTGTAGGCCTTACAGACTAGATTTATAGACGATTTTCTATTCTTTATTTTCATTCCTCTAAGTACTTGGTACTTATTGACAGGCCTGCACTGTCCTCCCATACCTATTATCACTGTAATTTGAAAACATTGTAAAACCCAATTATTTTTTAAAGAGTAACCGTGAAGTTTCTTGCCGGCTCTTCTCCATAGGAAGCGACAAATTGGAACCGTGCACCTAGCTTCTGACGTTTCATAAGTGCCCTTGCAGGTTTATGTGAAATAAAATATTTTGATTTGATTTGATCATATGGCTACGGAACCTTCAAAACCACAAATACTTTCAGAACACATTCCTAAGCCACTTTTGGATAAAACCGGCCACAATCCAAAAAGCTAATATCACAAATTCGCGGCGCACCCATGTAAACAAGGCTGGCTTACATAAGGGTGGGGTTCCAAGTAGCGACTAATTATTGCTGGCTTTATACAAATTCCATCGATGTACATAATATGTATTATAATTACGCCACATCTTTAAGCAGGGTAGACAAGAAGGCGAGTAAAGCTGATGAAATATTGCTGACTATACAGGGTGTTTGGCAGAACGTTGAACATACGAAAATGGTGGATAGGTGGGGTCATCTGCTACTTACTCAGCCCTAATTTATTTGGCCCTGGCACCCTGGATATTTAAAAAAAAATGTTTTGCTTTCTTCTAGTTTCACCACTATCTTAGCTTTAAAGTGTATTTTTTATTAAAAATGGGTAAAAAATACATATTGCCTATTATGTATTTTTTTAATGCAAGTTGAAATTAAGATTTAGATAAGTATTTTTACATCTTTCTGTAAGTTTGAGGACTCGTAACTTTTTTTTTCTAGATAGCATCTGAATAAAGCAATAATTTTATAAGAATCTGCCTAAAAAGTACACTTTAAAGTCAGTAAAGTGGAGCTTAATTACTTTATTTCCAGAGTTCAATTGATCCCGCGGCTTCAGTAGCGTTCTTCGTCCTCAAATGTGCAGGAATAGCGATTGGCATCATACGAGTACAGTCTCACTAATTTCAGCTATTACAAAATTATTATAAACAGATCTAGCTTTTCATAAACCTAAATGCCCTTCAGCCAAACTTGAGGTTAGCTTTACCTATGTAGCTTCCTAGCATGCAGTATTTAATACTAACATTGTTAACCCTGGGAGATCTACAGTAAGAAGCGACTCGACCTCTTTGTTCCACCATTATTGATTAGTAGAACAAGGTAGTGCATCATTTTGAAGCTTCCAGTTTGTGCTACCAGTGGGACAACTTGGTGGTGCAGAGTGGAATAATCCCTTCATGCTCTTGACCCACTCTAAACGAATGTAACCATTATAAATCAAGTGCTGCTGGTATACTCTGTAGTGACTCAATAAACACGATGCGAATAATAAAGAAACAAAGACTAATTTCCTGCGTTCTCAGAATGCCTGGTAGCCGGGGGACGTCTTATTTGCCTGTACACTACACTTGACCCAAACGGGAAAGGGAAATTGTGTTTCCGCTCACTTTTCCTGTTGATTAACTTTGTTGTGGCTCCTAAGAAAACGTAACGCTTCATCCAGATGTGCTGATTAATTTTTATGAAGATTGAATCTGATGAATTGTTTTGGTTCAGGAAAAAATGTGTGTATTTGACTTCATTTGAATATTTCGTCAGTATTTTATAGCCTGAGCCGTTATCGCGATGGGATTTCCCATCGACAGAAATGAGGAGCTTCCATAAAATTATCAACAGCCCTACATACTCAACCCCTTTAGAGTGGGGTTGAGTATGTACGGCGGTTGACCCGATTAGAGTTCGTAGGAGCGAGCTTGTGGACGGCAAGTAATGGGTAGCTCGCCGTCCGGTAAGGACCAAGCCCGGGTCGATGACGCATTGTGTTCCACGCGCACCTCAAAGAGTTGTCAGCACCAACAGGTGGTCCACAAGGGCCCAATGCCTGCCAGGGGTGCGGCTTGTTCGAAAGAGATACCGCGGCCCCTGGCACAGGGGATCCAGAATGAAGCCTTATTCTTGCTTCTCATTAGGGGCTTACTTTAGTCGATCTGGTTGATTCACCTGTTTTGACTACAATTAGAAAGAAAGAAAAAACCAGCCAGAAAGTTGAAAATGCGTTAAGGTTGAATTTATCTGTCACCTAGACCTTATAGAGGTATGAGGAACAGGGTGTAAAGTTCACTCATACTCTATTGGTAAAGGAGGATCCTCCGACCAGACGGGTGTTGTGTCTGGTGGGCTACTGCCCAACGGTTGATGACGGGATGTTGATATAAAAGTCACGTGGTCGCGAGGGCTCCCTAGTGGCGTCAGCGATGCAAACTACGCTGACGCCACTAGGGAGGTCGGCGCGCAGCACCCAGTCGTATCCGATGTCCCACAGATGCGGCCCCAGGACCGATCCCTGTGGGACAACGCACGACATCTCTCGCTGGTTCCATTCTCCTAGGTGACCGGGGTAGATAACGGCCCTGCCGACACAAGCTTATAAATACACTTTGTCGTTTCTTGCGGTAGTAATTCTTTTAGGGTGTGTCCAGCCCTGGTGAATGCGCCGCACGCGAGCCGCTTGCGAACGCAAAGTATTTTAAGTGTAGTTCCATTTAATTCTAGACTTATTAGTGGTTTCCTAGCGTTACAGACCTATGTTTTAAGTTATTGTGCGTCATGTGAGGATAGTTAAGGCTCTCACTGACTACTTCAGGCATTAGAGAGTGTCAACTTAAGTACGTAAAAGAGAGAATTAATTGTAGAATTAAAGATTCTTTCTTGGATAATATACAAAGGGATGGACTTGGATTATAAGTTAATATATTTTACTAAGTCAAGCAGCAACACCGTCTTTCTTCAAGGTGCGGTTACCTATCTTTCTGTTGAGCGAGTAATATTACGACGAGTCTCCAAGGGATTGAGTACAGTCATTCTTTAAAAAAATATATAAGTGTTATTTTCAAACAGCTATCACACCGTATTAATTCAGTAAAATATTAAATACATTAATTCATTTAAAAGTAACGTCACAGCTTAAACCGTTGCCTCTAGAATTCAGATTCTTTCTAATTGTAGTCAAAACAGGTGAATCAACCAGATCGACTAAAGTAAGCATCTAAGCCCCTAATGAGAAGCAAGAATAAGGCTTCATTATTTATTCAGTCTCGATGTTCAGATGGGCCCGATGATTTTGGTAACAATGGCAGCGCCGGCCAGACGGTGACGATAATATACCTTCTGAAAGGACGCCACCGCTGCCCGTCCTCATAAAATAAGCATCCAGTTGCCTTTGATAACAGCGTGAATAAAAGAGGTCTGTTTTTACTGAACAGATACCCTAGTCTGCTCAGTTTTTACTAAATGACATAACATTAGAGTATAATGCTCCTGTGAACATTACGAGCCTTTTTAAAAGTCAATTAAGGTGCCTTATTTTGTTTGTAACGCGAAACCTTTTTTCCCTAAAAAAATAGAACTGGATGTGATGTTATGAATATTTCGTCGAATACTTTGCTTAGTGCGTTTCTGGGACGTATTATAATTGTACGCGGTCCAAAGTGCGGGAATGTTATATGAGAGGTTGTTGGCGTTACAAAGTTAATCCGAGTAGATATTATTATCACACTTTGTTAACTAGGTACCAGGCATTCAGATACCCTCTCAAAAAGAGGTTTGAATTCCAGAGAAAACACAGACTTTCGTCTTCTTCGCTGTCTCTGTGGCGGAATTCAATTACAGGTAGAAACACATATGGGTCACGTTTGCGTGGACGTGATCAGCTGCTAGAAGATGCAATAGAAGTAGTAAAGTATTAGTAACGAAAATGCGATGAGCCTACAAATAAGTCCCCGTCACGAGAAGCTATAAATTTTGTAAACACGAATGTGTGTTTACAAAATGTATAATGGGTTCGCAACCTTTGGATCAAATAAAAAAAAAACAGATCTGTAATGATTTTTATTTTTATATAGGGATATAATCATGTAAACAAACACATCTAATTACTGTCATCAGACGATTCCGAGTATTCTGTTTCAGAATCAGTTACATGAATAACAAAACTGTCTACCGTGCCTATCCTTTCATCAATTTTTCAAAAAAAGTTATTTTCTTCCTTGATGATGTACTCCATACAACGCCACCATTCAATATTAATCTGCTGAAATCCTTATTGGAGCAACGAGTTCACATCCTAAAATTTAAAATTTGTATTGTTGTGAGCAATGTATCCCGTAACATCTGCCCAAACTAGCTCAATTGGATTAAGCTCGCAATGATAAGGCGGAAGCCTTAAGACTTCCATCTTATAGTTTATTGCGAGCTCATCTACTGCATAACTTTTAAAATTATCTTTAAAGATTTTAACCTTTTGCAGGGTTTTAATTTCATTTTGATCAAAATATATATTCTTAGTTAAAAGCCAGTTTTTTATATCTCCTTTTTTCCAAGCAGTAATAGGGGTCTCTATAAGACGCCTTAAATGATATGATGCATTGTCCATTACTACCAAAGCATTTTCTCCAAGTTTAGGTAGCACCATTTCAAACCATTGTTCGAAATGTGTAGCGTCCATTGATTCATGGTAATCTCCTGTCTTCTTCGATTCAAATATATTTTCGCCTCCATCAACAAAACCATTTCCACTTCCTATGTGTGTGATGATTAATCGCTACCCTTTGATGTTGGGTTGCAGGGCACCAATACTAAGTCCCTCTAGGAAAGCCTGCTTCTTGCTTTGTAGCAATACGATCATAACTAAATAACCTTGCGTTAATGCAAGAACGGCAGTCAAAAAAGGCAGAAAGTAGGCAATTAAAAAAAACATACATACGTGATAGCGAAAAATGGAAAGGAGGTCTAGATTCAACATGTTAAACTCTATTAACTGATTGTATTTTTATTTAAAGGAGGATCATTGCAGACCAGTGTTATTATTTAGTTCATTTATCTCTGTCAATGGACTACGGTAGGACGATAGGTAGTTTCTGCACTATCTGAAACTCTTTATCTTGATAGTTTTGATTTTGACAACAAATCAACATCGGATAAATAGTCAAAGAAATTAACTAAGCCGCCGTTTCACAAAAATGTTTTCCGATATTTGTGTGAAATGACAGGTGTTACCAAATGACCACCAATTTAAATTGCCCTTATCTGCAAATCAACTTTTGCTGTCATTCTTTGACAGTTGCATGAAATGGTTATATATATACGAGAAATTTACGTAGACACACAACTAAAAGTCATTTACAAGAAAAAATCGACTTAAAACAAACACTGTTAAGTGAAAAATGCCTTTAGTTCCGGAAGTCGGTGGCAAAAATGAAAACGCAAAAACAAAAACAACAACTTCCGAAATTAAAGTTACTTTTTACTTTGTAGTTTTTTTTTTCGGAAGGTATATTTGAAACATACCTACTCAACACTGATAGCACAAACTAGTAGACAAGACAAAGCAGCTTGACTTATTACTTCTTCTCAAACTGCTCAGCAATATAAATACAGAAACAGTACATAACGTTCCCCCTTTCACAGTATTCAGAGTTAAAAGCAACAACAAACACTCAATTCAGTTATAGCGGAAACAAATGGCGAACAAATATGGTTTGAGCAAACAACAGTCAGTTAATACAGAGTTTGAACTTTCATAAATCGTTTAAAGACACTGTAGTTAACTGGGAGTTCAAAAATTAATTTCATATGTGCCTTAACGAACCGTGGCTACCGGCGCGGCGTATGCTAATTCAGGGCCTTACTACCGGTGTGTCTGCAAATGAGTAAGATTTGAAGAGCAACTCTCGTTCTTATACGGAATGAAATTGAGATTCCGTAGTTGTTACAATCGACAAATTGTCGTCTTAGTGCAAAATAAGTAATTTCGTTCAAGTAGAGACGAATAATCGGTGTTCCAGTAAAAAATCAAATAGTAATCTATCAAAACTATTAAGAAAATTAAAGTATTTTTCGGCATAGACATACTTTATAAATCACGTTGAATTTTATATTATATGGAAGTGGAAACTAGATGAACGGCTTGATCCAGAAAGCTGTACTTCTGGACACGACACGTAACAGATGTTTAAAAATTCTTTTGCAGAAATTGATTGATGTCTTCAAATATTTACGAGCCAATTACTGTCTAGGACTGTCAAGGATTTGTTCTAGAAACTGAACCAAATCAAACACTTGGTAGGGGTAACATAACGGCTAATTACTGAGCTAAACGACTTCATTGTTTGAAATATTTGCTCTCGCTTGTGCCGTACGTACATTTCTATACATTGCATCGGTATTTGAGTGATCAAGATACTGATGAATGTTTCAATGCATTCTGAACTTTAATTCTCCATGATAGAACACGAGTAAGTGAAAGGAGTTGTAAATTGTAAGTAGGAAGTTGTGTAGAATGAAAATAATGAAAAAAAAAGAATGTAAAATATAGAATGGTTTTAAACCAAACACTGGTATTAGAGACTAGCTGAGCTTCGTCCGCGTTGATGTCTAACGGTGGCCAGTGAAGTTAGTCTTTATGTAAAAATCGGTCCGAGGCGTTCCGGAATTTAACCTTAATCAATAAGTATAATAAAATCGTGTCGAAAAACGTTCGGAGCATGGCAAAATTGCAATCACAGTCATGTATTTCGGAATCGCTACCTCACTGCTACTTGATAGCCAAACAGGGCACGTCAGGACAAGATAAACCCAGAAACAGAGCCATGATGGGTGCTGTCACAGTTCTGTTTAGTGGCGACTTCCAGCAAACACTACATTCCATAAAGTATACCACCATAGTCCATAAGTAGGATAACATAACTATCGTTATGTTATCCTACTTATGGACTCGTTCTGATTCGCTGACTACATTTTCTCAGGCGGGGGGGCCCGCCTGAGAAAATGTAGTGTTTGCTGGAAGTGCATCATTTGTCGTAACTTGTCAATACAAGTTACGACAAATGATGCACTTTTGTAGTTCAGTTTTATACGTAAGTCGATTTTTCTTCATGCTTTATACAGGCTTAGGACTGTCAACCTAGAAATATGAATTTAAGCAAAACTATTTTGATTAAGTAGTAGGTATGTTTTATTTTTTTGTTACTGATACTTAGAAATTTTTGTCTAGGCTGGTGTATTTAAAATTGAAATAGCGAAAAGAAAGACTGAACTAAGTGAAGTAGAGACACATTTGAATGACTACTGATTGAATGTTAAGTTTATTTTGTGATACGAAGTAGTTCATTTCCTTCAATCGTTCGCGAACTACCCATGTCTAGCCAAAAACCCTTCTTGAAAAATTCAAAATGTATCGGGCTGACATATGCTACCGACACACTTTTATGACAATCCTCTTGTTGTTGTAGGAATACGAAACGCTTTAGTAGCATTGGTATCCTGTCGTTGCTGGTAGTTTAGGATGTTTTAACAGAAAACCATATCATGTGTTCTGTTCAACCTAAAATGTGAACAGACGAAGAATTTGCATAACAGACATTTTTGTTATGCTCAGTCAATGTTAGTCCTGCAACACAAAATCTAATACAATATCCAATTTGAAACCCTTTACCAAAACGTTGATCCTTAACTCCGGTTCGCAAATGTAAATACAATCGGGCCTTGGCTTTATTTATTCAATTCCGATTGTTTTCATTCTCTTTCCCTTTGCTATGTCAATAAATATTATGCGGATCCTTACTAAATTCGCTGAAATTGCGGACGCGGACTCCGGAAAGCGATTGTCGCTTCAAGTGTTTTGATCATCGTCGTATATTTTTGAAATAGCAATTAAATGACGGCGTTTAAAGTATAATTATCAGAATTTTTCTTTTAATATAAAATATGTGTTTTATATGCTGTAGCTGTCCTAAATCAACTAGACCGCAGTTGACTGACGACGACTAGACAATACACCTATTGATTGCGTCATAGCTTCCATAGTCGATCAATGAATGTGATCGGCATGCTCTTCCACCAGACTGGACCAATCTGTACGATCAGTGTCGGAGAGCCGTGATTGCAAATGTTCCTTCACGACAACTACGGTGTTTCTCTTAAGAAGAGTAGCTAATTGGCAGAAAAATTGTTAATGCGAGGTTCGTAGTATATAATTTGTCTTAATCCTTTATATGCGGGTTACATACACAGAAATAAGTCAGTTCGTGTCTCGAAATCCTCAGTGATCAAAATGGTATTCGTTACTCTAATGATTTGTTAGAAAAATTGGGTCGTTTTTTTAATTCGACTAAGAACTTTGGGATAAATTACTGTGAGTAACAGTGGTCATGTTCTTTTAGATAGTATCTATCAAATTTTTCACACTTTACCTAAATAATAGGCATCAAACAACTGCAATAAACGGTACCTAACTGCAGAAGCCCGCAGTCACCGCGGTAAAGCCAATACTACCTTAAGGGCATGAACAGTTCTAAAACGAATCAAGCCATAAATATTTTAAATAAATGCTTTGAGTTTGAGTTTAAAAAAACTCAGCAGCTGTCGGGAGTTTGGACTTCCCTGGTTGATGGCAATGGGCTCACCCCCTATTACAAGAGTTAAGCATAACTGGTGAAATGGGGGTGTACTATAGGTAGGCGTCTGCCCGATCCTTCGGGGAAACAAGCCGTGATGTTGTAATTTATAATGAACAACTTTAGCAGCCATGAGGCATGTATGTACCTTTAGTGGGTTGCAGCTGAAAATCAGCGTCAGGTGGTGCATACTGTGTTGCCATCGGACTTAATGCTGAGCTGAGGCCCTTTTGGCATTAATGACATTGTTGTGTTTTATTTGTAGTTTTAAGGTTTTATAAGCTGTAATGCCATGAACCAACTTCTGAGCAACCATTCAATTATGTGTAATTTGCCGATAAACGCGTTTGAATATGAATATGAATATGAAATGCACCGATCCCAGCGTGGCTTGACCAGACTCGATAAATCGAATGAACCCCAAGATTTGCACTAGCCCCTGGAGTCTCATGCTTCATGGTGTTACAGAGGCCATTGCATATCAAGAAGTAGACCGGGGGGCGCGGTAATGGTCAGGTAGACGTGCCCATAGGATAGGAAAGGATTGCGAGCCTACCGGATATGCATCCTTGAGTAAGCATTGGACTAGTGGAGAGACGGGTGGTATTTATTTATAGGAGGGCATCTTTTCACGACGTCGCCGGCATGTTGATTCAGGTCGGGCTTGTTGGGTACGTTCAATTGTTTTCTTAGCTCTTTTCTATGCCGTTGCTTCGCTATGTTCTGTTTTGTTGTTTTCGTAGTAATATTCTGAGTTCTCGCAGCTAACAGTTTCTGATTTTTTGTAGATATTGCTAGCCGCTTTCTTGATCTTAGTTTTGTCTCCAGCCATGTTCTTTCAAAACTTGATTCCCATGTCGAAGTATTTCATTGCTTGTTTTAGATTGTCATTCCTTGGGTAAATAGGTCGTCCAAGGTTCTTAGATTTGGCCTTGTACTGCATTGCTACCTGCAATAGGTGTGGTTTATCCCGTCTGAAGACGTGTGCTAAGTAGCACATCCGTGATTCTTGATGCGTTTTGTTACGGTTTTTTTCGTCTAAGATTTGGTGCATTTTCTTAATTATTAGTTTATTCCTGATGTGGTTAATCAAGTCTCTCATGATAACTCGTTCATATCTTCTGAGTTTTAATCTGTTCACCTTGGGTCGATACTTTTAAGTCATATATCATACAAGGTACGATAACTCTTCGATACATAAGTCTAGCTAACTTTCAGTCCATCTTTGCCTTTAGTATGAATGGTAGTAATGATTTGCGTTTCTCGTGGCCTGTTTGCATCGTTTTCTAATTGTGCTTTTTCTGCTTGTGTATGTGCCTAGCTATTTTATTTCGTCCATTGTTGGTATACTTATTCCGTTGTGGGTCACGTTGATTGTTTGCTGTGATGTTATGGGGTCCCTAATTAGAATGTTTGTTTTTGTTTCGTTTATTTGGAGGCCTGCGGTATTTAGTAAAGGTTTTGTGTGGAATAAGATGCGCTCTAGCCCTTTTAGATCATCTGCAATGAGTATATGATCGTCCGCAAATGATAATACCAGGGGGAGTGTAACGCGGTCCTGATCTAGTTTGAATTAATGGGTTGCATCTTTAAGGGTTCTAAGGACTTCGTCGAAGACTAATGTAAAAAGGCGAGAGGAGTGAGGGCAACCCCGTTTAACTCCCTTTCCTTTGATAATTATAATCCAATTGCTTTGCTGGCCATTCCATTTGATGCATGTTCTTACATTCATGCATACCTTGATTATCTGTTGGTCATCGATTTGTTAGTTCATTGCAATAATTATCCTAATGCCTTAATGTCTTTAAGTCGACATTGGTGTTTTCTATGACAAGGGCGATAGGGCGAGCGTAAATTCGTTTACTTGCAAATCCTTCCTCGTCTAGGACCCTTTCGTGCATAAAATGTAGTAATCTGTTGATCCATTGTTTAAAAGGGACGCTTGGTAGTTGCCTAGTCCTGTTATTGCATCGTCTATTTTTTTATTTTTTTGTTTTTACTACGCATCTGGCGTAAATTCTGTAGTACCATTATGCAGCAATATTCGTTCGCGTCTTCTAGTTTTTTATTTTTGGGATTAGTACCTGCGCGGTTTCAAGCCACTTGTCCGGCACTATATTCTGTGTCCAGGCTTTATTCTTGTGTATAGTTGCGGTTTCCTGTTATATTTGGGGCATCGTTTTGTTAAGTTCGGTTACCACGGTTACCACTTGGTCCGTTCCGGGAGTTGTCTCGTTTGGCTTTTATTAATGATTACCATTACTTCTTCGGCTTTGTTATTTTAACATTTGGTATCTGAAAAGGCCCTCGCTCCTTTTTTTTTTGTTTTCCTGGGGGACACCTTTATGTACGCGGATCTCCTTCGGCGTTTTGTTTGTTGTTCCTGTAAAACGTGTCGAGCATTTGCCTGCATTTTCCGGTGTGAAATGTCCCCAGTCCGGTGAAGCGGGCTCTGCGTGTTTTTGTTCTTGATATTTAACCTTTTGGAGTGTTGTCTGCCATTATTTTTATGCCTATTTGGATTATCCGGTTTCCCGCTTTGTAGGTTAGTAAGAGCTAAGCGATGGTCTCTTTATTAAATTGGCTGAAGAATCAGTTTCCTGAGCAGCGGTCGGTTTTAATAACCTCCGTTATTGTGTTCCAGGGTATTTCGATGTCTTTACTCGTTGGGATGATGTCTTTATTTGCAAGTTTTTTTGTTATCCAGTCTTCGTATTTTATTTATACAGAATTTCTGTTGAGAGCTGCGTAGTTGCATTGTTTGTGCTTGATATGACCCCGGTGTGTGTTACTCGCTTTTCTTGAAGGGGTGCCAATCACAGTGTGGAGATGTATGTTCCTGAGTTCAACTCTGTTTCCTGTAGGTTGGCTATATGAATGCCGCTACGTGAAGGTTCAGCGTCTATTTGATTTTCTTTCTTTGGCTGGTGTTGAGGCGCCGATGCACAGGTCTGGTCAAGTGCGCTTATTTGCGGTAAAGGTCTGTTTCTGGGTGTTGTGTATCCAGTGTCGTTTGCGATTACGACTGATAACGGTGTGAGTAGCTTGCTTCTTGTTCTTCACACGGTGTTAATGAGTTTGCTAATTGGGGGCTGTTCGTTTGAGGCCGGGGTTTCGTGGATTTTTCTTGCTCTTCTCGTGTGTTTTACCGGTTATAAGGATTGGCATGTTGCGGTGTTTTAGCGTTGTACTTAGGATGTCGCTGTTGGCGGGTACTAGTTCGCCAATAGGTGAATACCCTTGTGCGTTTCTGTTGTTTCTGTGCACATTTACGAGATAGTATTCGGACAAGGCGATGATGATATCTTCGCCACCACAAAATGTTATATTAAACTAGCCCCTGACCGCGGCTACGGCCGCGTGGAAGTCGGTTATAGCGTATGTTCCTATATGAAAGTAGCCTATGTGTCTCTCCATATTCTAGGCTATATCTCAGCCAAATTTCATAACACTTGGTTCAGCGGTTTAGGCGTGAAAGCGTAACATACATACAGAAAGTCACTTTCGTTTTTATAATATTAGTAGGGATTGTGCGGTTATGTATTTTGCTATCCTTTATTCCTGGAAGAGAATGCTGTTAGGGAGAAAATTATGTATATTATTTAGAAGTGATAGGAAAATTCTATCATCCTGTCGATGTTTCCATATATATGTGGCGAGATCTTGACTGACAATCCTATGATCGAGTGTTAAGCCCATTAAATTATTTTTTGAAAACACTTTTGTTTGTAGTGCAAGTCCAGGACACGTGCAAAGGGGCTGAGGCTGACTTGACCTTTTTTTTTTGGTTAATCTGTAGAACAAAAGCGTGCTATGCGAACTTAAGAGTTAAGGGTAACTTTTTTGTACACTTCAGCACATATGGGCCGTGGGCCGACTCAAATTTCGGTAACCGTGGCGTTACAAGTTATAATAATACAATCTTTAGGTACTGCGTTTTGAGCGATAGGTACCGTATTTTGCGCTAGAATAATAGCGTAAATTAGTTTGTGCCGCCCTATTATATATAGTGTTAGCACACTGGCCCACAACGAACCGGCCGGCCGGTCGTTCTCAGTTTTATAGAACAAATCCCTGAAATATTAGGAACGATCTCACCAGGTTTAGCCGCCAGGGGTCAGCCGTGTCACTCGTCCTCCAGCAGCCAGTCTTCGCTGCAGGCTGAAGCGCACTTACATCACTTTTGCTCCCTTGTTTTATACTCTAATTTGCCGATAAACGCGTTTTTCTTTTTAACCGACTTCCAAAAGGAGGAGGTTCTCAATTCGTCGGAACCTTTTTTTTTTTTTTTTTTTTTTTAATGTTCCCCGATTACTCGAAGATGGCTGGACCGATTTGGATTTTTTTTTTTTTTGAAAGGGTATACTTCCCAGGTGGTCCCATGATCATCAAGTCAGGATCTGATGATGGGATCCTGGAGAAATAGAGAGAACTCTTCAAATTTTGTAGGCACACTTGAAGCAATTTGGGTAGTTTTTGGAAGAGTACTTTCTCAGAGTGGTTCCATTTCAAATTGGTGAAGATCTGATGAAGAACTTCGGAGATAGGCAACGGAACTCCTCAATAAATGATAGCAAATGGACAGGGATTGCTGAAATCTCATGTCTGTCAATTGTTTACACCAGTTAATAACATAACATCACGCCGGTACGCTGTGAAGGGGTAAGCACATGTGAACCACTAAAAAGTGAAAAATAAAAATCCTTTTTCAAAAAAAATAAACAACCGACTTCCAAAAAAACACTAAAAAGTGAAAAATAACTTTAATTTCGGAAGGCGGTGACAAAAAATTAAAATACATATCCAAAGTTACCGACTTCCGAAATTAAAGTTATTTTTCACTTTTTAGTGTTTTTTTGGAAGTCGGTTGTTTTTATAAACGCGTTTTTCTTTCTTTCTTTCTCTATGAGGGATGCGCTAAGGTAAGTCACTAATTTTAAATTTAGTCACATTTTTTGCCATAGCATGTCAGTATATTGTAGTAACTTTGCTCAAAGCTTATTCTCGCTACTTCTGTTAAAATTTATTGTTTTGTTTCTTTTTTCAAACCTTTGAGAGCGTGATTTTTTTAAATGTGCTGATTGAACCCTTTCATTTTCTACATTTCATGGCATCTTTACAGAAAATAATATTTTTTGTACATGAGTTTATGTCCTCGAGAAGGCGTCATATTTTTCGCCAATTTTAATGTCACATAGCCTATATCTAGCGGACGATCATGACGCTCATTTGTCTAATTTTGATAAGTAGCTTATAAGTTATGAGGGAACAGATGAACACACATACATACCCACATACGTCCCGGTCAAAATCATAACCCTCCTTGTTCATTTGCCGTAGACGGGTAAAAAAAGACACAGTTTTCACAATACAGCCAGTTGCACCTATTTGCCTTCGTTCACCGCAGGAAACGCCAGCATGAAAGGCACAATCAGGGGAAACGCCGCCGGAAGCCTAGTCTGTGCCGTAAAAGAAAGTATCCTGTTCCCGTTGTAATAAGGGCGATTATCGCAGCCGTAGATTGGAATCCACTTCTCGAAGAATGCGCGGTGTAGGTACCTACGAATATGAAGTTCTGGAATTTGAGTGAAGTTATGTTGGTTTAAAAACGTGATGATAATTCCTGTTATTTGTTTGTTCATGTAGGTTAATTCTTCTTTCATATTAGAGTGTTATGAAGGTTTTACGATCACTTTAAAAAGTCAAATTTGCACTTTACTTTTCGTACTTCGATCATTACCTCGTCGGCTTAGTACATAATAATTTCAGCCGAAAGACGTCCACAGCTGGAAATGGCGCCCCCCAAGTGCCATAACGTTAACCAGTCCTGTGCTTTTCTCCTCCAGCAGATTCCTGTGGCCAAAAGCGTCAAACTCAACTAACGAAAACAAGCAATTCTTCTGCTTCTTCTGCCTAGCCTTTACTCAACTACCTTGTGGTCGGTTTCCATCTAACCGGATGCAGCTGAATACCAGTATTCTACATGATCTGACTTCCACAACCCAGTTACTGGGTAGTACGATAAATCGGACCTCCCATACAATCAATAGTCAGCTGATCGATTTTGTACGGGAGGTCGGTTTTTTTTTTTATATTTCGACCCATGTTCCTTGGAGAAAGTTGTTCAATTTCACGGGTACTAACACCCTGAAAAATTTGGACGGTGACTACAAATAAGCTTGTATAGACATAAACACACATTTCATGCATTTCCTACCTCTTTTATACGTTTTAAAGCATACGTTTTATTTGTTACAGGTGAGTCACACTGCTCCAGTGTTCGCGCATACATCGGAACCATTGGTGCGTGCAATTCCCATTTCCAGATATTTCAGGCACACTGCATTCAGTCTAAAAATATATATATAACGGGAATTCACGTGATAATGACGGTGAATCACGCGGCATCTCGTTATCAGACATCTTAGCTTTTGAATAAAAGTAACTGCTTCGATGGTAACGCGGCGAGTTCGTCCGAATGAATCTGCTCACGTCTCCGCCTGTCCAAAAAGCTGACAGTCCACGTCACATCCATAGTGGCGACCTCACCCAAGCTAACTGCTTGACGTTGCCATACTAAAAAGACTTTATTTAATTTTAATAATTTTGTTGACTCTTCGACACGGCCATCGTGACATTTCACACGTCCTCGTGTGAGGTACCTAAAAGCACAGAAAATTCTGCAGTAAATGAATTTTCCACTCGGCCACCCTGGCCTAAAGAAACAAAGTACTCAAGCGGTCTTACAGCCGCATATAGATGTGAACTAATAATGAACAAATCACATATTTCTTAATAAACAATTTGTGGACAACCACTTCTGGTTATCCCGTACAACATTGTGCCGGTGTCCGAACACGACATGGACAACCTCACAACATCTATTTACCTGGATAACTGGGCTGGTGTCCGAACACGACATGGACAACCACCTAGCATCCGACAACACATGGATAACCGAGCCAGTGTCCGAACAAGACATGGACAACTGCTCAGCATCCAACAGTGCAAAGATAACATGGCCAGCGTCCGAACAAGACATGGACAACTGCTCAGTATCCAACAATACAAAGATAACACGGCCAGCGTCCGAACAAGACATGGACAACTGCTCAGTATCCGACAATACAAAGATAACACGGCCAGCGTCCGAACAAGACATGGACAACTGCTCAGTATCCGACAATACAAAGATAACACGGCCAGCGTCCGAACAAGACATGGACAACTGGGAGTCAAGTGAACAGTCAAACCTTGTGACAATATTTCACTACCAAGCATTATGTCATGACGTAAACAATAGTCAGGTAAAACATTGAATAGAACTTCTAGACTAATGTCATTAGTCGTTATAATAGTCAAAATTTGTAATGTAGGCTTCACTGATGTCTGCCCTATGCCAGTCATGTTAACTGTACCATTTAACCTTTTGCCACTAAATTTACAAGCTACTGTATCTTTAATCAATGAACATTCCGCTCCTGAATCAAAGTAAAATGGAAAACGCTCACTATTGTGGTATAGATACCCAGCAGGTACTCCTATGGTACACGTCACTCCTATGGCAGGTACACGTCGACCTTCTTCACTGCAATCAGACCACCTCCACTGCTGCCATTTCTTCCCTCCTTGTTCCTGCGCAGTGGGCAGCTGGATGCGTAGTGACCTTGCCCATGGCAGGAATAGCAAGTAATGGATAGCTGGTCTGGAACTGACTTCTTCTGAGAGGTAGACTGTGCTTGACTCTTGGTTCTTTCATCGTTCGGTTTCAAACTTCTCTTCAAGAAACACTGGTGAGACTTATGACCCAATTTTCCACAGAGGTAGCATTTGATGCTTGGGTGGTTCGTGAAAATTGGGTGATTTTTCTTAAAGTCGGGTACATCTGTGCTAGGCAAACCTTTTCTTTTCAAAAATGAAACCGCAGTGAGCTCTTGTTGCAAGCGATTGCGATTGTCAATGTCAGTTGTGAAAGACAATCGCTGAATGCGAGGTTCGAACTGCGACACATGTGCAAGGACCGTAGCTACAGCGATTTGCTCTGTCGTCAGTCCCTTCCACCTTGACATAAGCGACGTCATCAAAGTAGCAGCATATGCAGCAAGGGACTCATTCTCGTTTGGTCTACCTCCAGCCATGTTAATAAGAAAAGAAGCCACAGTTTCTGGGCATGCGTACCTTGCAGTAAAAAGCTCCTTAAAACCATCCCAAGTCATCCCTGGATAAGACACAGTGGACAGCCAGGTAGAAGCATCTCCTTTCATTGCACGACTTATAGCAATCATCAACGGTGCGCCGTGCTGGTATTTGTCGGTAATACACGTGTCTGCAGTTGCAATCCAAGCACGTGCATCTACATTGCGTCGATCTGGGTCAAAATCGGGAAGGCGAAGTTCACTCGATGTTCTAGATTCCTTCACGGCCTCCAACATGGCCAAAAAGTTCTTATTTTGTTGTTCCAACAAAAGAAATAATTTTTCATCACTGCCAAAGTTATTTGATTCACTTGGGGCGTTTCGGTTACATCCCACTTCTGATAACGGGAATTCACGTGATAATGACGGTGAATCACGCGGCATCTCGTTATCAGACATCTTAGCTTTTGAATAAAAGTAACTGCTTCGATGGTAACGCGGCGAGTTCGTCCGAATGAATCTGCTCACGTCTCCGCCTGTCCAAAAAGCTGACAGTCCACGTCACATCCATAGTGGCGACCTCACCCAAGCTAACTGCTTGACGTTGCCATACTAAAAAGACTTTATTTAATTTTAATAATTTTGTTGACTCTTCGACATATATTTTTAGTAAAAATATCTTACTGACGTATGCGGTCACGTTTAGCATTGATCCAAAGAATAGAAGAGTTTTAGGTGTCTTCAAAACGGCCTGGGCTTGAAGCGAGTCATTTTTGGTTAAAGATTAATAGATGTAGACTAAGGGATTCGATTATATGAATGAAAACATTTCTTTTCCAAACCCTTTTGTTTCTCAAGTGTGTCTTTACTGGGAATAAGAATTTATGCCCGGTTAGCATCTCACAATGATTCGAAGGTGACTTGATTAGGTACGCGACCAAAACCTTGCCCAAGCATAGGTCTGTAATCTACATTTGAATAATTAATGTGTGTTGTGATTGTCATGGAATGAGCATGTGATACGGAAGAATGAGGAAAATGTCATAAGAAATGTTTTGAATATGAATGTCGATGGCTATAAGAGTAGAAGGAGACCAAAGAAACGATGGATGGACTGCGTGAATGATGATATGGTTAGAAAGGGTGTGACTACGGAGATGACGACTAATAGAGAAGTGACACACAAATAAATTAGGATAAGGACAGGAGAATGAATGAATGAAACTCCATAAGAAAGTCGTAAAATTGATTAAGAAACTGGCCTGTAACCTAATTGCGTTATATAATTTAAATCACAATCCGGAAGATTGTAAAGGATATATTTATTGCCGATCCATTTCTTGTAAGGTTTGAAAAATTCGCCTACTCACCAACGTACCTATACAACGTGTCGTTTTGCATCCTCGTCAAATTCAAGGAGGTAACTATGCTAATGAATCTCGACACGAATCAATAATAAAATAAGTAGGTATTTTTTTTTGTTTTTTTTATTATTTTAAAACGCGGCCCGTGTGATACCGCACTGTAACTGGGTAACCTGGGTTCAAACAGTCTTCGTCGCACAAACCAGTCCTCGAATTACTTTTTTTTTATTTTACGGCTATGAAAATACAGTCGAGAACGCAATGGTTCAATTACCATTGCGTTCTCGGCTGTATTTTCATAGCCGTAAAATAAAAAATCTACTTATTTTATTATTGATTCGTGTCGAGAATCATTAGCATAGTTACCTCCTTGAATTTGACGAGGATGCAAAACAACACGTTGTATAACGCTGAGGGGCTTGTGGTAAGTAATAACAGTCGCAAAGCTCAATCTATCAGGTAAAGTTAATACGTGCCTCGCAAAATACATCAAACCGTTGGACCCGGCTGGAATTCGTCGATCTTTAACAGTCTTTACGGGTCGTCAGATGTTCGAAAGTCTATCAAAGCAGTCTTACCGATGAAATCGCTCCGCTAAGCCTGTGAAGCTCCCAGGAAGCTTCTGCGCTTCTGTGCGGAGCTAGGCTGGCTCTGTTAGCCAGAATCCCCGCGCACAACGGCTCGAATGGGAGTCTAAGTGCGGAAAACGGAGTACCATCATCATCAACCAGTCTTACCAAGTCCTTACCAAGGGGTTTCGTGTTATCCAGTAACTTGGTTGTGGAGGTCAAAAAGGCAGCAGCTCCATGCTTAACTCGCTAACTGCCGTCTCAGCCATGAATAATTTCACCAACAGTAATAATAACCCTTTGACCGTAATAACTTATTTTCATAAAATTAAAACACATAAAACGTTCGAAAAGGTTGATTCCCATTTATAACCAGCAACCAATTAAAACAACATCGAGCGAGTTATAACGTGAAATTAATTCGAAAATTGACTTAGAGACCCTTATCCCCCCCCCCCCCTTTGACCCCTTTGGCTTCAGGATGTTATTTTATGATTTTAATGAGACTTAAGCCAATGGTGGAACGAAATTAATATAATATGGTTTCTGACTAAGCATAATAATGTCGCTTGGATCACATTATCGAGTTCGGTAAATACTTCGTGTTGAAAAGTCTAGAGATTCTGTGTAGTTATTTTTACAAGAAACAGTCCAGTGAATATAATCTTAGTAGCGAGATCCACGGTCATACGGAAACCGTTAATAAGCTCGAAATGTTACAATCATTTTAATCCTTATTTGAAAAAACTTGCTCACAAACAGCAATTCTATGAACTCTCTGAAATAGGAATAATAGGTATATCAAAGTAAAACCATAAAGCACCACATCGCAAAAGATTTCTCTAGGTTTTAAATTTAACACACCACACCACACCCATCGAGATATAAGTACTATATCTCGATGACCACACCAATTTAATTTACATCCTCATCAATTATTATTTACTAATTTGCTAAGCACCTATAAAGAAAACTAGAATACCTACTCTGTATTTCCTAAACATTATAGTACTTATAAATAGTTCCATGTGTAATTGCTATTGATTTGCCTTCAAGAATCGATATGTAATAGTACACCCACTTTTTCCGTTTACCCACAACACTGTAAAAATTGTCTACTAAGTAATTAACTTATTTATTTGCGAATACCTACCTTCTTTATGTAATTTTTATATTTAGTTTTAAGATTACCATGTATTTCTCATATTAAGTGAATTGTATTCTTTTTGAGAAATAAATGTCTTAAGCCGTAAAAGAAACCAAACAAAATACCCAATAACAATACATTCGCCATTGGCTTTCAGGCCACAGTTTCAAAACGGCACTGAAAATTAAAATAAAGTAGTTTGAGGACAAGTACGGACATAAAAACCATTTCTGTTGAACCGTTTTCAAAAGAATGGACATCAGATAAAAGATCCGGCATAAATTCCTGGTTCCCTGAAGGATCCTGCGGCTGAGGACACGTAAAGTTTTATTTACTAGAGAATATGTTTCGTTGTTGAAAACTACGTCAGTGTTACCTATTGGTACGACATCATTCCTCATAGTTTTCCATTACAAGTAAAGCTAAGCTAAGTTATAACAGCTGCACGGATCCGATGATCAGGTTAAGTTACGCTTGCCGCGGTTGGTCCGTCGAAGGGTGACCATCTTTACATACTTAGATCCCTCCATGCCTCGGAAAGTACATTAAGCCGTTGGTCTCGGCTGTCATTTGTAGATCACTGAAAAAAAAATCAAAATCAAAAGTCATTTATTCAAACTAGGCTGAGAGTCAGCACTTTTTGAACAACAAAATTACATAAGACAGTCCCCCCAAAAAGCCCGCCCTTCACCACTTCCTAGTGCTTTAGCTGGGAAGAAAAAGTAGCGCAACAAACTCCGCAGCAGCACAGCTGTCTGTTATGTTGGAAGAACTTGATTCTATAGAATAATAGCATAGGTATAACCATCATTCAACGATAAATGAAAATTTAATTAATAAAAATAAAAATTAAAGAAATGGTTTATGCAGTCAAGTTAAATAAACAATGATATGAAGTCATTCATACGAGTATGACCTGTCAGTAGTTAAGCTAATTCTGGTGAAAGAACATAAACGTTGTCTTGAGTTAATCGCAGCGACCAACAATTCTTATCGTTTATGTAGTCGTTGATAGAATAGTATGCCTTCGAACAAAGATTTGATTTTACTTTCGCTTTAAACGCATTAAAATGTAAATCTAGCAAAGAAGAGGGAAGCTTGTTATAGAAGGTTATACCGAGCCCAGCAAATGAGTTATGAACCCTATGAAGCCGGTGAAAGGGAGCACGTAGTTTGTCCTTATTTCTAGTATTAATATTATGAGTATCGCTGTTTTTAGTATATAAGTGTATATTTTGCGTAATATATAAGATGTTAGCGAAGATGAATTGCGATGCCACCGTGAGAATACTAATATCTTTAAACAAATCTCTCAGAGAAACTCTAGCACCTAGTTGGTAAATTGCACGAACAGCTCGTTTTTGAAGAACAAAAAGATTTTGAATGTCAGCCGCTAAGTCCGGCGCAGCCGAAACTCATTATCATCAGAAGCCCGACTGTCTGACCACCAGTCTTGCAGTAAGGTTGTGGAGGCTGTCCCTCCATGTTAAATACAAAGTAGTTGGGAAATGGCTCGGCAGATTGCAGATTGAACTATCTATTTATTGTCTACTTATTGAAAAGATACTTACGGCTCGTTGTAAGGACTCCCAAAATATTTTTAATTTTTTACTCCATCTGATGTGCTTACCTGGGGACTCATCACTACATAGTATAAAACAAAGTTGCTTTCTCTGTCCCTATATCCCTGTGTATGCTTAAATCTTTAAAACTACGCGACGGATTTTGATGCAGTTTTTTTTTAATAGATAGAGTGATTCAACAGGAAGGTTTATATGTATAATACACCGACCTCCACGCGGGCGAAGCCGCTGGCAAAAGCTAGTAAGTTAATAACACTCAGGATAGGAAATCATAGTATTTACTTTATTTTCCTGGAACACTCAACACCATCCTTGTCTTTTCGATAACTTGAATCAAATCACATTCGAGGAAAAGTTTTCAAGAGAAAAATACGGGCAGCGATACTTTTTTCGCGTAAATCAAAACGTCAAACTGAGCGCCGGTCGTTAAAGAATTTGCAAAATTTTATCATTTATTTTAGCACTGCGAACTTCCATTATCGACCCGCGACTCATTTAGCCCGTTGCGAAAGATCACGCCAAAGAACGCGGGGTACATGCAGATACTTAGCAATTGTTTGTGTAAATGGAATACTCCGGTAGTTTGGAAATCTTGTGGCCGATTTCTACAAATACAGGATTAATTTTCAAAGACCTACCATATTCAAGGGTCACAGACCATCAAACTGAACAACTATCTGTATGGGACCAATGTCGTTATCTCGAAATATTTATCAAATACCCCAAAATGACATAATACCTAATCGACCTAAATGTATGGGACGGCTTAATTTTTTTTAGATTTTGGGATGTTGGTCCCATAGAGAACATTGTTCAGTTCGGTGGTAAGTTTTAGTGCACCCACAGTCTTAAATTTGGTATGTCTTTGATCAGTAGTCCATGAAATTACTGATCCATTCGATACACATCGCCGCGCAACCTGTCACCATGGATACAGCACATGATTTTGACCCGTAGAAATGTTACACTTTTTCGAAAAAATAAAATGGTTTCATATATTTGGACCGCGTAGGTATTGTACTTTTATATTAATGCCGTGGCGCGACTGTCAACGCTCAATACAGTTTCCAGACTGTCACATCTTTAAGGAAGCCATAAAACAAATAAAGAAAACAATTAAAATCTATTTCTATATTTACATCCTAAAGTCGTAACTGCTTTTAAATCTACATAAAATCATTATCAGTAAATGATAAATGATTTTATTTCTGTAAGTAGGTTTGTACAAACACTTTTACATGTCAATCATATTTTTAAAACTAGATGAGGTCGGCGTTTCCTATCTGACTACTCTGAGAAGAAAGGCCGAAACAAACTCAGAGGTCACAGTCTCTTTAAAGTCCAGACACAATCTTGGTCAGATCATGTGAAGACCATGTGGATTGGTGTCTGAAATGGTCTTTTGATAAAAGAACCACACAGATTGAATGGACCTGTCCAATCAGTGCACGCATTTATCAGTAATCATGAAGCTCAACTCAGAACTTGAGGAGCTCAACGTTTGACGAACAATACCAAGGAATGGACATTCGGGTATGCCGCATAAATTACTCAAACTGCCAGACCATGACTAAATGAAGAAAAAACACCTACTCAGTCATCACATTCACAATTATTAAAGCATTTTTTCATCTACCTATTTTTCTACACAAGTTCGTTACCTTGCCAGCTGTTGTTTATCACTTTAATGAATGAATCTTTGAAAATGTTGGTTAACACGGTTTTTTTATGAATAATTGATAATTGTTAAAACTACATGTAACACTTCGCTATATTAACAAAAACAAAGTCACCGCGTCTGTCACATAAATGTGTTCGACCACACGTGCTCATTGTGCGAATTAAAAACTCCTGTTACAAATGAGCATTCGTTGGTGAACAGTGTCCAATTCAGGAAATCACTATCTTGTTCGATCTTGTCGAGTACCCACCCATCAACTGTATTCTAGTCTTGACTCATAGTCAGAGGAGAAACAGTGATTGGACGCGACGATAATGAAATGGGTGCTGGCCATCTTCTTTGAGAACTCTCCAAACGCGCGTAAGGATTTCTCCGAGTTCGTGTCGCACTGAGCGCGTACTTCGCGTTGGATCGTGTTCAAACAAGTCCAAGACTGAATCCTCGATGTCACTGTCTTGAGTCCTTTGTCTGCCAGCGTCAGCTCGATGTTGGTCTTGTCCGCGCATACTGCCGGTATTGAACGTAAGTATGTGCAAACGTTGGAATGCCATCGCCGACGGCAATGGTAGACTCGTAAAACGTTCTTGGTAGTCTTAAGGACCATAGTATCCATATCGACCTTCCGCATGTGGGCGGAGCTAAGCGCAACACTCCCGCACACACGTAACGATTGGCGGCGGCGCGCTACACTAAAACGACGACCAAAGAATATGCCGTGGCGCAGATATGGCCACGTAGGTCGACATTTTTGCCTACATTTCCAGAAAGATAGACACAACTTTTTAAAGTTTGTATTGGACATAATTTTTTTAACATGTACCTAGGTAATAGGTAAGTATGCGATCAAAGTAAGATTTGATCCTTAATATATTTATTTGCTCAAACATGTGTATACACAAACAAGAATAAAAGCGTGCATGTAGGATATATAATTTTTACTTTTACTTAGCTAAGTTCAGTAGATACTTATGTAGTTTTATAAATTATTTGTTTAGTAAAAGTTTTATTTCGTTTAGTTTATTACTGACGACGCAATGATTATGTTTCTCTTTTTGTTTTTTAACATATTTTATGCGTTTAGATACCTACAGTTAATGTAAACGAAATTGTTTTTAATTCTAAAGAAAATGTTCCTATGTGATTCACTTCTTGAACCCATCATGGTACAATAAGAAAAACAAGTTGATAGATAGGTTTTCTTATACAAAATGGTACTTACATCCAAAGGGCCAGCTGCTTATGGGTAGTTACAAATGGCGCAAAACGGAACCATCAGTTCGTCTTGTCCGTCTATCCGGATGTCACACTGCCCTTTTACTTGGAGATTTAGTTGTACGACAGGGCTGAATTAAATTAGCTATCTAAACTTCGCAGAGGGAATGGGTACTTTTCGCTGTCATGTTTAGATTAATGATATTCATCACGTTTTCGGAGTTTCGCTAGCTAATTTAATTTGACTCTTATATCGATGAAAATGATAAATAATCATTAATACAAGGTGTATTCTGCGCGCCATGCAATATTATACTTAGTGAAATTATGAAAATAATAATAAGGTGTTTAACTCCTCATCCATAATGTGACCGAGGGAAGATAAATAATGTTATGACTGCATAATTAAAAATAATATGGTGTTACTCAATGCCTTTGCTATTTAAGTCAATAGTTTTGATATAAGGGAATTTAGATTTATACAGAAATAACTTTGTTTTTTAAAGTTTTTTCATAAAATACAAACTAATTTTTGCGGTTTAACAAAACAATACTTTGCATGCGTACTTATTCATATCAACTACGAATCCTTTAATTTGCGGAACCTGACACGCATTTGACCGGTTTTTATAGTTAATCGATCGAATGAAATATAGACACATACAACACAAGGTCAAACTGCTACCACTGTGGTTGCTGCACTAGAATTCAAATAAAACAAAGGTTATTTTAAAAATCTGAATTTAAATTCTTTTTCATAATTGACCTCTGCCAAAACTTGTACATTTTGATTTTTCGTAACCGTCTTTTGCTTTTTATTTTGATCTTCATCCTTTTGTACATCATTTTCTATCTGTGTGTCTGTGTGTTTTTTTAAGTAGTATTTTTTTTCTTCTTTCGCTTTAATCGCTTCTTGTATAAATTTCGGGTTTCGTATTTGCATTTTCCTTGGAAACCTTGGATCTACCAATTCAGGAAGCAAACATTCCATATAAAATGTTACCAGTTTTGGGTCCATTTCCCGCATCCAAACATCGTCATCTCTCATTACCCATACAGTGTTTATTGTTTGGGTTTCTCCACACCAAATCGCAAATAAACATTTTCCTTTATTTGCAATATGTAATTGACCCTGTATTTGATCTCCGAGCGGAGATCCTGCGGGCCAGGTTACTGGCCCGCGAGGAGTCGCTGGAGTACACTAGGTACTCTTCTTCTACTCTTGACTTCTTAGAAAAAATTGTCGGTTCTCAAAAATCTGCTATTTCATAGAAAAGTGCAATACCTACGCGGTCGAAATGTATGGAACAGCTAATACTAATAAACTGATGAAAAATTGCAATGCACCCGTGTGTTCAGAATCTTATATGTACCTAGGTACTGATATATTATCACCTTACTGAATCCACGGTGACAGTTTACGCGTCGATGTTCCTGCCACCCTATATTGTTATGCTTGCTACTAGTATATTATAATAATTTACCTGGATATACTCTATGTTATCAGCAGATGTACTCGGATGTTCGCCCTTCGATTGTAATAATTTCTTTCTAGATTTCCTGGAACAATTTCGTAATTATTTAACTTTAATTTTGATTCAATGAATTAATAATCGCACACCAGATGATTATGAAAGCTACAGTAGTAATCATTAAGTTAAATATTTTGGTACTTACAACAGCCGCATTTTCATAGCACTTTCAGCTATTTTTTTTTTTACTTTCTTTGCCTGGGCATTTTTATTAACTTACAAACTAGCTTATATTTACACAGTAAACACTATAAACAAAAAGTAATTTAGAAATGGCACCACTATTATAGCGTCCTCGCGCACAATCGAATTAGCCTGTCTGCAGCGATCTAATCTATAAACACACACTATTACAATACGTTCGTAAGTATTTGCACTAACACAGACACCACGCGTAGTCGATCGATAGCCGGAGCGGAGCAGCGAGCGACACAACCCTCCCGTCTGAATGCTAAAGCACGACTGCCGCCCGCGCCCGCGCATGGCACCTCTGAGCCTTTATCTCAAAATGGGGATATTCCTTAGAAATAGTTGATTAATTTACAGGTGTGCTCTCGCGATTCTGCGGTACCTGTAACTATCTATTTTTCAGTGTAAAAATATTTCCAAATAACAAAGCCGTTTAGTAGGAGTACGGAATATAAGCCAAAATATTGCGTGTTGGAAAATATTTTTTTACAGCAAAAGTATTAACCATACAAAAAAAGTAATCTCGAACAAATGATGTACATGAGTCTATAGCAAAATCATAAATTTTTCAAATGTTCAAGACAAGCCGTTAATGAGTAGTACGGTTTATAAAGTGACCGTTTTACGCTACTGAACGGGACTTAGGCCCTTAATTGCAGTCACATTTCCCTAGACACATCGACATATTAAAATATTCTACGTATGAATAAGGAATGGTCAACGTATACGTAAACAAAACACAAGTCAGTCACTACGTAGGTCAACAATTTCATCCGTTCGGAAGTAAGCTGCGCGGGAGACTAAGGAACAGGAAGTGATTCGCAGGGTGGCGGGTGGCGGAGTAAGGGGTAGTTAGGCACGTGGTACCGAAACGGCGCGGCGCGGGCGCTCGTAGTTTTTTGGCGGCATCTTCTATGAGATCAAAGAAAGCCGCCGAGCTCGTAGGCTATTATGCGAAATAAAGTCATATACTGTAAACATTTTTTGAATGTGTCGATTTTAATAGTTATTTGATAATGAACTCTCAACTGGCCAATGCTTAATTTTTTTTAAATTATAACTTCATCAATGTTGTTTTTGCAGGTGAGTGTATACGTCCCTAAAAGGAACAACAGGGTTTTTGTTACATACTTTATACATGTCTAGAGGGGCTTGTGGCTAAGTAACAATAGCTGCACGGGTCGATCGATCAGGATAAGCTACGCTTGCCGCGGTTGGTCCGTAGATGGGTGACCATCTTTACATACCCCTCCATGCCTCGGAAAGCACGTTAAGCCGTTGGTCCCGGCTGTTATTCGTGGATCTTTGACAGTCGTTACGGGTCGTCAGAAGCCCGAAAGTCTGACAACCAGTCTTACCAAGGGGTATCGTATTACCCAGTTACTGGGTTGTGGAGGTCAGATAGGCAGTCGCTCCATGTAAAATACTGGTATTCAGCTGCATCCGGTTAGACTGGAAGCCGACCCCAACATAGTTGGGAAAAGGCTAGGCAGATGATGACTTTATACATGTCTAATTTTTTAATCACAGTACTCATCATTATGAACAATTTTTGACTATGGGGTCAACCCTGAAATCTTGAAATAAAAATGAGCTGATCTATACATTGCGTCAAGATATGCGAACATAAATGTATGGATCAGCTCATTTTTGAATAACGTCCGATTCGAATCACAAAAAAATCAAAATCATGTTTTTTTTGTAATTCGAATCGGACATTTGATTTCGGAGAACATCAGGAGTATAAAAATGCAATACGCGAACCGTTCGACGACGCCGTCGCCGCAATGTTCCCTGCTCCTACTACTAGAGGGGGGGGTGGTCTGACGGCACACGTACTAAAGTTAAACGTTAGAATCCCCGTAATGATATTAACAAATTTGAACCCTTCAAACCTGTGCAATGCCACAAGAGTTTTAATCAAATAACTTTGAGACCATGTCATTGTAGCCATCATCACCGGGCCCGCAGCCGGACCGCTATTACACATTCCGCGTATTCCAATGATACCAACGGATTTGCCTATAACATTTAAAAGGCTTCAGTTCCTGGTTAAGGTATCATTCGCACTAACAATTAATAAGTCCCAGCGACAAACATTTTCACTGATCGGTATCTAGAGTACTTCTCCAATGGGCAACTAAACGTTAGTCTGTCTCGCGTGGGATCTTAGAAAAATCAATTTATTTAGCTTCAAACGAATAGCACATCAAATATATGTAATTTACAGAGAAGCCTTGCAATTATTATTTATTATTTCCTTCCTTTTTTACCGGACTGCGATAGGTTATTATTTTATAAATAAGATAAATGAAATATTACTGTCAACGATTTTATAACTGTCTCCATTAAGCAAATTAATAATTAGCTAATTGTGAAAGTTTGTTAGTATGTACACAATATGCTTATTACTTCTTCACCTAAAAACTAATGAACCGATTGCGATGAAACTTGATAGGTAATTAATTTACTTTATTCCGATATTCCCACGGAATCGAAACCTACGCGAACCGTAACCGCGAGGCACCATTCACCATTCACATCTTGGATTTGTTGCATTTGTCACCGCCCCAAATAGCAGAATAACTGTTAAAACATGGGAAAACACGAGAAAAAAAGAGGTTACTTCATTTTCTCATACATTTTGTGTGTCAGCAAGAAAACGCTTTCTGCCTTCGAAGTACCAGGTAGGTGGTCATAATTCCGTAGGAGATCATGCGCAATGACTCAAAATGTTTTGCTGATAGGTTAACACAATATTGATTGATTCCGAGGCGGTACGAAGTTCGCCGGGTCAGCTAGTGTTATTATAATACATAGCTAAGAAACTTGTTGTAAATTCATATTTTCTTGGTATCTCTAGTCTCAAAGCGGAAAGCTAATGTTGCAAAAAAGATGTTACTGAAAATAATAACAAACAAGATGGTTATTACATTACTAACACTTACACAACCGCAACTACAACAAGAATAATAAAATAAACCAAACTTAGAAAACAAAGCTAAAAGTTAGTTTCATCTTCACGTCTAGTGACCGCTTTAGTGAAGTTCCTGTGGTTTCGTAAATATGTGGTCTCTAACCAGCACCCTAATTGCGTAACAAACGATCAATCATAATCTCAATCATTTTAAAACAGATCGCTAATCCATTGCTTCATATGTTCTGTTAAAAATGTGTCTGCACAGCAATGTAAATAACGCAATGAATATTACGAAACTGTCAAAATGAACTAGATTATGATTGATCGTGTATTACGCAATTAGGGTGCTGATCACTTATATCCAAAGCCACTTCTTTAGGTAGATCTGACGGAACTCGGCTGTATAATTAATTCCATGTACAACGTGAATAGAACGTGCGGTTCACCCCTATGCCCTAGATTAGAAATTAAGTAATATTAGCACTTACCAAATTTGACTTGTAGCGTCACAAAATATTTGGTTACTTAATTAATGTATTTTAGGATCTAGAAAGGATGACCGAGCACGGTTTCATCTAAAGTGAAAACCAAATACTTATCGTTGTAAAAAAGAATATATTATGGCGTCCTGGCACAACATTTAATAACAAACCAATGTCTGAAATGTATCTCAAATATTGTTCAAACGCGATATTGGAAGTAGAAAAATTTATTTCATTTTACGTTAGACGAAATTTCAAGTGGGTACAAAATTGAGTTATAAAACGAAAATAAATAAGTCATAAATGTGAATAGGACCTCTTATAATACGCGTTCGTGCCAATCGTAATACGGTTTTGTACCGATAGATTTTATTATTTTTAATCATGTTTCAATCTTTGTCAACATTTAGCTTTTTTACTTACATCGTCACTGGAAGTACTATCAATAATGAAGTGATCAGAAATGAAATAAACACAAATATAAATTTGAATGAAGAAATGTGGCACAGCCACGATGTGGCGGCTGCAGAGTATCCCTTCATTGTGACGATGGCATTAATTGAAGAGCTGGTGGTGACGCGGCACTGCACTGGATCACTGATACATCCAACTTGGGTCCTCTCAGCTTCAAACTGTTTCTACAACTTACTCGACAGGAAATTTTATGTCTGGTACGGAAACTTCACTGTGTCACCATTAGTATCGAAATTATTTTCTTCAGTATTAAAGATTTACATACATCCAGATTTTCTCAACACAAAGTTTACTGAGCGGGCGTTCTTCTTTCGCGATAACGACATAAGCCTGTTAAAAGTTCGAAAAGTTATCTTGCCGACCTATGGAAGGTTGTCAACTATTGACCATTCGAAGATGTATGGACTTACTGTGAAGTACATTGGAGGCGCCGCAAAGAACTTTGGGCTTGCTTCAAAGTACGTAGGAGGTCTCAGGAGGAAAACTGGTGGACTTGGGATGAACAAGCGTATAAGAGAACAGTTCAAACCACTGCAGATCGGTGAAGGCATCGTCATCAACTGTGGTATGGAACTAACGATGTGGTCTGAATACGTGTTATGTGTTGCCCCAAAGTGTTCAGACAAACTGCATCAGCCATTACACGGTGACTTCGGTGGACCTTTTATTTACGATGGTAGAATTGTTGGTGTGATGTCTTTAAGTTTCCAAATACCCAAAACGTTTTTATCGTCGAATGGATTAACGCCTGTGAATCCTTATTTAGACTGGATTAATCACGTTACACGACTGGGGAAGAGCAAACTTAATTTAACCCTTCAGGAAAGGCTTGAGATTTGTGAAAAAAAAGTTAGCAAGTGTAATATTACAAATTAGTAATAATCGTTAAGAGTAGGTAGCATCGTTTGGGTTCTTGACTGTTTAAACTATTTGCATGGGTGCGTTGTTCTCGTCTTGATATTTTTCGCACACTGTATTTCAATTAATATTTTGCTTAGTGCCGAGAGTAGAAAATCCAACAATGTGTTTTTGAAAAGCAATTTATTCTGCAAGAAATTACTCTCAACAGCAAAACCAAAATCGATCGAAATATTACTTTTTTACGACTTGCAAAACTCAATTTATAAACAGTATAAGTACTGAAACGATTTCACAATCATTTCATATAGATTTCTTACTTCTGCTTGTTCAAACTGTTCACGGCAATGAGGTACATAGTAACATTTGTTGTAAAAAGGCCGGTTTTGAAAGGAAGCTCGTTGGTAGGAGTCGAGTCTGTTAGTACCCAGTTCCGGTTTTGTATGGAGCCCGTACACAGTCTATCTTCCTGATATCGAATACCACAGCAACAACATCAAAATTAGTGATGCTAAGGTATATTGATGTGACTTCAAATGAACACATATTAATATGCTCTCGCCTAATGTGTCATCCCATGATAACTAGTGCGCGTTAAAACCTTGCCGCGACATTTTCTCGTCTGTGCGTACGTAGGCTAGCTTTAATATTTACCAGTAGTTGGTCGTGAAGCTGTTAATTAGAACATACTTTCAAGCAATAATTATAACTGTTCTTTGGCGTTGCTTTATTTTCTTATTTTACTTTTTAATCTAGGCTTTGCTATTCTATGCATGACATCCTAGACATGTACCTATGTCATTATATAAATGTCAAAATATTTACCATTGTTAATAGTTCTTAATCGTTAATACACGTCTGGGAGTGTGGGTTTCGTTTTTTTTTGTTCTTGATACTGCACGTTCCACTAGCCTTACTCTAACGACTCAAATCCCGAATCGGCATGCGCTGCACACCATCATCGCCAACAATAGATAGAAATGGGCTAACTTAAGCATACTGGATCATTGATATACAAAAAGAACTCAAGATATACAGTCTCGAACAAGAGTACCACTCAAAACTGTTTTCAATTATACGTCAGTTATGATAAAATACTTTCGCCTGTCCATACGGTTGGGTCTAAGGTCATCAAGACCCGTCGTACTAATGGCAAAAAGAAACTCTCTGATCCTACTCTGCAGCTAATGGAGGAGAGGCGTGAAAGGATCTTGCAGTCTTCAGACGACGCGCTAAAGTACCGACAGCTCAATAGACGAATCTCATATGTCCTTGAAAAGCGACCTTCGCTGTTTTAATACAGAACACATCAAGGACACGATAGAGCGGAACAAGGGCTCTAGGTCTTTACAAGAGATCTGTCTAATGGGCAGAGTCAGCTTGCGAAACTGAAAACCGATGATGGCAGGATCGTTTCCACCAAGCTTGAGCTGTTGAGAGACATCGAGAGATTCTATGGACAGTTGTACACGTCAACAAGCAACCCCGTTACAAATCTGGCAAACGATCCAAGAGCCAGATTTACCCAACACTACACCGAAGACATCTCGGACGTTCGCTTGTACGAGATTAGGATGGCTCTGAAACAGCTTAAAAACAACAAGGCACCGGGTGATGACGGAATGCCCTTACAAGTTGCATTTAAGTGGCCTTTGTGATATTTCAGCTTCTCCATATTTTTCTAAGCCGTTCCATGGAGTCCTCCATGGAACAGCTAGTGATAGCCATGTACCGTTTTATCTCGTCCGCGCATCCACCGCTGTTCGATATTAGTGCCCTAAGGTAAATATATGATTGGATGACGTCACAATTCACAATTTTAGTGACTTTGGGCGAGTTGTTGTTAGTTTGATCGACAATCATGATCTTCGTCTTGCCGCGGTTTATTTTCAGACCAAAATAAAGACTAACCTGTTCCATTTTACTCAGTAGGAATTCCAAATTGTCAATGCTAGTTGCATATAAGATGGTGTTATCTGCATAGCACAAATTGGAAATTTTATGGCCTCCAATGGTGATTCCGTCCGACCAATTCTCGAGTGTTTTTAACATTATGAGTTCAGTAATGGTGACAGGATGCAGCCCTGACGGACCCCGGCACTTGGATGAAAGTGACTCGACAACAAGTCGTCTGTTCTCACCGAAGCTGTTCCTTCTTCACAAAGTCTCGAGGTAAACAAGATGTTTGGGTTGATTGTTTGTTCCCATAGCCAGGACAGTCTCCCAAAGTACTGGCCACCTTACTGAGTCAAACGTCTTTGAGAAGTCATCAAAGCAAAAATAAGTCGGCTTATTGAATTCCCTGGCCTTTTCAATAATCTAGCGCACTTTCAAGATCTGTTCACAAGGACCCTTCCCTTTCACGAACCCAGCTTGTTCTGGAGCAATATCCTTAGAAAAGTAAGACTTCAACCTCTCGTTCCAAATATGCAGTAGAATTTAACTTGCGTGTGAAATTAAGGCAATTAATCGGTAGTTACTGCATATTTTAGTGGAACCCTTTTTATGTAGAGAAACAAAGACAGTATGAGTCCATTCTCGGAGCGAAGTACTTATTTCCCAAACTATGTTACACAGGGTATGAAAAATATCGATACGATACTCCCCTGAGGCTTTGATGGTTTCAATCGGTATGGCATCCCTTCCTGTGGCTTTTGCGCTTTTTAGTCGTCTGATAGTGGCTTGCACTTCGTCCTCTAATATAAATGTTGCTCTTTCTCTTCCTCTTTA
Source organism: Polymixis lichenea (assembly GCA_949091785.1). Classification (NCBI taxonomy): domain Eukaryota; kingdom Metazoa; phylum Arthropoda; class Insecta; order Lepidoptera; family Noctuidae; genus Polymixis; species Polymixis lichenea. The sequence goes on along the minus strand of OX420931.1, from coordinate 55,682,424 downwards.
GGCTCTGTCGGGAGATAGTTGTGAGCTTGAGGATCTTCGAATAGTGACTGGCAGTAGTCCTTCTAGGACTCAGATATTGCGAGTATTTCAGTCTGTAGCTCGCCTTGCGAATTTTCTATAGCCCATGTTTTTGAAAAGAGAGTTTTGGTGATAGATCTTATATTTTAGTGCAGGTCACTTGTTTCATGTTTATCAGCGTGAACTTCGACTTCTGCACACAATTTCTATAGATGGTTATTGCAATCTGGCCTACATGCTTCCTGTATACGAGCAAATATTGTGTTCAAGCTCTTAACGTCTGCTCCTCGAGCTTTCATGTTCCTTCTTTCTTCCACAAGGGCAAGAGTTCCACTACTCATCAAGTGTTGACGCATGCGCACTAGTGCAGCAGGCTTTGATCTATCACGGAAATTTCGAGCAGCACTTTAGTCTCATCCCACAGTTGATCTGGGGATGCTGATTGCGTATCTAAGTAAGTCCATTGATGCCTTTTTTGCATTATCGCAGCCACAAATTTAGGTTTGTCTGTAGGCTGGATTATTTTTTTCTTCTCAATCTTCTTAGCAGCTCTGAGCTTGAGTTGAATTTTTGCTATTACAAGTTTGTCATCCGATCCACCATCCGGGAAGAGTGTGAACATTTCTTATGAAAGTTTTCCACCTCAAATCAATCATAATGTAGTCGGTTTGGTTTCGATAGTTGCCATCAGGTGAAGTCCACGTATACAGTCTTCTTAGATGATGTTGGAAGAAGCTGTTTGATATTACCAAGTTGTTCTCGGCGGGAAATTGTATAAGTCTTTCCCCTCTTTCATTGCGCTGTCCCAGTCCAAATTTTACCACGCATTGGCTAAGCTGATCAGCATGTTCACCTATTTTTGCATTTAGATGGCCCATTACTATCAAAAAGGGAAACTTTTAGGGATTTTGGCTATGGTTAATTTCAGCTCAGTATAAAAGCTTTCTTTAGTTGCGTCGCTTGCCATGCTAATTGGTGCGTATTGCTGTATGATATTCAAATTGATCGGTTTGGCCTTTAGTTTAATTTTCCACATTCGACCACTTACAGGTTCATAGCATCACACAGCTATTATTTGTTTTCGGCAGAAGAAAGGCAACTCCATTTCTGCTGTTCCTGTATCCTCGTTTCCAGAAAAGGAGACAATGTGCTACAATATACTGTGTACACAATATACTTATATTGGACGTATATTGTACGACGTCATTTAAAAAAAAAGAACAAAATGGCGGACCAAAGTGAGGCCAATAGGTTTAAAGCCTTTCCCGCAGTTATTGCCGTCATTATCGGTTAATGCGATCGTCCTCATTATACCCTCCGGCAAAATAAAACAGTCTTTAAAATTTCAAACGCTGTAAGAGAACAGCTTATTTTTCTATAACAAATACTTAAAAAGTCCGTTTTGTGTCCGTAAAATCTTTTTATAAAAAATCGCCTATTACTAGTTTTACAAAGCCGTCGCGTCTCTGGCTGGAAATAAAATTACCTGGAATATGCTCCAGTTTTAAAAGAAGAATTCTTTGCAAAGTGGGCTTTATGGAGTGTTCATTCTAGGTCCATATTTTGGCTCGGCAGCCGATCTTTTTCAAATTCAAATCGTGCATTCTCCCTAAAATGGAACTGAAATGGAACACGAAGAAGGAACCACCGATGTGCCTGCCAAGTGTAATTGAGGAAATTGCAAGGGGCCGTCCCTTATATATGTTTTAGTTATTATAATGTAGTATTTCCTTATTAACATGAAGTGCGTGTAGAATACCAGTTTGCAAAGACAAAATAATTAGTAATCATCACAGGTATAATACAAAACGAGAACTAATTATCAGGAACTTTGAGTATATTGTCAAAGGGCGGTCAGTCAAAAATGAAGCCTGTTGCTCATTCTGAAGCGTAGTTGTTACCTAAACACTATTCTAAAATAAGGTTACATAATTCATGTTGAAATTATACGTCGACCTTCGAACACCGTTGATCGTCGACCTGTAGAACATCCACATTTTGCCAGTTATGGTTAAGTCCCATGTAAAAAGGGGCAACCCTATTGCCATCAACCAGACACTTATCCAGACGCCAATGAAAAAAAACCCAAAAAAAAACATTGCTGGACCTGGTAATCTAAGCCAGGAGCATGGGGCTCAGCAGCGCTTATGAACACTAGACCAACAACGCGGTACGGTTAATTATATTTCTAATTATAATGCAATATGGCAAAAGATTCCTTTCAAAGTATCACCCACAATTATGCTAGTTTTTGTATGTATTTATTTCGATAACGTCAACAGAATCACGCTCTTATTTTAATTGCTTTTAAAACATTATCGTCATAAAGTAGAAAACTCGTGTCCAAATTATTAAAATACTCATGCAAATGTTTAAATTAACTTCAACATTTTGGACGAAAAATTTCAGATATTTTAGTAAAATGAGTCCGTCATTAAAATATTTACATTATTATTTATTTACAAAATACTGAGAGGAGTTTAATAAAAAGCGAATATCTCAGATGTGATTGAATATTTAACTTGTAGAAGGTTTCGGGTAATACCAAAGAAATTATATTTTGTAAGAAACATGAGTCTGAATGGCTGAGGAATGATGTAATGAGGCAATGGTGTGGTTTCAAAGAAGATTTTGTGTAAACTATAGTAGGTGTAAACAATTGAATTTTTAGTTGATAATTAACAAGATTTTTAATGGATAGAAAGTAGTATTACTGATACTGCAGTGCCTCTGTGCACAAATACTTCTAAAACTGCGCCGCACTTAGTATTTGTACCGGTGCCGTTTACACAAAGCTGACATCACGTGTGGTACCGTGATAAAAACTCATCGTAAGGAGCGTTTTGGCGGTAAATTCGAAAAAACAAAAAATAAATTTGATTTAGTCGTTTTTAATTGAGAAATCGGATATAAATTAATTAATTTTTATTTTTCTGTTACATATTTCGTCCCAATCATCAAAGGTCAGGAGAATAGTACTCGCAAACAGCGGGTATGTATGACCTGATGTATGATCGTAAACGAGGCAAAAGGTCGACAGGTAAGGTGTAAGGATCGTAGTCGGTGGCGTTCTATAGTTTCTGCGATCTATGTCTACTGTACACTAATTAATTAGTGTTGATATATCATTAGTTGAGTGTGTAAATGTCCTATCTGCTAATGTGAAACGCAAACCTTTGAAATAATTCCCTCTGACGAGGGTCTGATCAGCAATGAATTCACCTTTCTTCATTAATTACAGCGGTCTACTGTCACCAGCAATATATTAACAGCTTTATACATTTTATTTTGTGTTTTCTAGTTTTTACTTTTACAGAAATAAAGTTTTTAAAATACAATGTGAAAACGTCTGCAAGGTATCCGCGAGAATTAACAGACTCGCGTTCCCCCAGAGCGATAGTCTTTTATACAAAAAGACTTTACTAAAGTACTCTCGTAGACAAGTGTTCTCTTTATTTTTCCTTTCAGAATATTTTAGATAAAAAGAAACACTTTTCTCGTCATATAAAGCCGCAGCACTGTTGAGATAAGTTGTAATTTGCTCGATCTTATGATGTCACGCGTTTCGTCCAAGTTTGTTCCGCGATTGACGTCTGATAACGGTGGTGTGAGCGGTCGGTTGTTTATTTTTTTTCTGTATTTTTAACTATGTACGTGGTTCATGGATAAATATTATCAGCCACAAAGTATCAATAGAAGGACTACGCTCGCTGAGGTCAGTTCGTGAATGTGTGATCATCCATTACAAACGGAGACCTCTCCATCCCTCAGAAATCACGTTAAGTGTTTGGTCTCCCCTTGATTCCTGAATCGTTGACAGTGATGACAGATGTCGTCATAAGCGCAGAAGTATGACTACCAGTCTTAAGGGGAACCTAGTTGCGGGCTCGATCTCACTGATGGGCCTGGATAAAAAGCACGCAGTCTCACCAGGCATCGTGTCCGACAAAGGTAGTATCAGTGATGAGAAGTTAGAAGCTAGTCTACACGCACAACATTATTGAGTGAGATGCAGGATCATTTATAGTATAACAAGCGCGTAAAAATTAAAAACAGACCTTCGGAAGATCGGGTATTATGAAAAACCACTGCATATATCAATGACCAATAAAGTTTATTGAACTGTTCGATATTTGAGTTGTGTCGGTACCGACTTGGTTTTCCAGATTTTACACTTCTTTTATTACTTAAATACGCCCAAAGTTAGGTTACATTAGCAAGAAAAACGAATCTTTGTTAGCTCCTAACTTTTTAATGGCTTTTTATTTTAGTATTCTGTTTCCGTACAGACAGAATATTAATAATGAGACAAAACCATACCATGTTTAATTTTTGATGTACATTGTCAAACAGTGGAGTAATACACGCCCGAAGTTTGTATGGGAAAAATGTGGACTAGGTTCACCTTAAAACCGTTACGCAGTAACTGTACTGTGGTAATCTGATAGACTGTCGCTCCATGTAAAAGTATACTGTTATACAGTTTTATCCGGTAAGACTAGAAGCCGACTCTAATATGGTAAGGAAAAGGCAAGGTCCATCATGTACAAGCAACAAGTTGGAGGTCGAATTTCTTAAATACCTTTTTAATTAGATGTGTTTTCACATATATGAAGTCCATTATATTATTATTTTAGTCATTGTTTACTCTTTTTGATAGTTGAGTAATTAACAATATTATCTACATCTACATCTGCACTAATATTATAACGAGGAAAGATTTGTATATTTGTAATTTTGTATGTAACGAATAAACTGAAAAATTACTAGACCGATTTTAAAAATTCTTTCACCGTTAGAAAGCTACATCTTTACCGAGTAACATAGGCTATATTTTATCCCCGTATTCCTACGGGAACGGGAGCTACGCGGGTGAAACTGTGGAGCTCTGCTAGTTTATAATATTTTAAGAGTTTGCTTGGAAGTGAGTGTTGCACAGTTCCATACATCCTTTCACCTGTAGTTAAAGAACCTGAGCAAACAGTCGTTGGTGAACCAATAAAATAAATAAATAGATAGAAGGAGAGAACGTTTTTTGAATATCTGAACTGGGGTCCTACCAGGCTGTTCTAAATCAAAGTTGAAAATCGTATAAAATTTCGCATAAATATCTAAAGCTATTGGGCTGCTGGCTCTGCTTTCAGAGCGTTTGGTAACCCCTTAAGCCTTATACCATACACAGCAGTTTGTAAAGCTGTAATTATAATCATATTATTGTTATTATAGTGAAGTTTTCAAATTCTATTAATAAACAATAACATGATTTGTTTCGTTACGCGATTATGTAACATATTTTTTTCTTTGTTGCTGAATGGCAATGTTCTTGGATTTAATCACGTCTGATAGACAATGATAAACGAGGTCTGTGATGATCTATTTTCTTAAGATAATATAAACGTATGCTGCTTATTGTGGAAAAAAAGATAAAAATATTTGAACTACAAAATCTTTCCTTTATAACACGGAACTTAAACATAAATATAATGATCCTATTCCATGCCACTGTTTGGACACTGGGTTCCTCTCGGTGAGAGGGACTGGGCCGTAGTCTTCCACGCGGGCCCAATACGGTTTGGTGGATGTCACATGTCTTCGAATTTTTAGTCCCAAGATATGTAGGTTTCCTCACAATGTTTTCCTTAACCGTTTTTGAGAGCACTAAAGACAATTTTTGTTTTTTTTTAAACGCTAACACTAGGAATTTTTCCTGTATTGTGGGTGCGTTTACAAACATATAAAGTCATATACACAAATAGCCAGACAGTTTAAACAAATAAAACATCTTATCTTATCTTATCCGCTCTGGGCGGAGCGGAAGGGCGTGTCAGACTTTTACTGACTAAAACCCACTCGTGTGTCTTCAGTTGTTTCTGTGCCACCGGCCACGGTATCTCTTTCGAACAAAACGCACCCCTGGCAGAAGGTACACGTGGTTGGAACGTTTTATTTTGACAGAGGTTCTACGTGGCAGTCCTTAGGGAATGACCTAGTGAAGAATTCGTACCGATATAAAGATTTAACTAACGTAGTTTTTCTAATATGTAGATGTTAGTGAAATTAAATACTAAACCAATTCTCTTAAATTAGTGTTTCGGGTTTTCTGCCCGACACCAAAATATGGTCTCGTCAAATAGGTATGAGACTAATTTATTTCGAAGAATACATAAGTAAAACAAATAGGGAAAGATCAAGCGTTTCAACTTTTTTAATTCCAAGTCAAAGGTATTAACAAAAATATAAAAACCCCAACAGAAGTCAGAAATCTGAACAGTACGCCACTGAAGGACCGAACAATTCAATAAACGACTCCACGGCACACATCAAGCTATACATTTCCAGTAGAAGCTGATCTCGCATTGTATAGAATTTTCGCACAGTGCGAGAGCAGCGTAAATTGGAAGTTTATAGCTTGATGTGTAGCCGTGTCTGCTAACCTAATTCCGGTCACGTATAAGCACTTAAAAATAATTATCTTCTCAAATTCTGTCGGCAAACTTCTCGAATATTTGTAAATTTGTAAACACTCCCCAAAAAGGAACATTTTATTTGGGTATTGATATACATGGATTTTCAACATTTTTTAAGTCCCAATTCGGTAACATAAATCCCGATGCTATTCATTTATAGCTCAAACTGTGCTATAGTACAAAAATACGGAACGGTAGTGTTATTTCACTCTTCTTCTGGTGCTATGAGTTTCTGAATTAGAAATGTTATTAGTATTATTGGTTCCAAATCTTTATTATTATGAAAACGTAGCACCTATTTGTTTAAAAGTTAGTTTTTCTAAAAGTTAGTTGCAACTATTTATGTAGACGAAAACAAACGTTTTCCGAGCCTCTTACAAGAACTACTTCAAGTCTGTTATAAAGAAAATTTTCTCCTGACTAGAGCATATTTGCAACCGTCTCATGAGACGTCATCCAACATACTGCACAGTTTCACTTACATTTATGCTAACACCCACAGATACTTTCACTTGAACTTCCAACAAATATACACAAGCAACCTTTTTCAAGCCCGTTAACAAACGAGGAAATACGTGTTTAGTTCAGAGAAACGTGCTTTTGTTCGGTAGGAAATCGACGACGCCCGCCGGGCGAAAGAAGTAAGTGTGTAGATTTATTGCCGCGCGGTCGCGGCGTTCTCAGCGTTTGTCTTTCAACAGATGTCTGAGTGACAAGCGGTTGCGGGGGCGGGATAAATGGGTACTTACTGTGCGCTCACACCACAGGGCACGAAGCCGCGATGCCGGCAGCGTCTAGATACGGCAGTGCTTATAAAATTCGTGGCGCCGAAACTATGTTGAGTGGTCAACTTCTGTCACGGATTGCCATTCAAAACCGTCAGCTTGTGTATTTATATAGTCCTTATGTATTCGTATACCGAATTCTTATAACTTTTTATTAGACTAATAGAAGTCGTTATAGCCCCGTTTGCCCCCGTAACTTGCACCACCCACCGCCCTCACAGATTCGTCTCCAGCTAAAAAATAAATGATTATTGTCTCCTAAAATTACTTATGTCTGTGTATTACAGTTTGTATTTTACAATACAACAGTTTCTCTCCCTTTGTAAGAGAAGGATTCATTTGTTTTTATCAAACACTACCTTTTGCCTGCGGCTACGCCCGCGTGGATTTCGGAAAATCGTCGGTCCTACTCGCGGAACGAGCCGAAGTGGCATTCGGTTATTTCCAGTTTCCCAGTTATACTTTCTCTCAGGGCCTGATTTCTCAAAAACATGGTTTAAACTACAAAAATAACGATTTTCCATACAAACTTTAATCCCCTCTTTAACTCCCATATGGGTCGAATTTCGAAAAATCCTTCCATATTCGTTGTCTCCATTATAAAGGGAACTTATGTGCAAAATTTCAATTTTCTTGGTCCACGGGTTTGGGCTGGGTGATGATGAGTCAGTCAGTCAGTCAGGACTTTTGTTTTTATTTATATACATTCAGTGGAAGATAGCAGTTCTTTGATGAATGTAATTTGTCACTTGTCCTCTGTTATACATTGGTGTGTGTGTTTTATGCGACACTATGCTTTGATGGCAATGTATTGTAAAAGGGAATTTTTAACACGCTTTTATTAGCTTGGTGTGAATGTATCTGTGTAACTGAATCTTTGAACGTGATTTCACCCCCTTCAAAACGTCGGATTGATTTGTAACTTTACACACTTATCAAGGATCAATTTCAATTCAATAATTTCAACTAAATAATAAAAAATAAATAATAGTTTAAAACCTAAAAAACTATTTTGTTAGAAATAAATTATGTTTATAATCGCGGAGTAGCTCCGATAGAGGTACATAACGTATTATTTTATCACTGTGCTGGTTACAACGGGTCTCCCTGAATTGATCAAAAATAAAAATTGACAAATTATCACTTCTCAATCAATTTTTCGCATAATTACAAACTATTACTTAGCAAATAAACTCTTCACAAATAATTGTACCGCAAACCTAATGTTTGGCAAGTGAACGTTTAAATAATAACTTGCTCACCAACTAGTACTTTTACCAGTCTTAATGTAGCCAAATATTTCAGTTGGTACAACATATTTTACTCAAAATAAAATAAGCCAAATATTTGGTATCGTCAGATATTAATATTATTAATATTAAGATTCTGGTAGTAGTTTCTGGTTTTACGTTCAAAAATATGTTTCTGGCACTCGCCGGACGTTGCAGCGGCACGCTTGCTTGTTTTTAAAAAAAAAACCTAACCTAATACCCATTATACCCCATTCACAAGAAATCATTTGACTAAATGTTTTATTGTCTTAATATTGTTTGCTGTAATAAATCATTTGATTAGGGACCAAATGCCTTTATGACATTTTCCTTGGTAATATTCTGACGAGTAAAAATTTGATCAAATCAAAAATCAAAATCAAAAGTCATTTATTCAAACTAGGCTGAGAGTCAGCACTTTTTGAACGTCAAAATTACATAAGACAGTCCCCCAAAAAGCCCGCCCTTCACCACTTCCTAGTGCTTTAGCTGGGAAGAAGAAGTGGCGCAACAAACTCCCCAGCAGTGAAATAAAAATGAGCGTACTAAAATCATTCCTAATATTATATTGGTATAAAAAGGGTGGCTAAAATTTGTTTGGATGATGACATTTTGTTAAAATAATTTTGGCAAAACGGCAGGATTCCTCTTTAGTAAGAATAGTTTGCCAGACTTTAGGGCTTCTGATTCTCTCGAAACATTTTTCTAAAAATAAGATTTAAAAAAACTGGATAATCAATACATCCATAAGCAAATTATTCCCAACACCACATTTACCTTCCTAAGTATAATATTTTTTAACACTTGAATATTGCAGCCAATTGTACGGGCGCCCTTTGCTAAGCTCCCTCCAATACAAATCTTTATATCCTTCAATACGATGCTTTATTGCCACCGTCTGCACAATATTGCACAGTCTGGGCTATGTCAGGCGGGTACTGTCTGGACATGATTAGAATTCAACAAGCCTATCTAACTGTCACTCACAGCAGGGACCTATCTAAATCTAGTGGAGGGAGTGAAAATGCCATGGCATTTAACTTTAAAAGGGTGTTTTATCTTAGTGTAATTTTTTATACGCTTTTCTTCTTAGGGCTCATTTTATAATAATGTGATAGGTTTATCTGAAGCATGAATATTTCGGTTTGAGAGCTTTTGTACTAATATAAAAAATTGCCATCCTTAAGCACTAAAGATAATTGCCGGTATAGAATCACTATACATAGATTCAGCTCAAAATAAAATACTCTAAGAATTGATACCAAACTTTCGGTTTCATGTTTCTTAAATTCAAATCATAACAAACGTGTCACCGCACTACGTAGGTCAATAACTTTCCACGTTACTTGCCAGTATCACGGTAAATCTCTTCCGAGTGATGTGTTTATTTCAATTTGAAAAGTTCGGTTCTGATAAAAAATCGGACCTCCCATATAAAATCAATAGTCAGCTGAACGATTTTATATAGGTCGGAATTTTTTTTTAATATTTCGACCCATGTTCCTTGGAGAAAGTTGTTAAATTTCAGGGGTACTATCACCCTAAAAAATTTGGACGGTGACTAAAAAATCACCTTGTATATCCTTTCCGTTACACGTTGTGTATAATTTATTAAGCTATCCAACGCCCACAACATTTTGAATCCTTGACAATGCCAATACATTAATGAACGCGACTGTATGTCATCGTTACTGACAGAGAGAGCAACACTGAGAACTTTTACTGCGTAACATGAAGGAGCTACATCAATGACAACTTTTAGCTAAAACCGAATTCAGTAGAATTCAAGATTTTTTTATTTCATTTCACGTAATGGAAGTTCGTACGAAAACATTTGAATAGTCAAGCAATTATCAACGTTAATGTGTTAATTTCCGTTACTTTACGTTCACGTGGAAGGAGCTCCCATACGCTGTTAATTAGTGTTATACATAGATTTCAAATGCAATTAAAAGTTTGAACGTAAAAAAATATCTAAGCAAAATAACAGCTTCAAAATTCAATTCGGATAGATACTGAGTTTTAGAACAGGGTCGTGATTATATTGATTTTAAAATCAAAAGACATCATATCTTTGGAAGTACAAAAATCAATTCTGTGGCAAAGTACATTTATATAGTCCTCTTCAGCAGTATTGTATATTTTTTTACTTCTATTCCTACTAATAAGAAAGTTTACTATAGTCCGTTCATAGTTATTTTACCTCAGGAAGCAGTGATAGCAGCAACCTAAAAGCAGCTTTATTGTAACGATGCCAAAAATCAATTTGATTTCAACAGTGACCCAAAATCAGTGGTAAAATGATAGTGAACAGGCTGTAAAGTTTAAATTATTCATCTGTAACATAGACAGACTTCGTAATTCATTTATCATCCTCAAGTTGGCCGTCACTTCACGTCATAAAACAATAAGGTCTAGGTCTAAGGTCTGTGATATAGTAATTACAAAGTCGACTATACAGTAGCGCCCAGTGACTGTAGTTCCTTACCCCGTTTCCAAAGAAAATATGAAAATGCCAGAGAACACTGCCCACCCCCAGGGGATACGTCCCGACTATCTCACACAAAGAGATAACACATGAATCCTTCAGTTTCGGGATTTTTTTAGCACATTTGTAACGAGTCGCACGTCACCAACCTCTGGAGAGCTAATTACGTAAATTTATTGCTGCCCATCTTTCGCCGGATTAGGGTTGGCAGACCAGGTATCTCAGTAAAGATCGGACATATTTGTCCCCGACAATTTTGTGGCCATTTTTGTATGCACACTTTGAAAACGAGTTTAATTTCGGATTCAAATCGACGGAAACCTCAACCTTGTCCATTTACTATAATTATTTTGAACCAGAGTGCCAACACAGAGTGCCCAATCAAGAAAGCAAACTAAAGTGAGAAGAGGGATGATAATCTATCACCATGTCGAATATATTTACTAAAAATCTCAAATTCATTCACTGACAGAAAACGCACAGCCTGCGTGTCAGCCAACTGTGTCTCGATGCCTGAAAATTTGCATTTTTAACCGACTTCCAAAAGGAGGAGGTTCTCAATTCGTCGGAACCTTTTTTTTTTTTTTGTTTTATGTATGTTCCCCGATTACTCGAAGATGGCTGGACCGATTTGGATATATTTTTTTTTGTTCGAAAGGGTATACTTCCCAGGTGGTCCCATGATCATTAAGTCAGGATCTGATGATGGGATCCTGGAGAAATAGAGAGAACTCTTCAAATTTTATAGGCACACTTGAAGCAATTTGTGTAGTTTTTGGAAGAGTACTTTCTCGGAGTGGTTCCATTTCAATTTGGTGAAGATCTGATGAAGAATTTCGGAGATAGGCAATGGAACTCCTCAATAAATGATAGCAAATGGACAGGGATTGCTGAAATCTCATGTCTGTCAATTGTTTACACCAGTTAATAACATAACATCACGCCGGTACGCTGTGAAAAATAACTTTAATTTCGGAAGGCGGTGACAAAAAATTAAAATACATATCCAAAGTCACCGCCTTCCGAAATTAAAGTTATTTTTCACTTTTTAGTGTTTTTTTGGAAGTCGGTTGATAATTTTTTTTGAAAAAAGATTTTTATTTTTCACTTTTTAGTGGTTCACATGTGCTTACCCCTTCACAGCGTACCGGCGTGATGTTATGTTATTAACTGGTGTAAACAATTGACAGACATGAGATTTCAGCAATCCCTGTCCATTTGCTATCATTTATTGAGGAGTTCCATTGCCTATCTCCGAAATTCTTCATCAGATCTTCACCAAATTGAAATGGAACCACTCCGAGAAAGTACTCTTCCAAAAACTACACAAATTGCTTCAAGTGTGCCTATAAAATTTGAAGAGTTCTCTCTATTTCTCCAGGATCCCATCATCAGATCCTGACTTAATGATCATGGGACCACCTGGGAAGTATACCCTTTCGAACAAAAAAAAATATATCCAAATCGGTCCAGCCATCTTCGAGTAATCGGGGAACATACATAAAACAAAAAAAAAAAAAAGGTTCCGACGAATTGAGAACCTCCTCCTTTTGGAAGTCGGTTAAAAATGCAAATTTTCAGGCATCGAGACACAGTTGGCTGACACGCAGGCTGTGCGTTTTCTGTCAGTGAATGAATTTGAGATTTTTAGTAAATATATTCGACATGGTGATAGATTATCATCCCTCTTCTCACTTTAGTTTGCTTTCTTGATTGGGCACTCTGTGTTGGCACTCTGGTTCAAAATAATTATAGTAAATGGACAAGGTTGAGGTTTCCGTCGATTTGAATCCGAAATTAAACTCGTTTTCAAAGTGTGCATACAAAAATGGCCACAAAATTGTCGGGGACAAATATGTCCGATCTTTACTGAGATACCTGGTCTGCCAACCCTAATCCGGCGAAAGATGGGCAGCAATAAATTTACGTAATTAGCTCTCCAGAGGTTGGTGACGTGCGACTCGTTACAAATGTGCTAAAAAAATCCCGAAACTGAAGGATTCATGTGTTATCTCTTTGTGTGAGATAGTCGGGACGTATCCCCTGGGGGTGGGCAGTGTTCTCTGGCATTTTCATATTTTCTTTGGAAACGGGGTAAGGAACTACAGTCACTGGGCGCTACTGTATAGTCGACTTTGTAATTACTATATCACAGACCTTAGACCTAGACCTTATTGTTTTATGACGTGAAGTGACGGCCAACTTGAGGATGATAAATGAATTACGAAGTCTGTCTATGTTACAGATGAATAATTTAAACTTTACAGCCTGTTCACTATCATTTTACCACTGATTTTGGGTCACTGTTGAAATCAAATTGATTTTTGGCATCGTTACAATAAAGCTGCTTTTAGGTTGCTGCTATCACTGCTTCCTGAGGTAAAATAACTATGAACGGACTATAGTAAACTTTCTTATTAGTAGGAATAGAAGTAAAAAAATATACAATACTGCTGAAGAGGACTATATAAATGTACTTTGCCACAGAATTGATTTTTGTACTTCCAAAGATATGATGTCTTTTGATTTTAAAATCAATATAATCACGACCCTGTTCTAAAACTCAGTATCTATCCGAATTGAATTTTGAAGCTGTTATTTTGCTTAGATATTTTTTTACGTTCAAACTTTTAATTGCATTTGAAATCTATGTATAACACTAATTAACAGCGTATGGGAGCTCCTTCCACGTGAACGTAAAGTAACGGAAATTAACACATTAACGTTGATAATTGCTTGACTATTCAAATGTTTTCGTACGAACTTCCATTACGTGAAATGAAATAAAAAAATCTTGAATTCTACTGAATTCGGTTTTAGCTAAAAGTTGTCATTGATGTAGCTCCTTCATGTTACGCAGTAAAAGTTCTCAGTGTTGCTCTCTCTGTCAGTAACGATGACATACAGTCGCGTTCATTAATGTATTGGCATTGTCAAGGATTCAAAATGTTGTGGGCGTTGGATAGCTTAATAAATTATACACAACGTGTAACGGAAAGGATATACAAGGTGATTTTTTAGTCACCGTCCAAATTTTTTAGGGTGATAGTACCCCTGAAATTTAACAACTTTCTCCAAGGAACATGGGTCGAAATATTAAAAAAAAATTCCGACCTATATAAAATCGTTCAGCTGACTATTGATTTTATATGGGAGGTCCGATTTTTTATCAGAACCGAACTTTTCAAATTGAAATAAACACATCACTCGGAAGAGATTTACCGTGATACTGGCAAGTAACGTGGAAAGTTATTGACCTACGTAGTGCGGTGACACGTTTGTTATGATTTGAATTTAAGAAACATGAAACCGAAAGTTTGGTATCAATTCTTAGAGTATTTTATTTTGAGCTGAATCTATGTATAGTGATTCTATACCGGCAATTATCTTTAGTGCTTAAGGATGGCAATTTTTTATATTAGTACAAAAGCTCTCAAACCGAAATATTCATGCTTCAGATAAACCTATCACATTATTATAAAATGAGCCCTAAGAAGAAAAGCGTATAAAAAATTACACTAAGATAAAACACCCTTTTAAAGTTAAATGCCATGGCATTTTCACTCCCTCCACTAGATTTAGATAGGTCCCTGCTGTGAGTGACAGTTAGATAGGCTTGTTGAATTCTAATCATGTCCAGACAGTACCCGCCTGACATAGCCCAGACTGTGCAATATTGTGCAGACGGTGGCAATAAAGCATCGTATTGAAGGATATAAAGATTTGTATTGGAGGGAGCTTAGCAAAGGGCGCCCGTACAATTGGCTGCAATATTCAAGTGTTAAAAAATATTATACTTAGGAAGGTAAATGTGGTGTTGGGAATAATTTGCTTATGGATGTATTGATTATCCAGTTTTTTTAAATCTTATTTTTAGAAAAATGTTTCGAGAGAATCAGAAGCCCTAAAGTCTGGCAAACTATTCTTACTAAAGAGGAATCCTGCCGTTTTGCCAAAATTATTTTAACAAAATGTCATCATCCAAACAAATTTTAGCCACCCTTTTTATACCAATATAATATTAGGAATGATTTTAGTACGCTCATTTTTATTTCACTGCTGGGGAGTTTGTTGCGCCACTTCTTCTTCCCAGCTAAAGCACTAGGAAGTGGTGAAGGGCGGGCTTTTTGGGGGACTGTCTTATGTAATTTTGACGTTCAAAAAGTGCTGACTCTCAGCCTAGTTTGAATAAATGACTTTTGATTTTGATTTTTGATTTGATCAAATTTTTACTCGTCAGAATATTACCAAGGAAAATGTCATAAAGGCATTTGGTCCCTAATCAAATGATTTATTACAGCAAACAATATTAAGACAATAAAACATTTAGTCAAATGATTTCTTGTGAATGGGGTATAATGGGTATTAGGTTAGGTTTTTTTTTTAAAAACAAGCAAGCGTGCCGCTGCAACGTCCGGCGAGTGCCAGAAACATATTTTTGAACGTAAAACCAGAAACTACTACCAGAATCTTAATATTAATAATATTAATATCTGACGATACCAAATATTTGGCTTATTTTATTTTGAGTAAAATATGTTGTACCAACTGAAATATTTGGCTACATTAAGACTGGTAAAAGTACTAGTTGGTGAGCAAGTTATTATTTAAACGTTCACTTGCCAAACATTAGGTTTGCGGTACAATTATTTGTGAAGAGTTTATTTGCTAAGTAATAGTTTGTAATTATGCGAAAAATTGATTGAGAAGTGATAATTTGTCAATTTTTATTTTTGATCAATTCAGGGAGACCCGTTGTAACCAGCACAGTGATAAAATAATACGTTACTTTAATACGTGACTTTTTTTAATACGTGACTTTCAATACGCCAACTTGTTAAACGTTGAAGGATTCGAGTTCAATTAACTATCAGCCTAGGCATCCAATTGAATGCCGGCGATTAATGAACGGCCTAGGCGGCCAATTAGCTGGCTAATTTAACCAGATGGCTGCGACGTATATATTATACATATATTTAACGTAATATTCATAAGAGAACCTCAAAATGACAACACAAGTTATCCTTCTTGAATGCTCTGCCTCTGGGGAAGTGTCAAAGTGTTTAGTTGGAGTCTAAACAAACATTTAGACTAAGTGAAGTGGCGCCACATTTCACAGACTTAGTTACAATACTGCAAATACGTGATAAAATGAGCCATTAAAATCTATCTCAGGTAAGGTTGCCACACGTCTAAGAATAACCGAGTATATTTATAAAAGGGCTTCCCATTTGTAAGGCTAAAAATAAATACTCTGACTGGTTTACTGGGCTTTTTCCGTGTAATGTTACCCTGTTTTTGGAGGTAGTTAAGCTTATCTCTTTGTGGGACTATTACATCTGGCTTCCATAATAGTGACTATAATAATTGCAGCTCAGTTTCATTCAATAAGTTTAACAATAAATGCTCAGATTATTCTCTGAAGCTTCTAGCTTCTCGAAAGTTATGCATAAACTTTCGAGAAGCTAGAAGCTTCAGAGAATAATCTGAGCATTTATTGTTAAACTTATTGAATGAAACTGACGCTTCTAGCTTCTCGAAAGTTATGCATAAACTTTCGAGAAGCTAGAAGCTTCAGAGAATAATCTGAGCATTTATTGTTAAACTTATTGAATGAAACTGAGCTGCAATTATTATAGTCACTATTATGGAAGCCAGATGTAATAGTCCCACAAAGAGATAAGCTTAACTACCTCCAAAAACAGGGTAACATTACACGGAAAAAGCCCAGTAAACCAGTCAGAGTATTTATTTTTAGCCTTACAAATGGGAAGCCCTTTTATAAATATACTCGGTTATTCTTAGACGTGTGGCAACCCTACCTGAGATAGATTTTAATGGCTCATTTTATCACGTATTTGCAGTATTGTAACTAAGTCTGTGAAATGTGGCGCCACTTCACTTAGTCTAAATGTTTGTTTAGACTCCAACTAAACACTTTGACACTTCCCCAGAGGCAGAGCATTCAAGAAGGATAACTTGTGTTGTCATTTTGAGGTTCTCTTATGAATATTACGTTAAATATATGTATAATATATACGTCGCAGCCATCTGGTTAAATTAGCCAGCTAATTGGCCGCCTAGGCCGTTCATTAATCGCCGGCATTCAATTGGATGCCTAGGCTGATAGTTAATTGAACTCGAATCCTTCAACGTTTAACAAGTTGGCGTATTGAAAGTCAGCTCTTTGAATATGACTGACCAAGACTCAGCCAAGTGAATCAAATTTAGTTCAGTTTCCCCCTGCGGCGCTAGTAGTCACCAAAACAAATATGGTGTCAATAGCGCAAACAATTTTAAGTGTAATTATTTATTTATTCATTCATTTATTGAAAAACATTTCACTATTACTAGTTACTTCGTGGTAGGTATTAGTAAAAATTAGTCGTACATCATTTGTGAACTCATCGTCACCCTGATCAAACATCATAAATTCATCAATATCTAACTTAACTAAATGACTACATGACATTCAGCCATCTGGTTAAACGTTGTGCTCAATTACTGGGCTAGTTGTCATTCAGCTATTTAATCGGATGCGCGTTTAATGAACGACCTAGACGTCAAATTAGCTGGCTAATTTAACCAAATGGCTGCGACATATACATAATGTAAAGAAAATGGTAATGACGTTGATGTCCGTTTGTTTTTTTTTTTTTTGGGTGGGAAATCATCAAATGACTTCTTCCGCTCTGGGTGGAGCAGGAGGGCGTGTCAGACTTTTACTGACTAAAACCCACCCATGTTCCCTCAGCTGCCCGTGTGCCAGGGGCCGCGGTATCTCTTTCGAACAACCCGCACCCCTGGCAGGCATCGGCCCTTGCGAGCCCCACCAGCTGCTACTGACGTTTCCCTGCGACGGGTCAGCAGTGGCCCTGCCGCCTACCACATTTCGGCCGCAGGGGATAGGGAGAGCGGCCAACGCTATACCGACACTCCTCTTCCCCTGCGGCCCCACCGCGTCCGCCATCAAACGGTGGCGGCCCCGTCCAGGCCACGGAAGGGAAGAGCGTTACTCAGAAGTACCGGCACTCCTCCTCCGCCGCAGCCTGTAACTCTCAGCCGCGATGCCTCCCATTCGACATCGCGGCCCGCCTTAGCTGCAATGCACCTCACCGCAACCTACTTTTTGGCCGCTACGTCGTCGGCTTGGAGGCACAAGCCCTGACGAGCGGCCCCACCTTGGGGTTCCTCTTCGCTTCACCGTGGGAGGGTGACCACGGTTACTGAGCCCCCCCGCAACGACAATGCGGGAACCCCACTGGGGGGGAGATGTCCGTTTGTTCTAATTACTTTTTTCTCGTTTTAATTAACCATTATCCTATCTTATCTACATATAATTGTTAATTAGCTAGTTATGTCCAACAGTAGCACTTATGCCTCTAGAATGACTGAAAACAATTAATTATAATTATTATTAATATCACTTCACAAACATCTATCTATCTGGTAGTCTACAGCTGAGCTTAAGTGCGATTATATCGACGTCTAATGTTATTACGACAAACCTTGTTAGGTCTAGTTAAGGTACCGACGTCACTCGGTTAAGTTGAATGAGCTATTTAATGGCTGCGGAGTAGAACGATCATCTTCGTTGCTTCATATTGTTTGATGTTACTGTGGAGTTCAGTAAATTGAAGCGTAAAACATAAAGTACGTCCTAGGGATCTTTTACTGTGCAAATAAAAAACTATGTAGGGATTCAGATTTCACGTACTATACAACGTGTCGTTTTGCATCCTCGTCAAATTCAAGGAGGTAACTATGCTAATGATTCTCGACACGAATCAATAATAAAATAAGTAGGTTTTTTATTTTACGGCTATGAAAATACAGTCGAGAACGCAATGGTAATTGAACCATTGCGTTCTCGACTGTATTTTCATAGCCGTAAAATAAAAAATCGCAACAAGTAATTCGAGAACTGGTTTGTGCGACGAAAACTGTTTGAACCCAGGTTAACCAGTTGCAGTGCGGTATCACACGGGCCGCGTTTTAAAATAAAAAAAAAAAAAATACCTACTTATTTTATTATTGATTCGTGTCGAGAATCATTAGCATAGTTACCTCCTTGAATTTGACGAGGATGCAAAACGACACGTTGTATTATGATAAATGAAAAATTGCCATTAAAACCAACACATCGATGCAAATCTCCGAGGTAGTTAAATTAAATTGTAGTTAGTTACAATAGAATTGTAATTCTTCCACCATTTTCCTACTGCGTGACATAGTTATTAATTAATTTCGTATTGCCCCAGCGTCCGCTTGCATACTTTGAGTCTTTAATTTTTACGGCGATTTTTAAGAACCATTTTTAAGATTGGGATCGTGAATTTGTTTAATGTTTACCCATCCACGGATTTACTGCGGCAAGCGTATTGTAACCTGAAACGACCAATAGAGTAATTGCGTAAGACATTTACAATGGCCTTTCATTTTGATAGTTCAACAATATTCATTGCGTTATTAACATTCTTGAGAAGACGAACTTTAAATACATATGATGTACGAGGTGGATTCGCAATTTCCTTCTAAATCTTTCACATTACAAAAGTATTTTACGCTATTGGGGTGTGGGCAAAAGGCCGCTAGCTATGTATTTTTTTCGTTTACAATAGTAAATATAGATACTCCACCACGAACCCCTTCACGTGACAATCACTTAAAAAATCTGGACATATAAAACCATTCCATTCTTCAATTCCTTCATTTAAAACACAAAGGAACTAACTTGAAGTGAATGTCGTCCCAGTTCCGTCGGTGCATCTAGACCGCAGATAGGGCTGAATAGATTACCACTAGATCACTACTCACTAGAGCCGTGCCACTACACAATAAA
Source organism: Polymixis lichenea (assembly GCA_949091785.1). Taxonomy (NCBI): domain Eukaryota; kingdom Metazoa; phylum Arthropoda; class Insecta; order Lepidoptera; family Noctuidae; genus Polymixis; species Polymixis lichenea. Next base: position 55,662,553 of record OX420931.1, on the reverse strand, counting down.
TTGTGGGCAGAGTGTAGATTGCATTTATAGGACTTACAGATTGGAAAAACATCAAACCAGAATGATTGGATTTTCAAACACATATACACCGTGACATTTTAGTCGTCTTACAACGGCAGCCCACTTCATGTACACAATAACTGCTGCCTACTACCATTCATTAAAAAAAATGTTTTTTGAACATTTGCATAATCTAAAACATGAAAATATCACTTAGACGCATAACGTAGTTTGAAACACCCTGTTATGGAGATGGAATTAATGATGGTATGTAATGGTAGGTAGGTAGATATCTTCTACCGTTTGATACGTAAACATTATTAACAGGGAGGGTGTTTAATAATTCTAAAGCATTATTTATTTTTGTTTAATTGTGTTCTTAATTATGTTTTAATCGCGCCTAGAGGTATTTTATGTCGGATACATTGAGTGGACCACCTTTGTAAGACGACTAAAATGTCACGGTGTATTTCTTTATTATTCTCTAAGCCACTGATGTACAGTGAATAGGTAGTAAGAATAGTGTTTCATAATTCTAAAGAATTCATTATTTTTCTTTGTATCTATTATCTTAATTAATGATTACAATGTTTTAATCGCGCCCAGAGGTTTGTTATGACGGATACATTGAGTGGATCATCTTTGTAAGACGACTAAAATGTGACGGTGTATAATCAACCTAGCATTTTTTCACTGCCTGGACACAAGCCTTCTCACGGTGAGAGGTAGTTGGCCGTAGTTCATGACGTAGCCCAGTGCGGGTTGGTAGATGTCACATGTCCACGAGTTATTGGTCCTCGGACATGCCGTTGTCCTCACGATGTTTTCTTCGCTGTTTTTGAGAGCAATGGTGAAGCAATAAATAACACAAAGTGAAGCGAAGGCCTGGGTTAGAACACACGACCTCATGAGGTGGGCCCGATATTACTGCGCCTATACTGCACTCCGGTCACGGCCACAGTGTACATGTTAGGCTGTTATATATAAGGTGTATCTATTCATACACGAAATATCTGAAGGGGTCATTGTACTCGTCATTATGAACAACTTTTACTACCGGACCAAACCTGAAATCGCGAAAAAATATCAGCTGTTCCCTACATTTTGACGAGATATGCGAACATAAATGTAGGGACCAGCTGATATATTTTTCGCGATTTCAGGTTTGGGCCCATAGTAAAAGTTGTTCATAATGATGAGTACAATGACCCTTTCAGATATTTCGTGAATGAATAGATACACCTTATATTGGGCTTCAGATGGTTTTTTAACGGATGTACCATTATATGGGATGGTGCGACGTTGAATTTCTTTTTTAAAGTTAACTCGCTTTGAAACATGACCCGCGACATTAACCGGCCACGCCCCGAAAACGTCATTACGTCATAATAAGTATATATTTATAGGAATAAAATCATTGAAACCATCAATACAACCCTACCCGATATGTTCATATAATCCCATTGAATGACTATTTCATCTATATAACGGCGCGTGACATTATTAAATAATGAAAATCAGATAATTTCGAGAGTTGTAATTTATTTTGTTATCTTTTTAATCGTTGGTCATTATTCTGTTATTTTAACGATTAATCGATTTGAATTCAACTAAATGGTAATTTTAATTAAGAGCGGGTAACACCGAATGGGGTTGCGTCTGTCATGGCGGGCGACGTCGTGTCAATTCATTATGTTGTTGACAGCCGTTGCACGTGATGGTCACTCGCAAACCCATTGGCTCTAAATCGTTAATTATTGCTGCAATCCTTAATTGTTTAAGTCATTTATGTGTCTGTAAAATTAAAATAGTGAACAGTCAACGCAACAGCGTATTTATTTCAACGTTTCCTGAAGTTTAACGCCCACTATGGATTCCCGTGTTGACGAAGTCACGAATCAGCAATCAGATGCAACAGCCCGGCCTTCCCGATATCCCGTTATATATATATAAAAATGAATCGCTGAAATGTATACGTACGCGCATAACTTCCGAACGACTGCACCAAATTGGATGATTCTTTTTTTATGTATTCCTTATTGTCAGGACAAGGTTTTTATATTAGAAAATTTATAAAAAAAAATATAGATTTGATCAGAATTAATTTTTACAATCTAATACAAGAAGTGATTGACGGCATGTGACAGAAGACTGACAGATCTTTGACAAAACAATCGACCAACACATTTGATTTTACCGGAAGGGTTATATTTCCTCAGTCGCGACTGGAGAAATAAAATATGGCGGTACGAAGTTCGCCGGGTCAGCTACTTCAATATATAAATCACGGGCTACCTTACTGCATCCCCAAAATGGAAATTCATGAAAACGTGCAAACGTCACAAGCTATTATACAGTGCTGCCAAACATCTACCAGACATAACAAAAGATTCTCTCCCATCATGGTCATTAGTTATATCCAAACATGAAATATGTCCATAGACGAATCATGACCAAGTATGAATCAAAAAATCAAAATCAAAAGTCATTTATTCAAATTAGGCTGAGAATCAGCACTTTTCGAACGTCAAAGTACATGAGACAGTCCCCCAAAACGCCCACCCTTCACCACTTCCTAGTGCTTTAGCTGGGAAGAAGAAGTAGTGGAACAAACTCCCCAGCAGCACAGCTGTCTGTTTAGTCGGATAGACTTGATTCTATACATACTTAGGCAAAGTAATAAACATTACGAGACACAAAATATTAATTAAATAATTAGTCAAAATGTCAGCTAGCCATACCAATGTACCGACAAGTAAAATGAAAACTGTCGAGGCCAAATAAAGCCTAAAACAACTCATCTTAGAAAATATTGTTATGAGTAGATCATGTCAATAGCTAATGACTTAATAGATAGTTATAAAAAAAAATTGTTAGGCAATAAAAAATAAAATAGTAATTATATGAACGCATATAACCTGTCACTAGATACGCCGATTCTGGAGAAAGAACATAAACATTGTCTTGAGTTAATCACAGCGACCAACTATTCTTGTCATTTAAATAGTCGTTGATGGAATAGTAAGCCTTTAAACAAAGGACGGATTTTACTTGAGCTTTAAACGCATTAAAAGGCAAATCTAGCAAAGAAGATGGAAGCTTGTTATAAAAAGTACAGTGTAGTATACACTCCGTCCCCAATTGTCCTTGTGTGGGGGGATCGATCGGTGCCACTCACTTGTCTGAAGCTGCCTTTGTTGTCACTGCCTAGACTCCATGGACACTGAGCGCGGAATAAATTAACTTGTATTCATTTTGAAGTAAATGAACATAGGCAGTTTACCTCTCAGACATTTGAGGTGGAGTTTTGAATATGGGTCATTAGGATAATCTTGTGTGTTTTTTTTCTCAGTAAATTATCTGGTAGGTAGTTCCTGGGGTCTCAAGCCTTTGGAAGGTTTAACAGGGGCCAAAGCTAACTATAACTCGCAGAGGCCTATTGGACGCTTTATAATAAACAAAAACAAAATAACGGACTTCCAAAAAAAACACTAAAAAGTGAAAAATGACTTTAATTTTAGAAGCGTTGACTTTGGATATGTATTTTAATTTTTTGTCATCGCCTTCCAAAGTTAAAGTATTTTTTTTAATTTTTAGTGTTTTTTTTAAGTTTTCATTTTACACTTTTTAGTGGTTCACATGTGCTTACCCCTTCACAGCGTCCCGGCATGATGTTATATTATGAATTGGTGTAAACAATAGACAGACATGAGATTTCTGCAATTCCAGTCCATTTGCTATCATTTATTGAGGAGTGCCGTGGCGTATCTCCGAAGTTCTTCATCAGATCTTCACCAAATTGAAATGGGACCACTCCGAGAAAATACTCTTTCAAAAACTATCCAAATTGCTTCAAGTGTGCCTATAAAATTTGAAGAGTTCTCTCTATTTCTCCAGAATCCCATCATCAGATCCTGACTTGATGATCATGGGACCACCTGGGAAGTAGACTATTTCAACCAAAAAAGAAATCCGAATCGATCCAGTCATCTTCGTCAAAACAAAAAAAAATTTTCCGACGAATTGAGAACCTCCTCCTTTTGGAAGTCGGTTAATTAGGCACCTACCAACGATTATCCCTGTTCGAACCATGTCCTCGGAGATAGGGTCCGCAGTGTCGGTACTGCACAATATGCTACCCTTCGTGTTTCTGTATCTCTTTTGATCTGGTTCCTCACCCTAGAACTGTTTCAGCAAAAAAAAATCTACCGGTACAGACCTCAAGTCTAGGAGCGCCACCACAACTTCAACGTAGAGATACGGCTTACGGCGAGATTAATATATTTAATTGATGAAAAGGTAAACGATCCTTTATGACACTTGAAAAGTAACAGTAGCCAAGTAAACGACCACAAGAAAAGAACAAGACCGCGCCGAAAACGACACGTTCAGGTCGCGTCATACGCCCGGTGGTACGATTTGCAATACAGCTAGATCAGTAAAAGAAAAAGACGAAATTAATCAAAACACAATCGTTCAACACAAATATCATGTGAGTTCAGATTAATATCATGAAAGATAATAATACCGTTAAAACTTTTGTGACGTTTAAAGTTATCCAAAAACATTACAACAGACGCCTAATTTATCCAATGCTACGAAAACTGTGAAATATAACGCCAAATAGCTACCGTTACTGTTTCAAATAGACCAGTAAAACGATTGTGTTTGAATTTATTACTTTAGCGGTAAAATCGTTTCCAAGTAATTTACCTCAAAGTGGAAGAGAGTGTAAAAACAATTGCAATTAAATTAAATCGCGTGAAAGCCGCAGCTTGAGTTTCGTGTACTTTCTAACCGCCTCATTGATTTAGTGGCACCTTTGGATACACATTACTTCAGCGAGTTAGGAGGGGACACATTTTCAGATAGGCACATTCGATTTCGCTTATTTAGTGAACAACAATGCCGACTCGAAGTACTACTACTACATAAACTGTCAAATGTCAAGTAATTAACTCAATTACTTTTCTATTGTTATCAGCCTGAATGAGTCTGCCTAACAGACGAGAGGATAAACCTATTCGGCTTTCATTGAGATCGTGCCGATCAGCAAACTCCGTTCGGCATCAGAACACCAGTGTCAAGTCAATCAGGTCGGCTGGCATTATTTGAGCTCAGCCGAGCGGGTTCTTTCGAACGCATATCAAACACATTAGCACATACATTTAAGATACACATTTTGCCCGCGACTTCGTCGTCGTGAAATTATGCTCCGCGTCGCCAAGTCGTCGGATTCAATCGTCAGCCCGCACTGTGATTTTGTTTTCACGATGTACCGTGCTGTTAAATAGCCTATAATCTTCTATCAAATCCAAAAAGATTGATTCAAATCTAACTGGCAGTTCCATAAGCCAGACACAGTCACTTCATGTAAAATTTTGGTATTCAACTGCATCCATCTGGTTAGACGACATCCGGCCCCAAGATAGATATGCAGATTGATTGATTTAAATTCTGGTTATAAATACATATTACTTGCAATCAATTATGATTGCTGTATTAAAAAGGACCCACCCACCAGGGTTATAAATAATTCCGTTTAAAGCACTTTCGTTCCCACTTCCCTTCAAATACCTGAATTTATTCCACCTCTAATGTTCCAGTATTCGCTAAAATTCATTACATAGTTATCACATTATATAAACCGTCAACCGAAATCCTATTATATAATATTATAAATGTGAAAGTTTGTATGTTTAAATGTTTTTTACTCAATCACGCAAAAACTGCTGAACGGATTTGGATGAAATTTGGCACACAGATATTTTGTAACCTGGAATAACATATAGGATACTTTTTAAACCGATAATACGTTCCCGTGGGCTGATTTTCGACCTCCACGCGGGCGAAGCCGCTGGCAAAAGCTAGTTCAATCATAATTAAAAAGCAATCAATGAAGGATCCCGGTGTGCCTCCGTCCTGCCTCCACATAAGCCATTGAGTATTTAATACCGCGAATGACTTACGTTTTCAGTTGATAGATCTCGCTTTCTACGTGTACCTGCAGTTAGGGAAAATAAATCAAAATCAAAAGTCATTTATTCAAACTAGGCTGAGAGTCAGCACTTTTTGAACGTCAAAATTACATAAGACAGTCCCCCAAAACGCCCGCCCTTCACCACTTCCTAGTGCTTTAGCTGGGAAGAAGAAGTGGCGCAACAAACTCCTCAGCAGCACAGCTGTCTGTTATGTTGGAAGAACTTGATTCTATACAATAAATGTAGGTAGGTGGGGCTTGTGGCTAAGTAATATTAGCCGTACTAATCGATCGATCAGGTTAAGCTAAGCTTGCCGCGGTTGGTCCGTGGATGGGTGACCATCTTAACATACCAAGACCTCTCCGTGCCTCGGAAAGCACGTTAAGCCGTTGGTCCCGGCTGTCATTTGTGGATCTTTGACTGTCGTTACGGGTCGTCAGAAGCCCGACAGTCTGACAACCAGTCTTACCAAGGGGTATCGTATTACCCAGTAACTGGGTTGTGGAGGTCAGATAGGCAGTCGCTCCATGTAAAATACTGGTATTCACCTGCATCCGGTCAGACTGGAAGCCGACTCCAACATAGTTGGGAAAAGGCTAGGCAGATGACAATAAATGTTAAACCTCCCGTGTTACAAATAGAATTGTCGAGAGAATGTCAGTCGTGATTTTAACATAATTAGGTTGATAGTTAGTTTGCTTACCAATTCAGTTTCCTGATTTTACAATCACTTTTTGTCACATTATATCTTCACTGTTTATCATCATCATTTCAGCCTAAAGACGTCCACTGCTTGACAGAAGCTCCAAGCACGGCCACTTCGATCGGTTCTGAGCTTCTCGCATCGCTCTATAAGCTATTTTCTAACTGCCGAGCCAGTGGAAAAGCTGTTCCGTGAGTCCTATTAAAGCCAGACATATTCGGCTGTCTAACTGTCCGGTACGACTGTCGATGTATTCGGGTGGCAGCATTGGCAGGCGGAACGTGATGATCGAGGCACCGAGCGTCTCGGTCCGTGTTAAACCACTGACGCTTATCAAAAATTGATATTACCAGCCATGAAGAAATGTGTCATGTCTCTCATTGTGTTGATTTACTATTGAATAATGTTAATTACAGAAGAACAAAACAGTACGGCTGTTTGTGTAACTTATTATAATGCAACTGAGGAATTACTAAGTCATCCAAAATAGTCCGTCCCGCTAGTTTCCGAACGCATTCATGTCACCCTTTTTTTCCACTTACTAATCTTTTTGTTTTATTGTTTTTAATCTGTGAGTTCATTTTTATCACTGTTGTTTTTATTGTTTTTTTTTTAATTACTATATTTTAACTGATGTTTATGTTATGCCCTATTCCTTCACAGTTAATAAATAGCTAATAATATTTATATACCGTGTGGTGGGACCCTGGTGATCTGCTATATAGGTATTCCTAGTGCAGACACCAGTCTCTCACAAGCTATTGTCACTTAGTTTTTAAGCTTTTTGTTTGTGAAGAGAAAATAAATTATTTGAATTATACGTCCCGTGTAAAAGAGGGCGAGCCGTAATGAAAATAGTTACTAGAAAATCAACTAATAATTAATATTTGATTTTCAAGTATTCGTTTGTGCGTACAACACGTGATGAATTATTTATAAAAAAAAAACTATATTGTCTGTTGAGCATCGTTATCTTGAAGTGCCCAGTTCGAAGAACTTACATTAGGCTTTATACAGTAGGTTTAATTACGCCACCAAAATTTATGGCTCAAAACTTTTTACGAGAATTTTTTAGTTGGTCCTATGTAGTGGCATAGGACCAACTAAAAAATTCTCGTGAAAAGTTTTGAGCCATACATTTTGGTGGCAACCAAAATGTATCGTTAAACAGCATCACTCAAAATGCACTCAACCAAAATGTATGGCTGAAAATTTTTCACGAGAAATTTTACGGCCGCCCAGCTAATTGTGTTGGTTTTACCAATGTAAAACCATTACAAACAGCTTTGGGTTGTTATATTTTATTAGGCTGTGAGAAATTCAATTGTTTTTCCGATATTCATTGCGGAAGGCACAGCGAACGATGGACCGAAGGTTAATCCGATTAATATTATAAGTACGTTATTTTCAGGTAGGTTGGGTAGACAGTGTATACCTGTTTGTATTAAATATGCGACTAGGATTGTACTCAGTTTATACTTTCGTCGATCAATACTGATTTAGTTCCTAAAACCAACCCCCACTAGATGTTACAGTAACTGTGGTTCTGCCTTTAGAAATTACATCCGCATTTCCTTTTTTTATTCTTTTTTTCTTTTTAGGGCGAATTTCACCTTTTATGCTTATAACCTGAGATTAAATTTTGAATTTACGACAGATTTTCCATACTTGGTAGAATTGTCAGACGTGAATTTTATTCTACGCATAAAAGATATCTGACTTTGGTTAAATCATCCCTTAGTGGGATTAATTGTTATGTCCGTATCTAAGTGTGTCCGTGGCATGGACTTTAAGTCGACATTCACACGTACGTGAGTAATCAAATCACGGCGGGATATTTTTGCGACCTGAATTTTCAACTCTCGGTTTTAAGCCGAGCATTGAGAATTAAACAGAGCCCATCTCAGCGCGTCGAAAATCGAACAATGTGTTTACTGCTAATTTGCAACTCTTGGCGCTAAGCAGTGCGCGAAAAAATTCCGCCGCGATTTTACTACGTCTGTGGGAACGTGGGCTAAGATTGTAAAAATACTTATTGGTGATTTTTTATTTTTGTATTTTGTAATTCCTGAAAGCTACCTGATTTGTGGCTTCATTCTAGGGCGCAAAGAACGTTAGTGCGAGTAGCACGTGTGGCCGTTTTTCTTTTGAGGCAACCGTAACCGGGATCAAAGTAACTACATAAATACCGCAAAGCCTCGCATTGGGAGGGCTTACTCTATCGCTTGGCGAAAATCAACCACCGGCCATCGAGAGATGAAAAATCTCTAAATGATAGGCGTCAACGCATCTTCGAGAAATCTCGACAGATGGGATCCACACAATTAGCCAAAGGGCAAATTATGCTTTTCTGAGGTGAATAGCTCCGGCACTACTGTACTGTGTAGAAACTTCCCACGGACTCCCCTGCTAACATTCATCGCGCCTGTAATATATATGCCCACAAAAATATAACTTGTAAAAAACCAAGTCTCGCAACTCAGTTCTACTACCGTAAAACGTTGTGAGATACATGTAGTATCAAGTCGATTAATTTAATCTGTCCTTACTTAAAGGTCCTTCTGTCTTAAGTTATTACGTAATTATATATAAATGTTTCATCGAAATAAATAAATATTCTATCCTATTCTAATTAGCTAACAAACTAAAAGATTTTTAATATTGATACGATCACTATAAGATGTTGTTAGGTTAGCTAATTAGGATACAAATAGAATATTTCTTTATTTCGAAAAAACATTTTATATAATTACGTAATAATTTAAGACAGAAGGACCCTTAAGTAGGGACTGAATAAATTAACCGACTTGGTATTACACGGATCTCACAATTTTCTACGGTAGAAGAACTGAGTTCCGAGACTTGGTTTTTTTACAAGTTATGTTTTTGATGGCATCTCCTTTCTTTTTGTAGATTTTATTATACATACACAGATATACTGATTCATTCACTACAAATGTAACTTTGTAATCCTGTATATTAATATGGTATTACAAAGTTATTTATGCAGTTGGTTTACTTAGAAAACTGGACCGAAATTGCAAAATATTTTAGTTTTTCCTTGATTTATACACTAAACACTAATGGTATTCTTTTGAAGCTTTTATGTCTGCTAAAAGTGCTTTAGAGTTTTGATGATCGGTCAGTAAGTGACAATATTAAGAAACTTTGACGAGTTATAATTCTTAAGCGACTGGTTCAAATTGAATGAAATTTGAAAAATAGCGTGTTTATATAATGCCGGCTTAGTTAATGAAAATTCAGGCTTCGAGTTTTATTAACCCCCGACGCAAAAACGCCGGGGTGTTATAAGTTTGACGTGTCTGTGTGTGTGTGTGTCTGTCCGTGGCATCGTAGCCCCCAAACGGATGAACCGATTTTGATTTAGCTTGCTTTTGTTTGAAAGGTGAATTAATCGGGAGTGTTCCTAGACATGTTTCATCAAAATTGGTTCAGCCGTTTGAAGATTATCAGCTCTTTTCTGGTTGATGAAGGGATTTGAGCATCTTCCACGGGTCTGATCAAGTTGAAATTTAGTATTCTATTACTTCAATGATAGTAGACGAACAAAGTAACCTTAAAATGATGCTGGAGTAACACTTGGAATTACCAGGATACCCAGTAACTCATAAACAAACAGCAGAAGTATCGTGTTTGGGCTCATTGAAAAGGTCTAAACAAGTAGGTTATGGATAAATGGTGATCAGGACGAGGAATGAGAATAAATTCATAACAAACGTCACTGTGGGAAACAAACGCAACGCTGCGAAGATTTAAGCAAGACATTAAGTTTAAAAAGTATGAAACAACGGTTATATTAAAAATTTGGCATTGTCAAGTCGGGGGACGGTTATTGAAAACGCCAAACAGAGGAGGCCTAGCATTTTCACTAACCGTCCCCCGACTTGACAATGCCTTGATCAAAATACTACCTACAACTTAAACAACCAATAAATATTATTTTTTTACTTTTTATAGCTTTTGTTTGGGTCGGGGGTTTTTTAAATTTTTAATTTAACTTTTATCCACAACGAAGTTTTATGGGGGTCGAAAATGGCCCTGAACTGCTTCGAGAAAAGGATGATACGGCCGTGCCGCTTTTTTGGTTGACTTGGCGGGGGCACTCCCGAGCCCCCAGATATCACCGTAAAATTGTAAATACCGTTAGATTATAATCTATCTCGCGAGATTGTAAACTGTCGATAAATTGTGAACTGCACCACACTGTTTACTAACTGAATAGGTTAGGTTAGAATTGCGACCAACCACGCGCGAGCCGAGCGAGCGCAGCGAGCGGTGCCGCGGCAGCGGCCGGCGTGCGCTACTTCCATGTTAGTGGTACTTACTTGACTATTTAGTAATAGGTATTTACATTTCTTAAGTTCTCATTACTAAATGTGCCCCAAGTAGGTCTAAATTAAAAATTGATGGCAAGAAACTAGATGCTATTTCGAAAACTGTATTTCTAGGAATTACTTTAGATTCAAAATTGCAATGGGGTGCCCATATTAGAGCTCTTTCAAGTAGATTAAGTTCAGCTGCTTAGGTAGTAAGAAAAATAAGGCAGTTGACTAATGTAGCCACAGCTAGGTAGTGTACTTTGCTTATTTTCACAGTAATATGTCTTATGGCGTTCTGCTGTGGGGATCGGCAGCTTCAATTTTCATTTTACAAAAGAGGTCAATAAGCGCAATCTATAAAATAGGCCCTCACGAATCTCTTAGAAACAAATTCAACGAAACTGATATACTAACTCTGCCTTCTCCGAAAATATCTTGTATGTTCGCAAATATAAGCCTTTTAAAAAAAGATGCGATTTCCTTATTCTAAATACACGTAGTAGAAATGAAATTGTGTTTCCAAAATTTAGATTAACTAAAAATAGCAAGTCATTCTAAACAATATCCGCTTCTATAACAAGTTGCCAAAGTCGGTTACAGAACTTAGCGATGGAAAGTTTAAAGCTCACATCAAACGTGTCCTTATCAAAAAGCATATTATAAGATAAAAGACTTTGGCAGTTTGGCATTAACTCTTCTGCACATGTGGCTGTGGTGAAAGTCTATTAACTGCTCCCAAATTACAATGTAAACTTTTATTCTTTTTATTTTTTACAATGTCTGACTTATTCTCGTCATTATTTGACATTACACATCAATTCTAATATCGACTATTTATTCGTGATTATCATGGAAATCATATCACTTGTTTTAAATAGGTTCATTTTATTTACGTAGATGTTTTCATATATTATGAATGAGATAATGTTGTAGACCTTACAGACTGTACATTTGTAGACGCTTTTCTATTCTTTATTTCCTCCTCTAAGTAGATACCTGGTACTTATTGACAGGCCTGCACTGTCCTCGCATACCTATTATCACTATAATCAATAATTAGAGGCGAAATTAAGGCTACAGACTCAGCGGCGTGGGCTGGTTCAAGCAAGGGTCGGGGCTAGGAACGACGCAGTGAGCCTCGGCGGGGAGGATGGAAAGATGGAGTACTGTGTTTGTGTATTTTGTGCGTGCTTGTGGAAATGCAACTCTCTTGGAGAAGGGTTGTTGCGTCATTGGGAATGGTTAGGGTATGCCATGGCCAGCGATTCCTACTAATTCGAGATTCGCTGCCCGTTTGGCGGTCGGCTGCCGCCATCAGGGGGTTGGGGTTTTTTATAACAGATTCGACCAACTGCTCACAAATGGTATGCCTTTCTACTTTACCTCACAGACAATTTTTTGTAAATAAACTTCCTTAATCGTATAAAATACCAACAATTCACATTTCCATACGTAATAAGAAATCGTAGAAAATTAACTCCTAAAACTGTCGTTTTTACCCTTAAAGATAATTCCACATTGCTGATGAATTTTATCGGTAACCTTTTTGTCGGTACTTACCTAATAGAATCAATTAAAATTTCAACCGGGCAGCCATGCGTGCTTGTCAATTTCGACAAACTTTATAATGGCGTTAATGCATTGTTATATTCTGACCTTCACAACCGATTAATTCCCGGGAAGTACGTTACGTACAACTTGACACTTCAAAAATAAAATTATCTGGCAGAAAGGGTATATTTCCTAAGCAAGAACCAAGAAGTCTGTAGTTTTGCCTGAAGTTACGGGTGTTTTGCTACTTCGTACTTATCACTTACCGGCATGAGATTTGTTTGGAGCCAGAAAAAAGAATGAATGACAACAAGATTTGACAGATGTCCCTACTCGCGATGTGCTTTTTCCCGTTCGAAAAATTTAGTTTGTCACTTGTTGAATGGATCAAGTACCTACTTTCAGATGGGCCCCTATCTTTGTTAAAGGACATAAAAAGTAGACCCCAAGAACTGGAGTTAACGACATAGCTTGCAGAGTAAGCAAACTGAAGTGCCGGAGGGCTGGCCGTTTTTGTCGAAGGACCGATGGCCGGTGGAGCAGACGAGTCCTGGAGTGGTGACTGCTTTTCGGCAAGCGTAGTGTGGGTCGCCTCCAAGCTAGATAGATCGACCACATTATAAAGTGGCTGAGACAGACTGGATGCGAAAGGCGGAGGAAAGGGTATTTTGGCCAAGCCTGGGACAGGTCTATGTCGAGCAGTGTAGACTGCGGTAGGCTGATTTGAATACATATTAATATTCTAAACTTGGGCCAGCTGTCACACTTTCAATTATTCATGGTTAGTTTTCTAAAATTATGAACGGAAGAGACTCTATGAATTAATAATGGGCACCAATAATTAGTGAGTGAATACTAATATTCTTTAGGAAGTTCACGGAAATCATTAGAAACTTTAATGAATTTTCAAGAAATCAACATCAATCAGACTTCCTGTGAATAAATGACTAATGGATATTTTTTAAATAATTTTCGAGGTTTGAATGATTACAACGTGATTTAACTGACCACATTCATGGAAACTGTTTAAAAAGTAGTAATTTATATATTTTGAATGAAGGTTTGCAGGAATTAATGAATGATTACTGGCCACTCAACAAATGTCAGGCTTGTTTATTTGATATTAGTCTGTCTTTTATTTTCATTTACAATCTGCAAGTTGAGAATTATGAAGCGTTATTTAAAAATGTAATTTTTTATTAATTTATTTTACGTTTCTACGTGTCTGTGGGTACAGTTGATGCTTGTAATTGGTTGATTACTTGAAGGTTCCTTTTAATCAAGTTTTCACGCCCGTAACACGCAATTAAGTGTCTCCTTAAGTAATAGCAAGCGGGGTACATAGTTAAATAGTCAATACGTTGAGGAAAAGATATAAAAAGATAGTAACTAACCCCTATTCACGTGCTCACCAATTAATAAGGACTTTTCTTTTGTTGCAGCTCTTAAAAGGAAAACGAAGTCTCTCGGCTTCTTAGCCGGAGGTAAGTACCTTGTACTGTAACATTTCAAAGTCACTTAGTACTTTCTGATGCAGATTTTTTAAAATATTTGTAGGTGTAATGCGTTAAACAAATCAGAAGTGCCAATGTTTCCAAGGGCGCATTTCACCATTAAAACTGAACGCAACCAGCATACCTAAACCACGTTCAAGAGGTGTGTGTCAGTATTCCACAATAATTATTCCACTGACAACTATTGATTGCGGCTCCATTGGTGTAAAACCCTCAATTAAGAGCTTATTTGTTATGTCAAAAGCAAATGCATTTCTAGTCTAATAAATAGTTAATTTTGATACAATGTCTGCTCCGGAAGGACTTTTAGGGGAGGGAGGGGGGAGATCCCTCTTCTGCAAGGTGGAAAAACCCTCAATTAAGAGCTTATTTGTTATGTCAAAGGCAAATGCATTTCTAGTCTAATAAATAGTTAATTTTGATACAATGTCTGCTCCGGAAGGACATTTAGGGGAGGGGGGAAATCCCTCTTCTGCAAGGGGGAAATTTAGGAAATATAGGTTTTTTTTAATGGTGATAATTTATTGGGAGAGAGGGAGTGGGGGCAGGGAAGACCCCTCTCTGAGGCATAAACGCCAGACCTACTGGTTCCCTATCCATTTTCATATAATTATAAGATATAATATAACAAGGTATGGCTTTTTTTTATAAATATAAAAAATATGTATTAGGTGATGTTTTCATTTTATTTTTATTGTATTATTAGCAGAGATCGGATAGGCGGATGCATATTCACCTAAAGTAGCGATGTTGGCTAATATGGAACGCGCTTTTGTAATGAATAATCTTCATTTAATGTAAAAAAATGTTTTAACTAACACACGCTACCCCCACTCTTACAGACTTTTATACACCCTACTTACACATATTTGCATCGCGATTAATTTTAAATAAATATGTGTCTGAATAGCTATGCTATCCTAATAATTTAGAAATCGCTTCCATATTATACAACTGACTAGTTATGCATTCCCGGTGTTCCTGGCAGCCCGAGATTTTTTTTATCAAAAAATATTTTTAAGCAGCCCCTTCCATACTTTCATAACTAAAATTGACATTAGGTAAATATGCATCCGATTTTCCGATCTCTAATTATTAGGTTATGTTGAAACTGTTCTGTACTCCTCGTCACTTGTCCCTAAAGGTTCATTAGAAAACCAGCGTCAGACAGCATCTGTCTGGCATTAATGCTGAAATGAACCTTTTTGGCGCAGCCGTGAGGCACACACTATTGTTTCTATTTATTTTCAGTTTTTTTTAATTTCTTATTGAATTTTGTGTTTCACGAACTAAACGGTTTCCAAATAAACGGTATTCTTTCTCTGTCTTTCTCTCTTTGGTATTGACATTTTATAATCAGTGACCATCTCACTGTTTTAACCTCATCTAACCCACCCAAATGATTCACAAACAATAGAGGGGATCTGGCGGCCGGCGCGCGGACGCTACCGCGGCACGCTCGCTTTCCTCGCTCACCGTCGCTAAGTAAATAGTACTAAGTTAAGGTATTTATTCAAAGTTTGATCATTTTTATTTCAGAAAGTGTTTATTTCTTAAACCTTAAACATCGTCAGATTGTTCAAGATACTAAGTACGTTGCACATAAAATTAAGAGTCTACTACAAGTCCCGTATATAAAAGACGAGCCTCTGCTCCGGGCACGTAATAAACTGACCAATATTTAAGTAAATGTGTTCTACGTCACTGTGGTTTTTTTGGTGTGGGAAATCATTACATAACTTCTCCCACTCTGGGTGGAGTAAGAGGGCGTGTCAGACTTTTACTGACTAAAACCCACCCATGTTCCTTCAGTTGCCTGTGTGCCAGGGGCCGCGGTATCTCTTTCGAACAACCCGCACCCCTGGCAGGCATCGGCCCTTGCGGGCCCCATCAGTTGGTGCTGACATCTATTTGAGGCGCGCGTGGATCACAACGCGTCGTCGACCCGGGCTTGGTCCTTACCAGACAGCGAGCTACCCATTACTCACCGCCCGCAAGCCCGCGCTTACGGTGGCCGGGGATCAGCCTGGGATTCCCGACGTCCAGGGCGTCTCCTGCGAAGGCTACGGCCGCGAGAGCGCATGTACTGCCTCTCCCTCACGTGCACCGCCTCCCTCTTTGCGAGCATCACTGCTTGGCTGAAGGAAGCTACGGCTACCCATGCACTGTCGCTCCATACCATGGCCTGGAACAGGGCCGGACGCGAGAGCTCGCCGCCGCCGATCGCCTCCACGAGGACACAAGCCCAAGCCAGGTAGACCACCGTATGCTCCACCGTGTCCTCAGGGCAATCTTCGCATACGTCACTGTGTTATTATACGAAAGGGCGTTTTCAGAAAGTTTGATACACCGTTAGTGCAATTTCATATGGCAAATAGCTGATGTTATAAAGAGTGACATAGGCTTTAACTTTTTATCCCAATAGCATGATCCCGTGCGATAATTTCTGACGCCCACGTAGGCGAAGGCGCAAGCACGGAAAGTGAACTTCGGTTCAACCAGATATTTAAGAGATATGACTTAACTCACTCCGGGGTTATTAATAACATCTGTGATCAACGAAAGAAAAAGTATTTAGACAAACAAAACAAAAAAAAAGAAAGCTTTTTTGTAAATCTAACCACTGAAAGTCTAGTAAAATCACGTCGGCCTTGAGAGTACCCTCCAAACGTGATCTCCAAAATCGTGTTCATTACACAGGTTCAGATTACCATCGTCCAATAAAGTCCACTAATCCAATTCTATTAAATAAGCCCACCTAATTACTTGGCACTGCGTCCAGCGACCGTCCCCTTTTCTATTACGAAGACGCTCAATCCTTTCTCTGACATAAATGAACGAGTTCCTTCCTTGGTCCACTTTCATGATGCAAAAAAGAATTCAAAATGGGAGCTTGCAGACCACTTCAAACGCTCCGGGGAATAATCACGCCTAGTAACAGTTGTTTGAAGTGTGGTTAATATGAAGGAAGGTGGGTTCATTCAATTGAACATTGTTGATTTCTTCGTATTGTCTGAATGCTCATCACAGTACCTATAATATTTTTATTTATTTATTAATATCTCCCTTATAACTATCATTACAGGGGTATACCTAATACGATAGCGCGGTCTTCAAGTTAACTTAGTTACAATTTAAAACTATGAAAACCGTAACAAACACAATATTAAAAATAAAAAAAAACAACAGCATAAAGTCTAATCTACACTATAACATAAAATAAACAACAGTATTTTTGCAAATTCACTCCAATGGCATGTAAATACATCGATCTTCAAGTGAAGTTCGTTAATAACCCGAATCGCGGGGGTCAGTGGTGTTTTGGCGAGAAGGGTGGTCCTGGCAACAGTTACGGCCATATGACACAGCCGCTGTTACAAAGTCAGAGGAATTAATTGTTGTGACCACCAATCTATCGTCCTTAGATACATTTAAAATCACAACTGTAATTCTTTGACAGTTGCATGAAATTGCTGTCACACGGCAAATTGAAATAAGTTAACAATATCCTTAACAATTAATTTCCCTAGCGTACAAGTAAGTGAGCTCCACTGGCGGGAAAGGAATGAATTCCCGGTATTAAGTAGTAGTATTCTTTAACTAGTAACTACGAAATCACTATAAAACTGGCAAACAACTTCAGCTTTGGGGATGCTGAAAACCCTTTACCTGTGCCGCCATATAACTTTATCATCAAAGGGTGCTCACAAATATATTAGAACAATCTGGGTCAGCTAACTAAACGCGAGCACCTTTTAGTGAGCTGACGTAGAACATTTTTTCGGACCTTCACAACTACCCCAGTTTGCCCGCTCCGCCCATCATTTGACGCACACTTAGCCCTTAAATAAGCGCCAGCAAATTCCTTTTCCAATTACGAATTACAATTTCTAAACGCCACTAATTCATAGCCCTGGTAACGTTAGGTCGTAACATAAGTAATATATTGACGGCAAACAATGATCGCAAACAAAACGCAGCCATTCCTGTTTCGAGATAGTTCCTATTCGAACGATATAACACTATATCTTTGGGAATTTGGAGGTTAGCAAACGGAAGGTCATTCGGGAGGGTTTGTAGAAGTGTTGTGTTAGCACTTTCAGTGGTGTGACGATTTTCTTTTATATTTTTTAGGGTTGTAACAATAACGTAGTACCTCAATGCATGTATATCTGTCGATAGTTTTGGGAGCAATGTCGTTTATCAATTTATTACCAATACCTTACCTCCCCTTGTAGGGTGGTTAACACGCATTATATGAACAATAACAACACCCTCTAATATGTGGTTTAACACTAAATGTGCTGTAACGCTGCAAAAGTTCATTCTACTATAGTTTAGCAAAATATTTTGTTTACTCATTGTGATAGAACAAGGCGTTAAGGGATACACCGCGAGCGCGAGAGAAAATTAGGTATTGAAGCGCTACTCACACAGCAATAGACGCGTGCGCCCCGCTTACGCACACATAAATGCTTACATAGTGGTTCGAACGGCGCACAGTGGAACGAATGTATGGGAGCGGTTGGACGTAGACATGTCCGAAAAATAAGAGTAAAATTATGCCAAACTAATGATGCCATCTTATTCGATTACTTAATGCCTTCATAACTTGTGGTGATGAATTTCTTCATAACTCCCATATTTCGGGAGTAATTTGAGAAAATGTGAAATTTTACTATGAAAATGAGTGTATCGAGCTCTCTCCCTCCTGATTCCGGGCTTGTTTCAAGTAGCGGTCTCTAATATCGTAATGCTATTACTAAGAGCTATATTTAATACTAAGACACATAGTGCGCCAAATGTGCACTTTCTGGGATAAAAGGAAATGAAAATTTTAAAAAAAAAACGTTTTTTCCCCATTTGTATTTACTTTAAACCGCAGACAGACTTATTAAGAGGTCTATAAATATATTATATATATATACAGAAATATATATTAACAAAAATATTCACAAGAACTGATGAGAGTATGACTTTTAAGTAAGTTGATAATAAATTACCTAGTTTCATTAAAAGTACAATAAATAATTAAGATGTAAGCTCTAATTTACTAAGTTACACATTTTAAAACAATAACATCATTTAATTATCTTCGTCATCATCATCATCATCAATTAATTCAAATTCAGAATCGATGTCCGCTAAATCATTTATGTTAACAAATTCGATATCACTTTTCTCAGAATCCGTAAGCTCATAAAATTCCTTAAAAGAAGATTTTTTTACAAACTTATTTCCTTTTGGACGGATACTTGTAACAAGTGGATCAGAAGACAGTAAAAGATTGTGCATAATATCTTCATTGCATGAGATACTGCTATGCTTTCGAGAATGCCCCTCTCTATATTTTCTAAAATCTTTATTTCTAGCCTCAGATGCCTCTTCGGATAGAAAACCAATGGGCACAATTGACATGTTCTGAACTATGTCTGGCCCATGCATTAAAATTTTATGAAGTGAAGAAGGCATATAATACCATGGGTATAACTCCACGTAAAGCTTAGCAGTATCAAAGCAGAACTCTCGGAATTTAGTTACGTTGATCTTCTCTCCTGATGAAATACACTGCAAGATCACACAGATTTTTCTTAAAAGCATAGCATCTATTCCGGTCAGTTCAGCAGATTTAGTGTAGTTTTCAAAAAATCTCCTTGCCGAGTTGCCATTGTTGGTGGATCCACTGCCTTGTTTCACAACATCGAGAAGTAAGCCCGTTTCTCTTCTTACAGCCTCTTGAACTCTTTTCTTCCTGTCATCAACTTGCCTTTTTGCTATATCACCCCTTACTTGCCATGATTTTATGTCTAATTTGTAGGAAATGTGTAATAAGCATTCCATTGAGCGAATCCAAGCGTGAAGGGTGCTTAAGCTATATTTATACATGTCCTCGTTTGCGTGTTTATCTTTGATTAACTCTAAATTATTCATTTCTTTAGGACAAGCCTTGCATATGTCACACACTGAAGCTGCTGTATTGGATATAATGGAATGAATTTTACCATCAATCATTGTCAACAGCAGTTGGTGTTTGACACTAATTCCATCAGTGATGGTGGATGGAGTTAAGGCTTCAATCTCTGCTTCGATTTCAGCCATCTCTCTCTGCACATTTTCTTTGGTTTCCTTTATAAACTTAAACAATATTGGCCGGCAAAATGAAGTGGAAGATGGTCGCTCGTTTTCCCAAATTGTTACACCTTTTGAGACGAGCCGCAGTGGTACAAGACTAATCATAAAATTACTAGCAAGATCGATTTGCTCATCTTCACTCGTCCTTTGATGATAAATGCTTTGGCTAGATGATCCGTCAAAACCCCATTTGCTGGTCAATACGAGCTGTTGATTGGGATCAACAGGGGTTTCTAACGACCTAATAAGTCTTCTTGAGGTTAAATCCATCAAGGCTTGTAATTTGATTTTTGCAGAGCTCTCTGTAACTGTGAGATCTTCTTTGGCCGGATAGCACTTAATTTTTTCTTTAACCAACATGTAGTAACTCGGGTATTGAAGAGCTCCTTCTTGAGTGTTGAAATCCCGAAGAGTGTTATAGCGCCATTTCGATAAGTTCATCGATACATAAAGAGCCAATGCCTTCAAAGGGGATATTTCCCGTACCTGAATTGATTTACCTTCAATGAAGGCTTTGATTTTTGAGGCCTCTTCTGGATTCTCCGTCAAGTATTTCATAACATAAGCTGTATCGCTTTGTCCTGCCTTTTGAAGCGCCCTTTCGGCCGAAAACATAATTTCAGCGCTGCTACTGCTGCATGAAAGACTATCTTCAGTGCGTCTTCTTTTTTGCCGGTTACTAAGGTCCTCAAAAGATTTACGAGGACTAGGATGTGTACAAGTTGAAGCATCAGATTTAGCAGGAGAAATTATGGGCTCGATGACGTCACTTATATTTTCTGTAGAAGGTTCCATATTTTCATTCTGTAATTCCGGCCATTGAATTGCAGCCTGTAGCCAAATCTCATGTTTCTTCCGAAACTTATCTGTGCTTCTTCCAGACTGTGTCCATTTTGCATAAATGCGGTAGCAAAATCGACGACACCAGTCTTTTAAACTTGTTTCAGCACTTTCACATAACTGAACACAACTGTTATCTTTTAAAACACTGAACAAATAGTTAAAGTCGCGTAAATCTTTATGTGCGCGTGCGCATAAAGCAACGTGAATATCAAGATTTGTATTAAAATTTGGAAAATACATTGCGAGATTAGCTTGGATACAACGAGGTGTAAATCAACACTGATTTTAAAGTTACTAATAGTGACCTATTTATATAAAATCCAGGTATCCCAGGTATCCTTTGTTAAATATTGCAAGGTAATTAGTTATTGTGATAATTAGTAAATGATGCATGCTAAATTAGTGTATTAAGAGCCATTTAGTAATTAAATAATAGCAATGTTCTTATCAGTAATCATTAGTGCATCAGTTTTATATGTAAACCTTAAGTCCCTAATTATATATCCTAATTAGCTTATATCTTCTCTAATTGGCTGCTCAGAAATGTTATTGTAATAAGGTAAACCTTTAGAAAAACGGTTTTAATCAACAAAATAAACAAAAAATAAAAAAATTGTGTTATAAAATAAACATCACTCTTTATCCCAGAAAGTGCACATTTGGCGCACTATGTGTCTTAGTATTAAATATAGCTCTTAGTATTAGCATTATGATATTAGAGACCGCTACTTGAAACAAGCCCGGAATCAGGAGGGAGAGAGCTCGATACACTCATTTTCATAGTAAAATTTCACATTTTCTCAAATTACTCCCGAAATATGGGAGTTATGAAGAAATTCATCACCACAAGTTATGAAGGCATTAAGTAATCGAATAAGATGGCATCATTAGTTTGGCATAATTTTACTCTTATTTTTCGGACATGTCTACGTCCAACCGCTCCCATACATTCGTTCCACTGTGCGGCGGGAAGCGTGAAGACAATATTTAAAATATAAGTGGATACTATTTTGTTCTTTTCATTGCATTTATACTTAGTAAGGAAGGATGGGAGAGGAGGTGGTTTATTGCACAATTTTCTATGTAGGTATCAATTAGCTGTTATATTATGATTTTAAAAAACAAAGTCAAGACTAATTTCTTTCTCTTATTTATTTCTCCACTCACTTGTATCACTCGCTCAAGCATTCGTCCACTTACTCGCCTTCCAATTCGCTCACTGTTTCAAACTAAACGTAAATAGGTGCTAACTTCTGTATTACAATTATTACCAACATTTTGGATTTCGCCAAATGCAGCCCTGAAACAAATAAGATACAATTTTATACCCGTTACTGACAAAAAACATAAGTAGGTATATAGTACAATAGCTAACAATTTATAAAAAAAACCGGCCGGCAGCTACTGAAAATTTAGTGGGAACAGTCTTCGTTAGTCAAAGATACTGTTTTTGGAAAAATGTAGGTAGGTTCTCACACTCCTCACCTTTTTCGTTTTTTACTCCAATGCACGGGTTTCTGGCTGGCAAAAAACCCTTGTATTTTGTGCTTTTGTCAGTACTCATATTTTTCTATAAAAAATCTAATGTTACTTCACTATTACAGAAACAATAATTATTTTTATAAGGTATATAATTGTTTATGATTACGAGCACACAACATGCATGCACCTAATAAAAAAACCTGTGCGGTCGGGAGACCCGTCCGGAACAAGATTCCTTCTCACGTATCGTATGGTTTAAAATCCATATACAAAATTCTATTAGCCGACATATTAGATTTTCATTTTGACCCCACTATCGGCTTTAGCACCCTCGAAAACTATGAAATCGACACCTATGGCGAAAAATTTGAAAATTTTCGCAGCCGCCATTTGGATTTACATTTTGACCAAATTCACACTTTCAGAGGTTCAGAGTGTAAAGAAGAAAGTCGCATGGTGGGGGCATACAAGTATGAACGCTTTTTCGCGTGACGATTTCTACTAGTCAACTCCTACCGTAAGCCGCAGAAGTTAGTTCCAATAAACGTTAAAATCTTTAAACATGCGTTTCGAGTTCGGGGTGGCCTATGGCTATCTTCAGGATGCATCGTCAGATCCTGGACACCGTCTAGATCTGTAGTACTTGTCAAGACAAATCTTACGAGCCTAAACAGGACGAGGTTGTGTTGTATACTTAAAGAGTTTCTATGGCCACCTTTCGACTTCATCATCAGACCCTGGACACCATCTAGATCTATAGTACTTGTAAAGACAAATCTAACGAGCCCAGACACGACGAGGTTATGTTGTATGCTTAAAGAGTTCCTATGGCTACCGGTTGGCTCCATCATCAGACCCTGGATATTATTCCAGATATATAGTACTTGTCGAGACAAATCTTACGAGCCCAAACGCGACTGGGCTATGTTGTGTAGTTAAAGAGATCCTATGGCCACCGGATGGCTTCATCATCAGACCCTGGACACCATCTAGGTCTTTTTAACCACCTAGAACAAATTATGTCACACCAAGTACTTGAAAATAAGATTACAATTATGAACCGGAAATATACCTACCTGCGAACGAAGCAAGCTTGTAATAATAAGAGACGTAAAAATAATAACAAACAAATAATAAATGACACAATATAAAAAATACGTGCAAAAAGATTCGAGCGTAAAAATCTTAAACCTTGTATAAATTATTGTTCTGACTCCGGGAGTTCCGACCACTGTGCGGGGAATCTCGTGTACGCACAGGCCACTATTTGCCGCGTATTTTTTACTTGAAGAGCGACGTGCTCCCACCTTGAAGACGTGCGGTCGACTGAGCTCCGCGGTTCGAACTCTGTCATATAGCGGGTAATACGCGTCGCCATAGTAAATTGTATGGAGATTTCGGGCATCAAAATTGAGAAAGTTTGCGATTTTTTTACGCAAAACAGAAGTAATATTATGGAAAACTGAAAAATGTATTGGGTTCACTATTTTATCTTGTTTTTATTTTTATGTATAAATTAAATAGGTGCCTTCTTACTTAAGCCTTAAGTTATCAAAATACGGCAGTGCTTTTTACACGTTTTTAGTGATTTTCAATATTTTTTTAACAATCATTTACAAGGTTTATCCCCAATCCGATTGTTTCACGGTATAGTACAACTCTTGAGCTAGCCAGATATATTTTTTCGTGGCAATTACTTTTAGTTTTCTATATAAACTTATCGAAATCCCATAACACGATTTCCTAGTGCTGACCCTTAAGAGGGGGTATGATGATGGGACTCTCTTTTCCGCACGTAGACTCTCATTCGGTCCGTTGTGCGTGGGGATTCTGGCTAACAAAGCCAGCCTAGCTCTGCCCAAAAGCACAGAAGCTTCCTGGCAGTTTCACAAGCTTCGCGGGGCGACCTCACTGTTCCAAAGATTTCTTTACGTTGAGAAGCCACGGCCTCGCGTTCCAGGATGACGTGGGCGGCTGATTCCTTGGTGTCAAGGCAGCCTCTGCAACGTGGGCTGTCTGTGGTGCCTATATTATAAAGATGTTTGTTAAGGGGGTAATTGTTCGCCGCGAAAACTTTCAGCTGGCAGGAAGGAATTGTGTTTCGTTTTCGTCGTGTATGAAGAGAGGGGCAGACAATGAGGCGCGGGTGAAACTTAATTTTTTTCTGGCTTACTACGCCCCCTTAAGTTGAATCAAACCAATCAACCGAAACTAGTCGCCACAAGCCACAGAACAATGCAACCAAAATCACAGTATTTATCTGTTACAAGCTTCACCCGCAGCTACGCCGACGTGGATGTCGGAAAATCTACAACGGGAACGTTTAATGGAATTAAAAGTACCTTATGTGCTAATTTAGTTATAAATTATCTGTGTGCAATAGTTTGTCCGAATCGGAACTGTCGTTTATGCGCCAATCCGGAATATAGTTCCAGAATTCTAGACAAACAGTACAAAAATCTAAAAACTATATTTTCGTTATTAGAGTCGTTCTAACAACTAGCAGCATTTTTTTTACAAAAATATTCAATGAACACTTTTGATTTCTTTACCTACTATTTCATTAAATTTACCTATAGACTTCAAATATTTCATAATGTTTGATGGAAATCTAGCATGGTAAATACATTTGCTTGCCGGGTATATGAATTAGCGGAGAGCATTAAGCCCCGCAAGTGTTATACAGATTCGATGTTTGTTGCACTAAGTGGACGCCTGGTGTGTACTCCATGTTTGTGACCTGTTGTCGCACATTCGATGCCAAGCAAGAAAAATAAAAATAATTAGTTCGTGTGCCCACAACTCGCATCCGAGTCGTCGCTATAAGTAGTCTCGCTAGTCGGGTCCTGGGCATGAACAGAATCATCAATAGCTACTTATTACGACGACTCGGATGCAAGTTGTGGGCACACGAATCAACTTTTTTCGACCCATATGCTGGGTGCTGGGCATGGAATGTGTTAAGAATAGCTAACAGCTCGTCATATTAGTGCTATAAGCGTATAGATATGCAGCAGTCAATAAATTCAATGTTAATAACAATAATAAATACTTTATTTACAACCTAATTTGTTATTCTAACTTGATATTATCGATACTCTAAGTTTATAGTGGCGACATCTGAGTGTTCCATTTCACCTCTGCCGACCCTCAAAAATACACCACGATACTGTGGCGGACATCTACAATGCCCCACACACGTAACTTAAAAATCAACAAATGTGGAAAACACAAAAAGGGAAGTGGCGCTATCTACAATGCTATATGCGAACTACTCAAGACTTGACATCACACCGCAACTACATCAGCTACATCGCGCAAGCAGAGTTTACCGCGCGATCTGCATATGTACAAACTTCCCGATATCAATCGTCGGGCAGTTGCCCACCAGACACAATACACCGGAAATAGTACACACTTTCCTATAAAATGTGGGAAAAGATTGTCTCCCCTTTATAAGCTACCTCTAACAATTTTACGATCAGCTGCAAGTCGACATAAATATGCCTGAAAAAAGGATAGTTTTTCCAAAAATCGATGCTAAAGCTTCAGTAATAAATTAGTCGTTGTGTGTGGTTGCAACTTACAAGTTACGATTGGGACGGTCCGGTCGCGTCATGTAGTTGTCAGAAGCAACTCGAAGGATAGTTTTAATACACTGGAGCCACATTGGTTGGTGTTTGTCGCGAATCACTCGTTTT
This sequence comes from Polymixis lichenea, assembly GCA_949091785.1. Taxonomy (NCBI): domain Eukaryota; kingdom Metazoa; phylum Arthropoda; class Insecta; order Lepidoptera; family Noctuidae; genus Polymixis; species Polymixis lichenea. The sequence continues at coordinate 55,636,306 of OX420931.1, read as the reverse complement.
GTTAGCCGGTCGGGTAGTAGGCCGATTTGTGAGCCTTCCACACAGGACTCCTAAGTTGTACGACAAAATTTTATTGCTGGCCGGACAACGTAGTCATCTTCTGTGTGCGTCTACCTTTATAGCCTCCAGCAGTTTATAGTTCAGGCTATTTCGTGTCTCTCTGAAATTTACGTTCGTTGTAAAAGCGTACCTAGATTACTAAATACAGCTTCGGTTATAAATAAAAATCACCTCTTATACTCGTATTCACAACAGAACTCGACGCAACCCACCCAGCCGGATATGATGACTAAACAAAATGACGTAATTTCCTCCCATCCAATTAGCCGAAATGGATATTTTGTTTTAACCTTTTATGCTCAGAAGCTTGAAGTTCCGAAAATTTTAATTCAACTTGTATTCGTAACCACTTACTATGTTAATGCGGTGACAAAGGAACAGGAGGTGTATCAGCAGGTTCTGTTGTTTGGTAAGTGGTCGTGGAAATTTGTAATTTCTTTAATGGGTAAAAAAATCTAACATAGCTTGACTTGAGAATACCAATGAGGTAGGTATCAAGGTATCAAACATATTTATCTACGTAAAATAAAATCGGGTGTACAAGAATATTTTCTAACATAGTTGTGAACCATTCGTTGAAATTAGGTAAGCGAAAAGTTATCAGAGTGTCGAGTACGTGGGACTGTTTGTGCATATAGAATATGATGTCAAACCAACGCACGCGCAATGCCAAGAATGGAACCATATTCGATATCCATCAAGTTGTTTTCAGTGTGTTTTGGGTGTGTTTTAACATACATTTGAATATTTTTATCAAACCAACTTTTGCTGGAGAACCTCCCCACAAGTGGATGGTGGAGCACGCTTTCACATGCGTAGAGCGAGCCAAGCGAGCCCCTTTCAGAAAAAAACGCTTTTAGTGAACCTACTTTAACTACGAGCGAAGGATGGGTGCACACTTTAGAAAATAGTCAACGCCACCTACTGCAATTTGCTCACTCGTGGCGAAGCTAGGCTTACTCTGCACGCTGGTCTCGAGACAAGTTTTTCTCCTCTCGCTTTTCTGGAGAAGGCTCGCTTCCCTTGCTTGTGTGGTTTGAAAGCTGACTCGTGGAGTAGGTGGGTTCACTTCACTCGCTCGATTTCAGAATACGATTGTGTGTTGCACTCGCTTGTCTTGTGGGGGGCTCGCTGCGCTCGCTCATAGCTTGAATAAGTGCTCTGCCTAGTCGTGCCATCTGTGGGCTCCCTTCGCTCACACGTCTCGAAACTGTGCGCGCTACACAGGGCTAAGTTAGAGAATCCCATCGTTGAGTAGATTAGTTTTATGTCAATGTGACCTTTTATTTATAGTTAGCATACAGCAAGCGTGGTATGATTATGTCTGGCAATGGTTGAGACCAAAGGTTTTCTCGAAAACAAACGGCGTGGACTCGAACTGCGCCTGCTTAATTTTTTTTAGATTGACTAAAAGAGCTGAAAATTTGACGTGTTTGATAAGTGACCCGTTTGTTAATAAAAACCTAACATTCTATATAAATATATTTCCATCTCTTTTCCTAAATCTTCAACGGCCATTAAGGAACTTGGAAATCCTAGATAGCACTAATGGCGAACATCTACGAAATGTACAACGCCTAACTTTAGAAATACTTTATTTGCGTCTAAGATAATCCTATTTCCTAGAACATTGGGGCGGCATTCAATTTAAACAAATGCGGCTGTAACAGCAATAAATCTTACACGCACGTACGTCATAGTCCTACCTTGTCGTGGTACCTGCGGTAACGTCCTTCGCACCTTAATCCCCTGGGGCTAAGAATGTCACCCCTTAATTATCATTCCGGAATAACTAACACGATTTACTGGGTACAACATCAAAACACTCCACAGGTCGCCAGCTTATTTATATACATCAAAAACAGGTCAGAGCGAATACAAAACGGACACCAGGTAATCCCGGTCTTATACAGAATACATAATACAGGTTTAACAAGGGAGCTTTAAAAGTAATTAAAATGCTCCTGGAGATTATCTTTTTGTATGAAATTCGTGTTTCTCGCTGTATTGGGAAATAATCGAGTACAGCTGAGACCCTTTTCACTTTAATTTTTAATGACCCTTGTGTATTTAAGGAACAAAGATATTTACGACAGAGAGGTTAGAGCACGCCCGTATTAGATGGCCTATTCGCCATAAACATAACTAACGAAATATGGGTGTACTATGGATACACTTGGCAAACTAACCATTTGGCAAAACAAGGCATAATGTTATGTGTTATGTTGTCCAGATATAATGTTGGTAGTATGGCCGCCAGTCATAAAAGTTGGTCAAAGTAGTAATCAGGAGATAATACGATAACATAACCGTCTGGGTTAGTTATACTACGAATTGTCAAAACATTTAGCAGAACTAAAATTACCATAGTAGAATTCATTCAATGTATTCATCGGTACCATAAGCGGACTCTTGGCAGCGATCCCAGAAATTGAATAAGTACTCGAGCTTCCCAATTGGGTAAAAAAGAGCCACCTTAAGTATTTAAAGTAATTAGTGCATTAAGAAAATACAAACGGACTTCAAATGAAAACGTCTGAATGATGTCCAACAGATCTTGTTGAATTATGATTCTCAAAACAAATTGTGTAATCATAAAAGGTCGCAGCGAAACGTTAGCGCATCCACCATGTTTGGCAAACGAATTGGTGACAGCAGAACGTTGTTATAATATTACGATCAGAAATTAACGTGTCCAATCATCTGGACAGACTCCTTCAGCAAATTTTTATGAGTCTCAGGTATCTATTACTCCTATTCCACCCGAGTAAAAAACACATTTACAATGTGGCTCTTGGAACAATAATAAAGCTCTACCGAAATAATCCTTACTATAATAAAAACATTGAGCAGGCGAAATTCGAGTTCGTGCCGGTTGTTTTCATGAAAACGTTTGGTCTCAACCATTGCCAGACACAATCATGCCACGTCTGCTGTATGCCAACTATAAATGAGAGGTCACATTGACATAAAATTAATCTATTCAACGATGAGATTCTCTAAGTTAGCCCAGTGTAGCGAGCACAGTTTCGTGATGTGTGAACGAAGCGAGCCCACAGGTGACATGACTGGGCAGAGCACTTATTCAAGCTATGAGTGAGCGTAACGAGCCCCCTAGAAGACAAACTAGTGCAATACACAATCGTATTCTAAAATCAAGCAAGCGAAGCGAACCCACCTACTACACGAGTCAGCTTTCAAATCAGACAGGCAAGCGGAGCGAGCCTTCTCCATAAGAGCGAGAGGAGAAAACTTGTCTTGAGACCAACGGGCAGAGTAAAGCCTAGCGTTGCCACGAGTGAGCAAATTGCAGTAGGTGGCGTTGACTATTTGCTAAAGTGTGCACGCATCGTTCGCTCGTAGTTAAAGTAGGCTCGCTTAACTCGTTTTTTTTTCTGAAAGGGGCTCGCTTCGCCCGCCCGCATGTAAAAGCGTGATCCACCCACTAGTGGGGAGGTAAAGCTCGCTCCGCTCACTAGTTATCGTAATGGACTTGTTTCACGCGCTGGTCTTGTAAGGAGGCTCACTTCTATCGCTCATTCCTTAAGCGCGCTCTTTTCAGTCCTGGCAACATACAGCTGGCTTCGGTTGCTTTGTTAGTAAACTGTGGTCGCTTCATTCCCGTTTATAGTGAGAGAGCTCGCTTCGCTCGCCCTTGTCGTGTGTAAGCGCGCTTGGCTCACTTCTGTTGAGGATGGGCTTGCTACGCTCGCTAGTATTAAGTGCTTGCTCATCTTGTCGGTAAACGTGCTTCGTTCGTGTCACTTGCAATCTCGTGTGAGCGCTCGCTTCGCTCGCTCTCCTATTTGGTAAGCGCGCTCAACTTGCTTGACTCGTAAGAAGTTTTGTCAGTTCAAAACTCACCTGCCTTACCAAGGACTGGTATAAGTGAGCTGTATAGCTTAGCTAATCCCTGGCTGTGCAATACTTTCACCAGTAACAGCCGTGACATGCTCGCTTCGCTTTCATCGGACGAGCCCAGATGTTACGGTTCCAATCAAACCTCACATTTATACATAGAGGGGTCCTTTTATTCCATCTACAGCCATTGAAACATCCTAATGTTCACGTAATGCTCACGCAGAATTGTTTGTAGAACGCCACCGATTGACAGATATGACGGTTTTTAAATTATATATATTTTTAGTTTTGGTGCGGTGCAGCCTGGCTTTTTTAATTTGCTCATAACCAGACTTTTACGCTTCTTGTATGGTGTATGACGTAAACTTTCTTCGATTGTCTTTTTTTACAATTTCGAAAAGATTTCGTCCAATATGAGGCGAAATATGTTTATGTATAGGGTTCTGTAACAAATGTTCCTATGGTTCCCAATGCTGCTGAAGCCATTGTATTTGCCCGATAGTAGATTTAGTACGTTTGTTGCATTCCTTATAAAGTAAGCTTTCATCGTTTATATTTTTTTAGTTCTGAGCAGATTTACAGCCAATATTAGACGACATCTTTAAATATTTTGCTCTTTATATCAGATTTTCTTACGGTTTCAGTCACTGCTGTAGGTACTGTATTTGCTCAGAACTAGGTTTTTTGAGCTCACTGCATTTTTTTTTGATGCGAGCTTTTTTCAACTGAGATTTTTTCATTTCTGAGCACATTTACTGCCGATATGACATGATATATAGAGTTATTTTGCTATTGTCAACTTCATATTAATTGTAACCATATTTCGGCAAATATTTTTGTTAATTCTCTGTATGCTCTAGCAGTAGTTTATTAATTCTTGACAAGAACACTAGAATCACTGTTCTAACTATACACGTTTTTGCCCTACACGAATTGTAATTTCGACTCATAGTGAAAAAAAAAATAGTTTAAAAAACTAAAAAACACGCTTTAAAAACCAAACTAAAAAATTAGAAAATAATTTAATTCTATTAAACAGCTTGGGGTGCTTTTTGAGGTATTTTTATAATCAATTAATATCAAACACTCCACGCGTTTTAATAGAATTAAATTATTTTCAAATTTTTTAGTTTGGTTTTTAAAGCGTGTTTTTTAGTTTTTTAAACTATTATTTATTTACAATTTTTTAGTTCTGCTTGCTTGAAAAGCGTGATTTTTTTGTTTTTTTTTTGTTTTTTTTTCTGTTTATTTTTTTTAATTTTTGAATTGTCATTGGTCCTCGACAAGTCTACAAAGTTTCAATAAAATCTGACCGTTTGAAGTGAGTCAAAATAGCGTCCAAAGGAGTCGGTTACATACAAATATAAAAACAAACAAACATACGAGTACAAGTGAAGCTAATATAAAGCGTGTAAATAGAGTGTCGCCTGCATGCGCATGCACACGCAGTGTGAAATCATAGGCAAATTATAAAACGGCTTAAAACTGGCTATAAATATGACCTATCTTTTGAATGCTCAACCATCACTAGTTTTAAAACTCTCGTAGTTATTAGCGTTTGAAATCTTACATGTTTTTTTCGGTCAGAAAGATTGAACTTACTAACAGTATTCCCAGCGAAAAGAAGTTGTCACGTCTAAACTGTCATACTTCGAATTGCTTTACAATAAATTTTGCTAGCCCATTGGTACCTTCCTACTCCACGGTAGCTTGTACCCGCGTCGCTATAACGAGAACTAAATAAGATGTGGCTATAACTGTAGCAACCAATCTCCATTCTATCCACTTTTATAACTCGCTAGATTATATTGGACGAAGACAATGTACAGTGTTTCTACATTGTAAAATCTTCGCTCAAATTACTTAAGGCCCTTTGTACACACACATTTTTCTTGCCGTGAAAAACAACGCTTGATTCGCAGTGTGTAGGCATGGTCGTCAGTGTTGTATGGATCACTATGGAAGCTTGTTGACGGGCATTTTTTTCATGATGCGGTTTATAGGCCGAATTGTAAAAAGACCGCACCGTGAACAAAGAGCCTAACGGTAAACGTTAGGCTCTTTGTTCACGTAAATTTTTGTTATTTTACTAATAGGATTGGATTTATTCTATTTTTACTTGTTTTCAAGCTAATTCCTGAAAAGGTTTAGATGATTTTTACAAATTAGACCTGTTTTTGACGATCAAAATAGTAGTTTTTCTTGGAAATATTTTTCCGGTTCAATGAAAATTTTACTCTATTTCTGCGGGTCTAAAAAGGCCACATAAGCAATTCCTCTAAAAGTGATTCATTTCCTGAATACCCCTATGATTCTGCTATTTGTCATTTTACTTTAATAAAGCAATTCATAATTTAGTGACCATTTTACGAATTTCTATACAAAACTGTCAAATAGATGAATTGCGTGCTGTCTACGCAAAATATTATGAATTGTCAGTTTGTGACCATTTTACAATTTTAAATATGATTCATAATATGATCATATTATGATTCTGCCAAAGTGGCCTTTTTAGACCCCCTGGTCTTGTTTGTGACATAACTACAATTTTTCTATTGCCGTGAGTTACGATCGCGACTTACGAGATCATAGGTTTGAACCAAGGCAGTTGCTTTACTTGGTGTAAATTACGTCATCACCTCTGCTCTCAAAACGGTGAAAAGATACATCGTGGAATAAAAACATCCGCTAAACTCCCCCTCACCGAGAGGAGGCCTGTATACAAGCTGTGGCAACATAATAGGTTGATTATCCTTATGCAAACTAATAATAAATCATTTATCCTTTACAGCAAGGATGATAAAACCGTGCGAACGCCGCTCGGTAGCCTGCCTGCTCCTGGCCATCATAGCCGTGGTGGCCGCCGCCTCCTACGACCGGGAGCGACTGGAAATCGCCAAGCAAATTCTGGAAGAGGTGCCTCTTACTGACGGGTAAGTCTTGATGAGATGATGTAGTCTTTGACTGGTTAGTTCACAACTTAGAGAATGTAGGGCAGCATAATAATCTCCAAATGTTGTTTGAATGTTGTTTGTACTCAGATGCAGTTGAATACCAGTTCTTTACATTGAGCGTCTGCCTATCTGACCTCCACAGGCCAGTTACTTGGTAACACGAGACCCCTTGGTGAGACTGGTTGTCGGTCTTTCGGGCTTTTGTCGACCAATGACCACTGTCACTGTGTTCTGTGTGGTGCCGGACGTAAAAGAATAGCACCATCCCATTTCTTCCCGTCGTAGAAGGCGACTAAGGGACTTACTAGAGAATAGGCAGCAGCTTTCTCGATGAATTTACCACCATACTGCGTGTTAGCGACGCGCTCAATAGATTGTATTAGTTGTTAATAATCTGAGTTTTAGTTAGTTAGTAGCATCACTAGATTAGAGGCGGGACACGCTGAGATGCTTGTCACACTGTGGACCCCCCACCAGTCTGCCACCAAGCGCGAATCAATACGCACGCACTGTTTCATTTTTGCGCCCGCGGCCTTTAGTTCCTTTTTTTTAAGAACGTAATAAACGTGTTTTCAAATTCGCCCGTGTTTTCGTCGCAACCCCCTGCAGCACTACCCCTTACACTGCAATCGCAACCTGCCTGCCAAGCGTGGCGATTATGGCAAATCCCCCCCTTCTGGGGGAGGCTTATGTCCAGCAGTGGTCGTCTTTCGGCTGATATGATGAACCACTGTTAAAGTTCCACGAATGACAGCCTGGACCAACGGCTTCACGTACTTTCCGAGGTAAGGAGGGGTCTTGTTATGTGTGCCGTGCCGCGATGAAACATTGTTTAGTTATACGACCTATGTCACCTACACTACACACCCGTGTAAAACCGGGGCGGGTTCGTTTATCCAGAAGTTATTTATTATGTTTTTAATAGTAACGGGAATAAATACTAAATCGCAACCCCACGATTGAAATCCGAGACTCCACCCGCAATAGCTCGCACATTTACCAATTTATTCGTTTAGGTTTAGAACTCGTTACAAGTTCTGAACGTAAACTAATATGTATATTAAACATAGCCTGTTTCCACCTGGTGTAACGCCACAAACTACATTAGGCATAATTAGGTAAAAGCTTCACTTAGTTCGGAGAGGGACGAGATTGTGGATGTGAGGGGATTCTCTAAATGTTAGTGTCGCCGAGTTCAAAGAATGATTAAATGCACTGGCTGAATCCCATTAGAGCCCACGATACGATAGGTGAGAACTCCCGCTAAAAAATCGTAGATAATGGGGTAAATGATGGAGTTGCGCTTAGGTAATTTAAGAACTATCTTCGTATTATGTCCAATATACCAATAAATATATAAAATCTGCCTCGTTGGTCGAGTGGTCACCAGCGCTACTGCTCATGCGGTGCTGAGTTCGATTCCAGGGTCGGGCTAAGTGTTATTCGGTTTTGCATCAAGAATTTCTCAGTACCGTCTCCGGTTGAAGGCAATAAGCTATACGTGACTTACAAATTATGGGCGAAATGTGGGTACACTATAGGTAAACCTCTATGTAAACCTTCTGGTAATACAAGCGTGATGTTATGGTTTTAGAATGAAATAGAAACTAAGTCAAAACTTTTTTTTTGGTTGGGACATCATAAAGAGAATAGGCACGCCACGATTGCAGCGGTAAGTCACGTATAGCCCCTCTTTGCGGAGTGGTTTGAGAGGCGGCATGGCGTCCTTACCTTCCGCCTGACACAGAGTCTCACCGGACACGGTTGTTTCGGAAGGTTCCTGTTTCGGATATGGCGGGAGGAAACGCCCGGGTGTTTCCACTGCGAAGATCGCCCTGAGGACACGGTGGAGCATACGGTGGAGGGCTGCCCGGCATGGGCGGAGCACCGCCGTGTCCTCGTGGAGGCGATCGGCGGCGGCAATCTCTCGCGTCCGGCCCTGGTCCAGGTCATGGTACGGAGCGAGAGTGCATGGTTAGCCGTCACCTCCTTCAGCGAAGCAGTGATGCTCGCAAATAGGGAGGCGGCGCACGTGAGAGAGAGGCAGTACATGCTCCCTCACAGTCGTAGCCTTCGGAGGAGACACCCTGGGCATCGGTAATCCCAGGCTGATTCTCGGCCACCGTAGGCGTGGGCTAGCGGACGGCGAGTAATGGGTAGCTCGCTGTCCGGTAAGAGCCAAGTCCGGGTCGACGGCGCGTTGTGTTCCACGCGCGCCTCAAAGAGGTGTCAGCACCAACTGGTGGGGCCTACAAGGGCCGGTGCCTGCAGGGGCTGCCCCCTGGCACACAGACAACTGAGGGAACACGTCTGTGGATTTTAGTCAGTTAACGTCTGACACGCCATCAAATAACTTCTCCCGCTCCACCCAGAGCGGGAGAGGTTATTTGATGATTTCCCACACAAAAAAAAAATCAAAACGAGAACAAAGATCACTTTGATTTTGAGAGTGACGCAAAATCAGAGGTAAAATAAGTGTGAAAAGACTGTAGGTACTGATGGCGGGTTAAAGTCCTTAAGTAGAATAAACTTGCGATTTGTACGGTAAATATATTAAACAATGAACGGCTCATAGCTACACACAATACGATCAGACAGTGTAGTAAGGCACTCGAGATATCCACACAGACGACCTGTGTATCGCGTCAGAAATCGTAATGCGATATGCTTTTGTGTGTTAGCACTTATCAGTCACAAAGCGAACGTCCCGTCATTGACATCAATACGAGTATCGGTGACGTTCACATGTAAGTGTCCCTTTGTTGCTATTAGTTGCTTTATCTGCACGTATCTGTTGTCTGCTCTAATTGAATTCAATTTGCACGGTGTAAAGCGAAAATGAGTAGTTAGTAAGGATTTTGAAAATCCATCCACTATTGGACAATAACTGTTAAATAATTACATAAAGGATGAAAGTTTGAATGGAAGTAAATAATTTTTGCCGATGTCAAATCCATCGAGTTATACCCGAGGGTTTTAGAAAGCCGTGTTTGCAATTTTCTCTTATGAAACACTAGAAATTTTGTTACATTAAATTTTCTCCGTCGGGGTGAAACCTTTATTTTTAGGAAATCCAACAAAGGATACACATATATACATTATAAGTCAAAGTAATAAAAAGGTTATTTTACGTGTGCTTCTTCAATTACAGGATACCACAGCAAGCATATATAACTAAGTGTAAACACGGTAAAATTGGAGAAAATAGTAAAAATAAATTATGAAATTAGAGAAAATAATTAACATGTCAAGATTGAGCATTTAAATAACGATGGTGTAAATAGGATAAAATATAAAAATAGAGAAAATACATGATTACATTTACGTAAAATACAAATTAACATGACAGAGCTGAGCATTCTTAATTCAATTGGTTAGTTGGATTATTAATTATTTCACAATTTCTTGACTTTGAGAAAAATGTACTTAGTTAATTTGCGGTGATTACTTTATTTTTGTGTTTTGAAGTGGGGGGGGGGGGGGTTATGTCTAGTTTCTTCCACTAATGAGACAATTTATGTCTACGCTCACAATAGAGCGTGTCGCTGTTCAATTCTTCAATATACTGAACGCCATGTTCCAACAACGTTACAATACGAGCTTGTCCAAACAATTTGTTCTTTCTAGTATTATGATTGTGGTGTAGTACATCTATAGGTACATTCCTTCTCTACAAATATACACAATTCTGTATTGATAAATAACACCTTTTTACTAATTCCAAATTATATTAATTAAAAAGGAAGGAAGAAAGGAAGGAAGGAATTATATTAATTAATGAATTAGAAAGGAATACCTTACCTGTAAGAGGCAGTCGTTTCATGTATTAAATATTTCCCTTGTCATCCTGTATCTTTATTACATAGTTCGAAGTTATTATATTGTTAAAAGTACAAAGTGGTTTCAATTAATTATAGTTTAAAAAGGAAGCTGGCTCTCCTCTTGTAATAATCCCTGATTAGCTTCTGACAAGACTACTAACAACACATTACGATGGTCCTACTTCCCAGGCAAACGTGGTTAAGTATCGCGTCATCCGAACCCTTCGTCAAGTGAACGACTACTGAATTTGTAAAAAAACAAGGTTAAAGCAACAGCCGGATAAATAACTAATTGACCCCGCGACACACAGAGCGGGGGACCCAAGCTCGCAGCGGTTCATGGCAGTAGTTACAAAAATACTGTTAAAACATGAAAATAAGTAGAGGGGAGTCAAATCCGCTTCCTACCCGCCTACTGTGTAGCCACGGCTTTAGTTACAGTCACAACGTCTGTTTGTATGCTCGCCAAATTCCAGATAGATCTTATAAAAGTTTTCTCTAACAAAAAGTGTTCCACTTAAAATTGCGGTATGAACATTTTTGTGGTCAACGTTCGTAAATTGTTATTGTGTTTCCTGTTATGAATTTCATGAAAGGATCTAGTATACGAGTGGAAATAATGCTTTAGGACATCAAAAGTTGAAGCCATTATGTGCGTACACAAGAGCTTTGAGATTGAAAAAAATAAATGAACGATTGATCCATTTTAATGGAAAAGTGAACGAAACACTAGCGCCGTATACCAAGCCGGACGTAAACATCCATAAGATAGGGTCAAAATTCAGCATGGGAACATAAACAAGAGCAGCGTTCCCAGTTCCCAACAGTGTTTTATAGAGTTAGAGACTAGGAGGGACTTCTTTGCAGACCGCTGTAAGAGGCAGTCGTTTCATGTATTAAATATTTCCCTTGTCATCCTGTATCTTTATTACATAGTTCGAAGTTATTATATTGTTAAAAGTACAAAGTGGTTTCAATTAATTATAGTTTAATGCTTTGTTCCACAAAGTGTTCATCACTAATACTGTTCTCAATTACTACTGCGTAAGAACTGTTTTATTATAATTCACGTTTAGTTTAACAGATCAGTGGTTACAGTTTGTTATACTGACGGCGGTATAGTCACCTGCATCCATCAAGGAGGTCTACCCGTCATACTTCATACTTCAGCTATAACGCAAATATCATATAAACAAATAATCTGCTCAGCCTTTTCTCAACTATTCTGGGGTCGGCTTCCAATCTAACCGCAGTTGAATATCAGAATTTTACATGAAGCTACTCCACAACCCAGTTATCTTCTGGGCCACATGATATCCATTGGTAAGAATGGTTATATCATCAGCCTCTGACTACACGTAAGGACTGTTAAGAATCTATGAATGACAGCGGGTACCCATGGTTTCACAAGCTTCTAAATGCATGGAGGGGTGTCAGTATATAATGGATGGTCTTCCATCCAAACGCGACAAGCGTAGTTTTATCCTTCGATCGACCTCTCGGACCCATTGATGGCTACACGTGATTATTACCCCACTCTGTTTGGAAGATACTGTGTTTTTAATTTTAACAATAGCTTCCTTCATTTGCACGAATTTAGAATCAAAGACACATTTTATTTCATACCACTACAACCTTTTCTCTGCCCCCAGACACAACGACCTTCCGTGGAACATCAGGAAGTTCCTGCGCAACCAGATCAACGAGTTCGAGCTGAACACCGACCTGACGATGGTGGAACCCTGGTCCATCTCCAAGTACTCGCACACGGACCTGCCGAGACTGAAGACGGGCATGGTGGGAGCACAGGTACGTCTTGTAATCATACACAAATTATAGAAGTGAAAATAAATCTGTCTGTTTATTACCTGTATACGCTTTGACCAGTCAACCGATCGATATGAAATTGAACAGACAGGAAGCTTTTGAACTGGAGCACAGGCTACTTTGCCTCCATGATTTTATAACAGAATATAATTTAATCCCGTGAAGTAAATGAAACTTAATGCTTTGTCTCGTTGGTAAAAACTATCTTGGAAATAATCGTAATGTCAAGGTCGGTTAAGACCAAACCAGCACAATCTGCACAAAAAAAAAACAAATCTCATTTATTCAATGTAGGTTGAGAAATAACACTTATTGAACGTTAAAATTAAATATGATAATCCCACAAAACGCCCACCCTTCACCAATTCTATAATTTTAATGCGGCAAAATTGTATTTCTCAGAGAAACAGTACCTTCCAGGGACTACCATTTTTACTCAGCAGCATTATATTTCTCGGCGAGACCACCGGTAAAAAAATACCCGAGGTACCTCCCAGAGACCACGGAAGGGACCACGGGTACCATATGAAATCAACCATGAGGCATTAGAATGATGCCTTAATTGACCAATCGTGTATTGTTTAAATCATCGTCATAATCTTGAATTTCGCGGCTGGGTTAGTATTGACAGATTTTTGTTATAGCGGCCTAGTAGTTACGCGTCTTCTGTGATCACCTTTCACAATACTAATAAGCGGTGGATTTGGATCTTTTCATTTCTGATTCGATCGTGAAGGGAAACTCCAAGCATAGCCCTCTCCATTGCAATTTGAGTAAATTTTACCGTTCTAATGAGGCCACCTATCGGAGACCACGTTTCAGTGCCAAAGTCCTAAGTGATGTATGATGTTTTCCTAGTTTTAAGTATTAAGCATTTTTAACCTAGTTTAGTTACTTTGGTTAAGTTGATTTTGTACAACTTCTTTTTAATGCATGCGGAGTTTACCTCTAAGCTCAAAATCAAATCAAAAAATCAAAATCAAAATATTTTATTTCACATAAACCTGCAAGGGCACTTATGAAACGTCAGAAGCTAGGTGCACGGTTCCAATTTGTCGCTTCCTATGGAGAAGAGCCGGCAAGAAACTCCACGGTTACTCTTTTAAAAATAATTGGATTTTATAATGTTTTCAAATTACAGTGATATTAGGTATGGGAGGACAGTGCAGGCCTGTCAATAAGTACCAGGTACTTAGAGGAATGAAAATAAACCTATTGTTACACTGCTACTGTTATTGTTGTTTAGCATAATACCAAAGTAAACAATTGTTGGTGAACCTAATAAACAAATAAACAAACTTACCATAATCTGACAAACACTTTTCGTTATAAGGAACTTTCTTTTTAACAACTTTGATTCACGCAACACTTTCAACATTTGTTATGACGTAAACATTCTCGTATATTATGCTACGCACTGATCTAAATAATTACAACCGGCAACCGACATCGGTCCGTTCCCAAAATCTTAGAAATAAGTACCTTTGTAGTTCGACCTTGTGCGTCATTCAATATTCCCGAACTAACTAGACACTACCTTGGATATTATTGTTTCATCTGGGAACTAATTATGGGTTCCAATAGTTTTATATTTTGAGTGCGGAGAGCCCGCTTTGCAGGGGCTGCCTTGGCGCCAAGGAATCAGCCACCCACGTCATCCTGGAATGCGAGGCCGTGGCTTCTCAACGTGAAGAAATCCTCGGAACAGTGAGGTCGCTCCGCGAAGCCTGTGAAGCTCCCAGAAAGCTTCTATGCTTTTGGGCGGAGCTAGGCTGGCTCTGTTAGCCAGAATCCCCACGCATAACAGACCGAATGGAAGTCTACGTGCGGAAAAGAGAGCCCCATCATCATCATTATCATCGGGTCGACGGCGCGTTGTGTTCCACGCGCGCCTCAAAGAGATGTCAGCGACCCCAACATAGTTGGGAAAAGGTTAGGCAGATGATGATGAATCTTTGTTAAAAAATATTGCATTAATGTGTAGCACGCGTGCCTCAAAAAGATGTCAGCACCAACTGATGGGGTCCGCAAAGGCCGAGGCCTGCCAGGGGTGCGGGTTGTATGTTGTAAGAAAGAGATACCGCGGCCTCTGGCACACAGGCAACTGAGGGAACACGGGTGGGTTTTAGTCAGTAAAAGTCTGACACGCCCTCCTGCTACACCCAGAGCGGAAGAAGTTATTTGATGATTTCCCACCCAGAAAAAAATCGAAAATAATCACCATCATCATCGCATTTAGAGTGCGGTTTCATTACCTTATAAATGTACCAACATCGGCGTATCTCTAAAAAAATAACCTTTTAAAGTCGTACAACTTTATAATAAAGTGTACCCAATCACTCTGGTAGGCAGAAAAAATATTTATTGCTAGCATAAATTAAAATTAGACCCCAGTTTGCGACTTTGAGTGCGATCAGCGGAAAGGAGGGTTTTACCCTCATGTTAACCTACATAATTAATAATACTTAGACGTAAGTACCTGTCTTTCATAAATTGAATATTAATTATTATCTTTGATATGGAGCCATTAATTTTGGGCCTTAGAAACTATAATAAGTTCAGGTTGGTCCGACTAGCTTTGAACTTAAACGTCTAGGGCATGGCGGGCTTATCATGCGGCGAGGTTGTAATTGAAATAAATACGCGGGAAACCAATCATCTTTATTTACATGTGTTAGTAAAAAATCTCATACCTTATTTTAAACTTGCTAATATACAAACTACTACTACTAATATCTACTTGGTGTATCGATAACCAGTTTCCTTTCAATTCTGTATTTTCACAATTTCATTTTCTTAAAGAATTATGTTATTGTTTTAATTATGAGTGATCTAGTCAATATTCTCTCTTAATTCGTTGTAAGTATGCTGTTAGTGTACCAAATAAATTAATACATCGCCGCCGTTTGAAAAGTATTAAAAAAGGAACTAACGACCGATTCAAAATGGCCGCTGTACGTATATACCATCTAAAGTGCAGCTTTAACTACCGTACCGTATCAAGGCACAGTGCGATCGCTAAACGATTCTCAGTTCACGTAATTTTCACCACAACAGGAGCGCACGTCTCACCGATTGGTTGCACGAAAGATGAGCTGGGAGTTCCGATATGGTATGCTCTCTCTTATAAAGTGTGTTGAGAAACGGAAGTTTCTTTGCTTTTTACTAAAATTGAGACAATGACCTTGTGCCATCATGGATATGCTTTACTAGTTATTTATAACACATTAGCTCGTAAAGGGTCTCTTATTACACCAATTTCAATATTGTAATGTATGTCATTACGCACTTGTGCGTTATTGTAATGTAAAACGCACGGTTTATCAAGATGCTCCGTCTAAAACGAACGGTACTTTTTAAAATCTTAGTAAAGAGTTTTTATGTCAGAAAAGTGGTCAACATTTTATGAATAAAATTAAAATATAAAAAATAAACATTTAATTCTTTAATTTAATTAGTTTTGACAATAAATTTATCTGTAACAAAAACAAAAAAATATTAATTTACTTAATTCGTTATACTGGCTGTTTTTGTGCCTTTGCCTTAACAAAAAGCGCTCATGCGCGCGCATCGCTAATTTGTGAACAAGTAATAATCAATTTTACAAATTGTTCAAATTTTTCTAACTGCTTTATCAAGTGATTAAAGATTTACTCGTTTAAGAAAGTCCGACTTTCATTTATTTCCTCGCAAATATGTTATAAAACGTCGTATAACATACGTGCACTTTGAAAATTACAGCCTCTGCTTCCTTGTAGCAATATAGCCTCGGCTGTAATTTTCAACTTACCGCACTTATATCATAATGTACTATTAATAACTATATGTGTGCCTAATATAAATTTTCCATTGGCAAAAATTATGAACTCGTATTCACACTTCCATCATAGTTAATTTATTGTGTCTGATTGCTTTAAAGCTGGATAGATTCAACAAAAATCAAAATCCAGAATCAGTTTCCGCTTCCCTTTGTAATCGCACATATCATCTGCCCAGCGTTTTACCAACTGTGCTGGGGTCGGCTTCCAGTCTAATCGGATGCAACTGAGTACTAGTATTTTACATGGAGCGGATTCCACAAGCCAGTACGTAGATAATACAATGCCCTTTGGCATGACTAATTGTCAGACATTCGCCTCGGGCTACTGACAACCCGTAACGACAGTAAGATCTGGCGGATGACAGCCGGGATCAATGGCTTAACGTGCTCTACGAGGCACGAGGGGTCTTAGTATATAGAGATGGTCACCCATCCACGGACCAACCGCGGCAAACGTACCATAACTAGGTTACTTAGCCACAAGCCCCTTTGATACTGCACACAGTCATACATAAATACTTATGTGCTACTGGTATACTTTGATCCACAGCAATATATTTCTCGAAGGTAATGACAAGCTACGCTAGAAGGTAGATTTGTTAATTACAAGTAGTTCCAAAAAAGGAGCCTCAAAGTTCAATGGAGTACTAGGCTGACCAGTACTTCTACGAAATAAAAGAACTCACGTAGCTAAAGTACTTACTGTGCTTTAACACAAAGTATACGACTTAATCAATTCCACCCCTTGCCCTACATTTATAACGTCGTACTACCCTAAATTTGTAGCGAGGTCAACGACATAATTATAATATACCTGTGAAAAATTGCAGGTCATTGAGCCATCTGGGCCTGGGCTGGCGATAAAACGCAACTATTTGTGAACTCGTAAACTTTTCTTTGAGAGTTCTTATCATGAAGGGAACGGACGGCCCCTACATTTACCAATAAGTATTTAGGCAATTCTTTTTAAAGGAACTTTTTTAGCTAGCTTAAATTTGCTATTTGTGGAATGAAAAGCAATATTATCTTCTTTATTACACCTATTTTAACGACAAATTAAAATAAAATGATCGATTCAAAGTGTAAACATGCGTAAACATGAGTATTTTTCATTAAAATATTTAATTTGTCACTATGATACGACAGCGACGCCATATTACGAGTGGGTATAAGTTTGAAGGAAATCACGATAACCAATACCATTATCTCATTTTATGTACGTACTAGCTTTTGCCAGCGGCTTCGCCCGTGTGGAGGTCGAAAACTATCCCACGGGAACGTAGTACCGGGATAAAATAGTATCCTATGTGTTATTCCAGGTTACAAACTACCTATGTGCCAAATTTCATTCAAATCCGTTCAGGCGTTTTTGCTTGAAAGAGTAACAAACATCCATACATTCCATACTCACAAACTTCCATATTTATAATGTTGGTAGGAAGTAGAGGCTTGTGGCTAAGTAATATTAGCCGCACGGATGATCGATCAGGTCAAGCTACGCTTGCCGCGGTTGGTCCGTGAATGGGTGACCATCTTAACATACCAAGACCTCTCCGTGCCTCGGAAAGCACGTTAAGCCGTTGGTCCCGGCTGTCATTTGTAGATCTTTGGCAGTCGTTACGGGTCGTTAGAAGCCCGAAAGTCTGACAACCAGTCTTTCCAAGGGGTATCGTATTACCCAGAAACTGGGTTGTGGAGGTCAGATAGGCAGTCGCTCCATGTAAAATACTGGTATTCAGCTGCATCTGGTTAGACTGGAAGCCGACTCCAGCATAGTTGGGAAAAGGCTAGGCAGATGAATGTTAGTAGGAAGTATATGAAGCATATTGTCTATTTATAAATCATGGTTCAATCTTTTGACATGGGTTCACCACATGGGATAATTTAATTTTGAGAACTGATGGGTTGGAGTAGAGGCGATCAAAGATGGCCGATCGGCTCGTTCATGAGCATGTTTTTGTTTTGTTTATAAACAAACAATATCAATATAACAATATAAAAAGAAAAAACTAACTGTGAATGTGAGTACTATGCAAGCTAGATTGAACACATGACTTTATAACTCGTCTGGTGGTTTTGAGTATTTTGTAAATGGTCTACGCAAATGTCCTACAAATCTGGTAGCGTCTTGTGACGGCTCGTTGAGCTTCCTAAAATAGGGTTGAGCTACACGGTGACTGCTACATACATGCCGTCTGCTGGGACAGGTCAGCTCAAAGCTGTAATGGATCTTCCTTCAAAGCCCTTCCAGACATTGTCCTGCATTGTTAGACTCACATAAAATTCAAATAATATAATGTTTGGACTTTAAAAGAGACCATGACCACTGAGTTTGTTTCGGCTTTTCTTCTCAGGGAACAGTCAGCTAGGAATGCCGGCGCCATCTAGTATTTTAAAATATTGACCAACAAAATATTAACGTGTAAAAGTGTCTTTTAAGATCTACTTGCAGAAATAAACATTTCATTTCATTTCATTAATTATCTCATCATCATCATTTCAGCCGAAAGACGTCCACTGCTGGACGTACTTAGTGAAATTGTAGGAATCGTCTCTTAACGAAAAAGCGTTATGCATCATTCATGTGACTTAGAAAGAATGAAACAGGGAGGGATTGATATAGTTTTCATGGTTTTTGAGGGTGCTGAAACCAAAGGTGAGGTTAAAATTAAAATTACAAAGGGCACCCACAAAAAAATTTCAAGTTTTCATCGTGGTTTTCATGGTTTTAAAGGTCAAAATGAAATTTAAATATTTTAAAGAAACAGTAAACGACGTTTCATTCGGAGATAAAGAATAAGCGGAAGAGTTTTCTTTCCTGACGGGTATCCCTCCGACCCCACTCGATTTTTAGTATGTAGTATTTTTAGAGAATGATTTAAATAAAATGAAACCATGATGACTAGTGAACAACAAATAAAGTTAATTTATTTGGAAGATAACTCTTAAGAGCGTTCATTCCACGCGGGCTGGTAACGGTGCATTTATAGCGGCTTTATGTGATTATTTCATTAAATACAAACAAAAGTAAACCTTTTTTTCAGCCATGCATTAGTTCGTTGATATTTTCAAGTATGTATGCAATTTTTTTTAAGTTATTTCAGTATTTACTTATAGGAAAAGGACTTACCGTCAGTTATTTTCTGTTTGCATTACTTAGTACGATTAAATGTTTTTTATTAAAGAGTAAATGTTAAAAATAATTAAAAATACTAACGATACAGTGCTTGGCTAAAAAAAAAATACTTTAGTTTGTGTTTAAAGAAATAATCACAAAAACTACTATAAATGCGTTGTTGCCAGCCCGCGTGAAATGAATACTCTTAACACAAACGTTACACTTCAAACTTGGCCCTCACAACTTTCTCTCCGTACTCTTCGTACTGCTTCTTATGAACCCACAGCTTCGGAGCGTCCAACATCCCCGCGAACACTGCGCCCCCCATCCATGCCACCGAGTACGGTTCCATCGTTTTTAAGACATTCACAGGTCGGTGAATTATTCCCTCAACTTCTTGAGCTAACCGTTTGTTGAACCCCGGCATGGTCATCAGACCTCCGTGCGTGACGATAGAATCGTACATTTCAGACTGAAGTCCTTCATCAACTTTTAAGATCGCTGTCACTACAGCGTCCTGTATGGGCAATTTGTCTGACTTCTCCCCTAACACCAGCTCTGGTTGGAAGTACATCTCACCGGCCATGAACACCTCATCACTCACATCTATAACTTCTCCATTTGGCAGCTTGTACTCCTTCTTGTATTGCTGTTTTGTTACTGCGCAGTTTTCAGTGACGTACGCTAAATTGCAGATATCGCTAATAACTAACTCGGTATCATGACCTAGGTGAATATTTCGTTTTTCCAGGCAATATTTTATATACCTCTTTATTTCGCATCCAGCGACATTGGTGAGCATATTAGCATAGCTGATGGAGCCTCCTTCGTAAATTGGGTTTATTTCTGTGATGTCTTCTCCCAGGTCTACAGAGAGTCCTGTCGTGCACCCTGATCCAAACAGAGCTAAGAAACTTTGTGGTTTCACGCACAAGGCGGGAGCGTTTAGAGTTTCGAAAAAAACTTCGCAGCATTTCACTCTGGAATGTAAAAAATCGCCATTTTATGTTGATAGTAGTGTTATAAGAAGTAAGCGTGATTTTTATGTAGGAATATAAAACTTGCTAAAGAGCAGTGCTAGCCCAGTGTTAACGTCTGCTACTTACAAGTTGAATTCGTAGGTTCGCACCCAGACACTCGCCTCATCATCATCATTTCCCCAAAAGACGTCCACTGTTGGACATAGGCCTCCTCAAGCTCCTTCACTACGACTGGTTCTGTACTTCCCGCTTCCAACGGATTCAATACAGACGCTTTACTTTATGTCATTTGTTTTATCACCGCTACTCTCGAAATGGTGATGGAAGACACTGTGAGGAAACCGGCGGCATGTCTTAGAATCAAAAATTCAAAGACATGTGATATCTACCATCCCGCACTGGGCGTCATAGATTACGGCCCACTGCTTCTCCCCGAGAGGCTTCCTCTCGGAGTGTGTCCCTGTAGTGGGAATATTATAGTTATACAAAAAATGATTATTGTTGTTTTACAAATTTCGTGTAGATGTAGTATTATATCGTAAGGATCTTGAATGTTAAGGTGGCAGGGTACATAAATTATTAAATTTTCTTGCATTTTTGCAATTTGTAAGTCAGCGTCAGTGATAGTGAACAAAATATGTTTTGCGTAGACGTATGGTTTTACAGAATTATTATTATTAAAATCATCAACATAATCAAAAGTAAAAATATACTTTTCTGTATAAATTCATGTTTTGATGCAAAGTTTAAACGGGTACCAGAAAAAAGAAATTAAAAATTGTATGGTTAACACAAATATTTTTGTTAGATTGAATATTAAATATAAAAGCCAAACTGCAAACCAATATGTTATAAAGTTTTTTATATAGTAATACTTTTCAACAATTTTAATGAATAAGTGCTATTATAAAACCATTGAATTGAGACCTCTGACTAAAAATAAATTGAAAACATTTAAAAATTATGTTCTTAGCAATCTCTCAACAGCAAGTTTTGATTCACAAGATCCCAATATAAACTATGACACATTTTTTTCTACAGTATGCCAAGAATTCAATAAAGCATGTCCTGTAAAAAAAGTCACAATCTCTGCTAAACCAAAATTTAGCGAATGGGCCACAGCTGGCATTCGAAAAAGCAGAGATATCTTATATAATTTGTATCACGAAAAATCATTGACTTCTGATCAGGCCCTTCATAATTATGTAAGAAACTATTCTAAGATATTTAAAAGAGTCTGCGCTCAAGCTAAATCTAAATTAATAAGTAAC
This sequence comes from Polymixis lichenea, assembly GCA_949091785.1. Taxonomy (NCBI): domain Eukaryota; kingdom Metazoa; phylum Arthropoda; class Insecta; order Lepidoptera; family Noctuidae; genus Polymixis; species Polymixis lichenea. The sequence goes on along the minus strand of OX420931.1, from coordinate 55,614,594 downwards.
AAAATTAATATTTCTAAAAATAAAATAAAAGCTGTGTGGCAGGTAATTAACAAAGAAACTGGAAACACACAACAGCGAGATCAGATTGAATTAGCTCTAAAAATTGATAATGAAACTATTTCAGATAAGTTAAAAGTTGCTGAGACTTTAGAACATTTCTTTACCAACATCCCAATAGAGGTTACGAAATCTCTCCCGTCATCATCTGTATAAGCTGAATCTCTTCTTAAAGAAAACTTCAGTAAGGACATTCCAAATTTTGAATTCAAACCCATTTCTATTGCCACAATTACAACAGCATTTAAAAGTCTTAACATAAAAAACACTGAAGACTTATGGGGGATTTCCGTTAAGGTTCTTGAAGATATCATTGACACAATTGCCCCTGTCCTAACAGGCATATTTAATCAATGTTTAGACACTGGTACGTTTCCTGACTTAATGAAACATAGTAAAGTAGTACCAATTTTCAAATCGGGTAGTAGGAGTGATCCCTCTAATTATAGACCTATATCTGTGCTTCCAGCATTGAGCAAAATTTATGAAAAAATCATGTTGGACCAGATGTTGTCACATTTTAACTCAAATGGGATTTTACATAGTCGACAGTTTGGTTTCACGAAAGGTAGGTCAACGACTGACGCGGGGGTACAACTCATCAGTCACATTTTGGAATCATGGGAGAAGTCCCAGGATGCAATTGGCATTTTCTGTGACCTCTCAAAAGCGTTTGACTGCGTTGACCACAATACACTCATCTGTAAATTACACCACTACGGACTTCGTGGACGAGCTGCTGATCTTGTGCTTTCCTATTTATCAAACAGGCAGCAAAAAGTAAATGTTAACGGGGCAACGTCCTCGGGGTCTCTAGTTAAGATGGGCGTGCCTCAAGGTTCAATTCTTGGCCCTTTTTTATTTCTAGTTTATATTAATGACCTTCCTTACCTGATGGCTAACTTCTCGGATATAATTTTATTCGCTGATGACACTTCTTTTATTTTTAGAATAGATAGAAAAGATACGGATGTCTTACATGTCAACGATAGTCTAGCTGTTCTCTCGAAATGGTTTGCGGCTAATAATCTTTTACTCAATGCGAACAAAACTAAATGTCTTAAGTTCTCATTACCAAATGTACCCCAAGTAGGGCTAAATTTAAAACTTGATGGCAAGAAACTAGATGCTATTTCGGAAACTGTATTTCTAGGAATTACTTTAGATTCAAAATTGCAATGGGGTGCCCACATTAGAGCTCTTTCAAGTAGATTAAGCTCAGCTGCTTACGCAGTAAGAAAAATAAGGCAGTTGACTGATGTAGCCACAGCTAGGTTAGTATACTTTGCTTATTTTCACAGTATTATGTCTTATGGCGTTCTGCTGTGGGGGTCGGCAGCTGACGTAGATTCAGTTTTCATTCTACAAAAGAGGGCAATCCGCGCAATCTATAAAATGGGGCCTCGCGAGTCTCTTAGAAACAAATTCAACGAAGTTGACATACTAACTCTGCCTTCTCTTTATATCCTAGAAAATATCTTGTATGTTCGCAAAAATTTAGGTCTTTTCAAAAAAAGATGCGACTTCCATAATCTAAATACACGTAGTAAAGATGAAATTGTGATTCCAAAATTTAGATTAACTAAAACTAGCAAGTCATTTCTAATAAACAGTATCCGCTTCTATAACAAGTTGCCAAAATCGGTTACAGAACTTAGCGATGGAAAGTTTAAAACTCACATCAAACGTGTCCTTATCAAAAAAGCATATTATAAGATAAAAGACTACGTTGAAGACAAGGAAGTTTGGCATTAATTCCTTCTGCACATGTGGCTTCCCTGGTAACTCATTAGCACCATAACTTTGTGAGCGTCTATTAACTGCTTCCAAATTACAATGTTAATTTTAATTATTTTATTTTTTACACTTTCTGACATATTCTCGTCATTATTTGACATTATACAACCCTTGTAATATCGAGTATTTATTAGTGATTCTCATGGAAATCATATCACTTGGTTTAAATAGGTTGATTTTACTTATGTAGATTCTTTTACATATTGTGAATGAGAGAACGTTGTAGGCCTACAGTTTCTGTTCTTTATTTTCATTCCTCTAAGTACCTGGTACTTATTGACAGGCCTGCACTGTCCTCCCATACCTAATATCACTGTAATTTGAAAACATTATAAAATCCAATTATTTTTAAAAGAGTAACCGTGGAGTTTCTTGCCGGCTCTTCTCCATAGGAAGCGACAAATTGGAACCGTGCACCTAGCTTCTGACGTTTCATAAGTGCCCTTGCAGGTTTATGTGAAATAAAAATATTTTGATTTTGATGATTTTGATTGATTGTATGTTTGAAAAAAAAAACGAAAGAAGATTGAAAAACATTTATTTAGCATAGACTAAAATAAAATTAAATAAAAATTGTAAAGTGCGATGTAGGAAGCAAGAAATAGCATGACTGCTCCAAAAAGGCCCAATTCAGCAAAAACGACAGCAAAATAGTGGTCTGGCATTTCTACTGGCAGACCAATTATCAACTGGACATGGCTAGTTTTCAAGTGAACTAGCATGTTTAGAGCCTATTCCTTATTATTCTCTCTCCATGTTCTTGGTACTGCTTCTTATGTACCCACACCTTCCTGGCCTCCACTATTCCTGCGAACACTTAACGGGTCTGTGAGTAATTGCCTCAATTTCTCGAGATAGCCGCTTATTCAACCCTCGCATGGTTGCCATTCCTCCATGAGTCACAATGGCATCATATATTTCGGGCTGAAGTCCCGTTTCAAAACTGCAGTCATAATAGCTTCTTGAATAGGATTTCTATACGTCTACTTCCCGATTACTAGTTCGGGTTGAAAGTACATCTCACCAGCCATGTAGATCTCCTCACTGACATCTATCTCTTCACCGCTTGGCAGCTTGTACTTCGTCAGATATTCTTCTTTTGATAAAGCGCCGTGTTTGGTGACGTAAAGGTAGTTTTTCCTCAAGTCTGCAATGACATCATCCGCGTGGCTGCCGAGGTCCAGACCTCTCTTTCGGAAGCTATCTTTCATGTAATTAGACAGGTCATCCCTAGCAATTTTGGTGTCCATGTTAGCATAGCTGATGGAGCCTCCTTCGTAGATTGGGTTGATTGCCGTGATGTGATAGCCCAGGTCTACAGAGAGGCCGGTAGTGAACCCTGATCCAAAAAGAGCTAACACACTTTGTAGGTTGACGCACAACGCAGGAGCGTTTAGAGTCTCGAAGAAAATCTCGCAGCATTTTGCTCTGAAATAAAATAATTATATGTCTGTACTAAAGAATGATATCATTACATATAAATATCTACTGATTAGAGTATCAGTTGCATAATATCGATGTGCCGTCAAAGTCTCGCGATGATATCGCCGAGTGAAGATTGCTTTATGCAATTTCTATTGAATTTGAAGCCACAACGAAAATTGAAATCACGTCATGAGACTCGCAAAAAAGTAGATGGCGTCTAAGCGTATTATAATAATATAGTATTATTTATGTCATACACACAATATTTTCAAGTCACAAAGGACAATAGATCAATTATTACTAGCGGTAGATAGTTCCTTTCTTTCTTGGAGACCATTAATGAATCTTAAGAGCTATTACGCACTGTCGATTAGTCGCTGGCGACCGGCAATCGCTTGTGCGTCGTCACTACGCGGTGTGTCGTCGAGTCGCCCGGGTGACCGACGACCAAGTGCGTAAACACCTATTTAAACTATAGTAACTCACAGTCGCCATCGACTGAGTCGCCGGCGACCAGTCGACAGTGCGTAATGGCTCTTAAAGGTAGCATCAAAATAAAATATAAAATAACAAACAAACAAAAATATCATACTTAGTTGCATTTATAGTCCAAACTGAGTTGTTTCAGTTTATACAGGTTGAATATAGAGCTGTGACATCTAGGTGAAATCAGGAACTGCAAGCAATAGAGGAAAGGCATGATAATGCCATTTAAAAAAATGTTTATAAGAGTCCAAAACTTGACAATAAATACACAAACTGAAACTTAAAAACAACTAAAGAAACTTAAACTTGTTCTTTTTGTGTTTGCGTGTTTCCTCTGCGTCACGTTTACCACAATTTGTTATTTTTATGTTATTTATTTCTAACTTTAAACACGAAAATATTAACGTTTGATCTTGGCACCCTTGTTTGGCTCCGTTATGTGTCATTCTAACAGCGACGGCGCCGTATTTAAAAAAGTCTTAGTACCATAACGATTCCTATACGAATACGATTCAAAATGAGGGATGGTGCTATCAGTCAAATATAGCTCGCACTGTGGCTTTAAAACGTCATAATATGACCCTGCACTTCCCACATGGCAAAAACAGAACTGTTCTGTACATGTCGCTACTGTACGCATTTCATGTTCGTAGCCTACGAACATAAAATGCACACGCGCAGTTCCCAAGCGGCTCGCCAGCAGCTCGCGAGCAGCGCATTCGCCAGTTCTGGACACACCTTTACAGTAACAAAATGAGTACACAAAATTGAAAACACAAAACGAGAAATGAAACATCATCGTTATCTTTAAACATTACTTGGTCAGTGGGTCGTCTTAGGAGCGGGCGGTACTTTCTCCGTGCATTATATTTTAAAGTTGTTCAAAGAAGCTTACTTGTCCTCCATGCTGGTGGCAGGAGCACAGGACAGGAGCACCGCTCGGTCTTCAGGAGCTGCCTTCAGCTCTCTATAGAATATATGGTGCCACACCCTCTCCATGTCATCCCAGTGAGTGATTTTCCCCTTCTTGACCGGGTAATTCAAGTCTAGCTCAACCATACGCGCGATGGCTTCGTCCCCAATATAAACCTCATAAGGAGTCCTCCCGTACGTCCCTTGAAGGTACTTTGGTCGTCCAACTACAGTCCTGAAGATAGACACCGGGTGGTTGTCGTTGGCGAACCCAGCTTTGATGTTGAAGCTACCGTTGTCAATCACCACCACGGGTTTTGTGAAAGGGTCACTCATTTTTATTACAACGCTATTATGAAATACTTTATTTTAAGTGATAAAATGATGGTATGAGGAAATACTACAAAATACGCTTTTGACGCTACGTTTTGACGAATTCAAGGAAATGACATTTGACCTCGTCATGTGGAAATAAAAATAATTAATATTTGTCCTCGTTCTAGGCTGTCAGGTACATTTTATATGACAATATGATAAAGCCAACCACACACAGAACCGAGCACGATACCATAAACCACGCGCTTTAATTGAACCGAATGCGATCCAGTATGCAACAACCTTAAAGAAACATGATCAATCACAGCAATTTATTATCGCTTCAAATAGTAATATATCGTATTCCTTGCACGAAATGGTGATATTTTTTACGATTTTTTGTATAATTTCTATGAAAATACATCATCATCATCGTTTCAGCCGAAACACGTCCACTGTTGGACATAGGCCTCCCCCAAAAGGGATGTTTTGCCATAATCGCCACGCTTGGCAGGCGGGTTGGCGATCGCAGTATGGTGGTAAAATGCATCGAGAACGCTGCTACCCATTCTCTAGTAAGTCCCTTAGTCGCCTCCTACGACACCCACGGGAAGAAATGGGAAAATACATGTCAATGCTAAATTATAACGCAAAGCTGGATTTGTGTTTTGATTTAATTTTCAAAAATATCCAGAACTTTAAATCAAAATGGAACTGTTTTTGTATTATTCAGTGGATCCAGAGTTTTAATCATTTAAATTCTTTTATTAACACATACACAACATAGGCATACCCAAGTAACACCACAACACCTCAGTATTGCTACAATCAAATAAACACAGGCAAGACAAGAGCAATATCTGTCGAGTTTAACTAGTTCCATTGTTCAACTCGTGTTTAAACGTAATGGGTTTTCTGTGTTTTCTACAAAGTTATTGTAACAGATTAAACTTTAATACTGTTCTTGTTCATTGCCCGTACGTGAGTAAATTGATGAATGTTTGCAATGCATGTGTAGAGATCTTGTGACAAGTCACTTGTGTGGTCATAGTAGTCATTAAACTTTCTAATATGAAACGACTGGATGGCGTCTCCTGCTGGCCGAAGAATTTGATCGAATCTTGGCCTATGGCCGACCTTCGAAATTGGTTAGGTGGCGTCAGTAGGTATAGATGATATCACAAATTCTGTGGAACCTCATATCTCGGGACACCAAAGAAAGAAAATGATTGTTTTCTTTCAAAACAAAACACCTCATACTGAATACAATTCTCTACATGAATATTGTATTTATTTATCGAAAGATCCGAATGTGAGCGCGGATATTTGGCAATTTCATTAAGAATATTGAATTTGTCTACGGTTATTATCACATATTTATCCCTGAAGCTCGGATATAATTTTAATCAAAGTATTGTTTGCTCTGAAAAATTATTTGTTTCATCAAAATATTGTCGGAACATTTCCCTTTGATACAAGTAACCAAGTATTATATTTTAATTTCAGAAATACGGACAATATTTTGAACCATAATTGCCGTGGAATTAAAAGTTTCTGAGCGTAAATTCGTGAAATTGCGAAATCCATTTAATTAATTACGAAAAACGTCGTGATGGAAGTCGTAGGTAGGTAATTTATTTTCCAGAGCACACTGTAGGTTCAACATTTGAAAGAAAGAAAATACATTTATTTAGCGCAGACTAAAAAGGTACACAATATACAGCAAAATAATAAAAATAAAAAACCAACAAAAACTGTAAAGTGCGTCAAAGTGTGCCTCATAGCTGCACCAAAAAGGCCATTTCTTTTTCACTGCTTTTTGCTGTGTGTTTTAGCATGTTAGTTCGATCAACTCAGATTATCGCAGTCCTCTGCTGGACATAGGCTTCTCCAAGGCTGTGCCAAAACACTCTGCCCTTCGCCTACCGCGTGCTGTCTGTCCTGGCTAACAATATGCTCACGAACTGGGCCCAACTAAAATAAAATAAGTATCGAGATTTCATTGCAAAAATAATAAGAATCCTATCGTTGCGATTAGCGCTGCAACACACTAACCCATTACAAGAGATTAATTAAAATAATTATAATTTTATTTACTAATATTATCAAGAGGAAAGATTTTTGTGATTTAAACCATTTTTTAACCAATAGAACGCTAAATTATTAGGAAGTAACATAGGTTATATTTGTTTTTGTTTTAAATAGAGATCCTTAAGAAAATTACAATAATGTAACCAAAAATAGCAAAACAGGTGTGTCAGCTAGAAAACGCTTTATGCCTTTCAAGTACGAGGTTGTCATAACTCAGTAGGAGCTCACCTAACATAGGTAGTTGTGTCAGCTAGAAAACGTTTTATGCTTTCGAAGTACCAGGTTGTCATAATTTGGTAGGAGATCATGCGCAATGACTCATGCATGATGCTGATGATGACGATTTTGTTTGATAGGTTACTAGCAAACAATACATCTTGGGTCATTGCACACAATAAAATGTATCGAAATGTATTGATTCTGAGGCGCTATGAAGTCCGCAGGGTCAGCTAGTTTAAATATAAACAGACACTTTTGCACGTCATTTTTTTGAAATTAGATGGCGCCGGTTTTTCACTTATCCCTAAAAAGAAACGCCAAAACAAACTCACAAGTCATGGTCTCTTTTAAACCCCGAACATTAGGATTTGGACCATGTCTGGAAGGGCCTTTTGAAGAATAAGCCATTGCATCTTTGAGCTGACCTGTCCCAACAGACGGAATGCATGCATCAATCATTGTCTAGCTCAACCTTATTAGGGAGCTCAACGATTTGTCACAAGACGATTCCATTTACTAATTTTAAAATCAGTTATCATTCTCTGCACCTAACTTACAGAACAACTGAGTATATTATCCATCGTCTAAAAAGGCCACATTAAGCAATTCCTCTAAAAGTGATTCGCCTATGATTCTGCTATATGACATTTTACTTTAATAAAGCAATACATTATTTGGTGATCATTTTACAAATTTACATCCAAAACTATCAAATAGATGAATTGCGTGCTGTCAACCCAGATAATATTATGAATTGTCAGCTTGTGACCATTTTGCGATTTTAAATATGATTCAAAATATGATCATATTATGATTCTGCCAAAGTGGCCTTCTTAGACCCCCTGCGCTTGAATACGAGTTGCAAAAACAAAAATATTAAGTCATCGCCATTAATGAGCGTCTAATATCGACCAATAAAACGTAACAGTCTTCAATTTTGGACTACTAACCACATATTTATCTTTACACATTACACATACATACGTATACAGCTACATCACAAAACACACACACGTACTAACACTTAGTTTAAGTTAAATACGTTTGCACCTTGTCCTAAGCAGTCTCTATTAAAATGTTTGTACCACTATGAGAACCTGGGCTGCCGATCCTTAATACAGGTTACCATGTAATCGAGCTAGGACGCCAGATTCAAAGTGTCAATGTTACTTTCTATTCGATTAAACCTAAATTGTAAAATTATATTTACTGTAACAGACTGAACCACACTTTTGAAATAAATAAAAAATTTAATTAACAAAACAAGTATGTACTTATATTTAAGTTGAAGGCCATTGAACTAACTTGAATGGAAGATACTTAATTACCTTACAGGTGTTTTACTTTTCTACAGAAATAATGAAACAGCGTAACTTGTCAAACTCGATTGAAGGTGACTCGTCATATCTCTAGCAAGAATTGACACTTCTGCTCTTAATATTTATATCAGTTACGACCAGACAACCACGTAAACCAACCGTCGCAACGACTTCGCGATTAACAGTATTGTTTGAAGCAAGTGTGGAAATTTTCTGAAATTGCGGAGAAACACGCTTCGTGAATACTTTTTTGAGAAATCCTTTTCCTTTAAAATAACTGAAACTGAACCCAATCTGAACCCGAGTCTGCACAGTCCTCCTTTATTAGCCAGAATCCCTGGAGCTTTGGTGAGGTCGCCAGGATGCCCACGCCGCGTTTTGTCTGTTGTACATTGCATCAATGTTCACCTTGACATCGGGCAGTTTCTTCTTCAGCAGATGAGTCAGGTCATTAGTCACTCGGTCCGCAAGACCTGCCGCCATGCTGGACTCCCGGAGAATACAATGTTTTTATAGAAAAGAGACCTATGAAAGAAGCAACACCGAAAATGGCTGATATTTTGCTATGAAAGCTACCTCATTGTTGTGGTTCTCAGCTATGGTTACCAATATATCTTAATACTGTGTTACTTCATCAGCCTGCTTCCCAAGAGCGACTAAGTGTCATCTCTATATGAAATCGACTTATTTTATAATCAGCATATAATGATCCAACTGCTGGGACAGAGGCGTCTTCGCCGTCATTCACCACGCGGGCCCAGTGCGGATTGGTGGAAGTCACGTGTCTTCGAATTGTTGGTTTTAGGTCATGTCGATTTCCTTACGATGTTTTTCCTTAACGTTTTGAGATCAGTGTTGCCTACCTGGATTCGAACCCACAAATCGAGGTTGTTAACACTGGACCGCCACTGCCTTGACTTGTGTCAATCTTTGTGAAATTTCATTTTAACTTACTTAATCAAGGTCACACACATCAATGCTGCAGCAAATCACATCGATGATGTTCCTGCACTGAGCCCCTCAAGTTCTGGTTTGAACAAGACCTTTGGGCAGACGAACCGTCCCTCCCCCATAAGTATGTGCTCTCCGTCTGGCAGGTTGCAGCTAGCCTTGCTCTCGTCAAACCCTGCAGTTTCTGCAAGCTCCTTGCCACAGTCTTGGGAAATGTAGCATATGTCTTTCTGAAATTTCAAAAACACATTTTTGTAACTAATTCTGGAGCTGTGTCGAGCACATAATAGAAAGGAGAATGGTCAAATCTGCGTAAGAAGTGTGGAAGTGGATAGACCTATAGCGATTTGGTTTTGATATTTGTGTGGAGTTACCCTTGTGTAGAGAGTAGTAAAAATTATGTTTACTTACCTTAATTTTGTCTATAAAATCTATCTCAAAGGGAGTAGTGACAGAGTATCAGATTCTGTAGTCTATCTGTCAGCATCTTGCCAGTTACCGGGGAGGTGACAGTAGCATGCTATAGAGGGAACCCTTCAAAGACCGGCGCTGCATAGCAACAAGAGTACCCTTGTTCCCAAATGACACCTGAAGTCCTGCCGTACGCGTTTAGAACTAAAGGTGGTGACTTTGCGATGTACAGCGCGTTTACAACAAAATATTCGAAGAAGATTTCTGCCATCCGTTTCCAGATTAGATGAAAAAAATATTACGCTAATTGAATAATAGGAAGAGGTGGTATGGGAGATTCCATTGTTCATGTTCTATGAATCTTACAGTTGCTTATACTAAGTCAACACCAATCGGCCCAAGATTAGAAAACCAAACACATACTTATCAACCACTGGCGCGAGCGTGTGCAAAGAAAGAATGCATGATCTTAGTACTCATCGGAGGCACACAGAGTTCCTTATAGAAGACGTGGTGCCACAGTTTTTCCATCTCGTCCCAGTTCTGGATCCGACCTTCCTGGACTGGCCACGTTATTTCCAAGATTCCTCGTTACCTGATAGCTTCCGTACCGCAGTATACTAGGGGTATCGACGAAGCTGCCGCGACGGAATCTAAAAAAAAAACGTTTTGGTGTAGATAACTATAGTCGCAGATGTATTAACTGGCACCATAACTAAGTAACATACTTTCTATCACCCCACGAATGATGTTTAAACGTATGTTGAAGCAATGGATTAGTAGATAATTAAAAAAATCATCTGGTCAGTAGCATTATGATGCAATTTATTGTTGTTGACCTGCTAAAATGAAAGGCATTGTAAGTGGGCAACAAATTACCCTCTAACTTCTTATTGGAACTTGACTTCTACACAAACCATAACATGAAAACTGAAAAATGTAAACCATTTTTCCCCTTAATTTCACTAGTTGGCAATTTCATTTACCTTGTCTTTGGTTCAACTAACCTTTACCTCATTTATTAATTTTTCCAACATTTTTTTCTTTGTCTTCAATTTACCTTTTTTAATAGCAAAGTAAAAGGAAAAGCAAATTATTAAACGTTTACCTAAAAGCACTTGTCGTTGCTTTAGTAGAGCAAAAACATAATTATGTAGGTACAATAATAATATTACTTGTAAGGCATCGCAGTCAGGGTCTCATTAAATTTGTTATGTTCTGCGATTCCGCCTCCGCAGATCAATCAAAATCAAAATCAAAAGTCATTTATTCAAACTGGGCTGCGAGTCAGCTCTTTTTGAATTGTGTTATTGTGCTGCCCTTAGTACCTTAATATTTTCATATGAAAAATATTCTCATTGTTAATAAAAAAATATGTTTGAAACCAGGTGAGAATATTTGTGTGAGAGATATATGGTGAAATTCGTAAACAACGCAGTGACGAAATGTATACAAAATCAATAATTCTGCATGGCTTTTTCTTGACTATTTAGGGTCCACTTCCAGTCCAATTAACTGGATGTAATATTTGCACTACTCGTAGGTATGAACTTAAAAATTACTATCTAAGTATACAAATCAATACAAAAACAATATAACACCTATGCGTCGAAGTACTCGACCGCATTACATGATTTAGTCCATGTTCAACCCCACAATCTTTACCCTCGGCTCGGAAACGTGAAAAATAAAATTTACAAAAATATTCTGGAATCCTAGATAACCTTTTATCAATTTTCATCTGTAAATCACTCTCAATAAATTGGACCCTAGAACAAAAATAGATCGATTTGAACAATATAGCAGCACGAAATTGTTTTCGTGTAGGATATGAAAGATCAACACTAATGGCTGCGAACAATCCCATTCTATATAATAATAAATAGTACATACAAACAACTTATTGTTGGCAATGGGGAAAAACACTGCTTGTGAATGGAAAAAATTAATGATATGCAACGACCCCAGTGTGCTCGGACCAGATTCGATTAATCGAATGAAACCCTAGCTTTGCACTATAGCCCCTGAAGCCTCATGTTTTATGATACTACCAAGACCATTACATATCAAAGCGTAGACTGTGGGGTGCCATAACGGCAAGGAAGACATGCCAGATATGTATCCTAGAGTAGGCATTCGAAAAACCGTTTGTGAAAGGATGCCATTCTTGTTGTTTTACTTCCAAATTGAAGTTGCTTAACAAATACGAATATTCTGAAAATTGCCACTAAATCCATACCAATAATTGTATTTTGTTTTGTTTACGAGTTTGGTCTTAGTCTTTGGTTAGAGTTATATTCTTTTGAAATATAAAAAAAAAACTATTTAATTTCATGTTGATTTTAGTTTTACTGCCGTTTGACTTTGCAGACTTAACGTTTTCTTGTAACTCATTATCTAGTCCATTGTTACGTAATAATTCCTAATGCGTATTATGAGTTTTTACCGCTAGCAATCCAATCGTATCGATTCTTAGAAACGCATATTTGAACGCTGAACAGATCTTGAGTAAAAATTCGTATCATATAAATATTTTTTGCTACTCACTACCACAAAAGCTTAGTAATAAGATCCGTTCTACAAAAATATTTTCCTGTATTTATTTTATTGGTATTACTGTCAAAAAGGCTAGGAAGTGGGTACCGAGCGAGTATACCGCGATGTCGAATTGCAACAAAAGTTCCACACAAAGAAAACTTCAATACGTGCAAAATTTTCTATCATACAATCGAACCGCTGCCGCCACGATACTCCTAAGTATTGAATTCAAGTTGCAATTGTATGGCTATCTAAGAGTGGATTTGAGGTACCAACGTATTTAACTTAAACGTCTTCTTCCGACATTTCTTGAAGCCATAATAACTAATTGCGACTTTCAATTAAATCTCTCAGGCAGGACCTGACAAGAAGAGTCTTCTGCGGTCATGCCTCAGAGATTTAATTGCACCAAAATCAAAATCAAAAGTCATTTATTCAAATTAGGCTGAGAATCAGCACTTTTCGAACGTCAAAGTACATGAGACAGTCTCCCAAAACGCCCACCCTTCACCTAGTGAGTTGCACGTTTTCTAACAAGGTAGAAACATCGTCTAATTAATATTTCAACAAGAGTGGTAGTTATATAGTTGCAGTCCCGTCTCTAAAGTTACAAAGTCGTTGTCGTTCGTCTCGTAAGTTATGTTCTAGTTTGTAACAAATGTATCTACCTACATAGAACTAAGTATTACGTAGAATTCAACCTGTCGGTCGCCGTCATTCGATCTGTATGGAACTAGTTCCGAGTTCTATTCAACTTGACCGGTGTTCGGACAACTTCAATATTTTCTGGATTTCCATCCGATGCGGTGGAACTAACGCACCGTGTTAATAGCTAGCTGAAACTTTACACCGAGTCTATTTCTTACGTTACTATGTTTGTGTTGTCTGGAGAATCTAGAACATTTTTAAGGTACATGCAGTTTTAAAAGCAATCGTGAATGCGTCTTGTTCTAGTAAAAGTTGTATATTTGTGCAAAATGTATGTTCCAAACTGATTTTGACTATAGCCGTATGGAATCTCCAGGTTGTGAATGGGATTCATTAATTTAACAGCTCATGTATGTCAGTTTCATGAATTGCTTACTTGCTTATTCAATACAAATATTCCTACATGATATACATTGTTTTATTTATGTCCTTGCTAGACCAAGTTTGTATGGGAGCGTTATCCTACTCCTTTAGTACCAGGTTATGACGGGCCCGTGTCTTCATTGACGGATTTGGGAAGTAGATACAGGGCCCCGGGCAAGATGGATGGATGATTATTGTGAGGGTTAACTGGCTACTGTTGTGGGTAACACGGCTCTGGGGGACGGTTCACCTGCAAACCCAGCCTTCAGTTTCTGAGAGCCAGCATTCAGAACTATTCCTAACATATATTTTAGTGACATTTTTTTTTTACAAAAGGAATATCTTTGAAACTATTGCAAGTCGAGACCTCCGAGATTTCAAATGTAACTGGATTACATTTTAATTTCTGTAGTTATTGTGTAAGGATCTTATCTACTTTATTACACAGTTCAGACTGTTAATACCATAATAACCTCCTTACTAAAGTACCATGAGAAGAAACCAATGAATAATAGGTCTTTTGAGCATGGACAGCAAAGTCGTAATTGCGGTAACTTAAGACAGGTTACGGAAATTACCACTTTGCTGTTTTGTTTCTGAAGAAACGATCCATCTTTCTTATTAGCTACTGCCTACGGTTTTTCCCGCGTGGATATCAGAAATTATCCCACAAGAACGATTTTCATGGACAACAAGTGACCAATATCGTAACCCAGGCCAAAGTCTACCCGTGTGTGCTATTTTTTTAAATCAAAAGTTGAAAAGTAAAGTGCGTGATAAGGTTATAGACGGGCAGATTAAATTTTGCATCTACATAAAGTCGAATCAAATAAATAAAATGTCTATAGACACTACATCAAATCAAATTAAATTTGAATCAAACTCGAAAATCTCGGGAGCAGACAAGTTTGCCGTCTCGATACCTATCTCAATTTAGTTCCAATATCTGTATGGATATATTTACTTGACGTCAAAAATTGTTCGTTTTCCGTTGTCACTAGATTAATTTAGAACATCTTGTTCTTTTTAAATATAACTCTATAATAAATAGATATAAAAGGACATCAGTAAAGAAGATCATTACATTTTTGTTGAACTTTGTTTTAAATATAACGCGCGCAGCTGTTGAGCATGCGCTACATTTCCGGGTCGGGCAAAGTATTACTGGTTTTTTTTTCAATCAAGAATTTCGCAGTAACAGGCCAGAGCCTGGAGTTGTGCCCGACTTTACCAAAACTGATGAAATGTTGATTAACTGTGGCACACAGGCAACTGAAGGAACACGGGTGGGTTATAGTCAGTTAAAGTCTGACAGGCCCTCTCGCTGCACCCAGAGCGGGAGAAGTTATTTGATGCCATCCCACCCTCAAAAAAAAACTGTACAACTCTGCCTCTAAAAGCTCACCTTTAGCTGTAAAGGGCTATTTTGTTTTTGATTTAAAAAAAATTGTAAAAAAAAAACTAAAAAACACGCTTTAAAAACCAAACTAAAAAGTAAAAAATAATTTAATTCTATTAAAAAGCGTGGGGTGCTTTTTGAGGTATTTTTATAATCAATTAATTTCAAGCACCCCACGCTTTTTAATAGAATTAAATTATTTTCTACTTTTTAGTTTGGTTTTTAAAGCGTGTTTTTTAGTTTTTTTAAACTATTATTTATTTTCCATTTTTTAGTTTTGCCAACTACAAAAGCGTGTTTTTTTCTATTTTTTTTTAATTACTGAATTGTCATAAGTCTACAAAGTTTAAATGAAATCTGACCGTTTAAAGTGGGTCAAAATAGCGTCCAAAGGAGTCGGTTACATACAAACAAACAAACAAACAAACATACAAGTGAAGCTAATATAAAGCGTGTAAAAATTTTAATTGTGCAACGAGTAAAGTCACACGCGTGTATGGTCAGCCATACTGAGGGGAATCCTGCGCGAAACGGTGACGTGACTGCGCGCTTCGATTGTTTTTAGATTTTTTTTTTTTTTGAAATGGCATCGCGCAGGTCACCTTTGACGTTGTCGGCTGCTTCACCGGACTTTCCTGTGATAACCTTAATTAATTAATGCTACCAACCAGAGCTTTCAAAGTTATAACTTGAGCGACTGCTCGCTAAGAGCACCTCCTGTGGAGTACGGAACACGACTTACGGCATCGCTGGTAGAGGGCAGCAAGGAACAGATTGGATTGGACTAAATTTGAATGATAAGGAATCGGTCCTCATTGTAAGTCAGGCGGGTGAGAATTATGACTCGCATACCACGCTAGATTTACCTTGTTGTAGTTTGGCCAGAGATTAACGATCGCTCGTCAGCCAGTATTCATCTTGTGACCATTGAAAGCAAACAGCTAATTTGAATTTTTCATTGTCCCACAGTTCTGGTCAGCATTCGTGCCATGTGCCACACAGAACAAAGACGCCGTGCAGCTGACCCTGGAACAGATCGACGTCATCAAACGCCTCGTAGACAAGTACCCGCAGCACCTGCAGTTTGCCACCTCAGTTACAGGTGTGTCATCATTGGCTTCGCCTTTTCCAACTATGCTGGGGTCGGCTAACAGCCAGTCACAGCTGTATGCCAGCATTTTACACGCAGCGACTGCTTAGTTAATAGAAACGATACGAACTGGGGTATTGTGTTTTTAACAGCCGCGAAACCAGATTTGAGCTTCATTAGCCTGTAATGTTCCCACTGCTGGTACACAGGCCTCCTCTCTGTGAGAGGGAGTGGGCCGTAATCAACCACGCGGCCCCAGTGCGGGTTGGTAGATGTCACATATCTTCGAATTTTTGGTTCTAGGACGTGCCGATCCTCACGATGTTTTCCTTCACCGTTTTGAGATCAGTGGTTATGAAATAATTTACACAAAATATTGCGCCTGAGTGGGATCGAACCCACGACCTACAACTCGTAAGTCGCGGCCGTTACCACTGGGCCACCACTGCTCCACAGATTTGAGCTTAACTTTGTCTAAATTATGTTACCGCTGCTCTCAAAACGGTGAAGGAAAACATGGGTGAACAGGTGAGGAATCAGCATGTCCTAGATCAAAAAAGGCGAGGTCATGAAACATCTACTAACCCGCACTGGGCCCGCCTGATGCATTATAGCCCCCTCCCTCTCGAAGAGATCCCAGCCGTGGGAACATTATATGCTGATTGTGTATCTTTCTTTCTTTCTTTATCTGTATTCTCTGAAAACCCGAAAACCGGGAATACAGTTTGCTTACCAACTTAATTACCATTTACCGGGAATTATCCCGAATGGCCGGCCACTGAGAATCCCATTACAAGGAAACCGGATAATACTATTACAGTTTCACTACATAGTATAAAACAAAGTCGTTTTCTATATCCCTATGTATGCTTAAATCTTTAAAATTACGCAACGAATTTTGATGTGGGTTTTTTTAATAGATAGAGTGATTCAAGAGGAAGGTACATATGTATAATACACCGACTTCCACGCGGGCGAAGCCGCTGGCAAAAGCTATTTGTAAATAAAACTCTACTACATTTGCGAATTAACTTCGATTACTAATTACTGTAATTACCATCATCTGCCTGGCCTTTTCTTAATTATGTTGGGGTCGGCTTCCAGTCTAACCAGATACAGCTGGATACCAACATTTTACATGGATGCCTATCTGACCTACACAACCTAGTTACTGGGTGACTTTTGGGCTTTTGACGACCCATAATAACTGTAAAAGATCCTCAAATGACAGCTGGGCCCAACGGCTTAACGTTCTTTCCGAGGAACGGAGGGGTCTCGGTATGTTAAGATGATCACGCATCCACGGACCAATGGCGTCAAGCCTAGCTTAACCTGATCGATCAACCCGTGCGGCTATGTAGTACTTGGCCACAAGTTCCTCTAACAGCTAACTACTGCATTTACCAGTGAGGTCCGCGACGCGTAACCACTTAAGTATAATCTCAGAGGCATTCCTTAGCTAACATAAAAACAAAGAATGTAGGTAAACAAAACACAATTAATGAGCATGAAATTCAGAAATGTAAACCGTATTGAAGAAAACCGTTTTTTTTAAACAATACCCCGCGGGTCTTTGTATTACTACGCCCGTCTTGTATCGACTAAACTAATTTGTAACTTTAAAACCGACTCGAGTCGGATAAAGCCGGATTTGTCGTATTCCGTTCTTGTAATTTATACCGGTTCATGTTTTTCTATGTAAATTTCTTTTACTTTTGATTTATATGCATCGTACATTGTATGGGCATTGTTCGTAATTGGGTTTACTGATACTGTCCATTATTTCTGAAATACTCTTAATGAATGAAAACACAAGACACTTTTACTCCTTTTATTATATTTCCTGACAAGTTAATGGTTATTTTTTGGGTGGGAAATCATCAAATGACTTCTCCCGCTCTGGGTGGAGCAGGAGGGCGTGTCAGAATTTTACTGACTAATACGCATCATGTTCCCTCAACTGCCTGTGTGCCAGGGGCCACGGTATCTCTTTCGAACAACCCGTACCCCTGGCAGGCATCGGCCCTTGCGGACCCCACCAGTTATTGCTGACATATCTGACGACGCGCGTGGAACACAACGCGCCGTCGACCCGGGCATAGATATATTTTTTTTTTTTTTGTTGAACGTGGAGAAATGCCTACTGCGCTACCACGTGGAGATAGCGCAGTTATGTGGGACTGTAACCCACTAAAACTCCACGGTATCCTCCAGTGCCGCTTGAGTCGGGAAGACGGAAACGCGCAAGCCATCCGCGAACCCGCCGCGGCTGTCCGTCACCGGATCCTCCTTGGAGGGGAATAACCCCTATCACCGGCGCACCAGGACACATGGCACGCCGGGAAAACCTACATCGAACACTACTTAAGCCATGAAATTGGAGTACATTACGCAAGCTGCTCTGTCAAGTCTTTTACAGATAAATAAAATACTTCTCAAAGTAAGCCCTTAGTTTCCTTTCAACATAGTAAAGACAATAGAAAACACATCAAGTATTTGATCGACAACAGCAGCTATCCAGAAGTGTGTCCGTTTCAATGGTACAGCCACGGTGATATTTCAAAAAATAAATCCACCAAGATTTTCTAAAAATTTGTATAAGTTGATTCCCAAAACTATAAATTTGTCAAACAAATAGTTAAAAAATTATAATGATTTGAACGTGGCCGTGCCTTTCAAACGGACACCCCTGAGGTAACAGCCATGAAATATTCATAGCCACTCAATCGCGTTGACATTCATTCATTTAGTCAACCTGTTACGTCGAGTGACTGCAGTATTCATTCAAATATAAAACGCTAATTGTTTGCGTACACAAACAGTTGTGTTCTTTCCACGTTTTGATTAGGTTTGCAAACAAACAAACATAGGTAACTAAACAATCGTTGCGACATTTTGTTGTGAAATATTCACAAGTTTTGAACTTTTGAAGACATGCATAAGTAGGGTATTCCGTCCGCAACCGTGTGTAAAATTTTAAAACAAATCAATGTAGGATTTAGGAAGAATCTAAATTCTTTTTAGATATCCTGGAGGCGCACAGCGCACGTCCTCGTAAGATTGCCTCACTCATCGGCATCGAGGGAGGCCACTCCATCGCCAACTCGTTGGGAGTCCTCCGGTCCTACTATCAGCTCGGCGTCCGCTACATGACCCTCACTCACACCTGCAACACTCCATGGTAAGTGCACAGCATTAGATAAATCTTGGAGCATTCAAACTGAAGAAGACAAAAATGTTTCAAAATTCATGTGGACATTAAGTTATTTATAAACTTTATTCCCCGCCCGCATTTTTAAGCAGTACAAAAGATTTGTGATCTTAATATCTTTGCATGTTTCTGCAAAAAGTGTCTGATAAATTATTCATGTACAATCGTTAACTCCAGTTTGTATGTACCATGCCGCAGATTGCAATGTTCGCAACTAAAAATGCAATTAATTGTGCCGAATTTCTCTTGAAACATTTCAAGGCAAATCTGTTCGCTCGTAATTTAGTGCACTTTGCTCAAATAAATAACTATTTGTGACACTCATTAGTGGCCACAATGTTTCGGGACTTATTTTGATGTGCGTTTATTTTGCAAACAAAATAATGGCGTAAGTTTTTTCAATTTCATTTTGAAACGAAATGAATTCGTAGCATCATTTTCCGTATTTTTGCTGATCATTCGTTCTATTAATTGATGTTTTATTGTTGCTTTCTTCATGAGCGACGAAATAAGAAAGGCGAAATGTAATAAATATTCCCTTAAAATGTTTAAGGGAATATTTATTACACTTAGCCTTTTGAAAGAAGGATCCAAGCGACAGGTCTCATTCAATATGCGGATTTCAAGTTTGTAATTATGTCAGTTTTGTTCGTGTTTATTTCAAGCTACAAATGTTCTGGAGTGAGAATGAGGGAGAACTAAGTTTCAGAACTTTTACTTCACAAAGTAAGAACATAGCAAAAACTTTTCGCTTTAGGCATTGTGAGCAAGTAACTTGCGGATGGTAGTTTACATCCTATACTACATGATGAATAGTTCTTACGGCCTATGAAAACCATGTTCATCTCGCCCTGTTGTGGGCTACCGACATGGTGACGATGAAAAGTGGAGCAAGATCTTATGGAGAAAGCGTACCTATTAAAGTCACGCCAAATGCTTTATATCCTAAGCCGAGGACAAAATTAAACAATAGGGTGGAAAACGATTTGAATTTTTCAGTTTATAAATTTGCAAATCTATTTATACATTGATATACCTTCATTATATCATAATTCCAGTGTATAAATTAAACAACAAATAACTAAAACGGAATATTTGCCGCACAAAACCACAAGTATCGCTAAACGCGTCATTCGTTCGAGGGAGCGCAACTCAACGTCACAAGAACATTCCGTGCGTTGTTAGTGATTGTTGCACGAGTGAGGAGGCACGAGTTCACGCTAATCCGAACAATATACACCGTGAAATTTTAATGGTTGTTTTTCCGCGGCAGAACAACTTGCCATTAGGAGTACTTTCGAAGGAAAGAGTAAAAGTAAAAAAATAAAGTTTTCTTTTTGTTTTTAAATAATTAAAAAAATATTCATCAATTCGATAAAACACTACTAAATAGTAACACTAGAGGTAACTTGTAGGTACTAGTCGAATTGCACACGCCGCCGACAAAGGGAACAGCGATGCATAAAATGTTCAAAGCAAAATAAACTCTCGCACGTGGTGATTTTTCACAATGATTAAATCTGCCATTCTTGGTTTCTAATATTTTATTTGTATAAAAACGATTGTATTACCAAGACAAAACCATTTTGCTGCGGGAAAACAACCATTTAAATTTCACGGTGTATAGGTGAACGAAGAGACTTTTTTCCGAAATAATGAACAGAAGTCTACTGAGCAAAATTCGTTTAGACCAACTATGTAAGGGAAATTATAAACACAGTATTGTCTGTATAAGGAAGTGCTTGTAGTGTAATAGCTATGAACGTCTACGAAACGTATCTACATGGCTACACCTGACTTGCTTGCTTCAAAAACTAAGAATACCCTCTAATAATTACTGCAACGAAAAAAGATTCCCTCAGTTGAACATTTTAGTTATACTGGAAGTATTGACACCGATCCAGAAGCAATAACCTTGAACTTATCTAAATAGGAAACATTTTCACTTTTTTATCCAGTAGATCACCACCACCACCACCACCACCTTTTATGGTTGGTGAAGAATGTAAATGAAAGTCTGGAGTTCAATATTAAGTGTATTGATAATTCAGGGATTATGTTACAGTGGGGTTGGTTACAATATATTTTTAAGACACAAGTTAACACTAGGGCGCAGCGCGGGCGACTGGCGCTCGACCGTTCGCGCGGGTCTCATTGCAATTTGCTTCGTGTACATTATTGCTACTGTAGTTCCTACAGGTACTATAGAAGCCTAAAAAGACTAAAGTCACCCCTAGAACAGTTATTGTACGGACGACAAACTTAATGTATAAATAACCCACGTTCACACGGCGCTAAACAGAGCTATATTTTAGAGCATTATTATGAAATTAGCCGAATGAAATCATCCACATCTAACAAAATAGTTGTACAAAATTTACTCAAACTATTCTCCATGTAGAGTTAGTAGAAACAAACAATTGGAACTGTGTTAGGCGTGTGCGAGATAGCAACGAACATAAACTGACATTGTTTTAATGAACGAACGCTCAAAGTGTGGCACTGTGTAAGCTTCCCATAGTTGCGGTAACACCTTAGATTTACTGACAAGCTTACTGCCAAACGAACTACATCTGTATATACCCATGTGGGACGAGTAACTGTGTGTCTTAAACATTTACATAGATGGTTATTCGTTCTGAAGTTTTTCTAAAGGCCGATTACTGTTCATACTGTATACTAGCTTTTATCCGTGATTTCGACCCTCGTTGAGGTCGGAACTCATTTTACGGGTCCCCGTGAGATGAGTTCCGACCTCAACGCGGGTACGTACGTACGTAGTACGTTTGTACTACCGAGTTAAAAATATCTTTAGTCCTAACCTAGATGACGGTCTATCGTGTCTCCAAAACCGTTCACCTCGGATTTCCTAGCAAGCTTACTGTCAAACTAACTACATCTGTACACCCATGTGGCCATGTAACCTGTTGTGTCTTAAACGTAATTATACATAGATAGGTATTAGTTAGTTCTGAAGTTTTTCTGAAGACTAATTACGTTTTATTTTGTTTATTAGCATTTGAAGGTCAGAAATCATATCACAGGAACGTACTACCGGGATTAAAGTCTTTATAGTCCTAAACCAGATGACGGTCTATCCGAGTGTCTCCCTTTTGGCATTCTTATCATTGTTTTCAGTTTTTTATTTATTTGTTTTCCAAAAACCGGTTTCGATTCCCAGCGGGGGCAGAACTTTCTGCTCAGTTTGGTTGGTAGTCAGGCTTGCTCTAAGTCCGCCTGGCTGGCTACCGCCATCTAAGCTAAGTCTATCGCCATAGCAACAATGTTAGCAGCATTGTTCTGTTTAGGGACTTAGAGGTTTAGAATTGAAGAGAAATGAAACGCAATTGTAGACAGCAATATTGCTAATAGTTTTATTGATTCAAACTCCTGCCTACAATATTACAAATTTTGGGTCATATTTACATTTTTTTTGCTAGCTATGACATTCAAAATATTCCGCTAACCAAGCGGAGAATAGAACTAAACTCAAAACGTTACGTTCTACAAATGAACGGGCACCCGTCTTACTGCAGCACGCGCGTGACGTTGTAGTGATCTACATAATAGGAACACACGACCGGCCGGGGCGTAGCACCGCCGCATAATGATGACCATGAGACACTCAAGATAGTTGCATTTACGGATGCGTGCGCAACCAGCATCAAAGTGGCGACGACGTGCCGGCCTAGGAAGCAAATGTGTACTGGGGTGTTCCGCCAGTGTCGGTAATATTTATTTTGTGCACAGCCGGCGCTCTATGTAGCGCAACAGTGTGATGGGTGCCCGTTCATTAGCAGAACGTTACATTTTGAGCTCAGTGCTAGTGTTTTCCAATTGGTTGGCTGAATATTTTGACTGTCTTAGTATAGCTACAAATTACACATGGAGTCTGGAGGCAAAGGTCCTCGCACACACTTGGGAGTGGCGCAAGGACGCAAAACGCCGGGGCGTAACTCCGCTGCCACGAGAAATCGCGGCACAGCGGACAAAGCTGCGGCGGGATCTTATAGCAACATGGAGAATGCGATTATCGTAACCCAGTGCTGGGCACACGACGATTGCGGCGGTAATTCCCCTCTTTAAGAAGTAGATTAAGAAGCGCCACGGCGTCCTCACCTTCCGACTGATGCAGGTCCTCACCGGACCCGGTTTTTTCGGGAGGTTCCTGTTTCGGTTAAGGCGGGAGGAAACGCCCGGGTGTTTCCACTTCATAGATCGCCACGAGGACACGGTGAAGCATACTGTGGAGCATGTGTGCTTGTGGTGGCGATCGGCGGCGGCGATCTCTCGCGTCCGGCTCTCTAACTCCGTCAACGAAGATACGGGCCCTTCCGAAAATAGTTCGAAACTTCTTAGTGAATCCTACAGCCAATTAACTAACTTCTTTAGATGGGCAAAAACATATTGGGAGTAAGGACAGCTGTCAAATCGTGTTGTCATTAATTCTTAGTTCGGGCTCCAAACTAATCTTCTGTCCGTGAGTGATACGGAGTTGGAAACGCCCGTTACTTCGACCGAAACGACAGACTTCGTGCTTAGGGAGTAAGCCCCGGGTCCTGGCCATGGTACGGAGCGAGATTATATGGGTAGCCATCACCTAGTTTTGCGAAGCAGTAATGCTTGCGGTGCACATGAGAGAGAGGCAGTATATGCGTCCTCACGGCCCTAGTCGCCGCAGGAAACGCCCTGAACGTCGGAAATTCCAGGCTGATTCCCGGCCACCGGCCGGGAACGCGGCTAGGTCTTGCGGATGGCGACTAATGGATAGCTCGCTGTCTAGTAAGGCCCAAGCCCGGGTCGACGACGCGTTGTGTTCCACGCGCGCCTCAAATAGATGTCAGCACCAACTGATGGGGCCGGCAAGGGCCGATGCCTGCCAGGGGTGCGGGTTGTTCGAAAGAGATACCACAGCCCCTGGCACACAGACAACTGAGGGAACACGGGTGGATTTTAATCAGTAAAAGTCTGACACGCCCTCCCGCTCCACCTACAGGAGGAAAAGTTATTCTATGATTACCCAAACACAAAAAAAGTTCACTTCCAACTCCGGTCTGATTATCACTCACCACTAGGTGAGATGAAGGCCAAAGTTTCACCATTGTAGTTAAAAAGAACTAGCGATGCCCTTTAGGTGACTAGAGTTATTTTCTCACTCACCCTTGACCCCTATCTCACGAGATGGCGAACAAGCAAAAATAAAAAAGAAACTTGAAATGTTTTTGAAATTGCTATCATACTTGTTTTGCAAAGCAACAAACCCAAGAGATAGTCGGTCCGTTGATAAAAGTCTTTGGGAGGTCGTTTAAAATAAATCTAAAAACATTTCACGTACAGACTGGGAATTTATGATACGTTACCGTATTAGGTATAAAGAAGTCTACTACGCGTTTAGAAAATCCTAAGGTCAAACCAAGAAAGTCACCTCGCGATTTATTTAGAACAGCTATTAATATTATAGTCACGATTATGATTAAAACACATTTTAAATGAAATATCAACAGCTTTTGTTGATTATACACAACCGGTAAAGGTCATAAAGTACCTTTTAGAATAAGCCCCTTTTCATTTCTAAAATACGAACATGAAAGCGTTCTTTATCATCAGTATTTAAACAATTACGACACAAGTAGAAAACATCGCGACCCTTAAATGTCCTAATCCCTTAATATTCCACGAAGACAGGCGTTTACCACGTTGTTTCTCGTTTCCTTCACAAAGCAAATTGTTCTTAAATATCTGGATTTAAGAGAAAAGCCGGCAGCGACGTACTCACCTGCTTGTTTCTAAAATTGGATGAAAAGATAGTGGGGTCGTTGTTAATTACGTTGAATATCTTGTGAGTTTTTGGTGCCAATATCAAGCTCTGAAAACAATTATTCCGTTTTAAAAGTATTTTGCAGCAGTATCAATTTTGTGTTTGCTTTCAATCTTTAAATTGTTTCTTTTATCAAACGTCTTGCATCCTTCATGGCAAACGCAATATTAATGTCGATTGAGACTGCTGCCTCTCTAATCGCTTCTTACGGCACACGTAGGAAAAGATGACGCCATGCCACCCCGAAGAAATGAGACAAACTGCCTTTCATTAATATAAACTAGGCTCTCGTCTAAGAATTAATAAAACCGGGCTTAGGTATATAGCAATCCGACTTTTTTGTGTTTACGAATCAACGAGAACTTCTACTTCAGAAAAAGTTGGTCCAGACTTTAAACTTTTTTTTTGGAGGTTCCCTTGTCGTCTTTTGGACCTATTAAAAGCTGCCACTTTAAATTGACCTTATAAATACTGGAAAGGAATACTGTAAAAAAATAAAAATAAGTGGATTTACGACGTTAAACTAAGACCCATTTTGAGTGTCAATCAATGGCATTACGGCTATGGTGCCGCCCCATGCAATTCATCATCCTTAAAGAATTATCCCTTTTACACCGATATCCCCTTATCCGCTCCCCAGTCCGACATATAGTGAAAATACTGACTTGTGTTGTTGCCTACTCCATGTAATAGGACATTTCCTATATCTTTCAACTTTTTCGTTTTGCCAACAGTTCGTAAAAGCCGTAAAACATTTTCTGTCTGTTTATTTGCGAGTTGTCAGGAGTGATGTTATGTCGGTAGTTTTCGTTTGTATGATTTAATTATTCTTAAACCTTAATGTATAAGTCGACAAAGTGACTTCTTTGGCTAAAGATAACCTAACCTATGCGAGGTGAGTTCCTTACAGTTTTATGCTCGTATTATATATCCAATGAATCTGCCTAGTTTTTCCCAACTGTGTTTGGATCAGCTCCCAGTCTAACCGAATGCAGCTGAATACAAGTGCTTTACATGGAGAGACTGCCTTTCTGACCTCCATAAACCAGTTTCTTTCTAGGTAACACAACACCCCTTGGTAAGACTGGTTGTCAGACTATTGAGCTTTTGATTACCCGTAACGGTTGTCAAAGATCTGGGGGCCAAGTCTGATATTTTTATAAATTCATCATTCAAACACGATCCCATTGTCATTTTGTTAAAAGTTCGTAATCTGCTAAATTCATAATGGTCGATCATTGGTCGATCAATGGTCTCGTAATAGAATTGTGTTATGATGGCATTGTCGTATTGCTGTTATTATAAAACCCGTTAGTAGAAATGATTTTCCAAAAATACTACTAAATTTGAACATTTATTCATGCCCGATTTCATTTATATATATTTTACATATTATTTATTAATTCAATAGTGTTAAATTTTAGCACATTACCGACTAAGTCAGTCATTAATTTGTCATTATGTACGAGATTATCAATAAATGCCATTTCTTTCAATGGAGTGTCAGCGGCTGACCATTGGAAAGTCATAATGACGCCATTATATTAGTAGATTACCAAACTTGTCAAAATCAACAATTATGAAATCAATGATAGACCATTCAGACACTATTGTAATAGCAGACTTGAGGCCTTGATGAATGACAGCCGGGACCAACGGCTTAACATGCTTTCCGAGGCACAGATTAGGCTCAATATGTAATGGATGGTGGCCTTCTATCTACACGTAACCTATCCCCTGCTTTTAGTTATTCAATTTTTCTTTGTTTATATCTGATCTTATTTCAGTTGAATATACAGGGTAAAACAGAAACCCTATTGCTATCCTTAAGCACTAAAGGTTACAGCTGGTATAAAATCACTGTACATAGTTTCAGCTCAAAATAAAATACTCTAAGAATTGATAACAAATTTTCGGTTTCGTATGTTTCTTAAATTCAAATCATAACAAACGTGTCACCGCACTACGTCGGTCAATAACTTTCCACGTTACTTGCCAATATCATGATAAATCTCTTTCGAGTGATGTGTTTATTTCAATTTGATGATTTGGTTTCTGGTATCAATCAATCATCAAATCAATGTATTAAAAAATCTCATAAATTCCGAACATTAAAAAACTCTTCCAATATCGTTTGGTATCATCCAAAGAAGCCGTGTCTTATATATACCCTTTCCATTACACGTTGTATAATTAATTATATTGAACCAATCCGACAACCGTGCTTATTTTTTTCCGTTATTGTTCCACACACGAAACATCATCGTGTGTCTGATCTGCGGGTTGATTGACGAGTTACAAGCTTCACTTACAGATGGCACAACACAATGAGAAATATACACTGAACATGAGTCATTTGTGGGGAACATGTCGTCCCCAATCTGTTGACAGACTATTAACTGTATGTAGGGGTAATGAAAATAGGATTTTAGCGTTCTCTTGAGGTATATTACGTGTGTGGAGGTAAATGAAAGTTTTGTACACTGTCACAGTAATGTTATGGTTTATTAGAAGAACTTGGAACAGTAGGTACACAAATTAAAGTTCACAGCACAGTAAGGACGAAGAGTAGTAAACATAGATAAAAAGGAGTAAGTAGATAGTAGACAGAGAAAGCACAGTGAATTATTTACGAGGATAGTTAGCGAAAGCGGATAGCGGACAGAGCGACACGGTGGTCACTTGCAAGGCGTTAAGCAGACTAGCGGGCGGTCGGCGCGCACTGGTGCGCGGGCGCGGCTCAGGAATGCGAGCCCCCACCTCGCGCGGTAAACAATGGAGCGCTCAGATGACCGACCGGTTTGTTCACTACTAACAAATCTGGTTTGCTTGTCCGTCCGCGTTTACAAAATTATTTATTATTACATAACAGTTTTTATTATAACTAACTAATATTTATTATAACTAACTAATATTTATTATAACTACGCCACATCACCCCCCTCCAGAGACCGTCGCTACGGGCGATAATAGTCTGGAAAATGAACTTGACGACCAGATTTTGTCGTTCTGACATTAGTTCCTGTGTTTCCTGGTAATTTGGTGGTGGGTGCTGTTTTATGTAGTGTGGGTGATGGCGTGTTTGTGTGTATTTTTGTGTTGTTTGTGTGAGTGTTTGAATCGTGTAATATGTAAGCAGGTTTAAGCCTGTCAATAGAAACAGTGACTGTTTTACCCTCGACGAGGAGCTTGAAGATCTTGTCCCCGTGTTGTAGGACTTTGTGTGGTCCCGTGTATGGTGATTTTAGTGAGCCCGATGTCTCATCTCTGAGAAAAACGTGACTCGATGTACCTAGATCTTTGAACACGAATGTTGATCTGCTACCATGTCGGGATGCTGGTGACGGTTGCAATTTTCTTGCAAATGCCCTTAACCGAGCCACATAGTCTGACATATCGATAGTGTCATCGACCTGTGGCTGAAATAGTTCCCCTGGCAGTCTGAGTGTTTCGCCATACAAAAGTTCAGCTGATGTTGAACCTAGGTCTTCTTTGTACGCGTTCCTAATACCTAGAAGAACTAGTGGCAAAGACTCGACCCAGTTTTCTGCGGAGTGGCAGGTAATAGCTGCTTTCAATTGTCTGTGAAATCTCTCTATAAGACCATTACAGGCAGGATGATAAGCCGTGGTACGCTTGTGGTAAAATCCGGCCATCTCCGATAGGTGCCTGAAGAGTGCTGACTCGAACTGTCGGCCGCGGTCCGTTACGATATCAACGGGACAGCCAAATCGAGAAATCCAGCCACTCACCAAGGCTTTTGCCACTGTCTCTGCTGTTATGTCGGATGTAGGTATCACCTCAGGCCAACGTGTGAACCGATCGATGGCTGTGAGGCAATAACGATACCCTTGTGAAAGAGGCAGTGGACCTATGAGGTCGATGTGGATGTGGTTGAATCTTGCCCGCGGCAGCTTGAAGGTTCCCATTGGTGATGAGACGTGACGGGTTACCTTCGATCGCTGGCATGCTATGCAGGAACGGCTCCATTCTCTGCAGTCTTTCTTGACTGCTGGCCAAACGTACCGTTCGGTGACCATTTTGGTTGTTGCGTTTGCGCCAGGGTGGCTCCACGAGTGTACGCTCTCGAACACTCTGCGACGGTGTTCTGCTGTGACATATGGTCGTGCTATCTTGCTTCTCTCATCGCAGTACAGTTCGGTCTCAGATCCCGGCAGTTTGACCTTAGTGAGGCATAAGGATGTGTTGCTGTCGAGCAGCTGTTTCAGTTCGGTGTCGTGCTTCTGTGATTCAGCTAGCTTGTGTAGGTCTACCGGCTGCGTTACCTCCTCGATCCTTGAGAGACTGTCAGCGACGACGTTATTCTTGCCTGATATATGCCTTATATCTGTTGTAAACTGTGAGATGTAATCCAGGTGCCGAAACTGTCTTGGTGAGCAATTTTCTTTTCGCGAGTGGAACGCGAAACATATAGGCTTGTGATCTGTGTAGATGACGAAGTTTCGTGCTTCGACCATATGTCTGAAGTATTTTATCGCTTCATAGATCGCCAGCAATTCCCTGTCGTAAGGTGAGTATTTCCTTTGTGCCGGACTTAGCTTGCGGGAGTAGAATGCCAGTGGTTGCCATGGTTCCTCATCCTTGCACTGCTGTAATACTGCCCCTACTGCTACATCTGAGGCATCCGTCACTAGAGCTAGTTTGGCTTCGCAGTCGGGGTGAACGAGCATCGCAGCTTTGCAAAGGCCTTCCTTGCAGGTATTGAAGGCTTCCGTTTCTTGGGTGGTGAAATGCACAGGGTGAGAGCCTTTTACGGACCCTACCAACAGAGCATTCAAGGGGGCCTGGTGTTGAGCAGCGTCAGGTATAAATCGTCTGTAGAAATTTAACATACCTAAAAATCTGCGAAGTTCTCGGACAGTTTTCGGTGCCGGGTATTTTGCGATGACTTCCACCTTCTCGGGTAGTGGGCTGGTCCCATCGGCCGAGATACTATAACCTAAAAAAGTCACTTCCTTTACTCCGAATACGCACTTAGCAGTATTGATCACCATACCATATTCCTGTAGGCGGGTGAAAAGTTGCTGTAGGTGGTCTTCGTGGGTCTTCTGGTCTTTCGAAAAGACCAAGAAGTCGTCAAGATAAGCGTAGCAAAAGTCCAGTCCTCGCAGCATCTCGTCGACGAACCGCTGAAAAGTCTGTCCAGCATTGCGAAGACCAAAAGTCATGAAAGGAAATTCAAATAGACCAAAAGGCGTGGTAATTGCAGTCTTGGGAATATCTTCTGGACTTACAGGAATCTGATTATATGCTTTGACGAGATCGATAGTACTGAAAATAGTACATCCCGACAGGCTATGTGCAAAATCATGTATATGCCGAATTGGATAAGTGTCAGGTACTGTCCTGGAATTGAGCATGCGGTAGTCACCACAGGGTCTCCATCCGCTGTTCTTCTTAGGGGCCAGGTGTAATGGTGATGACCATGGTGAACTTGAGGGTCTGGCGGTGCCGTCTTTTAGCATCGCTTCAAACTCATCTTTTGCTATTTTTAATTTGTCAGGGGCAAGGCGTCGTGGTGTACATGAAACTGGTGGTCCAGGTGTAGTCTGTATGTGGTGGACTGTATTGTGTGTTGCTGTTCGGTGTATGCCGTGTGGGCGGGTGATGTCAGGATATTTCCGTAGTATGTTATGGTATGTGGTGTCACCAATAATTACCTTAACCGAGGAAATAATGTCTGACGAACGGGAAGGTGAAGCCGGGGTCGCAAGCATTGTATAGTTGTCCAATAGACGCTGGTTTCTGCAATCAACAATAATATTGTAAAATGACAAAAAATCCACTCCTATTATCGCTTTCGTAACGTCGGCTACAATAAATGACCAAGTAAAGTCGCGGCGCAACCCCAAGTTTAAACTTAAACTAATATAACCGTACGTTTTGATGGGTGTACCGTTAGCTGCGCATAGTTGATAATCCGTAGTTTCACGTCGCCCTGGTAATACCGACCGTGGGTAAACACAAAGGTCGCTGCCGGTGTCGACCAAAAATTGCGTTTTTGATCGTCGATCGGTGACAAATAAGCGACCGGTGCTCGGGCAATCGTTGGCCGCCATTACTGATTGCCCCTCGTGTTTTCCGCCGTTTTGTAGTCGCACGGCTTCAGACATTTCTTAGCACGTTCTCCAAACCTTTGGTGGTACCAGCACTGTGGGAACTTGCTGTAGCTCGACTGCGATCCCGACGAACTCGAACGATGGTTTGAACGGCTGCTCGATCGTTGGCGCGGTCGTGACATGCGGTCGATTTTTGCGGTTAGTTTTTCTACCTGCCTGGCTAGCGCAGCTATTTCGGGATTGGCACTGCTGGAGGCTGTTGCCTTGGCGATTGTGGCTGTAGATGCTACCTGGGGCCCGACGACGTCGTTGATTCGGTCTGCCAGCTCCGCCAATTCCTCCATCTCAGCCTTGGACTGCGAGGCAATGATGGCCTGCGTTCCACTAGGTAGACGGCTCGTCCAAATGGTGCGGAGAAATTCCTCGGGAACGCCTGGTCCAGCAAGGTTTAGTAAGTGGCGGTAGAATTGCGATGGCTTACGATCGCCGAGTTCCTCGTGCATGAGTAACTGCTTAACCTTCTTCTCGCGCGATGCCGACATTCTTTTAATTAATTCTGCCTTGAGCTTCCCGTACTTGTTGGTAGCTGGAGGGTTTTCGATTATTTCTTGCACCTCGGAAGCATATTGGGGGTCCAAGTGGCCCGTGACGTAATAAAACTTTGTGTCATCTGCTTTTATATTTGATAGCGCGAACTGTGCTTCCATTTGAGAAAACCAAAGTGAAGGCTTCTCCGGGTAAAACGGTGGTGCCCTCACGCCCACGCGGAATGTTTCTAGGTGTTTCTCACCGCCATCTTGGCTTGCCGCTATCTCGTTGCGCTCACCTCTGTCTGTCATTGTAGCGTTCTTACTCGGGGTCACCAATTTAGCGTTCTTTTGAGGTATATTACGTGTGTGGAAGTAAATGAAAGTTTTGTACACTGTCACAGTAATGTTATGGTTTATTAGAAGAACTTGGAACAGTAGGTACACAAATTAAAGTTCACAGCACAGTAAGGACGAAGAGTAGTAAACATAGATAAAAAGGAGTAAGTAGATAGTAGACAGAGAAAGCACAGTGAATTATTTACGAGGATAGTTAGCGAAAGCGGATAGCGGACAGAGCGACACGGTGGTCACTTGCAAGGCGTTAAGCAGACTAGCGGGCGGTCGGCGCGCACTGGTGCGCGGGCGCGGCTCAGGAATGCGAGCCCCCACCTCGCGCGGTAAACAATGGAGCGCTCAGATGACCGACCGGTTTGTTCACTACTAACAAATCTGGTTTGCTTGTCCGTCCGCGTTTACAAAATTATTTATTATTACATAACAGTTTTTATTATAACTAACTAATATTTATTATAACTAACTAATATTAATTATAACTACGCCACAGGATAAATGTTTCTTACGATCTGGCAAAAAGGTATATAATTTTTCCTACGTAAACCAATGCTGAGACAGTTATGTCACTCTGTCTTTAGCCATATATTTTTCTTTTGAATATTCTGCCAATTTTGGAAATCCACCAAGTTGAACACATTCTATTTTATTGTAAAAAAAACTATTCTGCGTTCTATTTCCGCGTTTATTTCTTTAAACCTTTCAATTCCTAACTATGAAATCCCGTCTAAGAAAATTAATGTCGAAATTAATACGACGCGCTTTCAATATTACCATTCATCTCCAGCTTTACCGCGAGGAAATTGAAATGGGAGATCACAATATCCATACTAGAAGCTACATTCAGGTTTATGTAATTCTAGATTGTCATTGGTGCAAAATAAGCTTTCAAATAATTTATAGATTGGATAATTTATCAAAGTGGGTGACAGGGACACGCAAACTGTAACTCCATCTAGCGTAGGTAAATTTTTATCGGTCACCACAAAAAAATATACTGTTTCATAGAAAAGTGCGCCTACGCGGCCATAATTTACGATTCAATTCAATTCAATTAATTTATTTGGTTAAACATAGGTATGGTTACCGTTAGTATTGTCTTAAATATGTGCACTATGTTTTGCCAATATATAGCATACAAAATTAACACAACAAGTAATTATGATTACAAAGTGGCATGCCAATACATTACATAAAAGAATAAAAAATCAATTTAAAATATGTCAGGTAGCTAAACTTAGCAAGTCGGAATCGTCATACCTCTGTTTATCAGTAGTAAACTCAATGATGGAATAGTAACAACTATCTAGAAGGAATTTTAAACAAGGACCTTTTAAAGGATCCCAGACACTCTTTATTTCTAATTACTGCTGGTATACTATTGTATATTTTTGGGGCCATAAAGATGCGGTTTTATGAGAGGTAGCACTAATAGTATTCTGATAACGGCAAGAGCGCAGTTGTTCAAATAAATGCAGGTTACAGCGAACTCCCATTTCATAAATGTACATAGACGGTAGAGTGAGTAAACTAAGTTCCTTAAATAATGGTTTACAACTATCAATCGATTGTAATTTGGTAAACGATCGCTAGCATTTCTTTTGAGCTTTAAAGGCAATGTCTCTGTCAGTGGAGTTGCCCCAGAAAATGATTCCGTACCTAATGATAGAAGTCACATAAGCATTATAAGCTATTTGTACCGTAATGCGGTTAATCGGTTTTGATAGTTTGTACAGAGCATACGCAAATTGGCTAAGCTAATCTAAAGGCCCAGAAATTTTGTAATGTCACTTTCAGAGATTGCTACGTTACCATATCTTATATTTAGTTTTGGTCTATTTGTTCTTTGATTAAATGTCATTATTTTAGTTGTGTTAAGATTTATGTTTAGATTGTTATTAACTACTCAATTTATTATATTTTTAAGATCGTCATTTATGTCATTTTCAAGAATATTAATGTCATTACTAGAGAATAAAATAGTGCTGTCATCAGCAAATAAGACCATCTCACGCTTACTGGCCTTAGGCATATCATAAAATGTTAAATAATGCAGGGCCAAGAATGCTACCTTGGGGAACACCATAAATGGTTTTCTTAGGACGTGACATGTATGTTCTTTCAACTTTCGAGCTCGCACATAGCCTATCAAGCGATGTGATTTCAGTGTGATTAGAGAGATAAGATTTTAATAGATTGAATGTAGGTTCTCTAATCCCATAACGCTCTAATTTGTTTAGCAGTATACCATAATCTACATGGTCGAATGCTTTAGACATATCCATAAACAAAGCCGCCACTGGAGTTCTAGCATCAACATAAAAAAATCTCTTTATCACGTCATAAATCGCCATATTATTGGATTTACCTTTTCTGAATCCAAATTGTTCTCTGCAAATGAGATCATGTTTTTCAAAAAACGACGAAAGGTTATTATATGTCACCTAACTAGCAGTTTTTTTTTAAATAACCGCCTTCTATTTAATGGCAAGGGTTTTCAGAATCTTGTTCGAATCGGTTTAAGTTGAACGTTGATTTCCTTGCCTTCCTGTATTATTGGAAATCACAATCGCCATATTGTATCTTCGAAAACGTTCTTCATAATTATTATAGCCAAATTCTTGATTTTTCATAAAGCACTTGAATGTTAATAAAACCTAAGATATTAAACCGGCCTGATGGCCCCGAATACTAATGAATACAAATTAAATAAGATTTGTTTTTTTATTATTATTATTATTCAATTCAACTAACATCAAACGCATCGCTGTTTTCATCCTTATTTGTTGTCGCGATGCACTGTTGTCAAATACATCAATATTTGCTTATAATCCGTCACTATGCCGACATAGTAAGCGAATTTATCGTAGATGAAAGTATATAATATAAAAATAAACCTTACTCTAACCAATGGAAAAATTTCAACTGTTAAGAATTTGTCTTCTACGTTACAATGATATAAAAATCCAGTTGATCTTGACTTAGAAATCCTACGCTCTGGATAAAGGTCTTTCGATCCTAGCAAGTCCACTGGGTATAAGAGTAACAAGGATACTGCCACGCTTATCATTTCTCTACGATATGGACCTGTAAAAGGTTGATTTAAACTTCAAAGCGTGGTGCGTCCCACATTTGAGCATTATGGGGCTAGGTCGGGTCCAAATTAATAGAAATGTGCACACTTGTGACAGAATAATCCACTAAAACAGTTTAGTTTATTTAGGGCATCAGACGGACTTCATACGCATCGCTGTTAACTGTAAACATTATTTAAAAATATTGTTTACGCCAAAAAATAGTCTAGCTCTCTGGTAACGCCAAAAAAACACATTAAATAACCTCTGCTACATTGGACCAACTAATGGTTCGATAGCACCACACAATGTTGCATGCTACCAGCGCATTTAAAGTGGTCGCTCGGGTAAAGTGCCAGTCCATTTTCTTTTAATCTCATCACTGTTCATTCTAACTCCTTTCCCCTCTTCTTCGTCATACCAACATTAATATTATCCGAGGCAGTCTTGTCCCTCGTACACTATAGTGGCAATTAATTCTCAGTCCGCCATCCGAGCACGCTATACGATACTTTTTAGATTTATTAAGTAACACGCTTCATGAACGCCATGAATTTCAGATATAAATATTCTTCCTCGACAAAATTAATTTCTTATTTTTTAAATGAGGTTCAAATTTCGTTATTCCTCGTTTTGCGTGGGTATTTCAGATGGCTTCATTCTTATTATCGTTTGAATCGAGTTGCTTTTAATTTGCTTGGATTTTTTTCTAGGAATGTAAAGTACAAAAAGTCCATGTTATTATGAAAAGGAAAATAGTCCAACTGATAAGATTTTGGCTGTAGTTCAAAAAACCCATTCTTCAATGCTCAATTACATACATTGGACGTCCAAAATATAATGTTTCTGGGCTCACGAGTTGGAAGCACAGCATTGAACAAACACAATTTCTCACACATTATCGCATTATGAATAAATAAATCACAAAAAGTAGCAAGTACTTTAATATGAACACTTTATATTTGGTTAGAATGTGTTGTGGGAGTTTTGAACGAAATGAACCGATAATTTTCAATTACTAGAATGACGTCGGCGTCATCTACCCTTCTTGTCAATTAGCTAACGCTTAAGATATTAATACTGTATTCAATGTTGTAAGCGTTGTGCCATAAATCGGAAGTACCGATTACGTCAGAGCGCGCCTTCTTTTTTGTACATACTATTTAACCCTGCCACTCAGTAAACTTCAGTGTTACAAATTAAACAGTGAAGAAAAGAACGAGAACAGAACAGAATGATAACAGTCTTGGCTGATTTAGTGTAAGGTCATCTTGGTACAATAGATTATACCCTCCTTTTGTGCGGTTTTATAATGATTAAATGGACATTAAAGAATATACGGCAGAGTCTACCGAGCACACACGCAATAAAGGTTAATTGGGGGCAGCACAATACAGAAAAACACAACACTGTAATTCACACAATATTTTCCCTTGACCATTCTCCTGAGCTCGTGCATGCACGCGCAGGCATAGCATTCCCTTATTCTTAGCGGGACATCCAACTACTTTGAGTAGCTGAGCCATTACACTAATGCTTTAAAACATAAAGAAAATAAAACAGAAGTTCAACAGAAGATAATGTTCGATAGCAACCTCCCGGACACAATTAATTTTGTCAAAAGAAAAGATGACTAGCTTGCATTTGCGAGCAGTCCCGACTAGTTCCGAGTAAGCAACTGTGATGTCGTTTTGTTTGATATAGCCACTATTTATGTGAGCATAAGCTATATCTTGGTCCTTCTTTACTTCAGTCTTTTGTGAAACGGACGTTTCCTAAAGAAAGCATTGCGAATGAACAAAGGCGAACGTATCTTTTTTGTACATACAAATAACATGTATATATATTTTTGTTGTATTTGTTTTCCTTTTTGCGTCATTTATTCTTTTCTTTCAGGGCCGACTCATCGAACGAAGCGCCCGTGGCCAATGGACTGACCGAATTTGGAGAGGTAAGCGAATTTTAATCCAATTTTTTGAGTTGTAAGAGCTACGCGAGTGTCTGTTTGCAAGGTCACTGTTAATATGGGAGGATAAACATGTCGATTAGTTTTGTAAGAAATGTTGGAATTATGTCTGGAGCAGGTTGGGTTGAAAAGTTGCGTGGTATTGATCGAGTTAGCTCTAGCAGCCATACTCCTTCATTACCCTTCAGAGTAAACTTTCACACTGATATCAAAATTAAAGAATATTTAAGAATAGAAATAATTGTTAAATAAGTCAAATTTTCTGACATCGTGTCATAACTTAGAGGTCTGCGCCTTTGTCATGACTGCGTTAAAGTCATCTACTCTGCTTGCAGTAAACATGCCGGCTGCACTACACCGCCACGGCAGGACCAGTATGTAACATGTGAATGCTTTATTATATTGAAAACGCAAATTGTAAGCGAGCTGCTTGTATTTGTAGCATAGGGCACTATGTTCAATCCTTTTTCATGTACACATTTGACGGAAAACGTTAATGGATTTTCTACACGACGACAATCGAATTAAGAATTTAAAAACGTGATCATTAAGGGAACATAAAGTGTAACCTCCATTAAGCTTTTAATTTATCCTCAATTTAACTAAGTTAATTTACCGATGGAAATCAACCAAGTTATTTAACTTAAGTTTACGAGAAAATAACAAACATTATCTAAGCAGTACTTTTAAATAAGTTGCTAGAGGCTCGTTTATAAGAGCTCATTCGAATGACTTCTATTTCTAACAGCTGAAACTAGTTCAAACTAATTAGTTAATTTCTATTTTCATTACCACTGTCGCCCACTGCGGCCGCTGGGGACTGTTCAATCGATTTTAGAATTAAATGTTCACGTGGTTGAATATTTTATGTTGAATTTTATTTTTAGTTCGTTTCAGTTTTTTTTTTGTAAATAGTTAGTTTGTTGTCAGTGAAATTCTTTCCTGGTTACAGTTGACAGGAACTTAATCAAAACCGTAGGATTTGCATAACTTTTAATAACAATTGTGGCTGTCACAGCGAGTTTGCCACAGTGTGGCTATAAATGGCGGTGTAGCTATCAAATCTTAATGTTTCAAACTTATGAAATCCCACCAAATTTAATTTGGTAACTCAAGATAAATTTAACTTGCAATAAAACTATTGAACAAGGGCTCAACTAGTAACTCACTTAAAACCGTCTTGCAAACCACAAATAATATAGTTAAGTATGGAATAATGGGCCATCTGGTAACAGATTCCCTGAAGGACGAGTTAGATTTGGAGAGGGAGCGCAGAGCGTTGTCAGTCCGGGCGAACATGCTGGCCCGCAGGCTCGCTCGATGTACAGTCGCAGTTAAAATAGCCCTTTTTAAGGCGTATTGCACAACACTGTACTCGGGGGCCCTGTGGTTCAGATATACCCAAAGGGCATGCAATGCTCTGCGTATCCAATATAACAATTCGTTCAGGGTGCTGTTGCGACTGCCACGCTTCTGCAGTTCGTCGACGATGTTTGCCGACGCGCGCACTGGCAGCTTTGACGCAGTGTGGCGCAAGAAATCTGCCTCGTTACTTCGCAGGTTGCGTGACAGTCCCAACATCATTCTGCACTCGATAGCCGCCCGGGCAGATAGTCCGCTTGTGTGGGCGTTAGCCGATCGAACAAGATCTGTTTTAGCTATTAATTACTAACATAGGCTAAGTAAAATTGTTACTAACACAATGGACCTCATTTGTAGTCTGCATACATAAATAAAAAATAAAAATATTCAAGCCATTCTCTTAGAAAGTTGAAACATAAAATAAACTGAACAATCGAATTTAATCAGAGCATAAAATAGACAATTATAATAATATTCACTAACAATTCCGGACACAGAAATAAACGAAATCTAGTAAAAAGACGGTCATTCAAAAAACAGTTTAATGCCATCACAACAACGATAAGAAAGCAGCTACACGCGTCAAGCTCTTATTAATACAAACTGTCTGCTCAACAAAGAAGATAACAACGCCTACCGCTTCGGGCCATAATTATGGAGGAGCCTTCATAAATTGAAATAAAATCACTGGCCCATCAGCTCGCTCCTCATTAGCATGTTATTAAATTGTCCCGGAGACATCTCCGAAGCTGAATGAACGGTCCTTTAGCCAGTTTTGATAATTCATCTCAAGCCCACGCTTTGAGCTCTCGCCATGTTTTTGTGTGGTTCGTGCAAGCTCGGCATTACATAGATGATTTAGGCGGTCGTTCGTGTAATTAGAACGGAATCCTCTTGTTTCTTGTTGCTGTTATTGTACTAGGGTTGGCAAGCGTGACGCCGCTATTTCTTTGCTCCAAAATTTTGATTGCGCAGGTTTTGTTGAATTCTACATTCTATAAACGAACAGCTTCCTGCAGGGAATTGTTTTGTTGTTGAAAAGTTAGTGTTGAAAATATTATTTTATGAGAAGCGTTTCATAAGACCTAACCACAAGTATGAAACGTTTAATTGCCCAGATTAAAATCAAGTTTCGTAATAGCATACGCTATCAATAAAATAATCGAAAGATACGAAAGTGTTTGCCAGCCCTATGTTAGAAATTAGGAAGATAAATGTGTTGGCCAGACAGTAGTAGTGATGAATGGCATCAATTAAGTTGATAGTTAATCGATGATCTCCCGACGAACCTACAAGTACAACTATGAAGCTATATTAATATCAAGTTGATAGAGTTTACAGCATCTTCGTAGCTATTTAGAGTGTCTCGATACAATTATTGACTCACTAAATTATAGCGAGGGAATACATTCGATTATTGAGTTAAAATAAGATACTAATTTATTTGCTTAAACATGAGTACAATACATAAAACATCATGTTCGTGGTGGTTCGTGGTTCGTTCGTTCGTGTTCGTGTTCGTGTTCGTGTTCGTTCGTGTTTGTTGTTTGTTCATCATCATCATCATGTTCATCCTATGATGAACATGATAACAACCCAAAAGAAACCTCAAAATATACAATATATATACCTACCTATTGTAAAAGTAGGACCTGCCTGTCTGGCTTACTGGATCAAAATCAAAACAATTAGTTCATTTAAATAAATACCATTAATTATTACAAACAATTAGGTAACTGGTGCGACAGTTGGACTGCGTAAAGACCAAATTTAATTATCATTTAAAATAGTCTGCACAACTGTGCTCAGGAACATTTCATAACATTTAATCTACAAATTGTGTAGAGCTAAAGGTGCGACTTTTAACTTGCTTGCTAGTAATTGTTTTCACTTAGTTTTTCGTTAATAGGACCTGGACTTTCATTAATAGGTATAAGCCTGGAATTTCGATTTGATTTTGAGCAAGCGTAGTGATCAATGCTTGTGCCTTCTCTGTATGAGAATGCGCCTTAGCCTTTAACTGGTGGTGAGACTTTCGGGCTTCAGACAACGCGTAAAAACTGTCAAAGATCCACGAATGACAACCGGGATCAACGGCTTAACGTGCTTGCCGAAGCACGGACGCGTCTTGGTATCAAAAGGTGGTCCCGAACCGTCTACGAACCAACCGCGGTAAGCGTAGCTCAACTAGATCGATCATATCATGTGGCTATTATTACTTAACTTACTCTGAAAAAAAAAAACCCAAACAAACTCTAACTCAATTGTCATTAAACTCATAGAATTACTGTGTTATATACGTGTGCTTCCATCATATCGGTCAAAACTTTCCGCTATGTAAAGATAATATTATTCGTTCATATGTACACGCAACTACGTAGTCAGTCATTTATTCAGAAGAAGTAATATGAAGCCTTCTCGAATAAATAAACAAACTTTACCAAAGTCAATGCGTTCAAAAATATAAAAGAAGGAAATAATGATATTCTACAGCAATGTCGCCACAATGCTTTAAATAATACCCCAGCGTACAGTCCTAAGTAAACATCGCGGAGTTAGTTTAAAAGGCAAATGAATATTGAGACAGCTGGAAACAGAAGCGCCGAAGTAAAATTTACGTTAAAAAAAATAAAGCACTTTATGTTGCACGTTCTGGTAAGAAAACTTAAATAATTGCGCTCTCTGTATAGGCCCTGCATTCGATACCGGAAAATTTAAAACGTTTTTCGAAGGAAATGTATTTTTGTATTTAATTTCTTCGTGTGGAGAAAGTCGGGCGTGAATGAAAAAAAAATCCTTAGCCGTCGCTCTCGCTCACACCATTGACCGTACAAATACATAACGATAATTCATAGCGCAATTTAAATGTGACTAGAACGAGATTTTCAAATGGCCGCCGAATAATTAAGCGGAAGGTTCTATCGAAAGGTGCGTGAAATACAGACGTTATAATGAATGATGATTTATATTTTTAAACTTGATTTTGATATTGCTTTTTCAAAGCTCCCGCGAGTAAACACATAAAGACACACAGATTTGGCAAATGTGATTACACAGATATGGCAAATTTAATGTTTTTGTGTTTCGTAATGTTAATTACCCACTATTGTATAGAATCAAGTTCTTCTAACTTAACAGACAGCTGTGCTGCTGGGGAGTTTGTTGCGCCACTTCTTCTTCCCAGCTAAAGCACTAGGAAGTGGTGAAGGGCGGGCGTTTTGGGGGGACTGTCTTATGTAATTTTGACGTTCAAAAAGAGCTTTTTATTTCTAGTTTATATTAACGACCTTCCTTACCTAATGGCAAACTTCTCGGATATAATTTTATTCGCTGATGACACCTCTCTTATTTTTAGAATAGATAGAAAAGATACGGATGTCTTACATGTCAACGATAGTCTAGCTGTTCTCTCGAAATGGTTTGCGGCTAATAATCTTTTACTCAATGCGAACAAAACTAAATGTCTTAAGTTCTCATTACCAAATGTACCCCAAGTAGGGCTAAATTTAAAACTTGATGGCAAGAAACTAGATGCTATTTCGGAAACTGTATTTCTAGGAATTACTTTAGATTCAAAATTGCAATGGGGTGCCCACATTAGAGCTCTCTCAAGTAGATTAAGTTCAGCTGCTTACGCAGTAAGAAAAATAAGGCAGTTGACTGATGTAGCCACAGCTAGGTTAGTATACTTTGCTTATTTTCACAGTATTATGTCTTATGGCGTTCTGCTGTGGGGATCGGCAGCTGACGTAGATTCAGTTTTCATTTTACAAAAGAGGGCAATCCGCGCTATCTATAAAATGGGGCCTCGCGAGTCTCTTAGAAACAAATTCAATGAAATTGATATACTAACTCTGCCTTCTCTTTATATCCTAGAAAATATCTTGT
This sequence comes from Polymixis lichenea, assembly GCA_949091785.1. Classification (NCBI taxonomy): domain Eukaryota; kingdom Metazoa; phylum Arthropoda; class Insecta; order Lepidoptera; family Noctuidae; genus Polymixis; species Polymixis lichenea. Next base: position 55,572,233 of record OX420931.1, on the reverse strand, counting down.
ATGTTCGCAAAAACTTAGGTCTTTTCAAAAAAAGATGCGACTTCCATAATCTAAATACACGTAGTAAAGATGAAATCGTGATTCCAAAATTTAGATTAACTAAAACTAGCAAGTCATTTCTAATAAACAGTATCCGCTTCTATAACAAGTTGCCAAAGTCGGTTACAGAACTTAGCGATGGAAAGTTTAAAACTCACATCAAACGTGTCCTTATCAAAAAAGCATATTATAAGATAAAAGACTACGTTGAAGACAGGGAAGTTTGGCATTAATTCCTTCTGCACATGTGGCTTCCCTGGTACCTCATTAACAGCATAACTTTGTGAGAGTCTATTAACTGCTTCCAAATAACAATGTTAATTTTTAATTATTTTATTTTTTACACTTTCTGACATATTCTCGTCATTTTTGACATTATACATCGCTTCAAATAGCACCTATTTATTAGTGATTCTCATGGAAATCAATCATGTCACTTTGTTTAAATAGGTTGATCTTACTAATGTAGATTCTTTTACATATTGTGAATGGGAAAACATTGTAGGCCTTACAGATTAGATTTATAGACGATTTTCTATTCTTTATTTTCATTCCTCTAAGTACTTGGTACTTATTGACAGGCCTGCACTGTCCTCCTATACCTATTATCACTGTAATTTGAAAACATTGTAAAACCCAATTATTTTTAAAAGAGTAACCGTGGAGTTTCTTGCCGGCTCTTCTCCATAGGAAGCGACAAATTGGAACCGTGCACCTAGCTTCTGACGTTTCATAAGTGCCCTTGCAGGTTTATGTGAAATAAAATATTTTGATTGATTGATTGATTGCTGACTCTCAGCCTAGTTTGAATAAATGACTTTTTGATTTTGATTTTTGATTTTGACAGTTCATATGGTAAATACTTAAATTCACCATCAGTAAACGAAAAATTCTTCTCTCGTTTATAACTTCCATGGTATCCTATGGCAATAATGTCTAGTCTGCAATAGTATTAGGACAATTTAATGATTCAGCACTCAGCGAATTTGGGCCAAATTAATTTTTTGCTCAACACGGTCAACACGCTTAGATCTATGTTAGTTTCCGTACTCATGAGCAGAGTGTACTTTACGATCACTACAGCTAATGAAAATCTGGTCGTAAGGTATATTCTGGTCCGATAGCACATTAGGACTACGAAAGTAACTCCTACTGCTACGACAAAAATGTGCTATCAATGTGAGTTGATATGTCATGCGTTGCTGTAAAAATGTTGCAACTTTTTAATGTTATTACCGTTATAAATCACAACCATTAAAAAACTGTAAGCCCAGGCCCTTTTAAATAATACGCATAACAGATTGGAACGGTATGAACCTAGTTTTTAAATTTATGTTAAATCATCCGATCAAAATTCATCGATTCGAATTTATTGACGAGTATCAATTACGTATTGTGTAATTACTAGAGATCGGATATTTGGATGTATATTTATCTAAAGTTGAGAGGTTGGCTAAAATGGAAAGCGCTTTTGAACCGATTTTAAAAAAAAAATAATGTAAAAAAAATGTTTTTACTAACACACACCACCCCTACTCTTACAGACTTACACCCTATGTACATAGGTATAGGTACGAAATTTCCATCAGCGTTAATTTTTTATTAAATAAGCGTCTGAATAGTTATGCAATCCTAATCATTTAGAGTCGCCTCCATACTATACAACTGACTAGTTATGCATTTCCGGTGTTCCTGGCATAAAAATATGTTTTTAAAAGCCGCTTCCATATTTTCATAACTAAAAATTAACTTTATGTAAATATGCATCTGATTATCCCATCCCTATAAAGGCCGTTTGAAACGGACTATTTATCACGCCAGAATCAACGTGAACCTCCAATCTAACACGCGATTAATTGCGGGCGCATATATAACATCGCCACTGACAATTCTTTTTGTAGATTTAATATCGTACCGTGTGAACACATACGTGCTTGTAATTTTATGAATATAAGAAACGTGCTATGATTGAAGTATTTTTGACTTATTTTGTAGACGGGATCCTAAGTTCCAATATTGTCTTGGCGTTGCTATAATCTGGTAGGTTGTCTAGAAATATACTAGAGTAGCCAATTTGCCATTTACATCAGTCAATTTACTTTAATTTTGATTTCCTAAAAATCGAAATGTTCACATTGGAGAGAATCTCATGATTCCAAGTTTTAAAATATTACTAAAATAATATTTATACAAAACACACCAATTCGTAGTGTACCAACGAAATAAGTGAACCCGTCCCAAATAATAAAAGCCAAAAATAAATAAATGCTGGCGGCTAGCGTAATACCATCGTAAGACAATACAGATTATCTGTAAAAATCTCACCGTGAAACTTAGGTGAAGTGAATTTGAAGTGAGCTGTCATTCCACCTGGTGCTAGGGATTAGCACTATTGACAGTTCACTTCAACCTCACTTCATGGGTGAGATTTATATAGAATAGATCAGCTGGTCTGCAACCTACCTATTCTTGTCTACAGAAAGTGGTGCGTGAGATGAACCGCCTGGGCATGATCGTAGACCTTTCCCACGTTGGAGAGAACACCACCAGAGCCGCCATCCGCATCTCCCAGGCACCCGTGGTCTTCACCCACTCCTCGGTCTACAGCCTCTGCAACCACAAACGGAATGTGCCTGACGACATCATTCATTCACTGGTTTGTGACTCTTCACTGATTTTGTATGTTATGAAAGCATAGTCTAGCTAGCAGAATAGGTCACTCATTTCACAAAACACACATGGTGCGAATGTGGGAGCACCACATTCGCACCTAGAGGTCTACTCTCTAATTACAAGGTCCGTAGTTTTGGCAGAAGTTACGGACGAATTCTATAGAAACTGTATGAAAAATGTACATAAGGCGATTTTTGATGTCACGGCTTTACTATCGCTGAGATACTGTCGCCCGTGTAGATGGCAGCTAAAGTTATAAACTCGTACCTCGGTTTACTGCTTAACGATATCGTAATAGAAACTGATATGTTTGTTTGTTTGCAGAAAGAAAATGGCGGCATTATCATGGTGAACTTCTTCCCCGACTTCGTGAAATGCGCTCCCAATGCTACTATATCTGATGTCGCTGGTAAGTAGCTGGACTCAGGTAGCATTTAACTAAAAGATCATGTAAATAATTAATCTCATATAACTACAGCAACTTCAAAACTACCCACTAAACTAGCCGATCCATATGCAAATAACACAGAAAATTAACTGTTATTACATTTACCGCATTACACACCGCAAAATGCTAATACATGAGGAAAAAACGTACCTCGGAGGTTGGGCAAACATTCCCACTATCTTACATCCGGGATCCTACTAAGTACTTAATAACGGGCTATTGTAACAGAGAGATCAGTGCGTGCTTATTTGCGGAGCCTAAGATTAAGTCGTCCAATTTGTATTGGTTTTAGATTCGTAAGACATTAAGCTTATCTTATAGATAAGGGTAACAAAGCCGTTATTGCCTCACACACTTGGCATTGGTGAATGCAATTCAACAATATTCACTGTCTTTACGTTGTGGAACAGACGGATTATTTTGATCATTATGAAGCATTGGATTAGGAATTTACTACGAAATCCTTCAGATTGTGATTGGAAGTATTTTTTGCCAAAATGGTGCCAGCCATAACTAAACCGAGAAATGTAAATCTACGAGAAAAATAACACATATTCTGGATTTTTTTGATTTTGTCTGCGATAATATAACAAGCGGTGAAATATTTAACTAAACGCGGCGAACAGTATGGCTTGATCTACAGAAAAGGGCAAGTGTGATAGCTCTGCGGACAGCTCAGCCAATTACATAATTTGCCATCCTCCTGTCTCTACTCTCTCGGCAGTTTATAACATCTCAAACTAGTTTTACGCATCCTGCATCTTGGTTAAATGCTCACCATAGTTTGAGAAGCAAAAAATGATATCAAAATATGCAGTTTTGGTCACGCGCAATCCACATCATACCATTTTACGGGCCGATATTGAAAATCAGCAGCTACTCATAGGTAGAAGCAAGCTTAGCGGATACAACATTAAATGCCACCCGTAAGCCCCGGTCGAACTTGGGCTAAACTTGAACAATGCCACAAATTCAACGCTGGAGAAGTTTTAGTATAGAAAAATATAAATATTTATTGTCCAGGTAATACAGTAAGCATACACAGGTTAACATCAAGTTAAGACGACATATTTTGTAGCTTAAATATTACCTACAGCTAGTTACATATACACCGTGACATTTTAGTCGTCTTACAAAGGTGGTCCACTCAATGTATCCGTCATAAAATACCTCTAGACGCGATTAAAACATTGTTACCATGAATTAAGATAATAGGTACAAAGAAAAATAAATAATGCTTTAGAATTATGAAACACCCTCCCTGTTAATAATGTTTACGTATCAAACGTAGAAGATATCTACCTACCTATCATTACATTCCATCATTAATTCCATCTCCATTACAGGATGTTTCAAGCTACGTCATGCGTCTTAGTGAATGATATTTTCATTTTTTTTAATTATGCAAATGTTAAAAATATCATAATTTTTTTTCATAAATGATTAGTAATCATTGGATACATGAAGTGGGCTGCCGTTGTAAGACGACTAAAAAGTCACGATGTATTATTTGCCAGTGAACCCCAAACTAGACAGTTAGTTTGAATCTTGGGGTCCAGGATACGGATTCTAGAGTGGAGACTAAAGAGGTGCTTTCAAGTATGGTATTTTATGAGTGTATGTGTAAAGATTGTGTGGTGTCTGGCGTGTGTGTGTGTGTGTGGTGTGTAGGTGTTTATTTTGTTCCCCATAAATATAATTCGTTTGATTCAGTGTCAGGTCAGGGTCGTTATATTAATTGTTCCGACTGTTCCGAGTCTTCATATCCTGTAATATGCAGCATTTTCTTTACAATGTTTTTTCATATGGATAATATAAAATACTAACTGCTAAGTAACAATAGCTGCACGGGTCGATCGATCAGGTTAAGCTACGCTTGCCGCGGTTGGTCCGTGGATGGGTGACCATCTTTACATACCAAGACCCCTCCGTGCCTCGGAAAGCACGTTAAGCCGTTGGTCCCGGCTGTCATTTGTAGATCTTTGACAGCCGTTACGGGTCGTCAGAAGCCCGAAAGTCTGACAGTAGCAGTAGTAGTCTTTCCAACGGGTATCGTATTACCCAGAAACTGGGTTGTGGAGGTCAGATAGGCAGTCGCTCCATGTAAAATTCTGGTATTCAGCTGCATCCAGTTAGACTGGAAGCCGACCCCAACATAGTTGGGAAAAGGCTCGGCAGATGAAGATGAATATAAAATACTAACTCATCCGAGTTATTATTTTTAATTTCGCAGGGTTTGCAGACTTTATTGTACGTATTAATAAGAGGGTAAGCTAGGGAGCGTCTAGGTAACAATGAGGTGACGTCAGACGTTGGGATTCTATAATTTTTTGCTTATTATTGATCTTTAGTCGGGCCTGCTTCTAATATTTTTGTGCGTATAACTAACTACACAAGTAAAAGCAAACACATTAATATTTATCTACGTACATTATAAATAGATAGATAAATCGTTTTGATTAGTAAAATATACTTCTAAACTAATAACATAATCAGTATGTTATTAGTTTATACTCGTAAGTCACGGCTGCCACTGGTATCAACCAGTGGCAGCCGTGACTTACGAGTATCGAGTAGTGGTGGCCCAATGGAAAAGGCCGCGTCTTATGAATTGTATGTCGCAGGTTCGAACTCTAACCGGCGTTTCTCTTCGTGCAAATTATTTCATCACCACAGCTTTCAAAACGGTGTGGGAAAAAGATCATGAGGAAACTCGCATGTCCGAAAAACAACAAAAAAACTAGAGAGAAATGACATCTACCAACCCGCCCTGGGCCCGCGTGGTAAATTACGCCCTCCAATTTCTCACAGAGCGGACGCCTCTGTCCCAGCAGTGGGAACATTATAGATAACGTGAACAAGATTTGCCAAATATTGTTTTAAAGATTTCATCCAAATTACCAAACATTCAGCCCTCTAGTGACACGAGGCTCAAGACACGAGTTTCAAACAAACGTGAAGTTTTGAGAGATTTCATTTCGATTGCAAAAAATATTGACTCGGACTGTCGCAATTTGTGGGAATCTCACGACGTGTTAGCTGCGAAATTGATATAAACTATGTCTTTGTTTACTTACAGTTCGAGTTGGTAGGTATGAACAGAAAATATTTTCTTATGCTCATGTTCAAGACACTGAATGCGTTTTAATTATTTCATTAAATCTGGACTTTGATTATTTTTTAATGTAAAGCTGTGTCATAAATAGATATTAGTCACTTGTAAGCAACGATGTAGACACGTACCTCATATCGTCATATAGTTGACAAAGTTGTTAGATAGTATGTGCTCGTCTTCTTGACCACATCTGCCACCACCATCAAGAAGCTTATAGATAAAAGTGGAGGCAACACTCTAAATACCTAAACGACTGTGGGCTGACGCTCTCTTTCTAAATATATACATAAGAACGGATCAGTGATACGTGTTTTGTCTCTCTTAAGTATATATTCAGAAAGAGAGCGCTAGCCCACAGGTTGTCTTCACTTTTTTATTTGAAGTGTGGCCTCCACTTTTATCTATATGCTTCTTGACCACCACCACCATCACTGGAACGACGCTACTTCCCAAACTCGTTTGAAGCAGCTTACATACTCCAGATGCAACTATAATCTCATATTGACAGACTGTGTACCGATTAAATTAGCATGATCTCATTGGTGTTAATTATTTCAAGTATTAACACGCGGTCATTAAATTGATTAATAGTGTCATTTCATTATGCATAGCTGTACAATGTGGTGATTTAAGCGGCCACGTCAAGCGGATTAATTGTGTCAATTATAGTACTATGAATATAATAGTATTAGTGTGTTCGGCTCGTATATAAAGGAGAGAAACAGAGAGGGAGAAATGACTGACTGACAAATAAACTCACAGCCAAAAGGAGGATTTAGTTTGTATAAAAGATCATATTACTTGAGTAAAAAAAAACGTAAAACTTAACATGAATTCGTATTGAAGTAAATCATAAAGTACGTCTTCTTTTGTTTTAATATACCGGTAAAGGTAGATTAAAAAGTGTTAAAATTGCGCTCGTTGGGGCGGCGACCAATCAGTAAGTTGAGCGCGTCCCAGAGGGTCATAGCCATCCGGGGCTAGGAGCTAGTCCGGGGATACCGCACGGTCTCTCGGAGGCGGCGAGCGTCCTTGCCGGATTGCCGCCATAGGATATGGAGGCAAAAGTCCTCACGCATATGTTGGAGCGGAGCAAAGAGGCAAAACGCCAGGCCAAGCTCCGGCGGGAACTCTTGGCGTCATGGAGAGCGTGATTGTCGCAACCCAGTGCTGGACACGCAAAATTTGCGGCGGTATGTCCCCTCTTTGAGAAGAGGCTGGATAGGTGACACGGCGCCTTCCGCCTTACGCAGGTCCTCACCAAACACGGCTGCTGCGTCTCTTGCGTCCGGCTCTGGTGCGGGGATGATTCGTAGACTTTTACATACCCTTCCATTCCTCAGAAAGCACGAAAAGTCGTTAGTCCCGGCTGCCATTTGTGGATCTTTGACAGTCGTTACGGCTCATCAGAATCTCAAAAGACTGACAACCAGTCTTTAAAAAAAACTGGTATTTAACTGCATCTGGATGTACTGTAAGCCGACCCCAATATAGTTGCAAAAGGCGAGGAAAAATGATTGTCTTTAAGTAATCTATACAGGGTGTAACAGAAACCTATTGCCATCCTTAAGCACTAAAGAAAACAGCTGGTAAGTAATCAATATAAATAGTTTCAGCTCAAAATAAAATACTCTAAGAATTGATACCAAATTTTCGGTTTCATATGTTTCTTAAATTCAAATCATAACAAACGTGTCACCGCACTACGTAGGTCAATAACTTTCCACGTTACTTGTCAATATCACAATAAATCTCTTCCGAGTGATGTATTTATTTCAATTTCAAAAGTTCGGTTTCTGGTATGAATGTATTAAAAATTCTCATAACTTCCGAACATGTAGAGATAGGATTAAAAAACCCTTCCAATATTGTTTGCCGTGTCCTTGATATATATATACCCTTTCCGTTACACGTTGTATATTATATGCGCCATATTTTTTGTAAAGGAGTAGTTGGTTTTGCAACATATTTCAAACTTGCAGGGAGTATATTTTTATCAATCTTGTTAATAGAAAATCAACGTCATTACTGCTTCACGTCCAAATTACACTGTAACTGTCACGAGGTGAACAAACTTGCCTACCTGCCCGATGATCTATTTACGATCAAGGAAAATATGCGAAATGCTTTTGCCAACTTTCGACATCAAGCTTCGCGCATGCGCGTTCATGAAGCTTTATCGCAGCCTTTTACGTATAAAAACAGTTGTGGTGGACGCAACGGCCGTAAGTCGTCTGGCAGTCGCTGAAGCCAAAGATAATCTCCAGATCAAAATAAGCCAACAAATCTCATCGCAGAGTTGAGTCTGTGCAACTTGGGTCGACTGCTGAGAGTCCTGTATATATTGTTGATCTATCAAAGCTCGAGGTAATTAGCAACTATGGTTGCCGACTCTACTCAAGGTCGGCTAATCTTCATCCACAACTTTGTGTCTTTTCAAAACAGACAACAACCGACAGTTATTTTAAGAAATATATTCATTTAAAAGCTTTAAATGTGTGTTGTACACATTTATCGTTTTAATAGCAAGCCCTTCTTTTTGTTCAACACTCCTGATTCTCTTTTCCTCCAAAACTTTAAATAAAACCTGTTAAGCTGCAAACAATGTAAACTGAATGTTGAAGTGATTTTGCATATTTGTTTTTCAATTTAAACTGTTTGCTTGTTCGCAGAGCACTTCCACTACATCAAGCGTATGATTGGCGCTGACTACGTCGGCATCGGTGGCGACTTCGACGGTGTGAACAGGTGAACTTACCTTATTGATTCCCTCAGCTTTACTTTCACTTGTATTCCATAACGGGAGACTAGTTCTTCCATAGAGTCTCTTTTCTTGCCGATATCTATTAATATTGCTAGGAAGCTCCCATCTTCATCGTCTTGCTTTTCTTTCTGCTCTTGTACCATTTATTGTTACTTGGAGTCGGCGTGGTGTATAATTACTCCTTCCTCCATTTTCCCCAGTTTTCTGTTGCGTTATTATTTCACACCTGTCATCAAAAATGTCTTGGTTTTCGTTGGTCTTTATTGTCACCTGAAGCCATTTACGTCTGTATTCTTTACTTTCTTAGTCACTTAATTGCATCAATTCTCATCATAGAAACATTGCGATGGGTTTATTTTTAATGCTAAGTTTAGAGTGTTCCAAAGATGACATACAGGCGAAACAATACTGCAAATGACTAAACAAAGAATATTTTACTAAGGAAATTCACAACGACTAGAAATAATTAAATGTAAAATGCCAGCAGGCAAGCAGCTTCAGCCATTACACCGGTTATATAACAAAATGTTCATTTATAACGTATCTTTCCAAAATATTTCATTACACCACCTCTCTTTTACCCGTCGACGCCAAAAGACAGGTGTTCTAAGTTTGACCGCTAGCTGTGTAGCTCATAAACGAGTGAACGATTTGTTTGCGGTTCTTTTTAATTTATAAGTTGGTTTTCTAGCGGTGGTTCTTAGACATGTTTTATCAAAATCGGTTCAGCCGTTTCAAGGTCATAATTTATTTTTTTAGCTGCGGTAGGGTTCAAGACGCATTATGTGTATTTACTTTAATTTTAAACATATGTACGTGTGACCTAAAATTTTAAACACCCATGCATACTACAACTATGCAAAATTATGGTATTCTTGGTCTGATAACAAAAAAAAAACCCCTAAAAAGTAAAAAAAAAATATTGGTCTTTTAAATTCTAGGTAATAACTGCGCAGGAGATAATATTATAGTGCACAAGTGTCTGCAGACACAAATGCAGTCTATAGTTCCTTTGCTCTCATAATCTGATGAGGTAGCAATGCAACACGCCAGGGGTATGTTAAAAACCTCAAAAGTCAACTTCTAGGGTTCCCCGTGGTTTGGAGGACGTGTCCAGATATCCGGAACTGTTTGCTGAGCTGCTTCGTTCTGGCCTGTGGAATGTGCAGGAGCTCAAGAACCTCGCTGGGCTTAACATGCTCCGCGTAATGCGTCAAGTTGAGAAGGTGGGTAATCACTGCTTATTGTTCCATACACGTTTTGTCTTATTCAGCAAAACAGAATATAAATACATGACAGCCTTACAGTACTGATAATATAGTCCTTATTCCTATATCATTTCAAAACTGACCGATTCATACTTGAGATTACATACATTCATAGTCCAAATCTCAAGTACAAATCGGTTTAACATTATCTAAATGTTGATGTTGTGAATAAGGGTTTTGAATAAAAATTATGATATTGAGCATAAATTATAGAAAGTTATATCATGTTGCCACTATCCAATATCCGCATATTGGATAGTGGCAACATGATATAACTTTCCAAAAGGGAACTAAACTGCTAACGATGCAGCAAAACTTGTCATAGTGCCCGTAAATTATTTTGTGTTGTCGGATGACACCGGAGGAGCAGGCGCCGCCAGTGAACTGAATAGACTAGAAGCACTAAATTGAAGGCGAGGAATTAAAATATGAACTTTGAATAAATACGTCTTTATCAGTTTGAAAGAGTATGAGCTTAAATAATAAAAAAGAGCTTCGATAGAGAACACAGATTAAGAATAATTATAAAAGCACCACATGCAAATGAAAAAAAAAACAAAAATAAACCTTTTCTTTAGATTTTTAACTAAGGAAAACCATAATTTTTCCTAACCTACTGTATTTGCTATCGTTTCTAACATATAGTAAGCAGCTGAAATATTACTTGCGCATAATCATTTAACTTTGCAGAATTCACCAATGAGATTAACAAAATAACGACCAAGCTTACAGTTCCAATCTTCAAACTATGTAGGCGTCACGTAACGTGCTCCACAGCTGCCATGTCAATAGATTCCAATTTCATCAAGCAGTTCATCACTCAAGATCGACGATGACGTATGAATATTATGTGTAGCGCCCAATTTACTGCCGCGAGATCTCACTACATACAATAGCTACATGACTGCTCAATGTTCTCTACACAGATCCGGTTTAACACAATGTTGCAGCACGCAAGACCTGGGCAAAATTTGTTGTGTTTCTCCTGTCTCAAGCCGCTGGCTTACATGGAACAAATCATGTTTCAAAATCAAAAATCAAAATCAAAAGTCATTTATTCAAATTAGGCTGAGAATCAGCACTTTTCGAACGTCAAAGTACATGAGACAGTCCCCCAAAACGCCCACCCTTCACCACTTCCTAGTGCTTTAGCTGGGAAGAAGAAGTAGTGGAACAAACTCTCCAGCAGCACAGCTGTCTGTTTAGTCGGATAGACTTGATTCTATACATACTTAGGCAAAGTAATAAACATTACGAGACACAAAATATTAATTAAATAATTAGTCAAAATGTCAGCTAGCCATACTAATATACCGACTAATAAAATGAAAACTGTCGAGGCCAAATAAAGCCTAAAACAACTCATCATAGAAAATATTGTTATGAGTAGATCATGTCAATAACTATAAATAAAATAGTATATAATAAGATAGTTATAAAAAAAAATTTTTAGACAGGCAATAAAAAATAAAATAATAATTGTTTATTTGCGCAGGTCCGTGACGAAATGCGCACGAACGGCGTCGAGCCTGAGGAGCACCCTGACTCACCCAACGACAACGGAAATTGCACCAGCAACGCATTCTACACCGAATACGTGTAGGTTGCCACTAACTCTTTAAGACGCGACTGCTGATTTGAAAATTGCTTCTATTTGTTAGGTGGTCGTGTATATGAGTGGAACAGTGACAAGTCAATCAAACGGGACTCACTTCGAAATACAGGACAAATGACGCGGTATTCTAAATTAATAAATGAAACTGTCCATTTCAGCTTATTCGGTCATCAACTTGATCAATAAATTAGATAGAGGTGCAAACTATTTAGTAACATCTGAATAAAAAGCAGTCAAATCCATATCTTTATAGATATTATTTGAAATGAGCAAAGACAATGAGCAAAATTTACTGTATTCATTGTTGAGATTATTGTCTGTAACCTCCACAGCACCAAGAGTTACTCAACATACGCGTTTTCTTCGCCTTTCTATAGCGACTCACGAGACCCCAATATACCATCACGAGGACGAAAACGTCACATTTAACTACTTGATACAATACTTGTACTACATTTACAAGGTCCTAACATTCTCATTTGAATATACAGGGTGTTTGGCAGAACGTTGAACGTACGAAAATGGTGGATAGGTGGGGTCGTCTGCTACTTACTCAGCCCTAATTTATGTGGCCCTGGCCCCCTGGATATTTTTTTTTTTTGCTTTCTTCTAGTTTCACCACTTTCTTAACTTTAAAGTGTAATTTTTATTAGAAATGGGTTAAACAGACAATATTTATATTAGATGTCAGCTAGAAAAAAGTTATGAGTCCTCAAACTTACAGAAAGATGTAAAAAATACTTTAATCTTAATTTCAACTTGCATTTAAAAAAATAATTATTGAGGAGTTCTAATTCTCGCAAAACAGCCCTAGTATGTGACCTTTCTAATGGTATGTAATTTGCTTTTATAAAAATAACCTTTAAGAGTTATTTCATAACATTTTTTGGCCAGGGCCAAATAAATTAGGGCTGAGTAAGTAGCAGATTACCCCACCTATCCACCATTTTCGTATGTTCAACGTTCTGCCAAACAGCCTGTATATATGTATATACATGATAAATTTTTATCCAGTGCGCAAACTGTAACCATGAATTCAGCATATCATTCTAGACCCCTAGCGTAGAAATTTTTCGTCGGTTATACAAAAAATATCAGCTGTTCCATACATTTTGACGTAGGTATTGCACTTTTCTATGAAACAGCTGATTTTTTTTTTGTATAGTTGACGAAAATTTTTTACGCTAATAATATGCTGGATTCATGGTTACAGTTTGCGCACTGGATAAAAACTTATCCTGTATATATGGAATTGGTAGTTCTAATACCGAAAATCAGTTAAATCTATGTGACAACTGCAACATGTACCGAAATTCTATTTTGAATAATCATAATCAGCGCGCACCAATTCTAACGCCAATCTAATTCAATAGCTCACACTGAATATAATTAGTATTCTCGACGCGGGAGTTTAAATCATATGCCTAGCATTACACATATGACCATGTTAGTTTTTAATTTAATCGTAATCAAAAATCAAAATCAAAATCGTTATAATATTGTTTCTACGTTAATTAATGTAATTGGTGTTACCGTTTTAATTAACTATAAATAAATAAATAAATAAATAAATGACGTCAACTACTATCTGGATTATACAGTCTGCCACGAGTCCCAGTGCTCAGGAGCACAGGTTTGTCACATCAATCTAACAATGTCCTCAAAAATGCTCGATCAATTCACAAAAACCCAGCCAACTTGAAGTGGCCACATTTTCTAAAATTCAGTTTACGCCGTTAACAAAAACACATTGAAAATACACCGTGAAATTTTAATGGTTGTTTTGCCGCAGTGAAATGGTTTTGTCTTGGTATTACAATCGTTTTATAAACAAATAAAATATTAGAAACAAAAAATGCCAAATTAACCATTGTGAAAAATCACCACGTGGGAGTGTTTATTTTCCTGTAACATTTATGCATCGCTGTTCTCTTTGTCGACGGCGCGTGCGATTCGAGTAGTACGTACAAGTTACCTCTAGTGTTACTATTGAGTTGATGAATATTTTTTAAATTATTTTAAAACAAAAAATCTTTTTTTTTTACTTTTACTGCAAGCTTCGAAAGTACTCCATATGGCAAGTTGTTCTGCCGTGGGAAAAAAAAGACAATAAAATTTCTCGGTGTATATCCACGGGTTCACGTTTGGTAATCCCAATACTAGTATTCATTATTAATTTATTTTTTACAATAACTAATAATTTTAGTAACAGCGTTTTACGAGTTGATGAATATTTTTTAAATTATTTTAAAACAAAAAATCTTATTTTTTTTACTTTTACTGTAAGCTTCGAAAGTACTCCATATGGCAAGTTGTTCTGCCGTGAGAAAAAAAACAATAAAATTTCTCGGTGTATATCCACGGGTTCACGTTTGGTAATCCCGATACTAGTATTCATTATTAATTATTTTTTTACAATAATTTTTGTAACAGCGTTTTTAGTATTTTTTACTAACAATTTATGGAATGTAAAATGTTGTCTCCCATTCGATTGGACAACGCAACTCTTCGACAACTATGTATATGGAAACTCGAGTAATGAGTGAAATTGGGGAGTATCGTTTTCACATCCCGTTTGGTGTGTCACTGTAAATATTTTGACATCCGTTCAAATTGATTGAAAATAATGGTAACTAGGAAAAGGGCGAAATAATAATTTTCGATCATAATTTAGAAATGTTTATTGAATGGGCAGTCGCGTCCAGCGATACCGTCAGCAGATTGTGACTTCAACCCGACAGTTTGATTCCAATTGATGCGCGTTTAACATGATAAATGTCTGTGTACCAATAAACTACGCTCCACACTTGTTCGGTTGTTCACTTTTATACAATCGATTCGTTGTAAGATTCGTTTTTTGCTATTTATCCTATCGGTTTCTACTAGCGAAATTTGCATTAGTATTCTGGTGCATATTTCACTAATTGATACCAGTGTGATTTGGAAACCTCAATTTGTGAATCCTATCTAACAATAATTTATTATGTATATATTTTTTTACTTCAAGTAACAACAACAGTGTAGCCCTAGCTCTTGTACTAGAAGTTCCTGTATCAGAAGAGCCATATCTAATTTATTAATTATTGTTTGTCAAAACTATTTGTTAGCTTATCATCGAAACGGTTTCGTATATTTGAACACAATTCACGGTTGCAATATATTCTGGTTAATTTATTTTTGAGTAATTCAATTTCATTCAAACCGAAAAAAAATAATGGAAAACCGAAAAAGTGTGGAGGCTTTTAACCTTTGAGGTAATTACGTCTAAACTATATGTGTCTGTTTAGTTATTAAAGCTTCTGTCATATTTCATAAGCGTTGAGATTTTGTATGGAAATGGAATATCAGCCTCTATTAGCCGGCAATATTGACTTTCTCATTATGCCAATGAGAAGTCCAATCAATGAACAACCTTGACAATTTAATTTAAAATATACAACGATCTGTTCAATGATGCACACTACGAGCTCCTGAAAGTTATGAACAAGAGAAGCTATAGCTCACAGTTTGGAGTTCATAAATTCATCGCAGCTGAGTTCTGGAATCAGAACACGATCTCAACTAAAGAAATTAACTACAAGTAAGACTCCCAACAGCTTGCATTCAACCGGCTTTTAAATTTAAATTTTTAAAATTTGAATCCACTTACAGTAAAACTAAAAGTCACTGTTCAATATTGAGGAACATTTTAATGTTATCTGAATTGAACGGTTGGTTTTTAATGTATTAATATTGCCTTCACATTTGGTAGGTTTTCATTTACATGTTAACAAGCCTGTTCAATATGAATTCAGGTTTCGGTCTTGCATCAGTAAGCTGTTGGTAGAGCTTTCGATTTCAATGGATTCATTATACGAAATCAGAGCGATTGGTTAGCGAGAGGATTGCCTCTCGCTAACCAATCGCTCTGATTTCGAATACCAACACATACCATAACATAGTTTCTTACTACGTCGGTAGTAAAAAAATATGTAGTTGCAAATTAATTATGCTCAACGATTTATATAAATTTGGTTAGCGTACTGTGCAAGATTCAGGCAGATTTGGATATTTCCAACCCAAGTAATGTAGGTTAGGATTGACAACCATTAAACTCTTTAATGGATGTAGCACTTTATGGTGATTATGATTTCAAACAGACATCGATCGTTTACGCTGCACTATGAAGTAATTAATCGAAGCAAATTATAAAAGTTTAAAGCTGATTACGAAACTTTGTCTTCGGCGGCACGTTTACTGCTTCTGCAATATAAGTTCGCGCGGGTTTAACAAGCTCGCGAGAGGACATCTTTATTACATCAGTGAACTGAGGCTGCCATCTTGCCGCGGCTAAGTGAGGGAGAAACTGAACATAGTTACTGTTATTCTAGAGGAATTATAATACCTCATTCAACAGCCTTGTGGATATGGCGGGATTGAAACATCGACAACACTTGTGATATATGACGGTAGTTTGTTTGTCGTAATTGTTAGAAATAATCAAGATATATGTAATAAATGTTGTACCTGCATAGTAGGTGTATAATTGTGAACTGTGCACTTCTTCCTTCTTCACAACCGAGTGGATTGCGTTCACGGCTCACTCCTTACAACTCCACTCTTACTGATAATAAGACTTCTGCTTCTTCTTCGTTCTTACTATCTTTTTCCAAGGTTGCATTATCAGGAGGATATTAGACAGAACTCAAAATTGGAATTAAATGGAAGGCAATGAAGGAATGAGAGAGAAACTAAAATTAACTGAGTAAATAGACAAAAAATACCAAAAATATAATATTTCACTATTGTAAGTTAAAATAAAATAATGTTTCTATCTAGAGACGTAGGTAGATAGTTAATTTGGAAAGAAGGACGTTGTACTAAATTATAAAAATTGTTTTAAAATTTTACGTTATTTTGATTCCTGATTTTGATTTTAAATTTCATATTAGGAATTAAAAGCTAATTGTGTGTAAATGAAAACATACGGATTGGCGTTTCGTCATGTTTTTTGACTCCGTATGTTTTCACCTGGGGTTCGTTCAACTACACTGCTTGTTAGTAACTTTTATGTGCATCTATTGTACTATTATTAATCTAACTTAATTATAATATATATATCTTAATTATATATAATTTATATGTGAAAATATTACGTCGTTTAATTACTTTATTTTCTACTTACCTAAATCAGAGCAAACGAGGCTTTAACTGAAGCGAGTAATGAGTGAAGTGACCGTGAATCAGACACCGCAAGTATTGTGATGGCCGTCTACTGACTTGACTTCGTTCATCACTTCGCTTTCGAGTTTGCAAGCATTAAATACGAGTGGAGCTGAACTGAGCTAGCAATGAGAGCAACAAAGCCTCGAGTCACTGGACAGAACCGGACCACCTGCCTGTCCGGTAGTGTCCGCCTATGTAAGCTAAAAGCTAGTATACAATGTAGCGTAAGATCTCAACTTGTGATGGACATCGTTGTGCCAAAATGACCTAAACTATTTGTAACTTCTTATACAGTCTGATATTAAAACTGTTACTTACAATTGTTTTTATAATTTTGTACTTATTAAAAGGCTTTCAATGCCTCAAGGAGGGAGAAATGGTAATGTATGAAACCAGTAATTTCAGTTTTGTCAAACTGACAATAACACCATCTTTTGTAAAGATAAAATGCTGTGAATTTCTTAATGTATTTTTAAATGTAACTTTAATACATATATGTATTATAATGTGAAAGAACGAAGCTATTTCTTATAAATTATGACTGAACGATTTTTGAACTTAAACTTAACTATAAACTAAGGAATTCCTTCTACAAACTGTTATTTTGTAGTTCTTTTGTGTGTAAACATGTAAACTCTGTCGAGCGCACGGTCGGTTTAAAAACGTCTATTTACTGCTGTTGTACCTACTGTTGTAAGCGGGGTTAATGATACTACAGGAAACTAAGTAAGTAATGTCATGTTAATGAATCGTTTCAATAACCCGGGAGTTACCGCAATGTGACGCGAGTGAGGCATCGCGACCGCAACTTCTGGACCTAGTGCGGTCACTCCCGTGGAAATGAGACATAATTTTCACTCTGAATTTATTTTCGGCATTAAAGAAAACAATCCAACTCAAACTCAAACTCAAAGCATTTATTTCAATTAAACCATTTACAAGCACTTTTGAATTGTCAAAAAGTCGATCAGTTGGAAAGTTGAAGCTAGTTGCCCACTCCAAAACGTAGATCTCTATGGAGAAGAACGGGCCAGAAACTCCACGGACACTCTTTTAAAATCAAGTTGAAATATTACAAAATCATGGGAACATTATTCTTGTTGCTTCTGTATGTGAGAACAATGTAAAAAAATAAAAAAATAAAAGCAATTCTAAATACAAGATAAGCCCTGGAAGTTAGGAGATGACCAGTCTCAACCGACAGCGCCCGTTCACCACCGTTAAACGGATTCAACTAAAGTTTAATAACTTCTAAAGAGGTTCACTTTAAGATATATTGAAAGAAAATAATGCTTTACCGTAACAAACTGATAAGTATACTCTCTAAACTTAAATATCACCAAAATGTATAAATTGAGGTTATTACCCTAAATGATGAGCTTGAAACCGAATTTCGACGTGTGCGCTTGTGCTGAGTTGTGTAGCGCGTTGCTACGTATAGTTCATGATAACGTTATCAGTGATCCTCACTTCTGTGTAACTTCGTTCCTCGGAAGGTTGTATTTCTTCGGAGAGACTGTCACTCCCCTCACTGTCTTTGCCGTCTACACACCAACAGACAACTGTATACTGGACTATTAATGTATTTAGTAAACTTGGTAACCAATAAACACGATGGCTGTAATGTTTAACTGTTTTTATTTCAATTACCCCTTATGCGCTAGAAAACAGGAACTTTTTAGGTAAACAACGTTGGCAATTCGTTTGTTTGATTCTTATTAGCTAAATACGAATATATTTGGATATTTGTGGAACTGGCGTGTGTTTAAGAGATACACTTCAAAATGATCGCCCAAAAATAGCAAAATAATCAGGAAAAATAAGCAGCTAGCATACAAACAACAAGCTCTTTGTCCGACCGCGAACACACAAAGGATATCTGGTCGCAACAACAGATTAAAAAAGCTCTTTTACGAGTGTATCTGGTTCACGATCTGGTTCACGAGAGCTTATAACTTGCCTGACATTTATTCACTAATTGAACAGTTCGTTGAAGTCATTTCACGCTCTAAATTAATGTATAGATTTTACTAAATGCATTTCAAGAGTTTAACACTGTTAACGATTGCCGCGTTTAAGTCAAAGTTGACACAGAATGTTTTTCAGTCCTTATTTCTATATTAGGTTAAATCTTGAAGTGTCTCGGGCTGCAGTCGCAACCTTACGTCACGAGAACCAAAAAAAATGGTTCTCGTGTTGTGAACGCATGTCTAAACGGACAGACATCATACAAAGTGACGTGGCATTTCATATCATGAAATAATAATTATTTTGATACTGTCTACTATTACGGGTTGATTCGAGTGAAGCGCAGCTCACTGCGACAAGTCACAGCATTTTGTAATCATTTATGAAAATGTGTGACGATAGAAGTAGATCAATCCTACCTTGCTGAGTGGCCAGTATGTTAGAGTATAGCTCGCTATTGTATCGCTCGTATGCACATAAAATAGACAAGTAGTGACACTATAGTGATAATAAGAAGCGTCTACGTCATTAGCACTCGTGTCTTCCAAGCAATATTGCTCCGTTGCCGACACCCGTCTAATGCCTTTCCGTGCAATGCCTTTATTTTATTAATATTTTTATAATCTTCTCTTTATGACTGTTGTTTAGTTCGTGTATTATTTCCTCGAGTACTGTAAAATGGTACAATAGCATTAAAAGCATGACGGAACATTGCTTGCTGCAGCAGAAAACTAATTGCGGTTACCAATTAAGTAATGTTTCGTTTAAGGACCAGCCCTTGATGCGCGGGCCATTTATCGTACGTAGGCAGTAAGAAGAACTTCTTCTTCAGGAAAATGAAAGCGCCTGCTCGCTGGGTAGTTGTCGAGCCCACCCATGGACATCACCTTTTGAATGTTAATAGAAGTTTATGTTATGCCCATGTCTGTCAAACCCTAGACAGAGAACACCTTTGCATTAAAAAAAACATGCCAAAATCAGATTTCACATAGTTCTCGAGTTGTTACTCAACTAACGGATTGACAGAGACACGGCCAGTATGTGAAGATTGCGGTGGCCACAATATAGAGTCCGCAATTTATGATCGCATGACAACACTGTAACTTTTTTTTAAGAAAGCATGTTGCATTTGATTACCCTTTTACAAGAATCTACTATACATTTTCAACATCAAAAAATATTATCGATATCATTATTAATTATGGACATATTGGAGGTGAGATGGCCAGTTTTTTCAACTTCCGTATGAAGTATAAATAGCAAGCGCAAGAAAAAACTAGTTTAACAGATGCTGTGATAGGTAGGCACAAATGGTTTTGCACCAAATAAACAATAATGTTTAATCAGACATACCGAAATTTCAATTATTTTAAGCTTTCTCATAATAAGCTCATCTGGGGGACGCCCATGTCCAGCAGTGGACGTCTTTGTCGTCACACAACATTATTGAGTGAGATGTAGAATCATTTTCAAAAATTAAGAAAAGTCTCTCGGAAGATCGGGTTTTATGAAAAAACCACTGCATAAATCAATGACCAATAAAATTTATTGTACTTTTAGATATTTGATCTTTGTCAGTATTGACTTGGTTTTGGAGATTTTATACTTCTTTTGTTACTTAAACACGCCCAAAGTTAGGTTAAACAAGAAAAACTAATCTTTGTTGGCTCCTAGCTTTAAAATGGCTTTTTATTTTAGTATTCTGTTTCCATACTGACAATATTAATAATGAGACAAAACCATACCATATTTATTTTTTTATGTACAATGTCGAACAGTGGAGTAATACACTCCCGAAGTTTGTATGGAAAAAATGTGGACTAGTTTCACCTTAAATTAAATTACCTTACATATTAATTAATTTACGATAATCACGATTTAAAACTGTCATAATATATTTACTGTCAAAATCAACTTAGATCTAGTTTCGATAGATCTATCGGCTTTACACCTATTGGTTACGTTTTTACCTTATTTGTATGAACAATATTTTACTGTTTGTAACATGACGCTATAAAATCATGCTGCAAAAAAATTTTTCCTCAAGTGGAAAATAATTTTGCAAAATCTTTTGAAAACAAGCCGCAACTTTTCCTGTGAGTTTCATTACTTTCTTTACGTTAATATTTTGTTTGTTTCCTTCTGTACAGGAATACATACAGATGCAGTAAAAAGTAATTTTCCTTACAAAAGTTTGCGTTGTGATATTTATCAAGGAAAAGTGAGCGAAATTTTCTGTCAAAACTTTGGAGCGGTCATTATTCAAACTTCCTGCTGGAGTTTTTTAATTTCCTTAAAACATTCGTTTTAAAAGTTTTTCGGGTACAGTTGCTCGTCCCGGGGGCACAGGAATCAACAGACGAGGTGAGCCTTGGGTACACATCGGTAGCGAAGTCAGTGTTTACGTATCGTTACTAGTGTGTCTGGAGACAGTGGCTAGAACAAACATGGTGAAACTGACCTAGATCCAAAATAGAGCTGCCACCGTGTTAGACTTTAATGCCATATCGATACATGCCTCTAATAAGTACCTGGAACTTATTGATAGGCCTGTACTGTCCTACCATACCTATTTTCACTGAAATTTTAAAACATTGTAAAGCCAATTATTTTTAAAAGAGCAACTGTGGAGTTTCTTGCCGGCTCTTCTCCATAGGAAGCGACAAATTTGAACCGTGCACCTAACTTCTGACGTTTCATAAGTGCCCATGCAGGTTTTATTGAGACCTATGCTTGTAGCCTGTACGTGTTACAATTCCTAAGTAGTACAGGTGTACCTGGGTGTTCCGCCCCATCCTTGCTGGGTACCGCGGCCCCTGGCACAAACGCAACTCAGGGAACACGGCTGGGTTTAAGTCAGTAAAAGTCTGACAAGCCCTCCTGCTCCACCCAGAGCACGAAAAGTTATTTGATGATTTCCCACCCTAAAAAAAAATTAACACTGGCACTCAAAGATGTCACTAATGCTCGTTTCCTATAAACAAAAACGAATCGTTTTGCGCACCAATGGTAGCATTTTTATTGCTAAACTGGGCATATTAATATGTAGATTCGTAAGATAATTTTACCTGTAATAGCAACCTCCATATGGGAGAGTCCGTTAAGCAAATTTATGAGGTCTTTGCTTCATTATTGGTAAAGAAATAAGAGTCTTCATTTTAACCAATAACGGGCCGTAAAATATAGGAAATGGCCATTGAAATTTAAATTATTCAAACATTAACTACAACTGACCGGCCTCCAATTGGGCCACACTTTCAATCAAAAAGGAAATTGCTTATCCATTGCTTCTTATACAAAAATCCATATTACGAACATAAACTCACGCCTTTTTCTCAAGAGGCTAAACAGAAACTATAGAACGCCACCTGCTTAGATTCACAATGTATACTCTTTTTGCTTCGTTTACGTCCATAAATCTTTCTTTTGCTTCACATGTTTGAAACATTTGTCTATACGACAACGTAAATGCTGAAATTAATGCTGTTGAATTTTTAAAAAGAAAGTTTTTAAAAATTCTCTTGAAATTTTCTTTTGAAAGTTTTTTTTTTTTTTGTTAATATTAATGACCATCTCAAGGTGCGTCACGGTATTACTCCGCTGCATGAAAGTGCTTCGTCAGCTCTAGTCCGTCTTTATCATAGTTAATTTGGTGGCTAGCAAACACTATCTAAATTAATTGCTGAAAGGGCCTCCAGGGTCACCAGAATATGCCTGTCTACGCTTTTTTTTTTCCTCGCTCGCTGTCCTTACCGGACCGCGAGCTACCCATTACTCGCCGTCCGCAAGCCCGCGCCTACGGCCGGGAATCACCCTGGGATTTCCGACGCCCAGGGATGCCTCTGCCTCATGTGCGCCGCCTCCCTCTTCGCAAGCATTACTACTTCGCAGAAGGAGGTGACGGCTATCCATGCACTCTCGCTCTGTACCATCGCCTGGACCAGAGCCGGACGCGTGAGATCGCCGCCGCCGATCGCCTCCACGAGGACACGGCGGTGCTTCGCCCGACCCAGGTAGACCTCCACCGCATGCTCCACCGTGTCCTCAGGGCGATCTTCGTAATGGAAACAACCGTGCGTTTCCTCCTGACTTATGCGAAACAGCCGTGTCCGGTGAGGACCTGTGTCAGGCGGAAGGTGACTTACCGCCGCAATCGTGGCATGCCCAAGTGCAGAATGGTTCAATATGTTTTAAAACAGTCACCATCTTCGTTTAAAAAAATAAGAAGCAGTCGAGAAAAACACGTGACGGCTACCCATGCACTCTCGCTCCGTACCACGGCCTGGACCAGGGCCGAACGCAAGAGATCGCCACCGCCAGACGGATAAATGTAGAATCGAACACAGACGCTGGCAATGAGTTCCATACTTTAGCCGTACGCATTATAAACGTGAAGGTGAAGCGCTGAGTACGATTGGTCGGAACATCAATCAAGTAAATTCAACTATTCTTTATGTGAATAGTTATACGCAGTAAGTTTTCCTCTTTCCTGTTATTTTTGTTAAGCAAGTCTCGCACAGTGGATATTCCCGGGCTTAGGCCACCTCCTAACGAGCTCGTAAATTATTAAGGGGTGATATTTTCCCGGATAACACAGTTTTGTAATGAATGAGGTGCTGAGGATTCTGTGTATGTACGGTCACCAAAGGAAATAATAACTACGGTTGTTTCATAAAGTTGAAGTTTAGTGGGAAACCGATAGATGTTTTCATATAATAAATAGAAAACAAACAGTTCAATTATCAAAAACATCGATCGGTTTCTTACTAGTCTTCAACTACATCCGACGACCTTGGTTACTCAGTTCTTTTGGTGACTGTACCTACCGAAGAGTCCCCCATGTTTGCTTCTTTGAATAAAAATACATTAAAAGGAGAATTTTGTAGTTTTTAGAAGGATTTCAGGACGATATATCTCGGTGCATCACACAAGTAATTTGGAACTAACTGGACATTACCCACGACTGCACAATAATGTACACCGTATTATTATCATATACAAAGGGGCTTGTAGCTAACTAATAAAAGCCGTACGGGTGATCGTTCAGGTTACGGTACACTTGCCCCGGTTGGTCCGTGGATGGGTGATAATATTTTCATACCAAAACCTCTCCGTGCTTCTAAATGCACGTAAGTAAAATTAAACAGTGCCGTGATTTTTTTGAGTTCGTGCGAACTTGGTCCATCTTGAATACACGTTAAATAATAAAGGGGCAGAATAAGCGAATTAATGTTTGTACCGAGAGTTGAAACCACGACCCATAGCGTAAAAAGTCAAACGCCGTAATCCTTAGGCTGCCTATCAACTTGTCAAATGTATCTACAGCTGATTTGAATGTGTCGTAATAAAAATTGTACTCTATTATGTGGGTGCTAAAGGAGATTCTTTATATTTCTTTTCCTTATTTGCTGCCTCGCTCTATGCATCTGCAGATGTGTTTACGACCACATATTGAAAGCTATGAAAAACATTTTGTGTTGTCCCCTCTGGCTTTATTGTTGTCCCCACTGGCTTTGATTCTGAGGGCTTGGTACAATTTGTGTGCATAGCGGTAGAGACGTTCGCGTAGATTTGAACTCAGGTCCTAAACAGAATGATAAAGTTAATGGAAAAGTCAAAATATCTGGGTATCATCGATTTATAGATGGGACTCACTTTTAAGCTACCGAAAAACTAAAGTCAATCCTTTTGAAAGTCGTTGTAAAAATACGAAAGGCTTTGAAAGTGATTGCCACTATTGTCTAGACGCATTTGTTAGTCATAGTTCTAGTGGTCTCAATTACAAGTGCTGGCCCAAGCCAGGCAAAATTCTAATGGGTTTTTCATAAGGATATTCATAGTTACAGCCCGGAGTCAGGATTTGTTCTCGGTTCTGGGCAAAAAATCAAAATCAAAAGTCATTTATTCAAACTAGGCTGAGAGTCAGCACTTTTTGAAAGTCAAAATTACATAAGACAGTCCCTCCAAAAAGCCCGCCCTTCACCACTTCCTAGTGCTTTAGCTGGGACAAAGAAGTGGCGCAACGAACTCCCCAGCAGCACAGCTGTCTGTTATGTTGGAAGAACTTTATTCTATACAATAACAGCATATAATTATCATTCAACGATAAATGAAAATTTAATTAATAAAAATTAAAAAAAAGAAATGGTTTATGCAGTCAAGTTAAATAAACAATTATATGAAGTAATTCATATGACCTGTCAGTGGCAATAAACTTACCCCTACCTATTAGCATGGCAAAAGCCTAATCGGTCTATAATATTCCGTCTGCGAGGACACAAGCCTTCTCTCTGCTAGAGGGAATGGATCGCAATCTACCACGTGGACCCATAGCGGGTTGGTAGATGCCACATGTATGATATGCCAGTTTCCTCACAATATTTTTCTTCACCGCTTTTGAGAGCCTTCTCTACGGCAAATTTACACAAAGCAAAGCGCCTACCTTAGTTCAAACCTACAACTTATAAGTCGTAAGTTACGGCCATAACCACTGGGCCGCCACTGCTCTCCTACATAATAGATAATAGATAATACGGGCTGTTGTCCGCAACTCCACGTCAAAGCGCGTATTTTGCGTTAGAGTGAGATAATCGGTCATTAGATCCATCAACCAACGGCTTGGTGTTGCTGACAATCTCACGTAGGGTACCTGTGTTACCGAAGTATTTTGCGCTGTAATTGGCGACCACCGGGCAGTTTAACAGCACGTGCGCTGCTGTCTCGTCATCCTCCATGCAGGCCCTGCACAGCGGACTGTCTGTTACTTATGACAAAGTGATGTTTGTTAAATGACCCATGGCCAGTTACAGCTGCTGTAACTGTACGCAGTTGTGGTTTAGTTAGACGGAGAACCTGTTTTGTGAAGAGGGCATCGATCGTAGGACGTGCTTCCTTAGCCTGGCTGCACTCACCTATCTATTACACGTTAAGTAAAACATAGCTGGCTAAAGATGGATGTAAACATTATCATCTCTCGTCTCTGCTAACCTCCTCGGGGAATATACGCATACGCAATATTTAGACATTTACGACCTCAGTTCTCTTTGAAGTGGTATTCACGCTACGCCGACGTTGAGGAATTGTTCGTTTGGTATGTGAAAATTGAGCGTAATGCATTGTCTTCTCAGATTCCGGCTACCTGAGGAATTTATTAGAAAATGTCTACGGCACATTATAAAGCCTGCGGCAGGTTTGGTTTGGGTTGTCTCAGATTAGTGTTAAACGGGCTCCAACGATAGGGGGTATATATATTTACGGGTGCCATCCATAAGTTTCGACTGATAAACAATAAACTTAAACAACAATAAAAAAGGTTGGTAGGTACAAAATAACTACTTATGACTTAGCTTATGAAATAAATAATACACGCTCAACTAATACAAACTTAAATAAAAAAGTTTTCCAAAAAAAAAAAACAACCGACTTCCTGAAAATCAGTACAAAGTGAAAAGTAACTTTAATTTGGAAGTCAGTTTCTTTGGGCTATGTATTTAATTTTTTTGGCACCGCCTTCCGAAATGAAAGTAATTTTTCACTTTGTAGTGTTTTTCCGGAAGTCGGTTGTTTTTTTTTTTTGCTCCAGCGTCGACACACAAGTCTGCTGCAGTTGTATGTACAGACAGGGAGGAAGTAGTTGTTTAGTTGTAATCTATAGCTAGTCACCATGAATGTTTAATAAAACTGTTAGTTGAATTCAAAGACAAAATAATGAAAAACACAACGGTACAAGGTTTTTTGGTGTCTTTTGTGTGGGTTTTAGGATATTTACGAGTATGTGCTAATCAACGCCGTATTTGCAAATAATATGTTAATGTAAGGGACCGGTTCCTTTCACTCGATGGCGATGCCCTTTAAGTTAATATTCTATGATTCCTAGTGGCTTAATGATATCGATATAAACCGCACGTGTCGCTTGAAAGGTAATTATGCTTGCTGCGGTTGATGCGTGAATGGCTAACTATACATTACATATCGAGAGCCCTCTATGCCTCGGAAAGCCCGTTTAGTCGTTGGTCTCGGCTGTCATTCGTAGATCACTGACATTTTTTACAGGTAGCCAGAAGCCCTAAAGTTTAACAACCAGTCTTATCAAAGGTATTGTGTTAACTCCCTGGGTTGTTAGACTTTTTAGGTCTATGTAAAACACTAATAGGTACTCAGCTTCGTCTATAGACTGGAAGCCGAGTATTAGTGTTGTAGGTGGCGGTGGTGTAGTGGCTAGGATTATGATTCTGTGGTTCTGAATCCCCGCCATTATCTTACAACTTCAACTGCTATCCATTTCCGACATTCTTTATTTGTTATGTATTCCCCTTGGCGAATTTCCAAATAGCGCACACAACCTTGATTCCGCTTGAGAATGTTACATTAATTGTAATCCGTAGTGTAACTATTTACTGTTTTATTTATTAGCTCCCCCTTAGTGCAGCATTCTGATGGATGTAGCTGTTAACGAATGAGATGGAAACTTGTGGTTGCTGTCGTAAAGAACAATGATTTGTCTCTTTGATAATACAGTTTGACATTCTGTAATTATAGTCCCTTATAGATGCCTACTTAGGGCATTGTGCTATGCAACATTGCAGTATGCTATTTCTTGCCATTATTATTAACATCAAGTAGTTTTATTATGACGTCAAGACCACGCACAGCACACCTGGAGCTTATCAACAGAGCAGTAGTGGCCCTTTGATAACAGCCGCGACTCATAAGTTGTAGGTTGTGCGTTCAAACCCAAGCTGGCACATATCTCTGTATAAATTACTTCTTCCACTGCTGTTTAAACGTTAAAAGAAAACATCGTGAGGAAGCTGCAACTAGAAACCAAAAATTGGAATACATGTGACATCCACCAGGGTAATAGATTATAGCCCATTCCATCTCACAGAAAGACTCCTCTTTCTGGGCATAATCTCTAATCTATAACGTTCCATGTGCTAGAGCACAGGCCTCCGCCTGTGCACATGCAACGTGCACATATATTATCGTGTAAACTCTTCTAGTTGGTAATTAAAATTATTTTTTTATAGTTTTTAGTGTTTTATTTATAAGATCAGAAGTGGGATATAAAAGCCTGCTCTGCTAGAATACCATCTCTGATTCTATAAGTTTAAAGTAGTTTAGCGTGTTCTATAGCAATAGTTTAGAGGTTAAGTTTGGCAGAGACACATGCCTTTTGATAACAAGAGGAAAGAGAGACGTCGTGTACGAACTCCCTCGCCTCCTCTCTTCTTAATGGGCTATAATTTATAATCTATAACGTTCCATGTGCTAGGACACAGGCCTCCGCCTGTGCACATGCAACGTGCACATGTAGCATACGGAACTTTATAAGCTGATTATGATAATAAAACATAGCTGGCGAAATGTAGGCATTTTGTACACCTCTATCTTACCCTTCAAGGAATACAGGCGTGATGTTAATGAACCCCAAGATTTGCACTAGCCCCTGGAGCCTCATGTTTCATGGTGTTACAGAGGCCATTGCATATCAAGAAGTAGACCGGGGGGCGCGGTAATGGTCAGGTAGACGTCCCCATAGGATAGGAAAGGATTGCGAGCCTACAGAACCAAAAAATCGAAGACATGTGACATCCTGCGCTGGGCCGGCGTGATATTACGGCCTACTCCCTCTCACTGACAGCAGCCCTGTCTCCCAGCAGTGGGAATATTATAGGCTGATTATGTAGGTACCTATGTTATGTGTTTCGGAGCGTATCACGAAGAAACTGTGAGCCTAAGAGTTAACTGATATAAAATGATGAAGGACATAGTTGAAAATAATTAGCTCAGAAAAACTTAATAATCGTTTTCTTGGAAGCGGCCGTCACAAACTCTCTAGCTGCAGGATCTTGGCCTTGTGTACTACCTGATCCCGTTGCAGGCGCGGTCCGAGGGGGGGGGGGGGGGGGAAGCTGTAAACGTAAATCTTAAAATAGTTATTTTTCGAAAATATTATAAATGTTCTTATTAATATGGAAGTAGTCTTTGTCTGTGACCCCCTCCCCCCTAAAGTCTTTGGCTGTGACCGCGCCTGTCCTGTTGACACTTGCTAACCAACTGTAAGGTATTTCTAAGATGCATTACTTACCTGTCTGCTGTTTGTAGCTCATCGGTTAATCTTTCCGGCGACGGCTTGACCTAAAGGTACACTTGCTCTTTTAAATGCCGTGTGTCACCGTCGTCTGTCTTTCAATTTAAAATGTATTAGTCACAATCGAGGTTTATCATCATCATCATCATCATATCAGCCGAAAGACGTCCACTGCTGGACATAAGCCTCCCCCAAAAGAGGGGTTTTGCCATAATCGCCACGCTCGGCAGGGGGGTTGGCGATGTATGGTTGTAAAAATGCATAGAAAACGCTGCTGCCCATTCTCTAGTAAGTCCCTTAGTAGCCTTCCACGACACCCACGGGAAGAAATGGGATGGTGCTATTCTTTTACGTCCGGCACCACACGGAACGTACGTATAGTTAAGTTCAATTTCATCAAAATTTTATTGCCACGTAGATATTACTTTAAAAAATCGTGTTTTTAGAACACAATATATTCCAATCTACACAATTCAATTCCCACTCCAATTCATTTCCCATTACACTGAAAAACTAATGTTCGCATCTACCCCACTGGTTTCAAGCTAATGAAAATAGATAAGTTCCCTGACAGGGAATTGAAGCGGCGTATCTTATCTATAATTGTGGGCGGGAGAGACACCTACCGTGTAAATTTTTTGATGATTTTTATTCCGTGTTCATTTAGTTTCTTTATTTATTTTCTAACTCGTTGGTCTATTGGTTGTAAGTGCTTACTGATGAGCATGAGGTTCTTGATTCGATGCCCAGGTCGGGAGACGAGTTATTGAGATTTTCTGTATGTTTTGTTTCTCATGTATTTTATTCATGTAATAAAATATTGGTGAAAACCTACCGTTTGTTTATGAAGTTCTAACATATCCACAAAAAGTTTGGAACGCGTTTCAAGCAAGCCAAACACTGGCCTGGTCGTTGTGGCGATGCTTTTGTCCAGCGGTTTTTTCCACCTGATTGGATGATATGTTATGGCTGGTGTAATTCCAAATTTATATAAAAGACACGACAATTTTGTCTCGCTGTACCGCCAGTCTGCCCCTACATTAACACTTTATAAATGATTGATTGGTAAACTTTCTTTCTCTTATATTTGAGTCTGACAATTTTAATTTTTGTAACATAAAAGGTTAAAAGGCTTTATTGGAAAGACCCAATTTAATATTTTGTAAACTAGATATAAACTGATGCTAAAGTTTTCACCTTATTTGACACCTACTCACAATCTTTTGAGTTGTACTAATGCACCGTAAATATTTCTTCTATTGAAGAAATATTTACGTATATAGTATTACGTATGTAGTATTACGTATTTAGTGGCTGTCGACGCGCAAGCTATTGCTTGCGCGTCGACAGCCACTCTTACGTTACCTCAATGGCATAAATAAATATATTTATGAGCATACCACATTACATATTCATCCAATTAAAATCACAACATGCCTTCCGGAATAAAAAGCAAACCGGCAGGAACGGAGTATTTACATTAAATTTCGAATAATTGAACATCGTTTGCGCACCGT
This sequence comes from Polymixis lichenea, assembly GCA_949091785.1. Classification (NCBI taxonomy): domain Eukaryota; kingdom Metazoa; phylum Arthropoda; class Insecta; order Lepidoptera; family Noctuidae; genus Polymixis; species Polymixis lichenea. Next base: position 55,541,528 of record OX420931.1, on the reverse strand, counting down.
ATGTATGTTTTATGCAGTGTAATTGGATCCCGCGCTTTGGGCACATTTTGGGCGCATTTTCCGCCTCCGATTTGTAGTACGCCATACAGTCGCGGTATTCCCTGAAGATTTTATGATTCCGTACATTGAAAGAGTTGGCACGCAGTAATATATTGACGCACTAATAGACATGCGGTCGGTGGGATCGGCCGCACTTGGCGATGGGGCCCGCTTAGTATGGCGGGCTGAGACCAATCGGGGGTGCGGCGAATGTACAAGTATCTCCCGGGCCCCCGAGTCATGGTAATAACAGGAGCACTGGGGTTTTAATCGGTAGCAGTCCAGCACAACCCTCCATTCGTCCCAGATGGAGGGTACATGTACATGTTTTACATGGAGCGACTGCCTATCTGACCTCCACAACCCAGTTACTGGGTAATACGATACCCCTCGTAGGACTGGTTGTTACACTTTCAGGCTACTGACGACCCGTAGGTAACAATTGTCAAAGATCTACAAAAGACAGCAGGGCGTGAAATAAAAAATATCTGTTGGTGGAATGTAATTGTTTGCTCTGTATGTTTTTTTTTTAATTTGTATTAGTTAAGCGTGTATTATTTATTTCCTAAGCCATAAGTAGTTATTTTGTACCTACCGACCTTTTTTTTTTGTTGTTTAAGTTAAGTGTTTTTTAGTGGAAACTTGTAAATGGCCTTCAGTTTCATATTGTTTAATAACATCGTTTATGTTAGCTGTAAGTTTCCCGAATAAAATAAAATAAAATATTTGATGATTTTTACGGTCAACAACCCCTGGTATTGTAGTTACTTGAAGTATATCAAAGAAATCAGTTTTTTTTTTTATATTTAACCGTTACTTTGACTTTATGACGTTACTTTGGCTGTTACTTTTGATGAAGAAACTGGCCGTATGGCGAGAGAACTGTTTTAACTGTGTTTACATCTCGGGAATAAAATGTTCCAAATTCTCGATCATATATCCCTTATGAAAACTATTTAAAACCGGAATTTTAAGAGCAGCAAACTTCCATAATGAAAAAAAAAATCTTAGGAATTCCAATAAGAAATCAAAAAATCTCCAACACTATTTACATTACAAAAACCTTAAACAGCATGGTAAAATTCCAAAAACATTTTTACATATTATTCGATATTTCTAAAATATTATTTAGAAAAAAAAATAAGAAAAAAACAACCAGAAGTTTTGTCAGAAATTAGTTCTAATTTTGCAACTAGATGGCGTTGGCGTCGAAATAGATCTCGCTATGGTTTCGTTACCGCTGCTAGTACATAAGGCGCCTGAGAAAATTTATCAACCAAGCCCACTAAAGCTGGACATAGGCCTTTTCTAAGAGATTTTTGATAGCGAAAACGTTGCTTCAGTAACGAATCGCTTATAATAAAAATTGAAGTGTTTTGTTTTACATGTATTTTCATTATTACTTTGGGCCGATTTCGTTTTAGGAAATATTCCAGTCTGTTCTTCATAGAGGTGGGTCATTGACGGTTTTTTGGTTAATGTAATTTAACTTGTTAATCATCAATGGTCAACAGGTTAAAAAAGCTGTTAAATTATTAACAGGTTTTGAATGTTCAATCTGTAGCGTAAACGCTACAGATTGAACATTCAAAACGCGTCAATTTATGTCAACGTTTTCAATCATAGTCAATTTTGTGCAAATAATTAATTTAATAAGAATTCAAAAAAAATACAATGACATTCCCTTCGTACTTTTTCCAGGCTTAGAACTAGGTGGGAAGAAATAGTATCCAGGCGTACTTAAAAGATCATTTCTTTTTATATACATTCAAATCAAATAATATTTACATTTACAATACAAACAGGTGATTTCCAGAAATTAATAAAATTGTAGTCAAAATAATCCGTTGACCCGTTGACGTAAATTAACAGCATTTTATTTTCAACTGGTTTTATTTGGAACTGAATAAAATAACGACTATTGAACTAATGCATCTTGTGCGTTGACGTAAATTAACAGCTAATATTTTCAACCTGCTTTTTCATTGGTGATTAACAGTTATCTCGTTGACGAATGAAAAGTCGTTAAAAAACAGTTTATTGATTCAACGACCATCTCTAGTTCTTTAAACCCCTTTGAACAAAGAATACGAAATATAAAGATAACCAATAAATTAAATTAGGTTTGACTTGACGTCTTGCATTAGAGGAATCCAATGGAAAACAATAATGTTATCAATAGGAACTCGGCCCTTTTTGTTTTTTTTTTGTTACTTTGGGAAATCATCAAATAACTTCTCTGGGTGGAGCAGGAGGGCGTGTCAGACTTTTACTGACTAAACCCGCCCGTGTGTTTCTTCAGTTGCCTGTGTGCCAGGAGCCACGGTATCTCTTTCGAACAACCCGCACCCCTGGCAGGCATCGGCCCATGCGGACTCCACCAGTTGGCGCTGACATCTCATTGAGGTGCATGTGGAACACACAATTTGAATTTTCTTTATTCTATATATTTAATGCTTCTTTGGGCATGAGTTCCTGGGCTCGATTATGCAGGTCGGAAAGTGTTGGGTTTTCTACCTGGAATTTCTCAGTAGTAGCCCGGAGTTTTGATTTGTACCCGGTTGATGGCAATAGGGTTGCCCCTTGTTACATGAGACTTAACTGGCTAAATGTGGGTGTACTATAGGTACGCCTCAGCACAACCCTTCGAGAAACAAGGCGTGATTTTATATAATGTTTTAATATTATTTTAATTTTTGAAAGGTTGAAGGATTCATCTGTCTAGTTATTAACTTTTCTGAATTAACGCGCTCCCTCACCAGGAGCATTTGTCTGTAATGTAACCTAAATCTGCAACCTAGCGATGTAACTTCTACCTATTTATTTATAGACGGTGGCAGGAACATCTAAACGCAATGTGTTACTATGGATTTAGTATATGATTCCACCTCTGCATTGAAATTGTCCGTCGGTTATTTAAAAAAAATGGCCTTTCCATACATTTAGAACATTCTATGAAACAGAAGATTTTTATTTCGATAACTGACGAACAATTTCTCCGCTATGCTCTAGCATCATGTGTTGAATTCATGAGTCAGTTTGCGCATTTTTCAGCCACCCTGTATTTATTAACATATCCTGGTGGTTACAATTCTCTCTGCACTACCTAGCAGTTGACGGCCTACGATATTTGCAAAGCTGATATGTATGGAAAACGGGAATAGAAAGGATAACAACCGTTTTGCTTGTTAATTACTAAAAACAACCGACTTCCGAAAAAACACTACAAAGTAAAAAATAACTTTAATTTCGGAAGGCGGTGACTTTGGATATGTATTAAAAAAAATTGTCACCGCCTTCCGAAATTAAAGTTATTTTTCACTTAGTAGTGTTTTTTCGGAAGTCGGTTGTTCTTTTGGAAAAAAAAAAATATTTTTCATTTTCTAGTTATAGTACCTACTCCACTAATTCGAAATTTCATCATCCTTGGGGTCAAAACAATGCATATTTATGCGATAGCAGCAATCGCGGTTTATTTACTGTTATTATTTAAAGAGTTCCGTTGTCTGTCTCCGAAACGCATCATCAGATCTATATGAACGCACGAGCTTTCAAATAAAAAAAGAATCATCAAAATTGGTTCACCCAGTCGAAAGTTATGAGGTAACAAACAAGAAAAACATACAGTCGAATTGAGAACCTCCTCCTTTTTTTGAAGTCAGTTAAAAATAGCAGGCGCGGCGCGCGTCTGCTTCATATAATTATATCAAAAGCCCTAACCGTCAGTCGACTTCCACACGTATGTAAAGAAGTCGTCACGGGATTTTTTCGTGCACGGGCTTTTCAACTCTGTGTGAACCCCAGTATCGAGAATGCAACAGAGTACAGCATCAGTCAGTGAGGCTTAGCGCGCTGCAAAGACACAGTGTTCTATTTCCACCTCTCGAAGCTGACCAGTGCGTTGAAGATCCCAGTGCGCGAAATAATCCCGCCGCGGTGGAATCTTGTGTTGTGGTACATGACAAGCGAACGCTCTCTGTCAGTCGTTTTATGTAATACTTATATCTGTATTTAATTTGATCTTAAGGATATCAAACAAAACTTTTTTCAAAAAAATAAACAACCGACTTCCAAAAAAACACTAAAAAGTGAAAAATAAAAAGTTATTAAAAAATAATAAGTTAAAGTTATTTTTCACTTTTTAGTGTTTTTTTGAATGTCGGTTGTTTATTTTTTTGAAAAAAGTTTTTTATTTTTCACTTTTTAGTGGTTCACATGTGCTTACCCCTTCACAGCGTACTGGCGTGATGTTATGTTATTAACTGGTGTAAACAATTGACAGACATGAGATTTCAGCAATCCCTGTCCATTTGCTATAATTTATTGAGGAGTTCCGTTGCCTATCTCCGAAGTTCTTCATCATCATCATAATTGTTGGTCGCTGTGATTAACTCAAGACAACGTTTATGTTCTTTCACCAGAATTAGCTTAACTACTGACAGGTCATATGAATTACTTCATATCATTGTTTATTTAACTTGACTGCATTTCAATTTTTTTTTTTTTTATTAATTAAATTTTCATTTATCGTTGAATGATGGTTATATGCTATTATTGTATAGAATCAAGTTCTTCCAACATAACAGACAGCTGTGCTGCTGGGGAGTTTGTTGCGCCACTTCTTCTTCCCAGCTACAGCACTAGGAAGTGGTGAAGGGCGGGCTTTTTGGGGGGACTGTCTTATGTAATTTTGATGTTCAAAAAGTGCTGACTCTCAGCCTAGTTTGAATAAATGACTTTTGATTTTGATTTTGATCAGATCTTCACCAAATTGAAATGGAACCACTCCGAGAAAGTACTCTTCCAAAAACTACACAAATTGCTTCAAGTGTGCCTATAAAATTTGAAGAGTTCTCTCTATTTCTCCAGGATCCCATCATCAGATCCTGACTTGATAATCATGGAACCACCTGGGAAGTATACCCTTTCAAACAAAAAAAAATATATCCAAATCGGTCCAGCCATCTTCGAGTAATCGGGGAACATACATAAAAAAAAAGAAAAAAAAAGGTTCCGACGAATTGAGAACCTCCTCCTTTTGTAAGTCAGTTAAAAAGACCTACATTTTTAGATAATGTAGTTTTAATCGTGGACTGCTAAATGTCTTGTTGATGTTCTTCTTCTGTTGATGTTAAGTTATGATAGATTGTTTCTGCGCACACCTTCGTCTGGTGTGCTATTCATTCTATCAGCTGCATCTAGGTTAGACTAAGATCCAACCCCAACATAGCCGGGAAAGGCAGGCAGATAATGACTACCAAGAAATAGGTATTTTCTTAAAGTCATCATCGTTATTACAAGCGAAACTCACTTTTCTCAATTTTGTGAAAGCGTACGTTATTTATGCTCGTTGCAACTGTACATTGCACAAAACTTATATTTAAAACGAAATATGTAGGTTAGCTACAGAAAATTATTTAATATGAAAAAAAAAAAAAAAAAAAGGTTCCGACGAATTGAGAACCTCCTCCTTTTGGAAGTCGGTTAAAAAAAATAGAATAGCAAGGAAATAAGGTGCTAAACAAATTCATCACTGCACTATAAGTATTACCTAATTTGTATGCAACGTACTTTCAACGACAAACAAATTACAAATATAATTATCTTAACGCAAGTAGGTATTGCTGTAGCACGTGACTACGTGCTACGCCGTAGCTAGCTACGAGTTCCGTCGCTACGCGTCTCTGCCTACGCAGTCGAATTCGCATCGTCGTCGTCGCAAATCGTTTTTGCTATAGCTTCCTTTGCCTGGTAAATAAATGAAATCCAGATTTTTTTTTTTTTTTTCTTTATTTTCGGAAGGCTTACAGACTAATAACATTATAATAATAGTAATATAAAACTAAATTGCTAATAACAAGCCCCTACAGATAAATACAAAATTATTACTCCCTTGTAGTCAAAGCTTATAAGCAAATAAATGATTTCTATTATTTTTAGATAATCCCTCAAAGTTGGTTAATTTCTTTCAATAGTTCGTTGTTAAAATTTGAAGCTAATTTGGACAGTAATTGTTCAAGTGCCGGCAGGTGCCTCTTGTACAAAAAATGGTTTTGCTAAGAGCTTCCTTAGTGTGCTTGCATTGGTGCAGAAAAGGTCAATGCCTTCTTCACAACAAATTTCGTTAAAACTACGACTGGCTCTGTGAAAGTATGCATTACGCCTATAATTAGTGTTTGCATAAGGTACTTGTAGAAGTGGTCGCTGACGCAGCCCCATCTGATTAGTGCGTATCATTAATCTTGAAACAAGTTCAGGACAGTCAATTGAACCGTTTGCGATATTAATCAAATAACATATATCATCTATATGACGTCTACGGTCAAGCGGTAGAAAATGGTACCTTCTACATCGGTGAGTGTAATCAACAGATACTTGTTTCGCCCTGTAATCTAGATACATAAGGAATTTTCTCTGTACGCCCTCAATACGAGACTTGTAGATCCCGTACTGAGGGTTCCAGACTTGTAAATATTATTATTATATCATGCATGAAGGGTGTCCAATACAGTTATCTGTTTAAACATAAATGTATAGATTTAAATCTGCACAGCTGTCTAAGACATACCTGAGGTGTATTTCATATTAGGCACGCCACGATTGCGGCTTGAGAGGCGGCATGGCGTCCTCACCTTCCGCCTGACACAGGTCCTCACCGGACATGGCTGTTTCGGGAGGTTCCTGTTTCGGATAGGGCGGGAGGAAACGTCCGGGTGTTTCCATTGCGAAGATCGCCCTGAGGACACGGTGGAGCATACGGTGGAGGTCTGCCCGGCTTGGGCGGAGCACCACCGTGTCCTCGTGGAGGTGATCGGTGGCGGCGATCTCTCGCGTCCGACCCTGGTCCAGGCCATGGTACGGAGCGAGAGTGCATGGCTAGCAGTCGCCTCCTTCAGCGAAGCAGTAATGCTCGCAAAGAGGGAGGCGGCGCACTTGAGGGAGATGCATTATATGCGCCCTCACAGCCGTGGCCTTCGCAGGAGACGCCCTGGGCGTCGGGAATCCCAGGCTGATACCCGGCCACCGTAGGCACGGGCTTGCGGATGGCGAGTAATGGGTAGCTCGCTGTCGCAACCGACAGCAAGCTCGTCATGTTCCCTTAGGTGTCACCGCTTGCGGTAGCGTCGGGGGTCAGGTTGCCTCCTTCCACCAAATATGGCGAGGGGGGCAATGGCTGATTCTTGCGTTATGCTCGTGAACGGGTGCTGCTTGTGGTGACTGTTTGTCACGATGACCATGGTTTTGTTATTGTTATTGGTAATTAACTGTTTATTTATTTTACTCCGAAGGTCCTAGTTTAATATTTGTAACTTCAAGTTATATATGTAAACGGGCACACCCTTTACGCCTGAAGGGTTTTTGTGTGGGTATTGAGTTCTGTTAACGTTCTTTTTTTATTATTTATTTCTGCTTGAGGCTAGTTACTACGTTTTGTTGGTATATTTAATTTTATATTCTGTGTTTACTAATGTTAATGACTTATCTATTGTTGTATACAATCAAGTTTTTCTAACTGAACAGAAAGCTGTGCTGCTGTGGGAGCTTGTTGCGTCACTTCTTCTTCCCAACTAAACACTAGGAAGTGGTGAAGGGCGGGCGTTTTGGGGGACTGTCTTTTGTAATTTTGATGTTCAAAAAGTGCTGACTCTCAGCCTAGTTTGAATAAGTGACTTTTGATTTTGATTTTGAACTACCGTCTAAATATTTTATTTATATCTGATCACTACTAACTATTTAAATTATGTACTAAATAAAATGAATAAAGCCTGGAATACAGATGCTGCCTGGTAGTATAGGATTAGCAAGTGTATGGAAAAATAGTGCTATCAGGTTTAATACACGGAGAGCATGCTGTATGAGGGCTCGTGGCTTAGTAATTAAACCCACACGGGTCGAACATTAGGTTACATTTAGCTTGACGCAACCAACACTCGGTCCGTGGATAAGTGACCATCTTTACATACCGATACCCCTCCGTGTCTCGGAAAGCACGTCAAGCCGTTGGTCCCGGCTGTTATTCGTGGATCATTGTCAGTCGTTACGGGACGTCGGGAGCCCGAAAGTCTGACAACTAGTTTTACCAAGGGGTATCGTGTTACCCAGTAACTGGGTTGTAGAAGTCAGATAGGCAGTTGATATATGTACAAAATTGGTATTCAGTTGCAAACAGTTAGACTGGAACCATATCACCATAACCATAGCATGCTGTAAATAAGTATACTAATTTATTCCTGGCAAACAATCGTACTTTTGCATGTGTATTTCAACACATCGAGGCGTCACCGAGACGTCGTCTTACTCGTCCGTATCGCTGTCATACGGAGACAAGTACCTTGTGGTTTTGTATAGGTGCATAATATAGGTCATAACAACAACCTCGTTATTTCACAGAAGAGCATTAACAGAGGTTATCGTATTAAATTTAAAAATCTCTCCCATTTCTTCCCGTGGGTGTCATAGAGGGCGACTAAGGGACTTACTAGAGAATGGGCACCAGCGTTCGCTATGCATTTGACCACCATACTGCGATCGCCAACCCGCCTGCCAAGCGTGGCGATTATGGCAAATCCGCGAGGCTTATGTCCAGCAGTGGACGTCTTTCGGCTGATATGATGATGATGATTGCATAGCAGCGTGCATTTGTTAAGTCAAACGGTTAATATTGATGGTTATAACCCAATCTTTAAACTTCCTCTGTTTTTCGGTGCGTGGTAGCTAGTTCTGTTTGGTGAGTTAATTGAGATTTGGACAATGTAAAACCTTATGTAAATATGCCTTTGGTCAGCAGTACCTACTGTAGAACCTTGTAAAACCATGCAGTTGAAAATCTACAAAGGAAGGATTACATTCGGTAGATCTGTTTCTACCGAATATAATCACTAGTACCGAATGTGATTACATTTGGTAGAAACAGGTCTACCGAATGTAATCACGCTGTTAATTAAAACTGTTATATTTACTTAAACATTTATTACCGGTTACACACTAGCTGACGACTAGCTGGCACTAGTTGATCGGCAATTATTTAAACATTTATCCTCTTCAAATAACAAAATAGCCGGTGGTTGAGCGGGTGTGGTAGCGGCTTGGGTCTATTTATTTTTCAACAGGCTTTTGATGGCCCTTTGTATACAAACAGTGGCTGAACCTAGTCGAAATTGTGCGACCGCGCTTTTGTTTTTGTTTGATAGTTGTGAATACAGAACGTTATGTACTGTGATTTTAACGGAATCATAATTATTTGTATTCAGTAGTATTAAATTGTAGGCCAAAGTTTTAGGTCCATTGGGTAACAAACACTGTGAACTTCGATTTGAAAAGCGGCAAACGTTATGAGGTTTGTTTCAGTGAAATGCATTTAGTATGTAAAATGTATAATTTTATTTAAGCATGAAATTGCTTCAACGCGGTGTTTTATTTAGTGAATAAATGTCAGGCAGTAATCCTAACCACGTTTCTGTGCTCGTAATAAGCTCCTTTTGAACCAGATTCACTCGTGAATGGATTTTTAAATCTGTTTTGCGAACAGAGGCCTCAGTGTGAGTTTCATTTTACCATCTCGATCAAACGCGTCGAGCGCGTTTGGCACTCCGGTTGGCCCTGAATTGGTGACAGACAAATCGGAGCGCCGAACGCGCTCGAAACGTTTGATCGAGATGGTTAATTAAAACTCACACTAGGGCCACAGATAACTTTTGTGTGTTCGCAGTCGGATAACGAGCTTGTTGTTTGTTTGCGATCTTCCTGAAGGTTATCTATTAAACACACGCCAGAACCACGCATTGCCAAATACGTTCGTATTTATTTATTATTTTTGAGTAAAAATAAACGAGTAAATTACAAGTTGTTGTTATATATAAATGACTTGTTTATAGCACAGTTTGTTAGGGGGTAATTAAATAAAAACAGTTATACATTACATAAATCGTGTTTATTGGTTACCGAATTTAATAAATACATAAATAGTCCAGTAAACAGTTGTCTGGCGCTTTTCTAGACGGGGAAGACAGTGAGAAGAGTGACAGTCCCTTCGAAGGACGAACAACCTTCCGACGGACGAAGTTACATGGAGGTGAGGATCAGTGATAACGTTACATGAGCTATAAGCAGCAACGTGCTACACAACTCGGCACAAGCGAGCGCACACGTCCGAAATTAAGTTTCTCATCATTTAGGGTAATAGACATTATATAAAATGCTTCACCATTAAAGTCGTAACAATTCATACATTTTAGTGACATTAAAGTTAGTCTATAAATAATTTAAAAGGTATTCGTCAGATTGATACGGCATGGTAAGCAGAAGTACTTCAATGTTAAGTGAACCTCTTTAGAGCTTAATAAACTTTCGTTTGTTTCTTTAATGCCCAAATTAAATGCAGAATGTACCCAGACGTTGCGGTCACGATGCCTTACTAGCGTCACATTGCGGTTACTCCTGGATAGTAACGACGCTTTGTCATAACATTACTTGGTAGGTTTCCTGTAGTGTCACCGACCCTGCATACATCAGCACAACAGAGTTAAATAGACGTTTTTGAACCGACAGTGCGGTCGAAAGAAGTAAAACAGAAAATACAACAAAAAATAACAGTCATATTTTAGAATTAAATCCATAGTTCATAGTTGATTGTACTTCGTATCTCTCCCGAAGATTATTACAGTTTACATGCCCCAACACGCGAGTTGATGCTGTCCTAATCACACTTTTAAAGCTATTTCAATGCTTATAGAGTTTATTTCTAAATAAATAAATATCAGAGAAAGATATTGTATTGACTATTTTCCCCACTGGCTGATGAAAATCCTGATGAACTAGACCCGGATATTTTGCAATAATTAGGTGCAGACCCTACATTACACAAATCGTTTGGAGATGATTTACATAAGGATTTGACATCGCGGTGGAAACACATCATAATTAACCGTCTCACTAAAGCGGAAAAAGTCGATCTCCAAAAACAGTATTTCCCTGCGGAAAATTAGATATACATGAAAGCACCTATGCTTTTTATGCTATGTCCTGAGGACATTGGCATCCCCTAAAAAGGGTGGATTTGTTATAATCGCCACGTTTGGCAGGCGGGTTGGCGACAAATGCATAGACATTCTCTAGTAAGTCCCCGACACCCACGGGAAGGAATGGGATCGACACTGTCTGATCCCAACATTAACAAAATACTTGTACAGTGAGAAAAAAAAATGGCCAGGTGTATCTCGGCGGTTGGCAAAGCATTGAATGTAGCTTTGTCACAAACGGAAAATCTTCCACAAGCAGTTATAAAAACACTCAGTGATACAGGGCAGCTGATGTGCGATACGCAATACAGAGAATATCTGCCTATTTAACAAAATATATTAACAAGATATAGGCACAATTCATATATCTAAATAACATTGCATGAGATATATGGCAATGTTGTGAAAATAGATGTTTTTGCATCCTATAACCAAAGACATAATTTAATAGCAGATTTCGAATCTCGTCAGGCGTATAATACTGACACGGAATGGGAACTAACAGATTAAGTATTTAATCAAATAACAATTTAATTCGGTACTCTACAATTCGACTTATTTGCAAGTATTCAGAATCATAAATGTTATAAATATGCTTCGTGGAAATAAAGAAAGAAAGAAAGAAAGAAAGAAAAAGTATTTATTAGACTCGCACAGGAATAACACAAACTTAACTAAATAACATACTTAATAAAATATAAATTAAAATTAGAGAAAAACAAAAAAAAATTAAAAATAAAATCCCGTACGAGGCCAAAAGGCCCCTATCTCAGCATGATGCTGAAGAAATTAGATCCAAATTCCGAAATTATCTATGCATTCACATTTAACTGGAAACAATTACAATTTTATGCTTTCCCTTCCTTTAGTCTTATCATAAAAGTCCTACATTAAATTTAAAATGACAAAGCAGAAGGAATTGTAGTGGTGCCATATTGGTTTACCCAGCCGTGGTACACAGTCTGGTTAAAATTAGAGATCTTGAAAGTACTGTACTTTAAGCCTGATAAAAAAAATGGAGGTCTAGTAAGGTCAGCTAGTAATAAATAAAAAAAATATCACTTTTGATTCAGAAAAATCTAACAAAACAAAAATCATAAAACGCTCAAGGCCAGGCGCATACCAACCATTGATCATATTACCATATATTATAGAAAATCCTAATAAAGTTTGCCCAGCTTTAACCCTCAAACATTATGTAGATAATACTGCCTGCTTAAGTTGCGCGTTGTCAAGAAGATTCGCTTTTTATAAGTTATCAAAAACCACATAAAAAAGTGGGTTCTCGAACTTTGTCTCACTGAGTAAAACAAATTGTAGTAAAGAGTGGCATAGATTTAAACTTGTATGGTGCGCATAGTACAAGGCACGAGTCTACGTCTGCTGCTCGCAGAGTAGGTGTCAATGTGGAAGTTATTCGAAAGGCCGCAGGCTGGACTTTTCCAATGTATTCCGAAAATTTTAAAATAAAAATATATCTTACACGAAACTGAATTTATAGATGCACTCTTTAGATGATTATTTATTATTGTTGTATTTTATATGATTATTACATAAGTACAGATACGTTTACGTCATGTTACAGTGATTAAAAAATATTGATCGATCGCTGCAATGTTTAATTTTTTCGATGCTCTAAACATCTGCATGTAAACTGTAATGATCTACGGGAGAAATACGAAGTTTAATTAGATATCAAACTTGACAAGGTAACTTCGTTTGATTCTTAATTATAGGTTTAAAAATAGTTCAGTCACAATTAATAAGTAATAGTCGTTCTTTCACATCATACATTAAAGTTATATTTTAAAATAGGTTAAGAAATTCATAGAATTTCATTTTTTACAGTGGGGATGGTATTATTGTCTGTATGACAAAACTGAAATTATGGGTTTCATACATTTTCATTCCTCTCTCCTCGAGGCATTGAAAGCCTTTAAGTACAAAATTATAAAAAGAAAAGTATAAGTAACAGTTTTAATATCAAAATGTATAAGAAGATATAAAAAGTTCAGGTCATTTTGGCAAAACCTTGTCCATCACAAGTTTAGACCTTACGCTACATTGTATACTAGCTTTTAGCTTACATAGTCGGACAGTACCGGACAGGCGCGTAGTCTTGTTCTGTCCGGTGACTCGAGGCTTTGTTGCTCTCATTCCTAGCTCAACACAGCTCCGCTCGCATTTAATGCTTGCAAACATGAACGCGAAGTGATGAACGAAGTCAACATAGCGGTAGACGGTCTTATCACAACACTTGTGGTGTTCGCTTCACTTCGCTCATTACTTGCTTCAGTTAAAGCTTTGTTTACTCTATTCCAATTTAAGGGCGCTTTCACATTTTCTCTCGAATTTGAGCGTTTGACTCGAGATTTAATGAATGATTATGGTTTAGATAGAGTCAAAAAATTTAAAAACATATGTGTCCTGGAAAATTTCATTATTTGTCTAGGGAACGTTCTAAATATTTTTTCAATTTGTTTACACAAGTCAGTAAAAACTTTGCCTCGGCAAAGGATGTTTCATAAAATTTTACTTCCGGGCATCTTTTGATGCTTTGTTACATGGAACATATAACAGTTTAGTTATTTATAAAAATGTCTGTGGTAGGACTGTACCTTGTTATTTGGAATTCTCAAATAATTTTTTTATGTTTCAAAAATAATTCCGTAAAACAGAGAATTAATGATAATTTTGCGTCTGAAATTATATTTTTTATCTATGTATATTTAATCGAAATTACAACAAAAAGTATTTAATAAATAAGGTTACTAAGTTAACTTGCTTGAAAAAAAATACAGTCTATTTAAAAGTAAAACAATGTTTTAAAACAATTGTTGAATGCAACGCTATGAATCAGTAATAAATCTCGGGACGCGCGGGCTTTAGCTTTAAGTCCGCGCCGGTTTGTTCCTGGGCGTCCGAATCATAATGGTTAGCATGTCTGAGTAGCGTACTTCACTAGACACACACGCGCGATCAGCTACCACGCGCCGTTAAATTTACCTAAAACTGAATACTTCAATTTGTAATAGCCCTCTTAAGTAGAAATAAAGTAACACAACGACATCATATTTTCGCATACAATACATGTAACAGGTGATAACTTAGATTAATAATAGAATAATAGTAGATTTCCCACAAAACAACAACTTCACTTGAACGAACCCTGGTGAAAACATACGGCGTCAGAAAACGTGACAAAACGCCAATCCACATGTTTCCATTAACACACAATTTCAATTCCATACGTGTAATTAGACATTAAACAATAAGAATCCTTATAAACATTTATTTATTTATTTAAATGACATCTTGAGAGGCTTGTGGCTAAGTAATGTAAGCCGCACGGATCGATCGATCAGGTTAAGCTATGCTTGCCGCGGTTGGTCCGTGGATGGGTGACCATCTTAACATACTAAGACCTCTCCGTGCATCGGAAAGCACGTTAAGCCGTTGGTCCCGGCTGTCATTTGTGGATCTTTGACAATCGTTACGGGTCGTCAGAAGCCTGAAAGTCTGACAACCAGTCTTTCCAAGGGGTATCGTATTACCCAGTAACTGGGTTGTGGAGGTCAGATAGGCAGTCGCTCCATGTAAAATATTGTTTATAGGTATTCAGCTGTTTCCGGTTAGACTGGAAGCCGACCCCAACATAGTTGGGAAAAGGCTAGGCAGATGATGATGATGATGATTTAAATGACATCTTCTTTATAAATTCATTCTCTACCTACGGCCTTAAATTGAACCTTTAATTTTATTTATTTTAAATTACAACAGTAAAATGTTTTCTCTATTTTCTCAGTTAATTTTACTTTCTCTTCCATCAGAGCCTTCTATTTAATTTCAATGTTGAGTTTTCTATCTAATACCCTCCTGATAATGCAACCTTGGAAAAAGATAGCAAGAACAACGGAGAGACAGAAGTTGTATCATCAGCAAGAGTGGAGTTGTAAGGAGTGATATGTGAACGCAATCAACTCAGTTATGAAGAAGGAAGAAGTGCACAGTTCACAATGATACACCTACATGCATCTAAAACAACTATAACATTTATCATGATACCAATAACAAGCTACCGTCATATATCACAAGCGCTGTCGATGTTTCAAACCTACCATGTCCACAAGGACGTTGAATAGTGACAGTATCTTGGTTCCTCTAGAATACCAATGTTCAGTATGTATCCCTTACACGGTGGCATCTTTGTTATATCGATGTACTGTGGCTTCCATCTAGTCACAGTACATCGATATAACAAAGATGTCCTCTCGCGAGCTTGTTAAACCCGCGCGAAGTTATTTGGAATTTGTCGCCGTAACAAAGTTGCGTTCTCAGCTTTAAACTTGTATCATTTGCTTCATATAAACTAAGATTGTTGTTCAAAACAAGTTACTTGATAATGCAGCATAAACAATAGATGCACAAACTACTGCATCCAATAAACAGTGAAGCTAAATTAAAACATATCCAAACACGATACTCTCGCCCAAATCTGTCCAAATGTTGCACATAAAGTACGCCACGTTTAATAAAAGAAATCGTTGATCGCAATGAATTGCAACTAGTTTACTGTACGCCATTGCCTCTCGCTTACCGATCGCTATGATTTCGAATCATTGAATTAACTGAAATTGGAAACTGCACCGACAGCTTAGGTACTGAAACAGATCTGGTGCAGGAATTACAGAGGCCACTTAAAATAGATCGAAGCCTGTATTCAAACTCTTATTATGCAAATAAATAACAAATATTAAAGCAGAATTGATACAGAAAAAAACAAACCGTTAAATTCTTAGAAAACATTAAAATGTGGATAAATTAAAAAAAAAACAGTAATGTAAGACCCGGTTGAATGCAAACAGTTAGTCTTACTGCTTCCAGTTCATTTGCTTAGCTGAAATCTTGTTAAGAGTCCAGAACTCAGCTCCAATGAATTTATGAACTTTAAACTGTGAGCTGCAACTCTCTTGTTTAAAACTTTCAGGAGCTTGCAGTGCGCGTCATTTAACAGATCGTATTTGAAATTGCTTTGTCGCGGTTGGTCATTGATTGGACTTCTCATTGACGTAATGAGAAAAACAATATTCTCGCTAATTGAGGCTAATATTCTAAGTTCACACGGAATCCCAACGCTTATGAAATACGACAGTAAGCTGTCTTGAGTAACAACTAAACAGACACATATTGACGTAATTACGTAATCGGCTAAAGACTCTCCACACTTGTTCGGTTTAGTTTAAATTAAATTAAATTAGTAGTTATAAAAGTTTTTCTTTTCTTCAAATATACGAAACTGTTTCGAAGATAAGCTAACAAATATTCTTGATAAACAACAATTAATTAATTAGATAGCATTCATAACATTTTAGGTTTCGAAATCGTATCGGTTACAATTAGCGAAATACACATTCACATTGTTTTGATTTCAATTTGTGCTGTTGTACAAAATGGAATCCTGTTAAGCATCAATTCTATGGAAGTGAATAACTGAACAAGTGTTGAGCGTCGCTTATAGGTACAAAGACATTTATTATGTTAAACACGCATCAATTGGAATCAAACTGTCGGATTGAAGTCACGGTCCGCTGACGGTATCGCTGGACGCGACTGGTCATTCAATAAACATTTCTGTATTCTGACCGATACTTATTATTTTGGTTATTTGAACGGGTGTTAAAATATTTACAGTGTGAAAACAAACGGGACGTGAAAACGAGAGTCTTTAATTTCAATCGCTGCTCGAGTATTCATATAATTCTGTTGTCGAGGAGTTGTGTTGTCCAATCGAATGGAACACAACATATTTGTAATGAATACTAGTAGGCATCGGATTTACCAAACGTGATTCCGGGACATATATACAATGTATTTTTGATAATAGTGCAAATAAAATTTTAAAGTATGTGGCCAGTTCACGTTGGCTGGATTTATACCAAAGTTAAAGCGCATTGATTGAGCATTTTAGTGCACGTTGTAAATTTGATGTGAGGAACCGTGCTTCTGAGTACTAGGGTTCGTAACGGATTTTTTAATGCATATAGTAGTCGACGTAAAACGTATTAATGATATGTACATATATGATTTCAACGCCGGCATCGGTACTACTAATGCGTCATCGTAAGCTATTGAATTATTTTGGCATTTGAATTAGTACGCGCTTATATGATAGTTCAAAATACGATTTCAGTGGCAGTTATCGCACAGATTTAACTGATTTCCGGTAGTAGAACTACCAAATAAATATAAATATTCACATATATATATATTTGGAAGTTGTAAATTTAGGACAAGTATTGTATCAAGTTGTTAAAGATGTCGCTTTCGTCCTCGTGAAGGTATATTGGGACGTGACGTGGGTCGCTATGGAATAGCGACGATAACACGTATGTGATGTCAGTCATGGTGCTGTTGATATGACACAAGATAGTCTCAACGATTGATATAGTACGGGCTTGCGGACGGCGAGTAATGGGTAGCTCGCTGTCCGGTAAGGACCAAGCCCGCGTCGACGGCGCGTTGTGTTCCACGCGCGCCTCAAAGAGATGTCAGCAGCAACAGATGGGGTCCGCAAGGGCCGATGCCTGCCAGGGGTGCGGGTTGTTCGAAAGAGATACCGCCGCCCCTGGCACACAGGCAACTGAGGGAACACGGGTGGGTTTTAGTCAGTAAAAGACTGACACGCCCTCCCGCTCCACCCAGAGCGGGAGAAGTTATTTGATGATTTCCCACCCAAAAAAAAAAAAAAAAAACGATTGATATAGTTGGTTTGGTTCCTCTGCTCAGTTCAAATATATTAATTTTTCAAATATTGATTTGATTGCTCTGTATTTGGATGTTACTCGACAGCTTGCACTATTATTTATTTATTGATCAAATGACGACTCAAAGAGTTGAAATTAACAGTTCAACTCAAGACTTAATAACGTATTAATTTTAAATATCGCGTCGTCTGTTCAAAGCCGGTCCCGTTTGATTGCCATTTCACAGTTCCGAAAATACACGGCCTAACAAATAGAAAAAAGTTTCAATCAGCAGTCGCGTGTTAAAGAGTTAGTGGCAACCTACACGTATTCGGTGTAGAATGCGTTGCTGGTGCAATTTCCGTTGTCGTTGGGTGAGTCGGGGTGCTCCTCAGGCTCGACGCCATTCGTGCGCATCTCATCACGGACCTGCGCAAATTAACATGATTTATGCCTCGTTAGCAAGTGCGGCTTGAGGCGGGAGAGGAGCAACTAAGTTTGCTTTAGTTTTCTGCTGTCTAGTCTTTTGCTGTAACATTGTGATAAACCCAATCAGTGTAGAGAATCATTGAGCAACTCATAGCCATTGTACACAGTGAAGTCTCAATGCAGTAAATTGGCAGCTATATACACACGTAGCCGTCGGGGATATTATATTATACATGAGATTTGGACTATAAATGTATGTAATCTCGAGAATAAATTGGTCAGTTTTGAAAAGAAATAGGATAAAGGACTATGTTACCAATGTTATACGGCTGTCGTGTGGGGTATTTTCTATTTTGCTCAATGACAAAAAATGTAAGGAACAAAATGCGGTGATGACCCACCTTCTCAACTTGGCGCATTACGCGCAGCATGTTAAGCCCAGCGAGGTTCTTGAGCTCCTGCACATTCCACTGGCCAGAACGAAGCAGCTCAGCAAACAGTTCCGGGTATCTGGACACGTCCTCCAAACCACGGGGAACCCTAGAAGTTTAATTTTGTGGTTATTATCATATTTGACTGCCCCTTGCGCCTAATGTCTCCCCGGGCGTGTTACATTGTCGTCTCATCAGATAATGAGAGCAAAGGAACTAACAAAGACTGCACAAATGTTTGCTCACACTTGTGCTATATAATATCTCTGGTGTATCCAAATACACCAGAGATTTTTGGCTGCCAAAATCAATGGACAGTAGCCAAATACACCAGAGATATTATATTGCCTAACAATGGTAATGGGAAGTCAGATATGGCACCTACAGGCCAGGTGAAGCGACGATCTTCGCAGAATGGCTGGTAGCAGATGGATAAGGGAACGCGAGCATCAAATTAAGTGACATGAGATGGAAGAGGCTTTAGTCCAGCATACGGCATACGACGGTTCTGCAATATGCTGATACGTTACAAATGAATATTTTGTCACTTTATAGAAATGGCTTTATTACTATAAGTATCGTTGGGAAATTTGCTGTTTCGCATTAAAAAAAAACCTATTGGAAGTTTCTTATAATGAAGAAGGATGAAACACCATCATAATTATAAGAAACCATTCATCACTCTCTTAGTCAAATGACTACATGTGACTAAGAGAGTAATGAAAATAGATGTCGATAGCTCGATGGAGACCTAGTCATTTTGAAATGTATAAGAGATGACATGTATGTCACATGTATGTAACGTGACAGAAAACAGGAGAGAATTGAAGAAGGAATAATTAAACACCGACTCCAAGTAACATGGGAAAAGGGCAGACAGAATATGAATATGGAAGTTTCCTAACAATATTAAAAGATATTGACAAGAAAAAAGAGACTCTAAAGGAGAACTAGACTTCCATTATAAAATACAAGTGAGAGTAAAGCTGAGGTAATCAATACGGTAAGTTCACCTGTTCACACCGTCGAAGTCTCCACCGATGCCGACGTAGTCAGCGCCAATCATACGCTTGATGTAGTGGAAGTGCTCTGCGAACAAGCAAACAGTTTAAATTGGAAAACAAATATGCAAAATCAACTTTCAGTTTACATTGTTTGCTTTGATGCTGTGTAGTTATTTTTTTGAGATAAAAGCTTCTGCAGTGTTCATTTTGTGGCAATATTTAAGTTCGACCGCGGCTTACGGGTGGCATTGTGAAATCTCTAATCTCTAGAAAATTCCCATGCCAATGCTACGTCATGTTCGAAATAAATCTTCTGGTCCACAACGTACATAACTCAGTGAATATTGACACGTTCGCTTATTACGAATGTGTCACGCAATTACATCTTTGTTACGCCCACTATTTTGTAGTTAAGATAAGCTAAATTGTCTTACCAATCAAAAACCATTAAAATTTCAACAGCTTCATCTATGGTTGGGCAAATAAGCACGCATTAATGATTACCCTTATAATAGTCCGTATTTAGCCAGTTGCGGTTATATGCGATGCTTATGTAAATTTTACGCGTATGAGTTAATTTTCTGTGTTATTTGCTTGTAGATTAGCTGGTTTAGAGGGTA